>CM065366.1:11187478-11857478 GCA_033032245.1 Poecilia picta
TGTAAAGGTCTAGCGTTAGCTGGAGAAATGACTCGTGGTCTTAAAAAAGAGAAATCCTACTCCCACTAAAATCCGACACAACTCTAGTTTTGTTTACATTTCGTGCGCTCATGTCGATTTTTGAGGTCGATTTTGTGCATCATTTCCTTCAGTGGATCTTGATGCAACGCCACCGCAGGCGGGGAGGGGAACAAGTTGTTCAAAAGGTTGGGTCGTTTGATGCAGCAAACCAAACCGGCTGAAAATATAACATGTTCCAGTTTTGGCCTCCAGTCAAACCGAGTCTACCAAACTATTAGGCATGAAAACACTCCACAGTCAGATTCACTTTTATTGACATTTTTGTTTTTTTTAGTCAATAATCTAAAACCATTTTGTATCCCTCTGATGTCTCTGGGTTTAGACCTGCAGACAGAAGTAAACATTTACCGCTATTGGAAGCAGCTAGTTTCCCTGTGCTTTAATGATGCTCATAAGCTGAGCATGGGTGGGCCTTTAAGCAGCTTTTGTGACTGTGTTCATAAATGCACTTTGATGTTGTAACAGGTTTTAGTTGGTGATGATAAATCCTGGTTGCAATGTAAATCATAAATAGTAGTTGACATGACAACCCCCCTTACGTAACCAGTGACTTCTGCTTGCTTCAAAATTCATGATGACATCAAAACCTCAGACTACAGTGAAAAGATTTGAAGTTCAGAAACAAAAAAAAATAAATAAAATCCTTTAGGGAAGTTGAAATCAATCTGAAACAGTGTTTGACAAGATGTGAGCGTAACGACATGGATGTGTAGAAACTCCCTAACCTCGTACCGAACCTGAACTATCCTCATGTCTTCAGTTCTCTGGGCGAGGCGTCTCGGTGTGAAGATACTCAGTGTGGCTGGCAGCCCCTCAGGGTGCTGCAGCTGCAGTTGCTGGTGTGCTGCTTCCTCTCTGCATACCTGCTGGGCAGGTGTCAGCTCAGCTCTCCACAATCCCTCAGCCTCTGGTAAATTATCTGTTGTGCGGTGTTTTTCTGCACGGCGTCGTGGAGAGCGGATGAAAAAAAAAATCCTTTTATCAAGAAAAACAGGCTCCACAATTTATCGTAACGCTATGTTTTCTTTTTAATTATTTTTTTTGCTCCAACTTCCAAAAAGCATAGTTTTTCAAGAGGTTAGCATTGTGTAATTTATGGTGTGTATCACATTTTATCAGCTGCTGTCACAGAATGGGTTTACTCGGAGCTGAGTGGCGCAGGGCAGGGTTCTGTTGTTCTGTCCTCCAGCAGAATGAGCAGAAGGTGAGGTGAATTGGAGGGAATAGCAGGTGGGGGTGAAGCAGCTGTTGAAGTAGCCATTTTTAGCACTTCAGCTCATTGAAAAACATTACATATAGTTAACTGCAGGCATGGTGAAGAAGGAATACAAGAACTGTGTGTGTGTGAGTAAATTCTTTATTGATTTGTTTTTACTTGGTATTTTTAGATGTATTGCAAGACTGTACATTATATTATCCACATTAAATTAATGTTTTCAGTAAATAATGCCTGCTAATATAAACTTGGTGTTTTCTTATAAAATATTTACTCATACATTGATTTTAAAATTTGATTTAATAGTTTATTTGCCAAATATTTTCAAATGTAGTCTGAATTATATTGGGAGCAATAAAAAAAGGATTAATCACTGATCTTGTGAATGAATTTGTCACTATACTCGTGTGCAATGAGAATAAATATAGCCAGTGGCCATTACCATATAACCATGTCATTTGTTGTCTTTATAACAAAATCAGTCCTGAGCTGAAGCCTTTACCTCCAACAAGATTAAATGCTATTAATATGTTCTTATTTCTGTTACATGTAGCACATCTGCCTTGTTTTGAACAGTTAACGTTTTTAGAATACCTCAAGGGTCGTGTGGGTTAGAAAGTAGTTGAAATGATTTTATTTCTCTTTGTAAATGTGAGCCTTGAATAGAAGAAACATTGTGGTATTTGTGATTGAAAAATGTGACCATGACATTCTAGGTAACATTGCAACTTTCTGGATTTAATTATTTTCACTCTAGTAGTTAAAGCAGTGTTGAAATGCATCTTCTTTATGTTATCAGAAGGTGGATTTGCAGCAGTCTGGGTTTTCCCCCAGAAAACCTGCAATGGCTGGTGTAGGGGGCGACAGGTCAGTCCACCAACGGCCCACCGTGTTTATGCATTAAAAACATGTAAAAAGCTAAAATAATTCGGAGTACACAAGCAGACGTCTTAATTTGGAAATGATAGCGTGTGAGACCAAAGGCCGGTTGTAGGAGAATCCCTATTGGTGCGGACCCTCTTGCACCCGGTGCAGTGTGTTAACTATAAACCTAGCTTAGCTGGTCTTTACTGTCACTGTTACTGGTGTATAAAAAAAAACTTTTTAAAGTAAACAAATGACGCATAGCTTGGTGGGAGTGCAAGTAAACTGCCAGGCTTAATACACTGAGGGAAACCCTGATTATGACCACTGGAATGTGAAGTGAATATTTAGTCTTCAGAGTTGATGCATTAGCTCTTTTGGGCTGTACACACATACTTTATTCAGAGTTTATTTCTTCTTTTCAGGCAGAGACCCAGATTCTGCTTTGACATCCAGATCAAAAGTTGGGGTTGCCTTTCTGATGAAACCAGAAAGGCATCCCTCTTTTGACCCTGCTGATACCACTGTGTTCTTCAGCTGCATTTATTTTAAATTCCAGTTTAATTTACATTGTGGCCTGGGTTTACCTGGCTATTATTACCTGGTCATCATAGTTGAAAATGTAAGACTGGTTGCATTTCTTTAACTAAATTCAGGTTTTAGTTTGTACCAGGAGTTTTGGATCATGATTTCTATGGGCCAGAGTGCTTACACTGTGAAAACCTATAGATTTAGGGATTTGACAGTAGCCCGTATAGCTATCAAAAGTAATCTGAGAAAGAAGTATTGGTGAGTGGCTTCAGGTTTCATTGAATGACAGCTGCTCTGTGTGGTTCAGTTCAAAAAGTTTCTTCTGTTTGTGATTGAAAGACGCAGTACAGTCTTCTTTGTAGCCACAAACGAATCCGGGTCTCCATAATGTAATGCCTGATGGACAAGTGTTCACGTTTGAATAAGTAGACCCACAGACAGGCAGCAGAGCCACCGCTCAGTTTTCCAAGAAGCAGCTGTTAAGTGTCTTAATAGAGCCCATGTATAATTCATAGGCACACACACACACAGCTTTGTTGGATGACTGGCTTTCTCCAAAGGGCCAATAATTAGAAAAATAGTAAATCTACCGCCCAGTCACCGAGCCGCTTCCAACGACGCAGCTTTCTTTTATAAGGTGTGCGAGGGCATTGCCTTCACATTTAATCGCTCTGAGACAGATGAGCGTTAAGAAATTATTCATCTGCAACGGCTCGAGCCATAACACACCTCAGCACTCCAGCTGCCAATGAATGACCTTGGAGAATATAAGAAGATCCTTTTTTTTTGTTGTCTGACATTTGGCCAAAAGCAGTTTTCTGGCAGCAGCTGAAGCCGTACGTCAAGTTCCTGGATGCTGGTGTAATCTATATCTATTTTTTTTAATCTTTGCAATTGTTTGTAAAGTATTTGACTGATATTTCTCTTTCGTTAATTTCTATGTCAAACCCAACATATCAGTAGGTGAAAAGCCACAGCGCTGCGCCTCAGAGAGATTATCTTGTTGTCCGACTGATCCAAGATGTGCTATAAGCAGCGCTTGGCTGGCTGTCTGGGCTACTGTCGGTCAGACCTTTTTAGATGTCATTAGAGTCATCAGGGAGTTGGCGGTTTGAACAGAAGGTTTCAAGCAAAAGCACTTCACTTCAGGTGCAACACCCTCAGCACTCGGATGACCTTGCAGAAGCCTTTCTAGGTGCTATTTTCCTTTTGACTGCATGTGGTCTGTTTGTTTTTAGTGGAGTTCGTTCCGTTTTGAACCTAGGGAGATACAACTTACTAGTTTACCAAAGTTTTGCAGCTGATTGCTAATTGGATTTAAGTTTGGATGTTATCTGGACCCTTCTAATGTCCAAATATACTTTGATCTGAAGAATCCCAGTTGAGGCTGGAGTTGTCCTCAGTCTCTTAGATCTTCCAAATATTTTGGTAGATTTGGAGTCGTTCCACACTCGTTCCATTTTTGAAGGAGAACTCAAAAGCTGTGGTTATAGTTTTATAACCTAACTCTTCTTTAAAGCTCATAAATAGTTCAAAGCAATTCATGATTTTTTTTCTTATGTTAGATTGATTTTTCACACAAAATCCCAGTGTAGTATGTTGAGGTTTGTGCTTCACAACAAATCTCATCATAGTAACCTTCTTTATAAGCTTACTATAAAGAAAATTGTATTCTTTATTTTGATTAATTATTCCATTTGCTTTTGAGCAAGGAAGTCTAATAATAGAGCGGATAATCAAGCACAATTATCCCAGCGTTGTTGTCATGCTGTGTCATTGAGGTTTTACCTTAGTGGTAACTTAAGCTTAACGTTTCAGCTGACACATATTTTAAAATGAAAACAAAATGTTTTTCCCCCACACACCAGATGCTTTTTAAAGATCTCAGTTAAAACGCGCATAAGAGAAACGATGTATGAAGTTGACCTGATGAGAAACGTCGCCTGTATACAGTCTATAAAACAACCAGATTTTGGCTGCATCTAATAATGGCATTATTATTAGATGGATTCAATGGATTTTGCTGTAACATTAAACACTACCTGCTGTTACCACGGTAACTATGCTTAAACCCAAATCCATTTGTGAGGAATCTAAAACAAGCAGCGCTTCCTGATTTGATTCCTTCTTAAAAGGCACTGCGCGAATAATACCCAGTGAAAACAAATATTTAGGGATAATTGGGCAGAGATTTCAGGTTTGATTTATTTATTAAATATCATCATCATCATCAAAAGAGGGAAAGCATTGAGAGAAATGCTTATAAATTAGGTTCTCTCTGGTTGCAAAATAATGCAGCCGCTTTTTTTTCTTCAGTTTTTCAGATACTGGAATCCAGAGTTGCCTTGTGGTAACTTTTTTCTTTTTCTTTTTCTAAGAAGCATTTGTTAAATCTTTGTGGCAATACGTGCAGAAAACTGAAACAAAAATCACCCTCTCATGAAAAGTTTGAAAACATGTCACAGGGAAAAAAAAAATCCCTCCTGATTTAGTCAGGACACAAATTGTGGCATCACCATCGTGCGGGATGAGTCCGCTCATGCAGCGGAGTTATTTTTAACATTCCCAATTGCGTCTTGTCAGAGTTGTATGTCGACAAGCCCTGGTGTTCGGAGCTCCCTCCTCCTGCTGAGGCGTGAATAAAAAACCCCCAGCAGTCTCGGTTAAGCTGTAACAACAACTGACAAGCTTTTTGCCCTGTTGCTTTTCCACGGGGTTTCGCCGCAGAGGTGCGTTTTACTCCACCTGGATTCGCCAGGTTTTGAGAGAAGAAGAAACTGCAGCTTTGAAAATAAATATCTGGCCCGTTCCAGCGCCGGCTTGGTTTACAAAGAGAGGAGGAGAAGGATTACCCATGCTGTTATCTTCTAACAACGGCCTTATCTTGATGTCCTGCTGTAGAGTCTGGGAGGACAGGACGGCGTGCTCTGTGTTGTTACTCTTCCACAAACTCCTCATTCGGACTCCTCTGACTGCTGTCAATTTTTTTGTTTTATATGCATTTAAAAAGATATTGAATCTTCAGCGGTTATTCCAAAGTGCTTTGGCAACGTTTCAGTTTTACTCGGGGCAAAATTTGACCACAGTTTGTTTGATGAAATGCACAATGTTCGACTGGTTGGCAACTATTGATGGCACGCTCTGGGAGTAAAACATACAGAGGACTTTATTCCTCCAGTGTCCAGAGGTCTGCCATTATGCAGTGTCCTTAAGGGCAGAGAGTCTAATTTTAGCTTGGAACCTAGAGAAAATGGCATGAGCAAAGCAGAGTCATTGTCTGCCTGCTGGCCAGTTCGGCTGATAGCCATACTTGTCTCTGCACTATGGAAAGTGGGTTACTATGCAAATGTAGCATAAGCATTGGTAATATCTTAATAGAGTTGACCTTTTCAAGTTAAGTTCTTCAAATCACTTTACCACTTCATTAAGATAAATAGCTTTAAGGAACGCTGTGAATGAAACGTGCAGCGCCTTGCAAAGGCATGAAAACCTTTTGAACATTTCTACATTTTTGCAAATTCCAATTTAATGTTTTTGTACTGGGATATTTTGATGCATCAACACAGAGCGTGTAATGAAGCTCCAGCAAAGTCGGATTAGATGGAGAGTCTATGTAAAGATCAATTTTTAAGTTTTGGATTTAGGTCTAGGCTGTAACTATCTCAACCAACATATAAATAAACTTCATAAAAACAATTCATCAACCAGCAAAATATGACCAATATCAATATTGGCCCTATACAATATTGCCACAAATCATACATTTTTGCACTTATTTTGTAGTGTGCAATATTCGAAACTGTTACTCAAACAGAGCACAATAATCAAAAACAACAAGTATGAGAAGTGACCCATTACTTATTAACCAATGACCCGAGATACAAGTGTTGCGGATAGAAATGCTGGGGTGGACTAAATGCTGGAGCGGAGTATTTCTATCAGCATGTTTATATCTAAGATTGTAGATGCAGGCCGATATATTCCTTTTTTTTTTAGCTGATATTGGACCAATCTCCTATATCAATATCTGATTAGGACATACTTATCTTTTGTCTTCCAATCTACTCTGACCGGCAGATAAAAATATTATTCAACTGAAATATCAATTTGTTGTACCGGCTTTCATTTGTTAGCATTAAAGTAAAGGCTATCTTAGTAAACATGCATGCAACATGCAACAAAAACGCGTAGAAAACCTTCAATCATCTTCCTCCCTCTTTATAGCTGTGCTGTTTTGTGCCTATTTGCTACTGAAAATCCCAGTAGACATATTGATGTTTGTGGTTTTTAGAAAATGTTTTCTTTTCTGATTCAGTGGAGGGAACAATGTGGAAGGGAATGCGGTCATGCGGCGGCTTTAGTAATGGTCAGAGAATGGATGCCTGGAAGAACAAGGGAGGAACCCAGGAATTCAGCTGGAGCCCTTTCTTCCCAAGCGTTCTCTTGAATCTGCGCTGCAACTGGCAGCTTAATCCGTTTAATGGTCTGGCGGTGAACCCTCAGTCATCATGTCTCGGTGATATCTCAGGCATGTTTTCAGCTAAATGAGCGCTCTCCGTTGAGCAGATCAGCCTGGCAGCCTGGCAGAGAAGTTCTGCGATTTGTTTCAGCTGGTATGAGGAAGTATTTTCTTATCGCAGAGAAAAGCAAGTCAGACCCGAGTCTGTTCATTCTCACGGCTATCAGTACACACACTTCAGTCAAATATTTAAGCCTTACCAAACTGAAAAGATGAACCTGCTCTCTTGTTGACATCCCATCAAGAATAGTCTTTAATTTACTGTCTTTTATTTAAGGAGAAATCTTCTACTATGATATTTGTGCCTAATTGTTGACCATTTTCAGAATAGTTTTTCAGGATTCCAAACACCCAGGAGTGTGAATGAAGTAGCTGCGGTGCGTTTGAGTGTTTGATCAGTGAAGTTGCCTCCGGATCACGGTTGGCTTTCTGCCCCGGGGCTCACACAAAGGCTGGGGCGCCGATGGGAGTCTGGGTTGTATCCAGATGCTTTATTTGTTTTAGGGGTTGGTTGGTTTGGGGTGGGGGGCGATAGGCTAGGCTTCAACATTGCTGCCTTGTTGCAACAGAGACGCCCCATTGTTATACCCCACTGAGACATGTGGTTTCCATTTCTTCTTTGCTTCACAGTAAACTGCTGGAAGCTCACAAGACAAATACCTGCATTTATTAGACATTGTTTGTCTAACAGGCTCACTAAATCCCTGTGTGGTATTTAATGAAAGGGCAACAGTATGAACGGTTTGGGTTGAAGGGTTTTTAGCCTCATTTTATTCTTCTTTCTCCACTTTCATGGCTGCAGATTGGTTAGTTTCAGGAATATTGAAGTTGTTTTGCAGCCATTTTTAATATATTAGATTATTATTATTGAAAAGTTAATTTATTTCACTAAGCGAAATGCACACTCTGATGTTTTAAAGCCTTTGTTTCTGTTAATGAATGCGATTTTCTGCCTACAGTGAATGAAAACATGAAAATATTACATCAGACCAATAAAAATCATTTTAATACATAAATGTGGGCTCAATGAAAAGTATGTCTAATTTATGCTTAGTGGTTGTTTTTTTTTTCAAAACATGACTTTTTAGATATTATTTTTTACTAATTTACGATACAGGTATCTGAGGTTTATCGGCCAATAAGAGCCGATTTCGAGAAAAAGTGCTGAATAGACTTGAAACTTTACTTTTTCCTTTAAGACAGACATAAGTGTACTAAATTAAAAATGTATCTTCTAACTCTGCACCAGTACAGCACACTTAAATACAACAAAAGCTTCACAAGCTTGGTCAAACGTGTAAAAACAGCACAACTTTAATTAGTTCAGTCAGTGCAAATAGGAGTATAACAACCAATGTAAAATAAATAATAAAGAAACCGTAAAGTAAATAGCAAAGCATGGTTTCACTCACAATAATAATAATAATAAAAACATAGAATTGTAATAGATATATCTGCCTTTATGAATCAGGCACATGCTCACTGGTACCTGATGTGTAGAACCTTTTTTTTTTCAGTATCGGGGCCGATAAAGATCTCTACTTTTAAGATCACAAACAAATCACCTGCTGTCTCATTTGCACCGTTTCTCCAGCCTTTCATTCTGCTTTAGCATTTCCTGCCTGTTTTTCGTTTCTAATTCCCCCGTTATTATTACCAAAACCGTTTCTGTGTGACATCTTCATTGACATTTTTAGAAACATGACATTCTGCTGTCTCGCTCACACACCTCACATTCAGTATGTACAGTTTGTCCTGTTTTAATTAGTTCCTACTCCTATGATAATATTGGCACATTTAGCATTGTTTCCCCTGAGGATGATATCAGTGTGTTATCTGGGAGCTGCTAGCGGCTCTGGCGCCTTGCCTATCAGCTCTGTGGCAGAGCCAGCCCTCGCATTGTCACCAGCTCTGGCCATTGGCTTCAGCAGATTCCTGGAGGAAAGGAGCTTTTTATGCTAATGTCTGCGCTTAAGTTAGGTCACATTTGAGATGTAGAATTGTTATCAAACTGTTAAAAAGGCTTTAGAGAAGCTTGGTGTTTGTTTTAGGGATGGTGGTGGGGACAGTGGTGAGATGGGGATTTGTCAAAACCTGGCAAAGTTTGGGTGTAGTGGTGTTTTACTGACAAAATAAATATTACTATTTTATTCCCATTTTCCATCTCAGGAAGCTGAAATATCTTTGCTCAATGATACCTGACACACTATTGGTTGGTGTTTGCAAAGCAGCCAATCTAAGTCTGCCTTGTACCGTATTTTCTGAACTAAGTCACTTTTTTTCCCCACAGTCAAGTTCCTGTGACTTGTATATGTTTTTCTCTATTTGCTCAGAATGCAGAAATAACATGAAAACGGATATCTTTAAACCGCTGGTTGAAATATTTCCTCTTACAGAAGCTGAAAGATTTTCCCCATCATTCTCAGTTCCACCAAAGGCTGGGATTACAACTTTAAAGTCTGCCAGAGTGTTTAGGCTACACTATGTCCAGCCTGTGCTACAATAATTCAGCCTCTACCCTTCACAGTAATTTAATCAACAAAGAAAACGAAGAGTAAAAGCCAAGATGAAATCAGCATACCAATAAAGTATTTATCATTTCTTGTTAGTTGGACTTAAAGTTTGCTTAATCGTACCCAAGACTTGGTGTGGGATTTCAGGCAATGGTGCCAGATTCATTTTTGAGGTGGGGGGGACATGAAGTGTTTTGTCAATTTGAATGTTAGCCGCGCGCACTTGTTCAGTTGTCATGAATACACCTGTCAATCAACTCTGGGTTTGTCCTGAAGTGATCTCCCCTCACCTGAAGGACAAAGCTGTCGGGTCTACCATACGCTGCGATCTGGCACTTATCACAGAGCATTAGATGGCGGAATAAAGTTTATTCCATTTTCAAAATTGGAGTCTGGAAAAATGTAAAATGCCTGCAGCCGACCTCATGAACAGCTGAATACAGAGATTGATGGTATTAAAATAACATGTTTGTATGAAGGTTTTGTCATCGTTACATCATATGCTTAATGGTTAAAGATCAATGCGTCAAGCTCGGTCCAAAACAATAAATATGTGCTGTGTCTACAAATGGGTCCAGTTTGTTTGTAGAGCAGTAACTTTTCAGGCACAGTCTGACATACGTGATCAAAATATAGTTGAGATACACACTTACGGGCGCCTACAGGATGTTATCGGAGGCTACGCACTGCACCTGACCCACAAGAGCACAACCACATCTCCAACGCGCATCATGTGCGTCTTGCAAAAAACTAGCAAAGACCCTAAACCACACGATACAGGCCACATGTGCGTAAACTAAACAGCTAAGACAGCCGACCTATATATATTTTTTAAATTGTGCTAAATAGTAAAGCTATGAAAACAAAGCTTACCCATATGATTGGAGGATGTAGATTCCCATGTTCAGGTTGTGTGTCTGAGATGGCACATTGGTTATTGGTTTGTGAATCTTTAAAGCAATCCATAACTGATTAAATTCTGCTGTATTTTTTTAATGTAGTTTAGCGTGTCAGCTCTGAGGTTAGTAATTAAAACTGAATCACTCATTATGAAATAACTGCGCTTCCCTCTGCCTCTGCTTCCCTCGCTGTATTCCCACAGTTGTTTAATGACTTTAGATTTTTTTTTCTACTGGTATGGCAGGATTCCAGATGAACTAAGATTTGTCTCATAGTGGCTCTCTTTCTTTCTACCCGAGCAGAAGGGTTTTTTGGTTCAGGCTAATGAAAAGCAAGGCATTTGATTAGCCTTTAAGTAATGACATTAGCTTTACTTCTAGAATTGATGTTTACCAATTCAAATTGGATGTTGCAGACATGCAATAACCACATCCTCTGGGGGGGCTGCACTAAAAGCTGTCAAACACTCAGTCAACGGTGTAAAGTGCCAGTCATTCATCATTCCCGCCATCATTTAATGTTCAATTATGTCAAAACAGCCTTTAGCTCCTCGGCACTGGGGGATTGATGGCTGCTCTGTGTGGCAAGTGGAGCTTTCAGGCTGCATTATAACGCAATCAGTATGGTTCAACAGTCCCAGCTCTCTGCTACATTAAATAAACGGCAGCCAAGCTCCCTCTCTGGGCACCTACCCCGCTTCAAATCGAACGGTTCCAGCGGGAGCGCCGTGGCCGCCGTTCAGAGCGCTCGTTCGCACCGGCAATGGAGCTAAGGAGATAGCCTTTGTTGTGCCGGAAATAATTGATGTGCCTCAGCATTGGTGAGAGGGATTGGCTCGCCCAGGTTTGATTTGGAGTTTGGCTGCGCTGGGTTATTTGCTCGTTCCACAGCCCCACGGACTGCAGAGTTACTGTAATAAATTACTAATGTTCATTCCAACATCGCTGCAGATCCAGAAAAATGTGAGTCGCTCATCCAAAACTCTGTCACTGTGGTTTATGTTTCAACTTAGTTTTTGTTTCTCCTCTGCACTTTATTTTTCAAGATTTATTCAGGAGTTTTGTTTAATATACTCAAGACAGCCGGTTCATACATTCCTTAAGATGACCACCTAAATTAACTTTAAAAAATGTAGTTTGGCCTTAAATACATTAAACACACGTTGACGTTACATTTTGAATTTTGTCATGATAGGACTATCAATCAATCAATAAAATTTTATTTGTATAGTACATTTAATCAGCAAGGCATTTCAAAGTGCTTTACATAATTAAAATAAAAACAGCATGTGACAGTGAATAAACAGTTAGAAAGACAAAGAATTTTTTTCTTTTTAAAGATAAAAGGTTAAAAAAGATAAAAACATTGATTGATTGATGGATGATAGGACTATCTAGTCGCTTACATTCTATGTATTTTTTTTTTCTCTGAACTGTTTTGTTATGCAAATGTTTGAGTCTCACCATCAGCACTGATCTAAGAACAACATTTGGCGTGACACAAACTTAAAATATATACATTTGTTGCGACGCAAGCCTTAAATTTCATCCATAGATGTCTTAAAAATGGTCCTGAAACGTCTTAGATTTGAATTGGTGAAACTTGTTGGAGACCCTAAAAAGAATATTGCTCTCGCTGGGTATTAAATAAAAGATAGCCCCCAATGTGTGCCTGTCTCTTTACTTGGAACCATCTCCTCCATTACAGTCATAATACATTTCCCCATTTTCAGCTGATTGGCTGCAATACTTCAAAGTTGACTGATTGTGAACTAAAGCTGTCAGAGGCTCTGAAGCACGCTGTAGACAAAATGTGTAGTTTTAACAGGATTAAGGCAATGCAAAGCATGAAGAAGGTAAATAGAAGTAAATCCCAGCGCAGTGTAATTCACCTCTTTCACTTAGCCAAGCTTCTTCTGTCACTGTTGTTGCCTTGTGAGACTGAAATAGCTTCTGGCTTTATCTCCTGATGGTAAGACTTGGTTTTCTGAGCTCCAGGAGAAGCTTATCAACCACCATGGTCTCTGCCAGGGCTTTGAGGGTCTTGGGTGTTGGGTTAACAGAGGTCGGCTTGTCAAACTGTAAGGCTTATTAATAGTACAAGCTGAAGCGGCTCCTTGAAGCACACGACTTTGCTTTGTCTGTGGAACATTTAAAGTTAAAACTGATGGTTTCCATCTGAACCATGACGTATGGGGATTACAGTATCATCTTCCTGGGCTGTTTTGCAGCAGCACAAGGAACTGCTGGACTTGATAAAATAAATCGGATCAAGAGGAAATAACATCTAAACACATCAGCCAGGAAGTTGAAGCTTGGGTTCAGATGGGACTTCCAATGGGACAATGACCCCAAGCATACAGCCAAAGTTGTCTAAGGACAACAAAGTCAATATTTTGGTGTGGCCTACACAAAGTTCTGATCTCATTTCTAGAGAGAATCCGTAGTGCTATCAAATGCTGAAGAAAATGTATATAAATTTCAGATTTTGAAAACATTGGGAAAAAATCTGATGTATTTGCTCTCTGTCATTATTGTGGCATTTAGCTAATAGAAATAATGTTGGTAATTCCAACTTACCTAAAGCAAGAGAAACCTGGTCTGATTTAACTTCAGATAGTGAAGGTATTTTTATTCACCTTCTGTAAACTTCTGGCTTCATCTGCATCTGATGAAATCGACCTTTGCAATCTGTGTACACATCAGTGGAAAAACTGAGCTACTTTCAAGTACTGAAAGACAGATGAGAAATGCAGGCCAGTTATCTCATCTCATCTGTAGGTTTTCATCATTACCTCTGGAAAGCAGCTGTGATTCAACTGGAGCTACGATCCGCACATGGAAATAAACCTGCTCTGTAAAAGCAAACTGACTGGGGGATGTTTGGACATTTGTAGAAAATACTGATGTTGATATTGTGCAATAACTGTTAATATAATAATAAAACAGAAACCGTTTTAAACAAAAGTAACTGTGTGCCTGTCTCAACAAACATTAAAATAAGTGCAATCATTTCAATTTTTGGTCTTCATATTGTTTCAATTATTTTAATTTATTTTGGATATTTAAAATGTTTTTCACTTCCACTGTTAAATGTTTGTTTTTTGTTTTTTTTTTTAGAAATGAAATATATATATATTTTTACATCTTTGAGAGTGTACTTGCACTAATATACCGTTATTATTCTTATTTGTTGAAAGTTTACTCAAAATGACAGTATTATAACTTACAGCAAAAATTTCTGGGGCAACTTATCGTACAGCAAAATTTGGTATCGTCACACACACCTTATGTGTGTGTCACACACGTAACGTTTGCTTGCAGAGCCTCTTTTCATCAGTTACTTAACTTCTCTCTGTTGCTCCTCAACTCCTTCGCCGCCTGCCTCTGTCTTTCCCTCCCTGCGTCACGCCGCCCCTTGAGCACCACAGCAACCTTCTCCGAGGGATCGGTTGCCAGGAGACAGGCTTCTCGCCCCATTGTATGCCGACAAAAAGGTGGATGGGGTGGGCGGCGGGGTTACAATCAGCAGGCCCGCGGAGAGTCGGAGGCCAGGGGACTCTCGCACTCCACAATCACGATTGTGTTAAAGAGGAGGAGGACTGGCAGGAAGGGGATGAAGAGGCCACTGATTGAGTGAGCGCAGACTGGAGCAATGCTGACACCCGCCCCCCCGACCCCGAATTCCTCGAGCTTACTCCAGATCTCCCAGTAATCGCGCTGGGTGTGCTGCGTCACGGTAGGATGGAGATTGGAGGCAGTGGGCGACTCGCAGAAACCCAGCCAGATGGGATTAGTTATTATAACAAACTTTTTAATTAGGCAACGCGGCTCGTCCCCGCTGCCCTGCAACCTCACCGCCCGCCCGGCTCCTGCTCTGCAGAGTAAAGATGCACAAACACACACACACACACACACTGGCATGAATCTTAATTTAACTACAGACACCAGACTCACGGAAATAAATGAGTGCCTGCTTTGCGTGCGTGGCTGCGTTTGCCAGCAATCCATTTTTCATTTCATTTCCTTGTTTTCCTTGGTCTGAGATGATGGCCTCCCTTATCAATCCATTATATTCACTTAAAACTAGAAGGCCAGTTTACTTTTGCCCCGGTGCCATTACTCTAAATAACGATCGCTTTCACCCTAAATAAACTAATGACTACATGTAGCAGCCTCACACCGCTGCATACTTCATTTATCGTTTATGCCTCAGTCTGAGGAACGTCCTGCAGGGTTCACACACGGTACAGAGAAAGTGCTGCTGAGAGTTTCTGATTAACACCCTGAACTACTTTTGGTTTGCATGTGAACAGGTTTGATTATGGCTTCCGTTTTTACTAGAAGATCCCAGTGGTAAATTAGATGATTAAGAACAATCATGTTTTGTTTGGATTTCTGTAGTTGCTTTGTTATTGTTGGTGGTTTTTAAAGACGGCAGAATACAAACTTTCTTGGAATTAAATACGTTTTTTTTGTTTTGTTTTTTAAAATATTTTCTTGACATGTGCATATACTTGTGACGCTTGAGTAAACTTCAGTAGCATTTGGTGGGGGGGAAATTTATTTATTTTTTTAGAATTGTCATTGAATTATTAGTTGTCCACCTGTCAGTAATTACCTAAGACTAATTACAGTGACAGTGATTCTACAAGGCTTCCTTCATCTTCTATTGTACTTTGTGCTGGTCGCTCACATGTGATTTAATATAAAAAAAATTCTAAGGGACACTAAGAGATACTTTTACAAGGTAATGTAGTTATTTTAGTTTCTAAGTTAGCAAAGTGTGATTTTTAATGTGTGATTTTCCAAAACTGCAGACTTTTTCAGTTTTTACTTTCTGAATGTAGCTGAGCTGCAACCTAGATAAGTAGTTTATGAACCTGGGGTGTTATAGATTTAACAGATACATCAGACTGTGTCTTTTATTACCTGCCAGAAATCAATCACTATAGTCAGCTGTTCCAGCTGAACGCGTTCTTCTTCTTCCCTCACAATACAATCTTCTCTGCTTTCGAAGCAACTGTGAATAACGCCCCAGCTCCTCATAGTGTGTGATGAATTGACACAGCTTTCCTTCATGCGTATGACAAGCTGAATATCCGTTTTGACATTGATAGACACATATCTGTTTGTTTTTTTTCTTCCCCATTTTACTCCTCCATTCCCTAGCCCCGCTGAAGGCGATGGATCACTCCCCAGTCAAGGGCGTCTGTCAGAATCTGTGGGCTCAAACCACCAGCTGCAGCTCCAGCAGTCGGATAATGAAACCACCGTGTCACACGCTTACAGGCTCTGAAATTCAGCTTTAGTGGATGTGACTGGGATTGTTTCATGTTGTGCATCTCATTTAGTTGTGTGTCAATGCTCAGAGGTTGGGTACGGTTCTGAAGTTGAAATGGAGCAGATAGAGATAAATCTACTACTAGCACAAATTTTCATCAGTAAAATGACCCTTATCCTTTCAGCTTCTTCATCAAGAAATGATAAATTGACTTAGTTTTAGGACTGTGGTTAAAAAAAAAAAAGTAGCATACCAGTCCACATTTTTCACTTCCGATTCGGTACTGAGGTTTGGTGTCGACCCATGTCAATCCAGTACGGAACAACGGCGCTGAATTAACTTAAAACATGTATATTTTTTAAACACAGACATAAATGATCTGAATTACAAATTCATTTGATAACACTACAGCAGTAATGCACACTGTAATACACCAATAACTTCATAAACTTGGTGAAACACAAATCAATCAGTTCTATTTGGAGTATAAGAGCCAGTGTAAAAAAAAGAAACTGACAGAAAAAAATAGATTGACTGTCTCGTCTCAAACGTGTACAAATAAACTGCAGCAAACTTTCTTTCAGATGGTTTCTAAAGTGCAACAAGGAATTCTAAATATAACGTAAAATAAACAATAAAGCATTACGTTGCTCAGAGCATGAAGCATAGAATTGGACTGAATAGATCTGCCTTTATGGATCAGGGACATTATAACCGAGACCCGATGTAGAATATCTGATACAGAAACTAATTGTTGATTTTGCATCTCTATAGAGTACATATTTAAAATGTAAGGCATGTGACATTTGTTTGCCTATGAACAGTATGATCGTGCTTTTCATAGGCGAACATGAAAAAGTTATGAGACGCATAAAAGAAACTGTCCCCGAAATTATTGTGATAAATGATGATATTGTCATTTTGAGACCTTCTGCAACTGATATAATTCCCATAAAGGAATATAAAATTTCCTCTTCCTGTTTTCCTGATTGTCTTTTCACACGACAGTAGACTCTTTTCGTCATTGGGAGGCACCTAAATGTCTAGCCATCTAGCAAAGGAAAATCCCATGTTTTTTTTATTACACAGAGAGCTTTTCACAAACAGAACGCTTTTATTATAGATATGTACTTAAAGAAATCCCCCAACCCTATTTATTTATTAGTATGTGGGAGGTTGTCAAACGGATCTTAACACATTATGACAACATGTGACAGCTGTATTCTCTATGGGCTGCATTTCTGTCACAGCTGAAATCTCCTATAGAATGAGATATTTTAACCCATCCTGTATATGGAGAAGAATATCAGCAGTTTCTTGTCATTTTTAACAGACCAGTTTCTCATCGTGTCATTGTTTATTCCTGTTTTTTTTGTTTTTTTACGGCGTAGTTATTTATTTTCTGAAAACAGGTGGATATAATTACAGAGATGTACCTATTACTCAGCCAGAGATGAGAACTGGATCATTTTCCCCTTATCAGCAGGTCAATGTCTGCCAAAACAAAATCTATTTTTGTATGTATCAAAATGAGGAACTCTCATCTTCTGACTATAAATGAATCAGCTGACTGACTTCAGTTTGACTATCATTTATACAAATCGGATGAGGTTTGGGGGCATAGACTTTAATAATGGGGGAAAACTTTGTAATTGTTTCATTTTCTACAATGAAAATGAAAGGGAAGCCATAATTAATCCGAACTAAAACGACAGGTTTCTCAAAGGGTTTGGTTTGTTTGGCACAATGGAGATTGAAAGCAAACCTCACCAGCAGAAATGTAGCACATTGCAACTTTTGGTCCCTATTGAACCAAATGTACCGGACTATGAACGCCGTTATTAAACAATGTCCTTCTTACATTTAGGATAAATCTTACCCTAAAAGTTAGGTCTGAGTGCTTTTTTCCGGTGGTGTGGATCAGTGATCCACTGATTATGACCATGAAGGGCTCATAAATGGTGTTTATAGTAGCTTTAATAAATCAGGCTGATGTGAACAAGGCATCTGTTTGCAATGATACAAAGATATATAATGTTTTATGGAGTAAAGCAGCCTCCATCACTACAACCCTACTATGGTATAAGATAAAATTCATCCCAGGCAGAGGAGAGTATCCAGCAGGTTTCACATTTTAGGAGAAATATTACTAAGTTTATTGCTAGACATGTTACAGCTTTGACTCTGACGTTCTTCATCTCTCTCTGTCCAGCCCTGGTCTCGGCTTTAGAGATCACATCTAGTCCAACGGCGTCTCTGGAGAAGGCCAGCGGGCAGAGCGTGAAGCTGGACTGCCAGTTCTCCCTGAGCTCCTCAGACACAGGACCTCTGGACATAGAATGGAGTTTACTGGCTTCCGACAACCAAATTAACGACCAAGTGGTATGTGACCATGTTTTTTATATTATGAGCTCTTTATTTTCCTTTGGTGGAATTCTTGATATTTCTGCCGTCATTTCTTGAATAAAATAGAGCATAATTTATTTAAAGGTTCTTCATTGTGTTTAAATCATTACATACCCATAGGACTGTGTGTTGCTGTAGCTGGGTTTTCTTTTTCTCTAAGCCCTTTCTTCTCTCTCTTTCTCCTGTAGTGACTGTTTTTCCCTACAAAATTCTTTAATTCTCGTTAGTCAGAAATGGGTCAGTACATCGTCATTAGGTACCTCTGTTAATAACGCAGCCCGCTCTATCCGCTGACCCAACAAGCCCCGCTCTAACTAAAGAGACCTAAATCCTCCTCTGTTCACTGTTCCTGATTTGAACTGATCCTTTCTAGTTAGGATTTACCTTCCTTTTTTTTCCTCGACGATACTGAGGCTTATTGTTTTTAAGTATCGTTTCATGTGCTTTGGTTTCACACGCCGTATGTTCCCGAGAATTTAAATATTTCCGACATCTCTCAGGGAACACATTTGTTCTCCTTGACCTGTTAGAGTCCCACACGTTCAAGTAGCCTTTAACCAACATATAGTCACGCACGGACTAAATTCTTCACAATTAGTGGCACATTAATTCCAAGTGGCTGTTTTAGTATATGTGACGGGGATCTGTAGAATTAGGCCAATGTGCTGCTGTGTCAGACAATAAAAGGAGAGTGAAAGTTTATAGCCAGAGGTTCCCAGATGCTCAGGAACCATGATGAACCTTTGCTCACATTAAGGCGAGTAAATCCAGGCTGGACTCAGCAGGGCAGTTTGCTACAACATGTGGGCTCGCCTACAATATCTCGTATATCAGTGTCTTTTTGTGGCTGGTGAGCCGGATCTAATTCGTGGTGCTTTTGTCGGATGGAGTGAGAAATGCCTGGGATTCTGGTACCAGCAGTCATTTGCATTTTTTTCTCACTGCCTGGCCGCGGACTCGCTAAAGGGAGGGTCTGTCCTGAATGTTTCCCACCATGGCGACAGCAGCCACACACGGCTCACTATCTGACTCTCATGTTACTGCAACTTTGCGTAAAGTTGCCGTGGTTTCCAAGTCTGCTGTGTGTTGTATTTTTGAACATTTATTTTACTTTTGAGTTTGATGTGCAGACTGATGCAGTTTCCAGAAATATACATATTACCTAATTTGTCTTGTTTTTTTTTAAGTTGAGGAAAAATGAGGTAGGTGTGAAGTTGTAAGGGTGCGCCAATAAATCGGCTCAGATTTCCTTAATTTTGGGATATTAGACGATAGTTAAATAATCTGATCCTGATAGTTAAATGATCTGATCCACTGATCTTATCTTCCTCTGTAAAGGCATGAAAATCAACCACTGTCTCCTTTCTCACTGCCATGACAGAGCGCTGACCAACACTCCTGCTCACCCAGTCACATCTGCACGTGGGCAGTTCACAACAGAATCTGCAATGTAGCTAGTCTGGCAAAAACTAGCCTCTTTGAGGAACATTCAGATTCATTTATTTGACGTAGTGAGGAATTATATAATTTTTTCATACGACTCTTTGCCAGATGACTACAAAGATGCCAAATGGCTTAAAAACCTCATGTGTGGAAATTAGTACATCGTTGTGCACAAAGGAAGCTGTCTGCAGAAATGTGCGGTGCTCTCTACCTGACTGCTTCATAAAAGCAAAATGGAGAATGTGGGGAGAGAGTAATCTACGCACAGATTCCATTTAAATGGAATTAATGTGGAAAAAGACACTTCGGCGTTCCCATTAGTCATTCTGCCTCACACAGCAGAGCGGGGTAGATCTACAGGATCCTTTGTACACATGTAGATTAAAGCAGAAATCATTATGAATAATTGTTGTGAATTGAAAATTGATTTTTGAACTCAAAAATCAGAATCGAATTGAGATGGTGAAAGATTCACAATCTAACATGTGGTGACTTTTCAGGCAAAAATAAAGTCAAAATCAGTAGGAAACTACTATACAAAGTATATCCCATATAATACATTAAAATTGTATGAATACTATTCTAGCATTTTTTTTTGAAACAGTGACTTGTTAAAAAAGGTCGCATATATTTCTGAAAGTGAAAAGTAGTCAGAGTTTTTTGTTTGCTGGTGGGAAATAGTGGAAGAGTTGAAGGATTTTAGGAGTTTAGGGGGGAAAAAAGGACATTGTTTGCACATTGGCCCGTTTCAACAAAAAAAAAGACACAGCCTTAGGTGTCTTTTTTTTTCCCATAGAAGTTGATCTGTTAACCTTGAGTCTAATCAGAAGCAGAGATGTGAACTTCCAGGCCTGCAGCCTGACTCATTCAGATGGAGAGCCTCGGTGGGGGGAGAGATAATGAAACGTTGCTCTCCCTGAGCGTGTTTGCAGTACACAGGTAATGCGGCGCTCTGCTTTGCCTCTCAAATAAGCCCCACCTCCACCTTTAACTCGAGTCGCAGACGCGTCACACGATGGTGATGTCATCCTAAAGCGTATCCGATGACACCAAGGTTGAGCTAATAACACTCTGCCGTGTTGTCTGTTTGAGAGGGAAGGGTCGCGCTGACCGGCTGTCGGTTGCTACCGGTTATGAGCGCGGCGCTGGCTGCGGTGCTCTGCCGTCCTGACCCTGACTTGGCTCGCTTGCCTCCTCATTGGCCCGTTTCATGTTCCTTTTTCTCAGACTCTCAAGGTTACTGTGCAGTTTTGGGAGCTCGAGGTGTCTGCGCGTGTAAGCACTCCCATCTGTTTGCTTGCGAAGGGGCTAAGCTGGAGGGAGACCTCATCCAACTCACCTTGGGGCGTTTTCATTTCCTTTCTTTTGTGCTCTTGTCTCACGTAACTGTTATTCCTGCTGGGTTTGCTGTCCCAGTAAAGTTACTCGGATCCGCTTTCCTCCCCTGAGAGCAATGTGGAATTTTAACAGAATAACCTGCTTTAATGGTTTAAGTGTACGAAATGAGTCACACTCATTCCAGGAACTGCTGGCCTAATACTTTGGAAACTAGTGTTGCTGTAGCAAGTAAGCAGTTGTCACTAGTGGAAATTCTAAATTTCTGCAATAGCTTTAGGAAAAGAAAGATGAGAAATAATTAATTTTTACATAGACAAGGATCAAACCAGTTTTCTATTAACAGTATCAGGATACAGAGCAAAGTAATGATTTAGTTAAACTACTCTATCTAATGAAAGATGCATTAATTTAAAAACGCTGGTCTTTGTAAATCTTTGGTCTTCCAATACCAGTTTTTTGATTACTTGGATTTAAGAATGTTTTTTTTTAAAGATGCGTTTCTATTATAAATGTGGGCAAATCTTTGTCGACATTCTGCTAACGTCCAAAAAAACAAACACAATTTCACAGTCGTGGCCTTTTGATTAAACCAGAAACACAAAGAAAATCATGTGAATAAGTTTCTTTTTACAATAAGTCATTGACAAAAAAAACATGACAGCAACTGATGTGAACAGTTACTTGAGATATTCATCTTTCAGCATCTATCAGACCGCAACACATTTGGATGACACACAATTTTTTCTGAACTTTGTGATGCTGAGACCTCATGTGATGCCAGCTCTAAATTGTCAATCATCCCAATTTGTCTTGTTGTCTTCTTTATCTTTTTCACTGGTACTAAGATCCGGTTGATGGATGTGAAATTTTTTTCCCCATTGTCGTTATGTGGAATACACCAATTTCAGTTTAGCCAATAAAAAACACCGCTTCCTTCCACAAAAACCTGTCGTATTTTCAATTGGTGCAATTTTGCGGTTAACGGAAACGCAGCTACTTTGGACAATCATTAACTGTTTATATTGAGAGCAGAAGTGATGTCACACTGTGTGAGAGAAAAACTGCCGTAAAACTGGATTTGACTATGATTAGCACAGCTATTGCTAACTGTAAACATCAGCCACTGTGTTAATGGTGTGGAGTTTCCTAACAACATTTCCAATACCAGCAGGTTCCAGCTATTCAAAGAAGTTGATATTTTGTGTTCTTAATAACCCAGAAAAATTTTTTATCTAGAAACCTGAATGTGGATAAGTGTGGAATTTTGGATCTGAAACTTATGTTTCATGTCATTGCAACCCCCTTTTTTCTAAGCAAAGAGATTCCCAGGACATTGGATGTGCTTAAGTGTCTCTTGATTAAAATTAATCTTTCAGTCAGCAAAGGACATTTTGGATCATCCATGGATTATAGTATCATATACACTACCCAGCATGCCTTGTGGCACTTTAGTTGTTCTCTTTTCTTTGCATCCTTAAAACAAACCCTACCGTCTTAAGCTGCAGGTTATAAACTCTGGCCTGCTAAGTGTTTAGATTCTGTTCTTTGGAGAAACTGAATTATGTTTGAAAGAGTTGAGAAGGAAGAGAAGTGAGTGATACAGTAAGCTCCTTACTGAGAGGACACAGGCAGCGCGGAGTTGTTTTGAAGGAGAGAGATTCGTGGAAACTCTCCACTTTATCTCAGTCATACAACACACACGCACGCACACACACACTGCTAGTTTGATGGTACTGAAAGCAGCTCGGTGCAGTGAACATCAGCCAGCGTTCCTGTATTCAGCAGGTGCTGCTTGTCTGTCTGTGTGAAGTTGCCAACTGGAGGAAACAAAGGCAGTGCTGTTGTTCCCGATTCTGTTGGAAATGAGTTTCTACACGCACACATTATATACAGTGTATATATATATATATATATATATATATATATATATGTGTTTAAGTTCTAGTTATTATCAGAGTATTATTTGTGACTGTCTCACTGTGTGTTTGCATAGAGGAATGTTTCTGTCCTTGTTTGCTTCAGACTTCCATCATAGATTCATCATCCTGATTCTTCATGCTCCAGGGGTGTTGCTGCTCTGTCGATAGTGGCACAGAAAACCTTGTTGATCACCGTCTCCATGGAGATTTGCAAGAATATGATGGTGTCTGGAAAAGGGAATGGGAACTCTTTTCATTATGTGCTCTCCTTTCCCCTTATTTTGATGATGTCTTCTTCCTCTGCCATCACTGTAGCAGGATTCTTATTAGCTCCACCTGTGTGTGTGTGTGTTGTGTGTGTGTGTGTGTGTGTGTGTGTGTGTGTGTGTGTGTGTGTGGTGCGTGCGTGCTTTGTTGACTCTTGAGTGTTGGTTTTTCTCCACTGTGGTGGCTTTGTTTGTTTCACTTTACTTGAGCAGAGAAAGAGCATAATGATACAGAGTGCCGGGTTGAGGAGCCTCTAAGATTAAACTCTGTAACAAGCAAGGAATTTGTTGCATAAATTAAAAATGTTATTGTGTTTCCTTGCACAGTGACAAAAACAGTACTGAATTGATTTGAAACTTTTCTTTCTTTAAACACAGACATGTATGTACTAAATTTCAAAAGTATTTGCCAACTCTATACCAGTCCTTCACACTTGAACACACCAAGATCTTCACAACCTTGGTCAAACATGTAAAAACAACACAACTTTAATTTGTTCAGTTAGTGTAAGTAGGAGCATAACAGCAAATGTAAAATAAATAAAAGAAAACTTGGTCAAACATGGCAAAGCATATGGCCATTAATTGTTGATTTTTTTTTCTGTGTCTAGATTATTCTGTACTCGGGCGACCGGGTGTATGAGGATTATTACGAGCCCATGAAGGGTCGAGTCCACTTCAACACACCCGACCCGAAGAGCGGCGACGCCTCCATCAACCTGACCGGACTGAAGTCGACAGACACGGGCACCTACCAATGCAAAGTGAAGAAGGCTCCTGGAATCGCCAGCAAGAAGATGAATCTGATTGTCATGGGTGAGAACAATGCTAATACCTCACAAGCATTCATCATGGCGAGGAATGTCGTACTCATTTTATTCATTCTTTCTATGTGGAGGAATCATAACAAACTATTTTATGTTTTTAAAACAAAAACTGCAGAGACAAGTTTTTATGTATAGTGGGATCTTCAAGTGCTTTTTGTGTTGTCATGCTTCTGCTGGATATTTAATCACTTTTCCATCAAAAGTGGAAGAGCTCTTCCAGATAAGTTGAATTCCTTTCCTTTTAACCTCAGGCGTCTTTTTGAGACATCTGCTCAAAAATGTTATGCCCAAAATGAATTTAATACATCTCAGCAACTTCCAAGGTTTATTTGAATTGTTCTGCTTTCAAAATGAGGTTCAGGCTTTTAGAGAACTAAAAATCAACATTCATGTTACGCATTAACAGTAAATGAAAATGGCAAAACAAAAACTATTTTCTTTCTAAGAAAATGCACTTTGTGATGCGAATGTTAATTTGAAAGAATGCAATTGCTAAGCAAAACTTCTAGCAAACCAACAAACTGACAATTTATTGTGGCAAAATTCATGGAAAAAGAGTGACGCTAAGAGGGTTTGGAGAGGTATTAGCTGATAAAATTTTGTGTGCCAAAATCGCAAATTTTGTTTTTAAATTTCTCAGGATATTTCCTAGGGCTGTAGTGATACAATAATCACACAATACGATACGATACACGATATTCTGATCACAATACGATATATATTGCGATATTCAGCAAACAATAAAAGTCAATACACTTTTGCGATTTTCTGAAAGATTTTAGAGGGACAGAGTGATTTTGGTGTCATTTTGTGACTGGTTTAGAGTTGGATTGAATTAATTTAACTGAAAACTGTTTAAAAACACCAACTACACAATACCTGGCTCTGGTTGGACACAGACTTAAAGTCGACAGCTGGACAAAATTAATCAAAGAAGTGGTGAGGAAACATGTTTCTTTTAATTGAAACAGTACAAACTGTAGCTTACATGCATTTGTAAAGTAAATAAAGTGAACCAAGTACCTGCTCTGAATAGTTTGATACCATTTTAACCTTGACACTGAACATCTGAAGGAATCACTCTAAGCCGGATGACCTAATCACTCTCCCGGCGAAGCAAGCAGTGAGGGAGCAAGGTGACAGTTGGATGTTATGATACTTGTGGATGAATATTGATTTTTTTTTTCTAGGAAAGAAAATATTGATACATATCACAAAATCAATATTATTACACAGCCCTAATATTTTCATAGATTCTTTTTTCCCTACTTGTAGTCATCCGAGCTAATTGTTTTGGGAACAAAATAAGAGTCAAAGTACCATTAAAGAAAATTTCTCTACTCGTTCTCTGTGACTCAAAACTGTCTGTCAAATAATCAAAACCAATGAAAATGGGTTGGTTTTGTATTTAATTTACTTATCATTATTTTTTTACTTTTATTTAACCAGGTGAACTAAGAACAAATTCTTCCTTACGTCTTACATTTACAAAACTCAGACATCATTCACTAATCACAGCAAACAAAACATATTTGCTGTTATATATGCATATATATATATATAAATCTGAAGCTTTAATGAAAAATTATTGTATTTTTAATGTCATATTGCAAATAATATAATATGACTGATTGTTTTCTGTATGAAGAGTCACTTTGTTTTTCACTGGGCAGCCAACAGGAAGTAAAGACTACGCGCTCCGCTTTTCATCCACAGACGGAACTGGATGACACATCATAGTTGTATAAGTCAGATGATTTAGTCCCTAGGCAAACACACACTCACACACACTCACACTCTGTGGCCTTGCTGATCAGTCAACCAGTTAAATGATGTCGAAAGTGAATCGCCTCCCGAAACTCGTGCTCCATTTGCATACGGGACAAACAGCCAACACATGAAACTCTAATCCCTGTTGTGACTCGAGCTGCTGCTATTACGAAATACTCAGGTAGAAGAAAACTTCCTCCGCTCAAAATATAATACAAGCTTTGGAAAAAGGCTGCTGCTCCTCTTAAAATAGTATGTGTATTAAAAAAAAATCTGGGAGTGCTGAGAACACAAACATGTTCGTCAGACGTTGTTATGGCACTAAGCTCGTCAGTAATGATAGAGCTGAATGTCAACAAGTGATCTCGGCATGTATTGTGGTTACAGCTGACTCAGAAACCATTAACACAGCATTTTATGACTCATGGACATTTAAAGGCAGACCCGAACAGGAGGAACATGGAAACATTGGGAACTTTATGAGTTGTTGCTAGTTTGAATTAACCTTAAGATGCTGATTTACGTTACGTTTATGGCTCTTTTAAGAGCGTTGCCATCAGCCCAGCAAGAAGTTTTCATTATTCTAAGCACAAGATGGCGGCTTAAGAAAAGAGCATTTCTTACTTGAAAATTAGATTTTTAAACATAGATGCAGGATTTCATCCCTAGATTACACAATTATAACCACTGATTTTTTTTAACGCCACATGTTAACAATAAGCACAGTTATTGTTATTCCCAGTGAATGGATTTTTCTCTTTTAATAATTCTTCTATTGTCTTAATGTTATTGGCCTTTCATTGGTTATAACGTTGAAAATTAGGTTTTATATTCCAGACTTTTTCAGCAAAATGACAAGAAAAACAGATTTTAAATATTCCACTTTGTGTGTAATAAACCAATAAATGTGTTTCGCTTTCTGAAATGAGACAAAAATAGATATTTAACTTCTTTAATGTAAACTTGAAAATTATAAACCCCCACCTTTCATGGTTCAGAGCATGTACAAGTAGATTCAAATGGGGTAAAACCACACATATTAAAATAAAAAACACTAAATTAAACTACGTAAGGCACATCTATGCCTGAGGCTGCTGAGCTGCACAAATGTGTGTACATAATAATGGCTGATTGCTGGAGGCCATGGGAGCGTACAGGCTGCTAGCTGTTGACCCCAGGGTCAAAGAAACATTGACAAGCAGAGGTGGGGACATGTTGCCTGCTCTGCATTTTTACCTTGAGAGGAGAGGAGTCACACATGTAAAAGTGTACACACAGGTAAACATTCATCAAGTGCATTTGCTGTTCATCTCTTTAACACACACACACACACACACACACACACACACACACACACACACACACACACACACACACACACACACACAGTGTAAGCCAGGTAAAGGGGGCAGTGTTTCCTGTTATGCAGGACGTTGAAGTTAACAGAAGGAGAGCTTCCAGCAGTGGCCCAGCTCTGCATGTCAGCAGCTCCCCAAACACTTTTACAGTTTTATTAATTTTTTTAGTAATAGGGGGCCAAAAACATTCAGTGGCTTTTACTAAAATCAAATGCACACCCTTTTAATAAACATGGCACAATACAATAAAAGAGAGCCATATCCGATTCTTGTTGCTGAAAAGACACAAGCAAGTCACATCCTGAGCTGTCTTTATGTGACTCTCAAGGGACAGGTCTGAGTTCATCACCACACCCAGAGTTTGGGCCTGATCTCCAGTTTCTACCTGTAATAATTGAAGGGTTTTGCCGCTTTAGGTCCAAAGATAGTAACTTCAGTTTTATTTCTGTTCAGCTAGAGAAAGTTATGGCACCTTCACACATTAATCTGTTCAGAGTCAAATGGTGATATCGTAATGTAGAGTTGTGTATCATCTGCTCAGCTACGGTAACCAATTATATTTCTTGTTGTGACACGAGTTAGTGGGAGCATATTGATATTATATTGGAGGGGTCCAATGATTGAACCTTGGGGTACACCACATGTTATTTCCAGCCACTCTAAGTTGCTATTACAAAGAAATCCCAGTTCAAACAATAATGTCAGTCCACTTGCAAACCTATTAGTTCCTCGCATTTTATTTTTCTATCCAGTCCCTGCCGTTTGTCACCAGGTTCTCCCTCAGCAGTAATGCCTCTCTTATCTTGGTGGGCATCTCATAAATTTTCTCAGAGCCGGGCCGCCTGTGTCGCTGCCTGCCGCTGCCGACTCCGTCGACCTTCCTCTTTGACCTCATCTCCTCAGCAAATAAATCTGATCCTCGGACGGCCGACCTGACATAGGGAGCCACGCGTCGCGGCCCCGCAGATGTGTTGGGTTGACTTTCACCTTTTAAAAGACGCGTTCAAAATGTCATAGCTCCCTGACATTTATGGCGCACGGCGGCGGCTGCACGCAGCGAGGAGACGCGTAGCTCCACTGCCATCTGCCCGTGGCCGCTCACCTCATTTTTGAACTGTCGCCCTGTGTCCTTCCCCTTGCTTGTGTTTATTAGATTGATAAAAGCAGTCGGTGCTGTCAGCGTCCTGTTAATCCTTATGCTTATGTCTGCTAAGCTGGCCCCTCCCGACTGGCACCTGGCTGCCCTCCCAGCAGCCCCCGCTGTTAAACGGGGTTTTTGTTCCTGATGCCATGATGTCACTGCTCTGTTGGTGTTTGTCGAGCGCAGACCTTAGCCTCAGATTCACTCTATCCAAACAACATCAGAGTCCCTTTCTTTGCTTTGCTGGCCCATATACCTCCCCTCTTGCCGGCCTGTTTTTAATTTGGAGCCGTGTTTGCTTTAGACCTCCCCCGTCTCATATCCTGGTTACGCTGTGACCCGACTGCTCGCATTCTTTTGCACTGATTTCACGCACACACACAGCGGCGGCCGCGTATCGTTTCTGCCGAGTGGCATATTCATGTGCGTTTGGACTCCCAGACGTTCACAGCTCCCTCGTCACTCGTTCGTAGCGATTATCGTGAGTGGAGGCTCCCTGTAACAACGGCAGCTGTATCAATTTCTCTGATTATTGCTTTCATTCAGCAGATGACTGCTGTTTGAGCCAGAAGGGGGAGTTGAGTTTTAAAATTGCAAGGAGCTCATACGCACATCGTACACTGCAAAAACACAAAAAACTCACCAAGCATTTCTGGTTGTCTAGCGCAAATATCTCAGTATTTTTGAAATAAGATAAAGCTAGCTTTCAAGAAACTTCAGCAAGATATAGGAGCTGGTCTTAGGTCAATAATTCCTTAATAATTTGCTCCACTAGCAGATTTTTTTCCCCATTTATAACGAGACATTTTTCCCATTATATAGGTAAAAAAATCTGCCGGTGGAACTTTTTCATCAGTATTAAGGAATTACTTCAGTTTGATTGTTTATTTTTTCTTTTTTGAATCCTCATCAGCTCATTACTCTTCCTGGAGTCCACAAAAAACAAACATTTATTATAAAAGCAGTTACACACACTTAATATAATATTAGTAGCATAGCATATGATAAATATACAATTATAACACTTAAGCATGGCTCTTTTAAAAGGTTAAAGAATAGAGTTTTGTGTTTTCAGTCCTCTAAAAATGCTTCTATATCTTGCTGAAAAGTTACTTGTAAGTTAATGTCGACTTATTTCAACCGTCCTAAGACAACACAAAGATGACTAGGTAAGATTTTTGCGTTTTTGCAGAGCACACGCAGCATGGAAACAGACTTACCTCATCCTAATCTGGGTGTGTTTGTTGTTTTTTCTTTTTTTGCAGTGCAGCCATCAAAGCCCAAGTGCACTACCGAAGGTGCCCTGGAGGAAGGCAAAGACATTGTGATGAGATGCTCAACTACAGAGGGAACCAAGCCGATGCATTACAAATGGGAGAAAACCAGTGACAGCAAGCTGCTGCCTTCTTCTGCTGTGATGGGTATTTCACATTTTCACCAGCCGACCATCAGTCACCACTCCGCTTTGGTTTTCGTCTGTAATCGGTTGGATGTTGTACTTTTGCTTCAGACCCTGTGGAAGGAACCATCAATGTGAAGAACGTTTCTGCCAGTGCATCTGGTAGCTACCGCTGCGTGGCTAGCAACCGCGTTGGCTCAGAGGAGTGCGTCCTCTACCTCCATGTGACCCCTCGTAGGTTCCCCATTAACTTTGTGTCCACAGACAGTGGCTCAGCAAAGTTTTCACACCCCTTAAAACTTTTTCTTATCTGTCCACGGAGAAAACGTCTTGGAATCATCAACATATGATTGTTTAGATCACATTTAGTTCACAGTGGTTAACCGGTTGCAGAGTCCTGTGAGAGGCACAGGATTAAATAGTTTTCAGATGTTCTACAGATAAACGGAGGACTCTACCCATTAAGATTCTTCTGATGTTTATTTAGCAACATCAGAGTAAAGGGGTATAAATGGGAAAGTACGCCACACTTTTCTGAATTTCAGTACATTTTGTATTTAAAATCTATAAATCTTTAATGCTTTTTTTCCTTCCATTTCACAACACCATAAATCTTACTTGTAGCATTACAAAATGCAGCAGAAGCTGAAGACAAAGCACTTTGACAAATTGTATGAAGGCTGGCTGGGTGTTTTAAGCTTCTTTATGAAGGACTTCTCTCTTAATAAGGCAAAAAGTCGGAGCAGTGACCCGCTAATTACAAGAAAGTGCACTTTCTTTTAAATCAAGGAAATCAAATACAAATTCTGTGGTGAAAGGTTTGCGTGTACTTTTATACAGTAGTTTTACCTTAATTTAAAACTTAATGCACTTGAGATCCAGAAGATCAAAGTTCACGTAGAGGAAACGATGACGGTACAAAAATAATTGCCAGCCTCTAATGGTACTGTTATTCTCAGTGGAAGGAGAATAAGTTGAAATTTAATGATTTGTTACAATAGATCACCAAGCGTTGAGGCTTTGGTAAATGCCAATTATGGAAAGCAGTTTACGGAAAATTTATTGGTATTGAGCTCAACTTTTTTTACCCACTCACTCACTCGAAGTTCAAACACATATTTTTAATTTTTAAATTTGAAGAGCAAAACATACTTTAAACAAATATATAATTTTTTTTTTACCAAATTACTTGTATATGACTTTTTTAAAACTCTTCTTTTTGCGCCGCCCAGCACGCAACACTGGAGGCATCATCGCAGGATCCATCATAGTCGTTCTCCTGATCCTGCTCCTTCTCGCCATCATCCTCTACTGCTTCTGCCGTGCTCGCAAGAACAAGAAGTACGAGAAGGAAATCTGCAACGAGATCAGGTACGGAATCCAAAACGCCCAGGAGGTTTGGCTCCCAGATGGGCTTTAATTTGAACTGGGGGAACGGCCCAGTTCCTTGTAAAAGTGAAGTTTAGTGTATTCCCCCGGGATTTAAAGTGATAGGCCACCTTAAATCGGCTCGTCACTGTGGAAGGGAGAGGATATGTGGTTTTTAGAAAACATCTCAACAAATCTGCGTTCTTCCCACAACAAGTGTTTCCACTGAAATTAAATAAAACACACTCATCGGACAATTTTTATTCCTATTTTTATCCTGATTTTCCACTTCTGACAACCTTTAAGTATTATTATGATTATTGAGATGACTCTACAGATAATGTTGAGAGGTATTCCTGTTGTGTGTGCGGTGTGTTAAGTCTGATCTGGTCCGCTAGCAAAGACATCAGAACAGCTCCCTTCTAAAATCTGGGATATTTGACAAGTTTGATGGACTTAACCCAATGTGGCAGCGTATGTGGTGTGTCCCGGACAACAAACGACTACGCAGCCTGTTGAAAGTTTTGTCATTTGTGTCCAAAAATACACAAATGACAAAACCACTTCCATGGCGAACCAGAAAGTTTGTATCAGGCATGATTCAAGCATTAGGTGACTTGTGAAGCTAATTGACACTTTATTTATTTTATCATCATCATAACAAAAGATCCCGGATGTGCTTTTCAGATTTTAATTGGCAAAACCCATAGAAAGCCAAGTACTTTATTCCCTCCACAATTATACACAACATTAAGTTGGTCTGTCGCATAAAAGTAACTGAATTTAGTGTTTTATGGATAAGAAATATGAGCAGCTTCAAGTGGTATGTTTTTCTAACTTTCAGTTGAATCAGTACTCGTATCAGGTGAATTTCTCCTTGGCCTCAAAGCCACCAGCAGGTCTCCAGCAGTCATGCTAAAAGCTTTTTCTCCATCAGCATTTTTTTCCCCACCTCTCTTCAAATAAACAGCTGTGGTAATCAGTTTGAAAGCTTTGTTTGCTCTGTGGATCCTGTGTCATGTCTGCCTGTGGCTGCCTCCCCACCACCCACCACAGATCAAGCTCTCTCCTCCTCCGGCTTGTCCACGGCTCCATCCGGCCCATGGGCTCTCCTGCTATCACTCCGCCGCGGACTGAACCGCCGCGATGTGACACTGCTCACAGTGGAGGACAAAGAGGATTAGACCTCTGGTCCCGTCTCTCTTCCACAGATTGGCCAACGCGTTGCTGCGCCACGCTAACGGACTAAACAAGCTGTGGCCCCTGAGGCTCTGTTTGATTGAGCATTTAACTGGATTATTGCTGCTTATTAGTTTTAATGTGGTGGCAGAGGGAGGAGAGGGCATAGTTGTACTTGGATGCTGTGCGCCACCGCTGCAGGCAGTTGCACAGTGTTTGTGACTTAGCAGTGCAGACACGGCTCCATCAGTTAGATTCGCCCTGTCCAATCATCTGTCTCCTTTTTAATGAGTCCGGCCATGTTTTACTCTTGAAATGACTCCTTCAGGCTCTATGACAGGATTCCTGCCCTCTGAAGAAAAAAAAAAAATAAAACCTTCTCACCTTAAAAATAAATCAGGTGGAATTCTTTAAAGATGGAGTATCTTTTACGAAAACATTTATTTTTTATATTTATTAAAAATTTCACCATGCACGATTCATGATTTGTAAAAAGATCCATCCATAAGCATCAATTTGTTTTGTCTGCGCTTCCTCACAGAGAGGACGTCCCCCCTCCGAAGAGCCGCGTTTCGAGCACGCGCAGCTTCAGCCAGATGGGCAGCCAGCGCTCGTCCGTGGGGTCCATGTCACCATCCAACCTGCACGAGTACACACTGAAGCCCCAGTACTCCATGAAGTCCCAGTACGACAAGATCCCGTCCACCGAAGAGTACGACCGCCCGCCGAGTCAGGCCCCGCTGGCCCCGCCGACCGTCACCAGGATGGCTGGCCCCAACCTCAGCCGCATGGGGGCCATCCCCGTCATGACCCCGGCCCAGAACAGGGACGGCTCCATTGTTTAGAGAAGGTCCCCTGGACAAAACGGCAGTTCTAAAAAACAAACAAACAAAAAAAAAATGAAGCGGTTTTGCTCAATAGCATCTACAAAACAAGAAAGTCCTCCCATGAAGACATGGCTCTGCTGTGTTGGTGATGTGCTGTACTGGAAATAGAGCACATTAACTTTTTATCAAATACAAAACAACGACAACAAAAAAAAACACTTATGCATTTAATGTCCTGGATTTTCTCCCAGGAAATGAATCTGTGTGGATATATAAAAACAAGAATGGTCAATATACAAATTCTATTGTACATAACTGAATGCATGTTTAGTTTTTCTTTTTTTTACATTGATTTTTCTTGCTGTAGATATACTGTTTAAAACACAACCATCCCCTTAGTTTGGCACCCTGTACAGCTGTGTGCATGCCTCTCTGTGTGTGTGGGTGTGTAAGCAGATGTCTGGAAACTGACAGTTTCTTTAAATCAAATCTCAAATCCTAACTCTTCCTTTACTTGTCCAGTTTTGATTGGTTGTGGCTTTTCTCATTGGATATAATTTAATATAGCTGTTTTTTGTTTTTCAGTTCTTTGAGAACAAACTGACTACAAATCAGCTGTTTGCTAATGAACCATTGTGTTTCTTTGACTTTAGTTACGGGGGCTTTAACGGGTCCGGATTGGCCGATGGGGAAGGAGTGGTTTTGGTTTTCATGAATTGTGATTGGATGGATGATCGGTATTTGACTCAACTTTTAAAAAAATCCATTCTCCATTCTTCCTCTGAGGCTCTTTGGGGAGTACGGGTAACAGCTGGACAACAAGGTTCACTGAGCAATCAGCTGTGATTGTGTTTGACTATATAAAGTCCTGCCACCCCCACTGCAACCCCTTTTTACATCCATACACACCAAATTAACAAGACAAAAGAAGCGACCCTTGGTTTATCTGGCTGTTCGGTGTGTGTAATTCCATGTATTTGTTGTTGCGCCACAAGGAGGCAGAACCTTGATTAACCTTCTCCCTGCGGTCGATACGAAACCGATCAGGGCTGATGTAGCATTAATTTGAGATTTTAATGAAGGATGATAATCACAGCTGGATGAAGGAGTTTCCCATAGAGCGGCATGCGGCATACTGTTACACTCTACATTAAAATCTGACCTTCGTTTCCAATCTCAGGGCACAATCAGTCAGTTTAACCTACATATCTGAGTCCCTGCTACTCCTGTCTTCCGTTCTCCGAAAGCCTAACTTCTCATCTGGATTCCACCTTTTCGGACAAACGGTACAAAGTGCAAACTTCTGGTTGTTTTCTTCTTTGATGCCTTATTCTATCCTTTTTTTGGCCTTACACTCTTCCCTGTGGTTTCCTCTTTTTGATCCGATTCTTGCCTTGTTGCCTTAGTTGAAATGTTCAACTGTGTTTTGTGCGTTCTTCATGGCCGTCGCTTTCTGAGGACTATAATCATTGCTGTAGGCAAACGCTGGGACAAACGGCACAGTTCCCTGGTCGTTACACAGGATTTTAAACTAAAAATATTCTGATGGTTTTAATACAGCGGTGTCCAAAGTGTGGCCCTCAAAACGATTTTGTTTGGCCCCTGACCACAAGTCACGAATGGTTAAAAATTTGGACAACAAAATGGAAAACAATTGATGGTTTTTAGAGGGAATTTCAGTCACACTGGCCTCTTGGTATAAAATAATTTGAACAATATGACATCATTTTTGACAATAACAGGAAGCAGCCCATGCCTGTGCGATACACACTGATTGCTCTTTGCTCTTACCTCGATTGGCTCTCGTCTTTTATTGAGATCTCAGTCTCTGTTTTTAGCTTCTTTTGCTTTGATTCTCTGTTAGTTGCTAAAAAAAATTATGAATTACAGCAAAGATGTATGTACTTTCTGTTAGAAAACAAATAGATTCTGACTCCACATTAGTTACCTATTGAAGTACCAACAACACTGAATGAACGAAGCATCAAATAAAAATATATACGTGTGCGTGACACTGCAGAAATATGTATAAAACAGAAGAGCATAGTGTATGTCATCTGTGCTATGTTTTATGGCTGTGTGTGTGTTCTGGTGCCAGTATATGGAGTTTTATATTACTTTTTCCCAAACAGAAGAAAAAGTGAGACCTTGGCTGAGCTATAAAAACATTTGTCTATTTTTGTTTTGTTTTTGGTGTGTGAGCAGCTGTATTTAATACTTGTTGCTAGGCAGGATGCAGCCCATGTAAAGATCTGCTGGTGAAGTGTACAGAGCTCCATTAGAGGCCATCCTGTTGCTCCTCCATGCTGTAACTTTAATGTAAACAAATACTAACAGTAGCTTTGAAATCTGTACTAATACTGTATGAAGATTCCATTGAGGTGCACACTGTCTTCAAATCATATTTTCTCTCTGTGTATTTTTGTGCTGTATTTTTGAATAATAAAAGTCATTGAAATGAAGAACCAGCTGCCTTATGTTTTTTTTTGTTGTTGTTCAGGACTGGAGAATATGGGACACAAACGTAAGAGTGTGGCGGGGGAATACCGGAAGAGAGGGGAGGATGACGGAACTGGCGTGAGAGCGAAGGCGACACGATATTTATGGCCAATATTTAGTTTCCCGGCCAAAACGGGAAACTTGACAGGTATGCTCTAGTGGCCTTTATTTGAAAGTAAAGTGGTTTGTGAGAGAGGGAGGACGCGGCAGAGGTCAACAGGCCGGAACTCGAACCTGTGACGGTCACGTCGAGTACTGGAGGCCTCTATTCAGCCCTACATCATCACCGCAACGGAACAAGTTGCTGTTAGCTTGTTAGCATCATAGACACAATAGCTGTGTCCGAATTCAGGTTCTGCATCCTTCGAAGGACGGATTTGTAGGCCAATTACGTCATAGCGTGGCGACAAGGCCCCTACATTCAGACATTATAGATCAAAGGGGACGCAGAAACGCACAAGAAAAAAACCGAAACCCCCCCAAAACATAATTTGTTACAATTGTCCACTATGAGCTGAGACGTGTAACATTTCCGTTAGGCAAAGAACGGCACAGTTCTTCATCTCTGCAGAAACTCAACCTCAGATCTAACAAATTCACTTTCTTACCTGGTGAGCGGACATTGGCCAGAAAGAGTCTGAATTGGTGGCTTCCTAGGCATCAGCTGGGTCAACACGCCCACCCGTTTCCCCTTATTCTGTTTTCGGGCACATTTCCTTTTGACGGTTGGTCCTCGCACGCTGCTGTCCAGTCCATTGTCATCAAGAGCCACTGTTTCGCAAGTGTGGATTTCAGCCTTAGTGATATATTATGTTGAACAAGATTTTATGTTATAATATGTTTTAGGAAAATCTCTGGCTCAATCTTCTTCTCATGGATCCCAGGTTCTCCCCACGGGCCGAAATGAAGCCACACAGAAAATGAGTGTTAACGTCACAGAATTTCAGAGGTTAATCCAATGGACCTTACCACAGTGGCAACGTTTCATTGGCTAATGCCAATTATACGTCACAGCGCAACTACCATGTACGTGACTGTCTCACAAACACACGCTACAACACATGCTAATGTACATTGTGGACTAGCACAAAGGCAAAAAGTTTTTCTGTCAGGACTCGAAAAAAGAATGGTTCTTCACAGTCAGTGGGGTACCTGCTGTTGAGACGCTTTACCAAGGTCGAGAACGAGTCACATGCTGTTAGACAAAGGGCCCATAGTAAAGAGTTACATTTTAGATTCTGTTAGACTCTAAGGTCCATTCCTCACGAAACAAAAACTTATCAAGGACACAGAGACGTGGTGAGATTTCAGGGAGTGTCTTCAGTTCATATAATCAGCTGCCTTCCTCCTTCTCCTCAGACGCTGCACAGACTTTTTTAGAAACTCTTCTCGGATGTAATGGTAAATGCGTCTCCTTTCAGCGCTGAAAGTGAATAAAATAAGTAAAGTCTGAATTCTTTTCTTGGCTGATTTTATGCTCCGTGTGTCAATACAAATTATGATTCATCGATTGGGATTTCGGTTCCCAACAGTTGGTAGCAGAGGATGGTTTTGTGTTGACACATGAGAGGAGATTGGACTGGCCGTTCAGGCGCAGACTTTCCGGAACAGTACTCTGGTGTAGTGCGCGCAAATGAAAGGTAAGGACACTTGTTCCTTAATACACCATTGTACTGTTTCTCAGGTCTGTATAAATTTCAGTTATCAGCCGTTGTCTGTACTGTTTCCCATGTTTGTCTGCTTGTCATTGAGTTTTCTAAGTTGTCTGTCATTGTTCGGTTGTCAGGTGTCGTTCGTGCTGTTTTCGTCCGGTCTGTCTGAATGCTTTTAAAGGTTCATAGGAGTAAGGTTAAGGTTAGTCAATAGTCTATAGTCAAGATAAAGATAAAAGGGGTGATTGGCTTTTGCAGCGGGGAGTGGCGCCCCCCCCCTTCTGCCGGACGCGGGGAAGGTTGATGCCAGGTTTTGTCGGTTTTATCCTCGGGGAGTGATGCACCCGTAAAAATAACCGGGCCAGCCAATCTGTGACTTTGCTCGAGAAACGCAAAGCGGTGAGAGCGGTCCACCATAGGAAAAAAAAGAGAATAAGAGAATAAGAGAATAAGATAAAGGTTAACCGCGGCCCGTCCTCTGTAGTAGTAATAAGTGAAATAAGTGAAATAAGTGAAATAAGTGTTAAGAGGGCACCATAGGAGCTGAAAAGCGTGGATCCATTTTTGTGTATCTGTAAAGCTGTGTGTGTGTCTGTCAGCTGTGTGCGTAAGGTTCTGCCGCTGTGCAGACGTTATGTGTCCAAAGGTACTGTTCTCTGTTTATTGTAATATGTGTTAAAATCATGATAAATATTAGGGAAATATAATCTGTAGAAGGGTTTTAAGTTTATCTGTGGCTTTTCGACTTGATCGCCGCCGTGCGAGCAAGTTTTTCTGCTGTGTTTGAGTTCCTCGCCGCCGTGCGAGCAAAAAAAAAGGAGGAGGTAAAAAAAAAAAAAAGAGTGATTGTGGAATCTAAATTCTAGCCTAAAACTCATGGAGGGAGCACCTGCAAATAAACAATTCGATCCTAAATGGGGCCATGGGCCATGGGTTGCACTCAGTGATCAAATAGAAGCATTAATAACTTACTTGGCAGAGCAGGATGAATATCAAAATAAAGGAGAAAGAGAAAAACTGAAAAAAGGGGATAGAATACCTGGTGCAGAAGAAAGAAGGCGACTTGTTAGACAGACAGCCTTTTGGGGAAATACAGGCTTAAAGGAATAAATGACGCTAAGGGAAAACTGATTGGAACTAAACTAATCTTGCACAATTCACTATTTTCACTTGTGGTAAAATTAAAGATGTATGAAATTACATAATGGGTAAAATTATAAACAAAATAAAGTGGCATTTAATGGGTTGAGGTTTTTGAACTTTGCTTAGCTGTAGACAGGTTAAAATTTAAACTTTATGAAACTTGAAAAATTGAGGTTTATAGCAGACTTGAACTTTATCATAGACTAATCAACATTTTTTCTCCTTATCTCATCAAAACAGGATTTATTTTCATTTGAAACTTGGGTCATTTTAAAATATCTAATGAGGGAACAGAATTGTTAACTAAATATGAGTTTGCGTTTGATTCAAAGGGCGATTATAAAGCATCTCTAGATTCAATTAAGGTTCATTACAAAATATTCTTGTCTCCAAAACAATTTATGATTCTAGATCCAGATAATTCGGTTACCTTGCTTCAAAGTGGGAAATAATATGTTCAAAAGGTAAAATCACATTACAGCTTTGGTTTAAGACCAGACAGCATTTATTACAAGATTGTTTTATTTGGTTAGCCATTTTATTTTTATATTTATTTTCATTTTTATTAACATTATTGCTGTTTTTATTTTTAATAACAAACTAACTAACCTACTAACTAAACTAACTGCTGGTTTTGAAACATGTGTGTCTTGGTAGAAAGGCACAAATTGGGCATGATGAAATTTTTAAAGTGGATATGATAATAATTGATCATATAAAACTAACTGATTGGACAACAGCTGGCTCACAACACTTGTGTGCCTTAAATTTGGATTGAATTGATGCATAAATTAAAGTCCAACAAAACATTTGATTTGAAATGCAAAGACATCTTACAGTACTGCATAATCTTTGTCTACATTTTTGACTCCTCTGCCTAAATTGATAAATTTTTCTTTTGTCGGTTCAAACAGCACATTGACACTGCTTTTAGGAAAGCGATCCAAATTCTGATCTGAACTCGTTTAAAATAACTAAAACTTTTGGCCTTTGCAGTACAATTTCAGTTGGACATTTGTGTACAGAAGGAGTCTCTGAACAATATTTCTGATAACAATAGGAATGTTGTTGTCAGAAATGTTTGTTTTCTATTTACATAATAAAAAGGGGGGGGAAATGATAATGATAAATGATAAACATAAAATAGAACTGCTAAAATTTTACATTTAAAACATCTCATAGTTTGCTCTCTATTCTAGACAGAAGATTTGGAAAACTTTATACACCCTGGAATATTTTTGTTTTGGAAAATGGTAACAAATGGAAAATTGCTTTCAAATTTTATTTTTAAATTATATCAACAGGGGGTGAAGAAGAAATAGATTCTAAATTCTAGTCATTTACAGATATGGTTAATTATAAATTTATTCAGTTAACATTTGGTATATTGTGTTTGTTTAATGACCTCTCATATTGTACCTTCCTGCATGACTGAAACACAGAGTTATATAGAAGCTCTTATTAAATTAAAATTGGAAGCTACTGAATTAAAATTCAATAGCTTCAATCATTATCTGTGCCATGTTAATTTGCATAAAAATGATTGATAAATCACTTCTCGTGCATCACTTTTACTTTTTGATTGTGTTGAGTTACAGTTGGATGTAATTGTTATCATTGAGAAAATCTGGGTTAATAGTACTTTAAAATAAAAACAATGTGAACAATTTTTTAATTCAAGAAAACATTAATAAATAAAACAATAGAAGCTTTGAAAAATTCAGGATAAAGGTAACATTTCTATCAATGGCATAAAGAATATTTGATTACAGTTTTCTTTTGACCTAAAGTTTTAAAGAAATTTGACTAGTTGTTTTGGAGCGTTGCATTATCACATTTGTGTAAAATTGGACACTATTAAAGTAATTATTCTACATATGCACTTGAATAGCCAATTTATGAAAAGTGTATAAAGCTGGAAATACAACATTTTGCATACATTTTCATAATTTCTTAGAGTTTAACTCGAGAGGAGTTGAGTCCATATTTGGTTAATTCTAAACATCTGAGGGTGAATCATCTTGACACATTTCTAATTTTCTTTCTCTTTGGAGCTCAGAGACTGAGGCAGTGGATCTTATCTGAGCTGCTCCAGTGACCCTGAGCCTGGCTGAAAAGAAACAAAAAAAGAGAGGCAACTCTTCTCTACATTACAAGCTACAGAAAACATTTAATTTTTAATCATGTGAGCAAAAGGTGGCATACACTGCTATTTTCTTAATGTACTTTGTATTTTACTCCAGTAGTCCTGTGGTCTGACGGGGACCGTGGGGCCAGGTTTCGCCGTGTGAGAATGTGAGGAGAGAAGATTTCAGGCCCCCACTGTTTTTAGCCACTCTTGGACATTTGCACTTTCTACACATATGAGTTGTGCCATCTTCTGCTGGACTGCTGTTTGAGAGCAAAGACCTACTGGACGATTCTTACATCTTCTACAGAGGTCAGTGAGGTTGGATTTATTTTTCCTGTTGTCACCCGAAGGCGGATTGCAGCTTACAGGATCTGATCTCTGAGGAAACACCTGGTTAAAGGACGAGACCCAGCCGTCATTTCTGAGGGTCTCCTAAGGCAGAAAAGACCACCGGCTTCTGCCCACCGTGAGACGGAGGTTTGAAAACAAAGACTCATCTGCTGTATCTCTAAGTCTCTTCCCCTCACTCTATCAAGGGGCCACATACTTTGTCCAGATTTTTCTACACAGCGGGACTGAATGCTGCCCTGGACAGTTTCTGATGGGGCAAACGGAACATCACATGTAAAGTCGTCCTGAGACTCAGAGTCCGTCCTGCTTATCTGTTGTCCTGGTTGGGCCTGGAATTTCCCTCAGTCTACAGGTTGAAGACAAAATGGCTGCCAACAAACTTCAACTTTTAATTGTTCTACTTGAATTTTCAAATTGTGTTATGCCACTTTTTCCCACCTTAGTTTATTTACAACACATTCATGATCTACTGCCTTTGCACTCTGACCTCTGCTATTTTGATCCCCAGGATAAGTTTAACGGTGCAGCAGGGTGTTAGAACTCTCTGCAGTTTTATAGAAATATTTTGTTTGCCTGAATGATTATCTCTGTTTGTCCCAAATCTGGCTAATGTTTTTCTCCCCTCCAGCATGAAAACAATTGGAAACGGATAAAAGTACGGTAAAATGGTTAATTTTCTGATTTACAAAAGCCTAACTAACCACACTTCAAATACAAAAGAGGATAGTCTACATTCTAGTTGACTCAAATTACGGTGGCTACAAATATGACAACTAGTATCTCAAGTTTTAATTTAAGTTTATTTGAATCCATTTCAAATCTTAGGAAAATCTACTCTTCAGAAAAATTACTAAACCAAATTATGGGTTTACCGCACATATTTTCAATCAACTGTTAAATTCTTTCACTGAGGTGTAAACACCCTGTTTAAATTACATCTAACTGTTTCATTGCTAACAATCAAAGAAAATTTTGTCTAACTGACTTGCATGAATTTCTGCGGAGTTTCTGTACCGAAACACTAAACAGTGTTTCAATACAGAAACAGGGGGAGATGCATGGAATTACTCTAATCTACATAATCTACAAATTATAATTCGGAATGAAATCTAATATATTGAGAAATTTTTCAGTTTTGGACTTCAACAAATATAAAAGAAATTAAACCAAAATTCACAAATGTTTTGAACTATCTGAATGAGTTTCTAAAGTAATACTGAATATTCTGAATTGAATACATTAAAATTAACAATGATGTCATATGTCAAATAGATTTCTACAAAATAGAGTTTTTTAAAAGACATGGAAGGGGTTGTTTGATTGCTAATTCTCTCTTGCTATGATTGAAAATAATTTGTTTAATCAAGTCATGCAGAAAGGTCTAACCTAAAAATTATATAATTTAATAAATCTAGTTGTATCAAACTTCTCCCCAAAACTGCCAGAAACATTGATAAATATGAACACTATAAAAGAGGGAAATTCAATTAAATAAATCTTTTATAGATGGGTTTTCAAAAAAACAGATTTTTCAAAGGTTAAAAGTGTTAAACTTTTGAGATTTAAAACCATAAATTTTTATTCTTGTAAAAAAAAGGCTAATCATTATATGAGGTTTTAAAATTAGAAGAAAATTGGAGGATTCAAACTAAATTGGGATTTGCAAATGAGCTATTATAGAACTGCTTAAAGCGGGTCAAAAGGATTGACAGAATTTTAAAAAGGAACATAGTGCTATGTGTAATTGTTGATCCAAGGTAATAATGTCTAAACAGTTTTCATAATCTTAATTTACAGTTTTTGGTTTGAGGCAAAACAGGGTTGTCTTTTATGAATGGAATATATTACAAGGGATCTTAGTTTGACATGTATTATTGACTTTTCACACTAATGATTTTCAGCTTTACAAACTTTTAGTATAGTGGGCGACTTCTAGTTAAATAAGGACTATTTGATTGACTTTAATTAAAATAACAAAAAGCAAAAGATTTACTATGGTTTAAGATTTCTGGTAAAGTTTCTATTAGGGATAATTCATATATACACTTCAAATTATATTTCTTTGATAAAACATGCCTGTGGGCCGTTTTGCACATTAATTTCATAATCTGATCCTTTACATAACTTTGTGTTTGGTTTCTGATTTTGTCTGATTCTATGAATATACCAACACTTACAACAAACAATGCTATTTTTGAAGGTTAAAATATGTTATTTGGTTTGAGCATTTCATTAACTATTATTAAGAGGAGAGCTTAAATAACAGATGCTAGTGATATATTGATCCTCTATTGGCTTAGTAAAAAAGAAAAAAAGCTTGATCTTCAGCTTCAGGGAGCAGCCTTTTAAAAAAAAAAAAAAACATTATGATGATGCACAATCTCAAAGAATCTTCCCTCCTCATCACCTGTGGATGCTGCTGCTCCCTGCCTGAGGTCCTCGGCTATTCAGTGCATCACCTCCAACATAGAGAAGAGCAGCGGTACCGACTGAACCCCACCTGCCCATCAGATGGTTTCCCAGAACTAAAAGACGACCGTGGAACTCCAGCTTTCTAGACTATAAGGGCAGTAATAGTATCTAATATAAAAAGATGATATTTTTCCATCACTTTAATGTTCTTTATATAATCCATTGATTTTTCTTTTTGTTGTGTTTTTTTCTGTTGCAGAATGAAGTCCAATCCTTTCTGGGTGTGCCGGGATGTCAGACTGTGGCGCCTTCCACGATTGGTGGACCGAGTTACAGCTGAAACGCCACACTGAAGCCTCCTGGGCACTGTCGGGGTTTCACATCTGCTGCGCCGCCTCTACATCTGGACACATGCAGAAACTGATTTGACAGTGATAGATGTTGCTATAGCAAATACTGATCTAATTTCAGTTTATTGATCTCATTAAAAATTCAATCTTACTGCATTTTTTAGGTTACTTAAGCATTTGACTTTACTAGTACCATTACATTTTACTTATACAGAATTTTAATCATTTAATGTTAGTTTCATAATATCATTGGATTTTGATTGTACTGCTTGTAATGCTAATTTACTTCATTGGTTTGCAAATTCAAAATGTGCTTGTTTTATATTCTGTGCCCTTAACATTTCTTTTCATCTGTTAACTTTGCATCCTTTCATAGTGTATTAACGTCTTTACTATTATCTTAACATTTCATTGATACATGACTTATTAACTTCAGTAGTCATATCTTAACATTCCTTTGTCTGGGTTTTCTATTTTAAGTACTATCTCACATTTATTCATTACTTCATTCATTTTGGGTTTATTAAATCTTGCACACTACCTAACATTTTAATGATTTTGCATTTTAGTAACTCTTACTCATTTACATTCTATTGATTTTAAAATATTAACCCAACACTTTATTTCTCTTTCCATTTTACTTAGTTTTGAAAAATCACCTTAACATTTCATTCAATTTACAGTTTGGTTAATTCTAACAATCTAGTAAATATAACTTTTTATACATTGATTTTTACTTTAAATACATTATATCCTCCTAACACTTCACCCATATCATATTCTCGTAAATTTAACATTTATTCTTTTAATTTGTATTACTACAAAAAAACTTTTTCGGATTTTGCTCTTTTATAGTTCATTACCCCTCTATGGCATGACGTTGACCTGAGGTAACAAATAAAAACAGAAATGATGAATAACAAGAAACATAAAGGTAATAATTAAAATATTTGGGTCCAGAAAGTGTCATGGTTTGACTGGATGATTGATGTGTAATTACAGATGACAAAGCTCTGCCAAAACTGCAAAAAATATTTTCTTCCACAAAAAATAGAATAAAATAAAAAATAAAAAAAGGCGTCATGCCATAGTGGGTTGACTTAAGTTCCTCCAAATTTAACACTCTAACATCCTTTAACAATTTTCTTTCTTTATATGTTCTCCATTAGACTGTAAGAGGGACATTGTGATTTCGATCCACTGCCTAAGAGGCGTAGGGGTGCCCTGTCCGTTTTTACCCCCAAAAATGAGATGACATGAAATGACATAAATGAAAGACAACATCAATACTTGACTGATGCTATGTATATCAACATCTGTAAAAGCCTCGGGGGATGTTTTCCGGAAGGGACAGTGTCTACTCTAGGGTTTACATTCTCTTTTTTGGGCTCTTTTAGAGCCCAACAGGGGGAATGTTGAGACGCTTTACCAAGGTCGAGAACGAGTCACATGCTGTTAGACAAAGGGCCCATAGTAAAGAGTTACATTTTAGATTCTGTTAGACTCTAAGGTCCATTCCTCACGAAACAAAAACTTATCAAGGACACAGAGACGTGGTGAGATTTCAGGGAGTGTCTTCAGTTCATATAATCAGCTGCCTTCCTCCTTCTCCTCAGACGCTGCACAGACTTTTTTAGAAACTCTTCTCGGATGTAATGGTAAATGCGTCTCCTTTCAGCGCTGAAAGTGAATAAAATAAGTAAAGTCTGAATTCTTTTCTTGGCTGATTTTATGCTCCGTGTGTCAATACAAATTATGATTCATCGATTGGGATTTCGGTTCCCAACACTGCACAGACGATGTCAGGTATCCTGATTGTATTTATGGAACTAAAATTCACATATTTCCAAAATCTGAAATAGAATACCTTGCTTGGATCAAAGCTTGTGCATGACTGCATTTGCAGCTCAACCATCATAGGATCAATAAGGACAAAGGAGTGTCTGCTGGGGTAAGTATTATTGCTTTTCTTTCTTTGTGTTTAGTGAATGAAAAAAAGAAAGTCAATAATAAACACATTTATTATGAAAACCTTTTAGCCAAGTGCAGCACAATGGCAGTACCGATACAACTTCTACACTTTGAAGCCTGTCTGTCACAGTCTTATGTTAGCTGAACAGATCAACATGCAATGTGTACCGTATCTGACATACATTAAAGGTTTTATTTTACCTGAAAAGGCTTTTTACTAAACTGTAATCGTGTTAGCCACGCTAATAGTGTTAGCCACCTAGAACCGTGTATCAGGCATAGGCATATTCGAACATTTGCCAACAGCAATCACCCTCAAAACCATGACTGCCCGACTTACCCAGCCTTGCAAGAACAACAGGCGTCAGTGATCTTGTCCACAACTATATTTATGTGGAGGGTGTGAGGATCTGCTGTTTTCCTCATCGACCGGTAGCATTTCGCTGTGACGCGCACAATCTTGGAGGCATCATGTGGCTCAAACACATTGATGTTGTCCATAAAAGATGACATGAACTTGTTGGTTCCCCTGTCCATTGTCGTGGCTGATATTTTTTGAAAATCCGGCAGAAATGCTACACTAATTGACTCAGAAATACTCTGCAGAGAGTCAGTTGAAATGAATATACACATAGAAACTAAGAACCACGAGGCTTTGTTTGTGAGACATGCAGTCACATGAGACTTTCGAGGGGTTTTTCTGAGCAGAGCTTGCTAAGGTATTCAGACAAGACGATGTATAAAATTACAACAGAAACTGGAGAACAACAGAGACATACATTCATTTAGTTGAGACAAATGGAAAAGAAGAAGAAAAAAAGGCAGAAAGAAAAGCAAAGACGTGCCAAGAGGTCTTTGGAGAATTGCAAGAGCAAATCTGATTTGTTACTCCTGTGTACAAAGTTTTATAGTAAAGGCGTATTCTTGTCTTTAATTTATTCAAATAAGGCGTATCTTTGCTCATCCAACCAGGAGCTGTCTCTGACCCTCTTTAAAGTTAGAAACTCCCTGCAATTTGTTTTTGAGATCAAAAACCAGTTGTCACCATTATCTAAACAAAGTGGAAGCAGAGCTTCTCCTCCACTGGCCTGGACTCATGCTGTTTTATGGCTTTTCAGAGATCAGTTTGAAAGCTGGTACTTCTCCTGATTGTTTCCCACACAGACAAAGGGCAGTTCAAAGGATCTTAGCAAACAATCTGCTGTAACATAAGGGTCAATAGGGCAGAATAAATTATTAATATGAAAACTATAATTTGGCTATTTTAATCCGTTGTGAGATTAATCCGTGCTGCAGTGAATCTGTCTCTCTTTAAAGATATTTCCCTCTTCTTCCTCACATCGTGTCTTTATGAAACTTTCAAAACAAAAACAGAAGATTTGAGATGTATCTTACAAGTGAAAGAATTACATAATAATAGTCTTTACCACCTGTGTAAACTTTGCTGGTGAATGTTATTACACATAAGTTTTATAATATGTGTTACATTGTTTCATTTCTAATATAGGCTCTTGTGTCAGATAATCTAAATCAATGTAAGAGAATAATTAATTTTTTTTAGATTTAAAGAATCTCAGTTATCCATATCGGGGCTGAACCCGTATTACACCAAGCACTGTAGCTAATATTAGCTGATATCTCACCAGTAGACATAAATACAATAAAGTAATATTCTAATCACAATATATACACAATAATATGTCCATCTTACTTGTGAAATGTTGTCTGTGGAGCCTCACATCAATAGTCCATAGATCAGAACAACAATATCCCTCAGTGCTGAGGCATCTTCTGCTGTTTTGATTAGCAAAGTAGGAGGAACTACCGCTCCAAGATGGCCGCCGTATTTCCTGCGCCGGAGCAGCCAATGCGGGGTCTGCTCTTATATTATGTCTATGAGGCTACACCTGTCCGAATCCACAGATATTTTTCTTCCGGTTTTCGTTTTTCCCGTCCTTCGATGGACCCGTCCTGCGTCGAAGGACGCAGACCCTGAATTCGGATACGGCTAATATATTATGTCTATGTTAGCATTCTCTGCTTTTTTAAAAAAAAAATTTTTTGTTGCGTACTGATCTACACTCCATACCAGTAGGTGGCGGTAATGCACACCTTTAAGTTGCTTGCCAACCGCCATTTAAACAAAAAGAAGAAGAAGAAGAAGAAGAAGCAGCATTCTCCGCTCGGGCGGGAAGCGTGGCCTCCTGCAGCTTTTCGACTCTGATTTATTTTAATCAGCCAGCCGGTTCCAGCCCTTCCACCAGGTGAGATGAGGTGACTTTCTATCCACTTAATGATTGTAATTAATCAATATCTCTGGGACAGACACAATCGCCACCTGCCACCTGCAGCGCCTCGGTTTCAGCTCAGCATAAACTCCCATGGCTTTGTGACCCGTTTCCTTTATCGCTGCAGAGTTGATCATTTGTTTCAGTATTTGTTTAGCTTCCCCCCCCCCCCCTTTTTTTTTTTTTTTTTTTTTTTACAGTCGAAGCTAATTTCCTTCCTTGGTTAATGTGCTGGGTAATTACTTTCATTACGGTTCAGCACTAATCAAAGTTGCACAGAATGAGCTTCCTAATTAACTGAGCAGAGTGATGGGGAAACGCAGCTCCTGGTTGACGCGCTGCACCTTAGCAGGGCGGTGGGCTCGTTTTTTTGCCCTGGCACCGGCCTCTCAGTGTTGATGTTGACATGGGGGATAGATCAATGCCTGATTATTAGCCGGTGGCTCCACTATGTGTAGCCCGTTGACAGCTAGTCAATAAAAAGACTAAAGCACTTAGTAGCAGTGCTAAGCGGACGTCCATTGCTATAATTGGCTGTCAGTAATGGATAGGACCCTGGAGCATTGATCTGTGACTGGTCGAAGTCTCTGCTGGCTCCATAGCAGGTCGGCTCATCTGTGGTCCTGGTCTGAGATCCCACTAATGGATGCAAACAAACAAACTTTAAACAGATTTTAATTTAATAAAAAAAAAAAAAAACCTGTCATGACCCCTTTTTCTGTTGCTATTCAGTTGTGAAATATTTAATCAAGATAGAAATTAACCCTACCAAAAATGGGCTTCTGCTGCAGACAGATAAGGAAACTTGTCAGTGTCAAATCCAGATTAGATCTTTTAATCTAGTTATTTTTCAAATCAGGGGCAACCCCAAAGGGTGGCCATGGGGGGGCATGGACCCTCCAGATAAGCTGCCACTCGGTACACAAACCGTACAGTCATCTTTTTCAGTCAATACATAAATATAAAACCTAACCACTACACATATAAATGAGCAAATATATGTGTGTGTGTATATGTTTTGTGCGGTTGTTAAATTTTCTGGGGGCACCACTTCTTCAAATGAGTGTGGCTTTAGCTAATCTTTTACTCTTGATTTTTCTGTAAATCACTTTGAATTGTCTTGTACACAAACTGCTATACAAATAAATATACCTTATCCTTTTTTGCAGCAAAACATTTGAACCTTATGAGAACTCCCACCCCATGGATTTCAAAAACGTCTAGCAGCATGGAAGCAGATCATAAATGTAGCCAATGTAGACCAGGGACGCCTGGATTTCTTCATCAAAGAGCTACAACAATCATTTTGAGCCTAGTTGTTCCAGAACTATTTGTTCCACCAAGATTAGATCTGCCATAATTGATCAGAACAATCAATCGTCATGGTATGTTGCTAGGCAGGGTGCGGCACATGTATAGTATGAGCGATACAATTAGAAAATTGCTGAGATATATAATAAGTGGTAGGGTAGGTTGTTATAATTCAGACATCACGCATTCACTCTCCACATATTGACATCATGTTTACCCAGTTGGATGATGGGCTGTAAAAGCACTTATTGATGCCCCCAAACCGATGGATACTAGTGTTTCTCAGATACAAAACCTCGTAGATCGGCAGGGATGTAATGATGAAGAGAGAAAAGAATGATGCTGCCACAGCAATTTTAACACAATTTCCTGATATGCTGCAGCTGAATGATTACAATAATTTCATAAAAATCCCAAGACTTTTTCCTGCAGGGCTTCTGCATCATCAGCTACCTCAGCCCCAAGATGAGAGATTTAAAAGGAGCCGTATCCTACCAGTTAGCCACACCTTGCATGCGGTGGCGTTATTCCAGTCAGCAGCAGCGGTTAATTTTAACGTAGCTGAAGTTCTGCCTGTGTGCAACGCTACTGTTACAAGCATGATATGACATTTAAAAATGCTCGACAGGCCTCAGTTCTTCTGCTGTTACACAAACAAAGCTGAATAACTAATAGTTGTGCATTTAAAAAACAAATAAACTTTAAATTGTGTGAAATCCTGCTGTTTCCTTTTCGTCTGCATACGTTGTCAGTGGGAAATAATACACCAGTAGATAGTATTTTAATGATTATACATTCGTTACATTCATTAAAAAGACATTAGTGACATGCTTCCCTGCATGCATGCACATTACATTTATGGACTAAAATGCTGTTCCCTCATCGAGTTAATGTACAGTGAGTCATACATCATCCCTCTGTGTCCTTCTGCCCAATATCCATTTGTGACTTTTTTTTTTTTTACCTCGTCCTCATCCTGCCAGCGGAAGGGACAGAGTGGTGCTCTTGTGCTAAGCACCTGGGGATTTATGTCTGCCTCCTACTTCTGTCTCTCTCCTCTCTGCCTGGATACGGTATTAATTGTTTGCACTGATAGAGAGGAGGGGGAAAAAAAAACAAGGTTCTCCATGAGGGTTTCCTTGGCAACCTTATCTGCTTGTACACAGTCTAAGCCGGCTGCCGGTGGGATGATTTATCTTGTAAAGCGTGAATCGCTCCCTGCTCACAAAGGAGGCCTCTAAAAGCACGGGGGTTTCATCAAAGTTGCTCTCCTCCGGCGTGACGTCTGCTGTCACAGGCGCTAAGCTTTTCTGCCGTTTTTAGAAACCGCAGCCAGGTTGGGAGTGAGCTGAAGAGGGAATTCTGCTCGAACAGTGGAATGTGCATATGAATGAAGACCGAGCTCAATTAGTCCTATCTGCGCGGCGGTGCATTAACAGTTTTGGCTCGGCGCTCGCAGCACTCTGGATGTTGAAATGACAAAGATTACAAAATGAATGGAGGCTTTTACAGCTGCTGTGGTTGAATGACTGAGGAGTTGAAGCAATTTTCGGACATGGCCTTCGATTTTTTTCTTTCTTCCTTTGGTCCCTTTAGTATTTCTGAGAGTATAATCGGGATCCAAAGGAACTCCCGGAAGTGGGAAGATGCCTGTAGTCGTTTACAGAGTGCTGCACACTCATCGTTTCCCTTTTGCACAATGTTTTGAAGTTAATTTCTGTCATGCATAAGTGTGAGTAATTTTACTGTCCCCGCAGTAAATAAACTCAGTTTCTCAGGAGCGAGTGCGTGCTGTTGAAATTAAAGCTGACAGTCTGAACTTTAAATGTACAGTCACTGCGCCATGTCAAATGAAAAGGGATCGGGAGGAAGGAGACGTTGCATCAACGTGTCACCATGCAAACATTCACGGCGCTCGGCTTGTGGACGGTCACCCCCTGTCTGTCTGCTGCTTTCCTCATGGGGCTTGTCCAGCTGCCCCGTCGCTCCCGTTTGCTCAATAAGGAATCATCTGTCAGAGGTCAAGCTGTACTCCTGTCGCAGCTTCACTGCACCACGTTGGGTCCCTTTAACCACGTTTGGCTGACCGAAACGTGGCTTTTAATGAGTGACCTTCCCCTCCGTGCTCCGGGGGAGATTCGTTTAGTCATATTTTTCCCCCAAGATTCCCCCCTCTCTTCTCTCTCTCCCTCTTCTCTCTCTCTCTCTCTCTCTTTTTCTCTCTGGGTGGCTTCATGGATCCGTGAGGTGATGCTCATCTGCAGGTTTGACATTTTACTCACTGGCAGCAGGAACATCGCGTGTTGTGAAGAACGCAGCAGTGCCCTGCGAGGGGAGCACCTCGTATGTAGGGAAATGAATGTTACCCGAGTTTCTCGAGTTTGGAGATGGGCTTTAATTTCCTCTCTCATCACATCTTTGACGCTTTCGCCCACCTTGTGCTGCTACCACGCATCTTCCATGGAGTCGGGCAGAGATTGAGTTCAGGATAGCTCTGCCGTCTGAAATGGGGGTTACTCCGATCAGCTGTTTTTTCTTTTTCTTCTTTTTTTTTCTCTTATGTGATTTGTGCTTTTAATCTGAACCTCTGCTGGACTCCATTACAGGTGATGAAGCTTCAATGCCGTAACAGAGCGCACAGTAAAATGTATCCCTGGTGAGCAACAGGGCCCCTGTTTCCATTTCCTCTCCCTCTGATGATTGGGGTCATCGTCCTTATTACCAACGGCGATATATCACAGGTGTGCCCCCGAGCCGTGCCTGTGCATGTATTAATGCACACCGCTGAGGGAGTGGTTTATGCGTGTAGAGTCATCACCCAAAGTGGCCACAGCCAGGCCAAAGGTCAGGGTGGTGATTTAACAGATTGGGGGCCATCCCTTTTCCCTGTCCACCAACCCAGGGAGAGCTCGCCTCACCTCAGGCTGTTTGCAGAGATTAAATCCTCTCTCCATGCTGGACACGTAGCTCAGGCCAGCACCGCAAACAATATCCATCCCTTCCTGCCGTCAGAGGACCAAAACTCAGGATGAGGCTAAAAGGTGGCTTCTAGTTATCATTGTTCTGGGTTTGTAAAGACGGTGTCTACGTAGAATTCTGACCATTGGATTTAACCAATTCATTAGCTGTTTTAAACATTATTCACACTCTTAATTTCATGTCTTTTACTTTTAGTTTCATCAGGTCACGGCACGTCTCTTGAAAAACTAATTGCAGTTTGATTTTTATATCGCTCTTGAAGCAATGGCTTTGCCAAAACACATTCATCTTTAATAAACAGAACCTCTCTCCTTCCTGGCCTTTAGATTGTACCTGCATATAAATGTTTGTCAATTGTACCCAAGGATGAACCAGGCTTTGTGGAGGTCCACTGTTCTCTTCCCGACATCCTGGCTGATTGCCTTTGAGTTTCTCACGATGTCACACGAGCAACTGGTGTGTCTGCAGTTTTTGTATTTAAATACATGCAAATGTTGTGTTCAAAAAAAGCTTACAGAGCCACGATGTCATGAACTGGAGTTTTAGAGATTGCTTAAAGGGACAGTAACCTTTATTGTATGTGAACTTCCCATGCTGAACAAAGCAATGCAAATGATCTTGTCCGTCATTCTACAATTTAGCTAATTTTGGCAATCCAGTGAATCAGGAAATGTTTAGTCTGATATAAAACCAGACAGTGAGAAAAAAAACATGGTTTTTGTATGGTGTGTAAATATCTGGTGCCATCTGTCGTCATGGTGCTGGGCAGAAGGTTACATCCACTCGTCGTTGGCATAAAGGTCTGCATCAGGTGTGAAAGATGTCTGCAACTCTCCTGCTGGCAGTAAAAGTGAAAAGCCCAGTATGATTAGGTCGCTTGGCTTTTCCAGAATAATATCATGTGAGGCATAATACATTACAAGTACTAAAATGCAAGATGTTCAAAGAGACCCCAGAGAGCCGTTGAGTTGATGGGTAATCTTCCTACAACAGCTGTGATGCCCTTTGCTGCTGTGTGTTTCCCTTGAAGGTCAAGGCTGTGAGAACACGCCTGTTTTCATGCCAGCCCTCAGAAAGGCTCAGATATCACTTCCTGGTTGATAGCTGCCAGCTTTACATCAACTCAGCAACTTGGTGTTGATGATCATTCCTACATGCTAACGGACTGGTGTAAATGTTGTCCTGCAACTTTTAGATTTGTACACACCTGAATCAAATGACTGAACTACATTCTTTGCATGCAGGTAGGTTTGACAGGGTCCTGCTAATAACCATTTGATTCAGGTGTGTTAAAAGTGTTTGGGCATTGTCTCCTCTCTCTTCCTGTTTGCCATTATAATCTATTTCCATTATAATTTGTTCTTTAAATTTTCTGGCAGTTTATTGTTCAGTACATTGATCAGATCTGTTGTATTCAACATGCCTTATGAATAAAGCTTATTAGATTAGGTTTTATTTATTTTGTTGAAGCAGACGCATCCTACAGGACACTAGTCTTCAAAGACTGAAGTTTGACACCAGTGGTTTGAGATCTGAAATTTGCAGAAATATGGTTTGACCTTGATCTCTACCAGGCTAGCCACAACCCTCTATTTTTGCTAATGCATTGTACTTTTCTCATACTCAGTGATGTAACCTGGTGTCAGTTAATGGAAATGCCCACAAATGTTTTATAGGCTAACATAACAATAAGCTAACTGAAGATCATGCTAACTGAGTTTTAGGATTACAGAATTTTAATTTAGCTGATGATTAGATTAACATTCTACTTTTTAGACTGTTAATCTGATGATTAACATTTAGCTATTTGAATGTCACTTAGCTAACATGGAGTTAGCTAACTGTTAAGCTAAGCAAAAATTAGGCTAACATTAGGCTAGCTAAAGATTAAGACAAGCCAATTGAAAATTAGGCTAACTGAGCCTGTCAGTGTTAGCATTTAGCAGCTCAAGCTCAGAAGACGCCATATATGCAGCAGGTCATCATCTTTTTTTATGGTCTTGTTTGGTTCCCCTTCTTGGCATTCCTTAACATGTCTGTCTAAGAGTGTTTATCCTGTTCCTGAAACACTTAGACATTGTTGTCAGTAAATTGGTTTATTTCAACATGTTGTAACAGGGTTAGAGTGTCATATTATTTTTAAAAACAAGATACCAGCAGAGATTTGTGAGTAAATAATAGGCAATGATTAAAAATATGATAAAAAATCTCTTAAACAAAGTGAGACATCAGGAGATTCTAGTGGAAATTTGGGCAACTCTGTTAGTATTCAAAAAGTGGGTTGAGCATTGGGTCAGAACTTTTCATGTCAAATATCAGCGTGCAAAAAAAGAATATACAGTCTGCTTCTGAACTGTTATGACCAGTTCAACCAGAGCTGAAGATGATAAAAACAACTTCTCAAAAATACTATTTTCTTAAGTTGCCTTTTCCAATAAGTAAGTCAAAGTACAAAGTTTGTCACCACAAACTATAAGAGCCAACTCTGAGCCATCTAAAACATTCAGGTCTAGTCCTCGGATCTGACATGGATCCAAGATCGTAAGACTGGAAGGATTTCATGTATTTACAATTTTTTATTTACAGTCCGTGTGGGATTTTTACCTTTAGTGAAGTTTACCAAGTTTGGATGTTGCATGTGAAACATCTAAATCTACCAAACCAAAGGAAGCATTTTATTTATGTAACTATACAAATCGTTATATGGTGTATCACACTGTTAATTTTATAATCTTGCCAGTTTAGCAACTTCTTATGCAGCCAGTCTGCAGCACATCAGTGCATCCACAGGCATCCACGACATGTCTATAAATGTTCCTACCCCAACACCTTTGCCCCTAAGCTTCACTTGTCAGGGACGTTTGCATTCTCCGCACCAGTTCTGGCCAGGTGCCTGCTAAAATTTGCTGACATACGTCTGAGCTGAGCAGATTTATCTCAATCTCTGCCGGGAATCTCAGTTTACTCAGGAATGTGCTCCTCGTCATCCCGTCGCTTGCTAGCATGAGCTTCATGAAAGCAAACTCAGGGGGGTCAGCTTGATAATCTCAGAACCAACTCTGAAACAGCTGAATATTGGTGATTATTCTGTGTTTTACTTTATACCTACAACTGTGATTGTTTTTTCTCAATAATCCCTTGAGTGTTGATTCAATTTTACTGGTAGTTTTATGTGTCTTGGTTCTTAGAACCAATTAAAAAAAACATTTTTCAGTGGTTGGAGTAACACAGTGCTTTCCCACTCCTGTTTGTTGATGCTCTCTGTCAGGCAGCTGATTGAAAGAAAGCAACAAAACCTTTCCCTTGGTTACAGGAAAGACAAAGTTAGCTGCTTTGTGAGTAATTGATAGGCAATGATAAAAATATTTCTGGTCAAGAAGAACACGGGTGGCCATTGTTGTGAAACAGTGATGCTGTTTTTAAAGCTACATTAGGAAAAGTAAGACTTAAGTCTGAATACCCAATATTTGCTCCAGCTGCTCAACAATGATGGTATGGATTATGCTATAATGTGGGTGGGTAAAAAAGGAAAATAAAATTGTAATTTATGCAAATAGATGTATAGATTTAAGAACAGAGACGTATTATTTTAAAAAATGACGACCCTTATAAATGGCCTGCATCCTATGGGAGAAGCCTGTGTCTATTCCTATTAGAAATAAACTTCTACAGAGTTAAAAAACCGACTAAATCTGCCAGATTATATGATATTGGATGCAGTTAAAATGATCAGAAATAACTGCTGCTTCCCTGTTTCAAATACAAAATAATCGGATGATGTCAAATGCTTTACACTTTTTGTTCAAAATCAAAGAAAGATTGGTGTTTTTACTCAAAATTAGTACGGTAATAATCCCATACTACAAAGATTTGAAGACTTCATCTCAGCCAGTCCAGCTGTACAGTCGGTGTGGGTGCATAATGCATTTCGTGGCTTCCTTCGCTCATTTGAAGGCGTTCGGTTCTGAGGCCGAGTCGTCCTCTTTTTGATCCTTTTCAAACACCGAGCTCCCCCTGCCACGCACATTCACGTCCCCATTTACACTGTTCAGCTAATGACGAGCAAATGAGCTGTTGGAAAGGCTGAGCGTCAACTTAATCCCAACCCGTCAGCAGCGCCGCTGGGCCTTTATTTTTCACGTCTCAGGAGGGGGGAACCGCCACGGGAAATGGAGCCGCTGAGAACTGGGATGTCTTCCCATTTCTGCTTGTATTTATAGGCAAGTTCAACCATGTTTGTTTGATGGTGATTAGAATTGTTGTCAGCAAAGGAGATATATATATATATATATATAAACTGGGTATCTTTTCGACATGGGACAAATTATTTTTCATGCCCCAGAAGATGAAAGTGATATGGGGCTTGTGAATTGTGTGCTGCCACAGTAGGTTCGTAGATAGCTTTGTTTATCCCGCCGAACATGATCTTGTTGTGTTTTGGATTACCGAGAAACCAGGCATTTCCCGGAGGCAGGCTCTGTTACAGTGGCGGCTAATGTTTCTGTTTGCTGGAGCGACACGGGCTCAGACGTAGAGGCAGGTGCGCTGCATGGCATCCGACTGAAAATCAGGAGGAAGAGAGATCTGTGGTTCACACACAATCGACACAGGAAACACAAGGAGTGTCCTTTAGGCACGCCAATGTTGTTCTTCCAGTTTGACAGCATGGGTGACGTTCAAATACCGAAGCGGCGCTGCTCAGAGGAAGTGAAGCTGTCAAACCGGTTCTTCTCTATGTCAGGTGGCCTCCACCTGCCAGGCAGCACAATGACAGATCAAGTCTTCCCTGCCTTTTTCTGTCTGCCTTACTTTACATCCATGTACTCTGGTGCCACCTTGTGTTCACCAGGCGGAAACCCCTGGGAGGTTTTCAGGACTTGATGGGATTATGATTATTTTATTTTTTTAAAATATCAATGAAAACTGATTTTCATTTTATTTAATTTAAACTTTTTTTTAGGACAATGCATGTCGCACATTATCTCTGATCTACTGGTTCCAGATCCCCTGTTCCCCCAAAAAAACAATCCCCAAGGGAGAAATGGCAAACATTTAGTGTTATTATATTTCATCTAAAAGCTGTAGATGGTAGATTGAGCCAGTTTGCTGATTGATAAAGACTTTCGCATTCAGAGTATGTATTTTTTTAAAAAAAAGTTAATAACTTATAGTATGACGCCCTGCTGATTTACTGTCGCTGGTCTTTTTTTTCCAAATGCTCATAAAGGATCAATTATTCAATTGGTTTTGTAGTAAACATTGTTTAGTTTTAACGATAACATAGGATGATTGCAGGTTAGTGGTTCTGGTGTTTTGTGTGGTTTCGTCACGCGGCTCCTCGTTGTCTCTGTTGACTCTTCCGATGTGTCTGAAATTCTCGGGGATTACTGCAGAGCTCTCCGCATTTACTGGCACTCTTTGTGAAGACATGTAAAAGCCCTCAAGTTGGATTCATATGAATTGAAGTAGCATAATCTAATACTGAGGGAAAAACCCCAAGGTTTCTCAGCATATGGGAGTCATGGTGCCTCTCTAATGCTCAGGATTTCTAGGATTTAGATCAGGGGTCTGTGTTGGTTCCTGTGTTTATTTGGTCATAGAGCAATAAGCAATAAATTGATTAATCGCATGATAAATTAAAATGAGCTCACTTTATCTTTTCTGACTAACAAAATCTGGATGACAAAGGTTTTCTGTCTGGTGTTTTGGTCTCAACTAGCTCTTTTTTTCTGAATGACAATTTTGTTTTGAGGAACTTCAGTGTCCATTTTACTTGTTTGTTTATGTTTGTATATTTAACGTGTCCTTCAGTTCATGTACATTAGAATTGAAAGTTTAATGATTTTTGAGGATGTGTTCTTGCATTATTTTTCCATTAACATTATTCTACTTAAAAATAGTCTCAAAACTACAATATTATTATTTATCGCAATAACTTCTGCGACAATTTATTGTCCAGCATAATTAGTTATCGTGATAGACCTGTTTGGTCGCAGCTTCCTTCTGAAGCAGATTTTGTGTTTGCATTTCCTCAGTCATTCAGGTTGGAAGTATGTGCAATGATTTTTTTATTTACAAAATTTTCTATTGCAATTGCTTTGAGATTTTAGCTTTTATTTTGTTAACGTCAGCCTTCCAAAGCAAGTTATCAAGAATCACTTCAAAAAAGTCTGATTCCAGGTACTCTTTGTATTTTCCATCCATCCATTTTCTTACACCCTTGTCCCTTAATGGGGTTGGGAGGTGCTGGTGCTTATCTCCAGCTGGTGTTCCGGGCGAGAGGCGGGTTATGCCCTGGACAGGTCTCTTTGTATTTTAAAATTGTTTATTATAAGCTTAACACTATTTTTATTCATTTTTTTTTACTTATTTGTCATGACTTAGTTATGATTTATTTTTGTTAAACCGGTTATTTAACTTAAATAACTGGTACCTGCCATCATAATCAGCAGCAGTTCCAAGCTACTAGAGCAATATAATGTTTAGTCATTAAGAAAGTTCATCATATTAATTAGACACATTACAGATATGTTATTTATGTAAAGTTAAAATAAAAAGGTGGGGAAAAAATCCCCATGGACCCTTTTGGTACTATGATGCCATGTACTCTAAACCAGTGGTCCCCAACCCCCGGTCCGTGGACCGGTACCGGTCCGTGGATCAATTGGTACTGGGCCGCGCAATAAATAATTAAATATTTCCGCTTTACGTGTTATTCAAGTCTGAAGGATCTTTTCTTTTGAAAATCCTTTAACCGGATGCTCTCGGTTACTTGCGCGCTAACACCGAGCCACAAGCAGCCAAATGAGTAAGAAAGAGACCAGATGCCTTTGGAAACTCTTACAGATCATGCTTACAGATCTGTAAGATCTTAAGCATGATACAGATCTTACCCCCCCCCCCCCCCCGTCAACAGAATTGTCCGACTCTCTACCAGTCACGGTTTGCCAGTGTCTTCATTGGCATTCAAGAATCAAACCCTTTTTTTTCTATTGGTAAACTATCTTTGGTGATGAGCTCCAAATCTTAAAGGCTGGAAAGGCCTCCTTACCATCACCCTAAGCTTTCAGCTTTAAGTCGGGTCTCTGGTCTCCAAAACGGTAATGATTCCTACAGTCACAAGAAACATGTTGGTAAAAGTAAATGACTACCCTAAACCAAAATCTAAAGTGAACAATTTTAGGCTTATCTTATTGCTTTTATCTTGTTGCCGTTTAGGTTTTTCAACACACATCTACTTTACTTAAATCTGATGTTTTTTTTCTTTGGTTTAGAAAAAAAACGAGTCTTAATTATACCCCAGGGAAACGGGAAGCCAAGGATTACCAATAGGAATGTCCTGGATACTCATGTAAACTTAAAAACAATAGAGGATACATGACGAAACAGTTTAGTTTTATTAGCTATTAACAGAGCCAGTAAGTGTTTAATGTGCTGTTTTTTTTTCTTTTTAGCTTTTTTGCACAGTTTGGTCACCTGTCAGATGTTTTAGTTTTCAGTAGTCTGTACTAGACTGGAGTGAAATCCTGCTGCTGTTTGACATGGGAAGTGGATCACTGTTGAGAGACAGCTGCTAATTATAAAAGACAACATGAAGCTGCAGTTAGAGCGACTTGAGGACCACGTCATTATGGGTTCATATCCTGAATATATTTATCTCACTTCAAGAAAAGTGCTGGACTGAATTATGTTTGGTATTATTGTAAGGACAATCTTTTTTTTGTATTTTCCAGTGGCGTCTTCATGAGGAAACAATAACCAGTCATCTTAAGGGTTTGCAATATACAAACACATTTGTGTAACCTTTGCTTAATGAAACAGTTTAATTGGGTCTAAAACGTCTTGACAACCTTGTAAAAATTCCAGGTTTTAAACACCATCATTTGGTCTTAAAAGACCAGGTTTTTAAGACCAAGTATTTGTCAGGATCCCATCTGACAAATACTTTGGTCAGTTTCTAGAGCTAGTTGCTTGGCAATGTGTTGGATCACTGGAAGATGGGTGACTGAGTACATGTACATGATTGATACATGACTGAGTGTAGATTTTTATCTATTACGCCCAAAAATATGTTTATTTTTGGTTGAATTGTCCATGATATGTGTCATAATAAAGGTGAAAGTTTGGGGGTGATTTGTCAAGATTTTGGCTTTTTAACAGCATTGTGGACATAAATAAATCCCTTCTCGGTTTACTTTGTAAAACAAAAGCAGAGGGAAACGTTAAATCCATAAGTTCTTATGAACTAGATGTTATTATTCTCCTGATTGCTTATTTTGAAAAATGGATATGCTACGAAAATACTAGGTTTGCCGATTTTAATGTTTATAAAGCAACTTGGGTATGGAAGAGGCCTGGAGACTAACTTATTGTGGTTTGTCGCCCTCTACTGGTGAACATCCCAAACTACAGCATTCCGTATTTGAGAGCACCGGGATTTCTGCCTGAACTGAAACAAAAATAAATGTAATAATCTCATGATCCCGACACATTTATTTTACAGTCAGTTAAAATGTAGTACAATGAAAACAATCAACATCAACATGTTGCTTTTATTTATTTCCAAGTCCAGTTCTGTGGTTGGATCAGTAATGTCTGCTTTGTCTGAGATTCTGGGTTGGTATTGTTAAAAGTAACCCAACTAGACCTGTTTATGTTTGACGATGGACTATGGACTCAAAATAATTTCATAAACCTACTTCCACTTCTTACAAAACACTTCCTTCAAACAAAGACTAGCCAGTGTAGCCAGATGTAAGAATAATGATAAAGAACACTTTCTTACCGGACCTGGACTCTACTCAGAGTTTGGTTCTTTCTGGACCGGATGAATCAGAAACAAGGAATAAATCCACCTCTCTCAACAGAGTAAGTGGATCATGCTACACAAAAAGCTATATTGGTCACATTTTTATTATTATTTTTAAGACAGAATTGTTTGTCGGTTTTCGGTTTCTTATGACTCTCCCTTTAACAGGATTGAATGAGAGCTCTGTCACTTAAGAAATTACAACATAGCTCTTAATCGTGCACATCACTATGGCCAGTCCAAAATGAACACCACCTTTCTTCACCATTCCACTTGATTAAAATATCACTTCACAGTCAGTTTGATCTTTCTCCCATTTACTTGGATTCCCTTTGCTAGAATTTCTTATGGACCAATCATTAAACAAGAATAGAAGTTGTAAATGATGACATTGTTTTGTTTTTTCTGCGCTTTTTTAATAATTGTAGTCTGTTTGTAGTTTTAGCAATGGTAACGGAGGAAGTGAACAAACCTCTTTGTGCCGCATTGGCCATGCTTTCAGATACTGAATTAGCAATTAGCATCCATGTTGTTTAGCTCCACACTTCTCTCTGTCCTGTACAGAACGGTTGTTTAAAAACACAGGCAATTTCTGGTAAGCTTCATAGCTTCAAATTGGCACATTCATGGCCAAACATGAATGATTGGGTAACTTTTAAAACAACACAGTCCAATTGTTTTTCAACAGCCAAGAGCCCACACCCTCTGTACAAAGCAAATAGGGTCTGGTTTTAACCAGGTTGAGATCAGACTCCAATAACAGAAAGAAAATCTCTCAAAGCCAACATATTAATTTTATTGGAGAAAGCAGACAGCTAATGCATTTCTTCATATCTATTAACCAAGCTGAACTATTTACAGCACACCTCCCATTTAAAAAAACCCCTCCAGACTCTCTTATGTTTGTAAAAAGGAAAATTAGAGTCAGTCTCAGAGGCAGGAGGTATTTACTTGGAGGGAATAAAAGCAACTCAAATTTTCCTGCAGTAATGGATCGAGCCAGCTTTTGATGGATGCCTGACTCGGTGCTAAACATTAGTCAGAGACGGGTGCATGAATGCTGTGGTTATTCAGTGTAATGGGAATGTCAATAACTCTTGCATCCTCTGATGAATACACAATCACTGTGCCATGATTCATCGGTGAAGGCTGCTGATGTTTTCAGAGCACCGTTATTGAACCAAGCACCAGCAGTCACTTGTCAGTTGCAAGTGTCAAGTCATTTTGCAGTGTGCCAGCTCTTTCTGCTGTAGCTCAGTGAAAGGTACTCTGGATTGAATTAAATTCCTTTAAAAGCAACGGATAATGTAATGGAATATTTTTCAGATGAGCGTTGTTCTCAGGTTTCCTCTGTGGAATACAGAGCAGGTTTAATCATATCGTCAAATTACATCTTTAAGTATGTATACCTCTTCTAACTTTTTGATATTAGAAACACAAGATGATTGACTTTAATTCATATTTTAAGTGATAGAGTAAATGCGTTATGAATTAAAAAGAAGAGGATTGAAATTGAAAAATTTGCTCCGTCTCTACAAAAAAGTATTTTGATGATGTAATGTAGGTGTGCGAAACTGCACATTTTCAATCTGATACCAAGGAAATAAATCGCCAGTATCTCCAATAACAATTCTGATATTGATACACTAGGCCTGTCGCGATAAACGATAAATCGATTAATCGATTAATCGTGCGATAAAAAAACTTAACGCGATAAGTGCGATAAGTGCTGAAATGTGCCGTTCCAGCTGTTTGGGATTCCCCTAGGTAATTTCCCATCAGAAAGCAGGAGGAGAATCCGCGCTTTCTCATTGGCTGCCTGTTACATTCAGCGTTAAGTTCCTCCCACCCCCGGTCAACAAAATTTCTTGAGGGGATGTCATCGCTCATCGCCGATAAATCTTTAGGCAATTAATTGACCAGCAAAATCTGTTATTGCGACAGGCCTATGATACCAATACTTTTTATACATCACCATTAGATATGACATGTTTCTGGACATTGCTGAATTCATCTTTCCTTTTATCCTGATTGGTCTGCCAGTCCCTGCTGGTACCCTTTTGTAGACTTCATGTTCCGTTTATTAAGGAGTGTATTTCAATTGGCTGCTCTAGTCCAGCCTGATTGGTGGATTGCTGTAGAGACTTGCCCTTCTGGAAGTTTCTCCTCTTTCCGTACCGGTGTTCTGATGTGTGACCATTGGGTTCTTCATGGTCTCCTTTCTGACTGAGGACTTTCTTACACAGTTGCCAGTGCAGGAAGAATCCAGCTGGTTTTAACCTTCTTTTATCGACCGATGATGATGGAGGCAGCAGAAAATGTTTCTGGATCCTTCCCCAGATTTGTGCCTCAAGACAATCCTGTCTCAGAGGTCTACAGGCAATTCCTTTCATTTCATGACAATGGGAGCCGAGATATGGACAGGTGTGAGTCTCTCTAAATTAAGTCTAATCAATTGACTTTCCTACAGGTGGACTCCATTTAGATTGTAGAAACAACTCGAGTATGATCGGTGGAAACAATTCAGTTTTGAGCTTCGTGGTTGCGAATACTTAAGCAAATGTGATTTCTTGGTTTTATATTTTTACTAGACTTGAAGTATTGATTGGTAGAAATTAGAGGTGTGCCGATCGATCGGTCACCGATCATAATCGGCCGATTTCCGTGAAATCGGTGATGATCGGGATCGGCGATGATTGGCTCTGTTACCGATACCGATCACCTGCATCTCATTTTCCAGCCTGTCTGTCCAGCTGGTCTCGTCTTTCCTTCACTGCACAAACGTGCAGCAACAAATGCTAAGCGATGTGTAACTTTAACGCACTGAGTGAATGAGGACGTTTGCGTGTTGCGGCAGAAAATTGAAGCAGGTCAAAATCCATCAACACAACGAAGCTAATAGACATAAAAACAATGACGGAGTTTGGCTACATGGAGGCTCAGTGCAGTAAAAAGACATGGAGGATCAGACAGCAGGTAAAGCAGCACAGCAACAAACACTCACCGGATTAGCATGACGGTCAGAAAGATAAACTAATAACCCACTAAATGATTTAAGTCTTGGAGCTGCGATGTAAGACGCTGGTTCTGCTGTTGAACCGCTGCTCCGCTACAGGTAGTAATATTTAATATTTAGTAATATTTGACATGGAGCCGCTTCTGCTCCACCTGGTAGAGACTCACACCGAACCTGTTTAAAGCTGCAGCATCTAACCTAAAAAATAAAAACTAGCAGTAACCAGCTAGCCGCTATGCTAACAGGAAGTTTTTATTCAGTAACTCTGGATTGTTTATTGTAATGGATCCTGTTTTTGCCTTTGAATGTTAAGTTTTATACTTGAATTTTTTGGCAATGTTGAGAAGTTTTATTTTGGCTCTTTGCATTATTTAGCCTCTTCACAACCTTCATATGTTATCAGTCTGTTAAAGATAGTATTATTGATAGCAGTTCAATTTGCACAATGCCTGTTTTGTTTAGTTTTCTTCTTGGAAAAGTTATTCAAAACAAGTTTTTGTCTAAATTAAGGTGAATTCGTGGTTCCTTTTTCTACATAATGTAACAGTAGTGTTTATAATACAAAAATAATTAAATAATAATTATGTGATCGGTATCGGGGATTGGAATCGGCGATCGGCCCTCAGGGGTGATCGGTATCGGTATTGGGAGAAAAAAACCTGATCGGCACATCCCTAGTAGAAATCTAATACAATTTGGAATAAGGTTGGCTGTAATTGGTGTCAATGGTGGACCAACAAACCAAGCATAGGCTGTGAATATTTACATAAATGAGATCTTGGTTTTTATCTCTAATACATTTGCAGTTCACTCAAAAATATATACTGTATTCCAGATTTTCATTAGTTTAGTGTGCAAAAATTTGAGGAGAGATTAATTTAATACAATGTGTAATAATGTAACAACAAAATATGGAACAAGGAAGTGCTGTGAATACTTTCTGGGTTTCACTGCTAATTGAAGGTGACTTCAGAAGATTTCCTGTTACAACTTGTAACGAGACAAAATGGCTCAAAGACAGCTACATTAAGTACACATTTTTTAATAACATGGCACAATGTACATATCACAAGTTTAAATGAGGAACATGCTGAAGATTCAGTCGCTTCATTTTTTTGTACATGAGCTAGAAAGTTTTTTTTTCCTCCATCTGTACACGGTAAACAGCAAAAGAGTTTCTCAGGTAACAATCTTTTTGCATTACGCATTAACTAACCACTATGGCTCTGGTGGACATTTTTATCAATAGATTAAAAAAAACCCACTGCACAACATGATATCACAGAGTTTGTTTTTTTTGAAGCGCACAACTAAAACCTTCAGGAACTACTAAAATAGATCTCTGCGAGTTAGAAACTAACGGCCCATAGCTCAGACTTGCTTTTTTTGTCTTTTTGTATTTGTAGGTACAACAACTTAGGAAAGCACTTTATTACACTGTCCGACCAACAGAACTTCATTCCCAGAACATGTACTTTACACGCCATCAGCTGGGCTAACGTGCCATCCTGGTGTTGTTGACTGGGCTGCATTCCCCCCAGAACCAGAACGATGGGAGACGAGATAAACTATTCATTGAGATTCTACATTTAAGAAAATACTTTAGGATTCAATACAGGAATGTAGATTGTCACTACAATGATAGAATCATTCTTAAATATGATCATTTAGTTGAATCCAAGCATGTGGAGCAGTTAAAGGGGACCTATTATGCAAACTTCACATTGCGCAAGTTATTGTACTCATAAAAACAGCCCAAGTGCTTAAAAAAAGAAAACATCCAGCCACCAGTTTTTGGCAATAAGTTAATGTTTTTTGGTTTCTTGAAAAGGATCCATTTCATAAACCTTCAGAATGTAACGCCATAAATCAGACCCAGCTCTCACCTAGAACCCAGGCGGACCTCCATCATGTTTGATCAGCAGGTTTTAGCACAGTATGGGATGTACAATGGGTGCTGGAAAAGACAAGTGCTTTGTTTTTGACTTGCAATCTCGAAACCACTTGGTTGTGCAGGAGGCTCCATTTCTGCCTTTCAAAGACGAATGGTTGTATAATTGCGCATCAGTTTGCAATCATTTTCTCTTGTGAGTGTAAACATTGAGTTAGGGGGCGTGGTCAACAGCAGCTTATTCGGATTTAAAGTGACAAGAGTCCCTAAAACAGTTCATTTTGAAGGAGTAAAGTCTCCTTATCTAGAAATTATTTTGTTTTGTTTTATTTTGTAATGAACATGCTCTGACCTATCGTAACCTGACCAAGGAAGTGTAATAGGTCCCATTTAAAGCCTGTGTGTTTCACTAAGAATTTTGTGTGGTGAAGAGAATTCAGCCATGTTTTCTTTTATTGGTGCACGATCAGCAGTGCTGAGAAGGCCAGCTTTCAGAACAGGAGCCCAGACGTTTGTTGCATAGTTGTATGTGGGGATGTGGGGTATCTCTGGAACATGCTGAAAAGAAAACAAATAGCAAAAAGCACATTCTGAATCAAAGCCTTAATACTCCTATAATTACATTTAGTCAAAGTAAAGCTTTCGAAACACTCTTTTGCATATTTGTACCATGATTTTTCAATCCATACAGAGTAAGCAACAGCGACTGTACATTATCTACATGACTGTCAGTGCTAAAGTAGCTGTACATTCCAAAGTTTAGTCTTACTCCACATCACTTTTGCTATACAGAATAAACACACAAAACCATGGAGCAAACTAAAAAAAGAAAAAGGTTCTTTTCATTTTAGTTTTATACAAAAACACGTGTAGACACGTTCGCCTACATAAATTATTCACAGCTATGTTACAGTCTCGCTTTGTCCAAAGCTAAGTGCTGGGTGTGAGTTTAGTGACGGTGAGGCACGGGGCTGATGGGAACGCCGACGCAACTCATCGCGCCTCGATGTCTTTGTGAGTTGGTCTGTCCCTGATGTCTGTGGCCAGCGGAGTAGTCCGTCTGGGGGAACCGGGCCGGGCACCCAGGGTCGGGATGAGAGGCGGGGGAGCGCTCAGCGATGCTGTGGGTGGCGTTTTGTTTAAGATGCTATTCTGATGCGCCGCGGCAGCGGCTGCTGCTGCGGCTGATGGGCTCACTCTGGAGTAGTGCATGCCTGGAAGCCCCGGGGCCATAAGGCCCGGGGCTGGGTGGGGAAGGTGTCCGTCCAGGACCGGGTGGTGCATTGGGGGATGGAGGCGGCCGTGCTCGTAGTCCTCTCTGAGCATGTTGAGACGGTCGCGTTCCTCCAGCTGCGCACGCTCCTGCTCCCTCCGCTGCTCCAGGGCCAGAGAATGGACATGGTCGCGGTTGAAGTCGTGAGGCTCCCGGTCCCGGTAGGAGCGCTCCGCCTCGTAAAGGCGTGGAACCGCAAGCCGATGCAGGGAGTCGTTCCTCAGCAGAAGGTCTCTGGCCAAAGGGTCCCTTCTGTGAATGTCCAGACCTCGGTAAGGGTCCCTCATTGGGTCCCAGTGGAAAGCAGGATAGGGGAACCTCTCAGCCCCAGGAAGAGGGCTGGCACCCATAAAGGGGGCCACAACACGAGTTCTCTCCAGACCGCTGATGCTGTTGATGGGGTGGACCCCTGGCATTCCCATTGGAATGGGCACCGAGGAGGGTGGGTGGAGCGTTGGAGTGGAGGGTGCATGTGACGGAGGTTCACTGATCCTCTCTGCTGCCCCATCCTGCTCCTCCTTCCTCTCCTCCTTCACTTTAATCTCACTGTTCTTCTTCTGCTGCTGCTCGTATGGTAGTTCCGCCTTCTTCTCCAGGACCTCCCTGTTCAGACCACCATTAGGACGCTCCAGGCTGGTCTGCCGAACGTAAGGTGACGTGGTGCCCCTGCTGGGCACTTTGTCCTCTGACACTCGGCCATCATGGATGACAGGTGCGTCCTTGTCGCTGTGCTGGTTGTCCTTGAGCTTATGGTCATCTGCGTTGTCTTTCCAAGAGTCTTGGTGCTCCCTTTCTCTGTCTTTGGCCTTCGTCTCCTTGTCCCTCTGAGGGTCCCCAGAAGTGGGAGGCAGGTGGTTTCTGTGGTGCTCAGGGGGCCGGGTGTGGCCAAGGAGGTTGATTGGATGGACAGGGACCGGGGATGGGTGGCTTGGCTGGCGCTTCTCTACTGAGTCCCTAGAAGACACAAAGGAAGTTGTCCTCATTAGCGTGTAGCACAGTAAACCAAAAATAATTACATCTCCACTTATTTAAAAAAGAGTTAGATAAATTCCTATCATTTTATCTGTAGCAAAAGCCAACACTTCTCAAAAGGGAACTTTGACAGTTTTTCTGTGGTTCACTTTATACTATCCATCCATCCTTCCATCTTCTTCTGCTTACCCGGGGTCGGATTGCGGGGGTAGCAGCATAAGAAGGAGTGCACTAATCTTTAGAAAAGTTAGATCGGCCGATTCCGATTTTGGCCCGTACAGATCCCTCCCCCCTTTGTTTTATCCGGAAAAGTCCCCAAATATAGCGACAAATCTGCTAAGTTGGCAACAATTGTGTCACTATTATTAAGCTCACTCCACTGTGACCTGGTGGGTCTGTCATTGTGACACAATGAGGAATTGGTTCTTCACCAGATCTACTATGATAATAAGCCTGACAAATGGCTAATGGAAATTGCAAGGCTCATTGTCCATGGAGGATGCTGTCTGCAGAAATGTGTGGCGCTCTTTCCATGACTGTTTCAAAACAGCAAAACAGAATAAACAGAAGCGGGAGGAGGTGGTCCACTACCACGTGACTGCACATCGACTGTTCAGCTTAGGATGAGCAGACCCTTTAGTATTGGCAAAATGACAATCATCAAAGAATCAAACAGATCAGGACTGATTTATCGGTGCACCCCACCTTTAAATACCTCATACGGCTGCTCAGGCTGAGGTCAGTGGAGAAGAGTTGAATCTGAAGACTGACTGATGAGTATTGGTCCATTTAGCTATTGCTGCAACTTTTTTGTGCTCCCAAAAGATAAAGAAATGGAAACTAGTTGGACATCTCTGGAGCACTCACCTGTCTTTGTCGTCTTTACCAACTGAGTCCCGCTTATCCGAGTCCCGATCCCTCTCATGCGAGCTGACTGAGGCGCTCCTCTCTGAATCTCCAGGCTTCAGCCAGGGGGGCGGCGTGGGGAAGGATGGGGGCGTGCGGTGGAGGCGGTTCCACGGCTCCTGGTGACTGCTGTTGCTGCTGCTGTTTAAGTGCTGCGGTGCGTTGGGGCCCTCCTTGTGGCCGAACACGGAATTGGCCGCTGTTAGGGATTCAACACGTGGAAAAAACACAACAGGACGCAAGTTAAATGCGTATCTCGACAATTCCCTCCTCTGTGTCGGTATCTGATGCATCACGTCATAGCAAACTGTTCATCATGAAGCTGAAACTCACTGAGTGCTGGATTTCCAAGCCCCCCGAAGGCCGATGAACTGAGAGACCCCAGTCCTCCAAACGATGATGGCCTATTGAAAGGCTCTGTGGCGTGGCACAGAGATAACATGTTACTTCATATTTAATTAACACGGGAATGTTTCATTTCCTGGAACAAACCAAAGGGGAGAGTCCTCTTGCCTAAGTGTGATGCTGGGGTGAGGAAGTTTCCTGGATGAGGGGGTGGGTGGCCGAAGGGAGCAGCTGAAGGGTGGGTAGGACCTGAGGAAGGAGAGACGACCAAAGACCGTGATGTTACCAACTTGGAGCTGACTGTTGTTAAAGTTGAAACAATAGAAACGCTACTTTCTACTGTTAAACATAAGATATACGACCGACCTGCAGCAGAGAAGAGAGTAGCAGGCCGTGCCAAGTCACTTGGGTGATGGATGGCACCGAACAGGCTGGGGCCCGGATGTCGACTGAGGAACTCTGGCTTGAGGCCGAAGTCTAGCTTGTGTGGGTCGACCTGCATCTGCTGCTGGAAGACGCCAGATCGACACAGAAACGCATATCAGATTGGACTTTTCTTTTCTCCGTTTTCTTTCTGGCTGAACACATGACTACTCTTATCTTCAGAAATGGTAGACTTCATGTAAGTTGGTTGTTTACTTGCCATGAACCCGGTTTGAAACCCCACTCTGCATATCTTCAACAGGGCTGATGATAAATGAGGCTCTCACAAGCCTCATTTATCCCCAAAACCACTTGTGGTGTGCTTGTGGGATAACCGGAATACCCAACCACGTCCAAGTTTTAACCATCAGACCAAATTATGTTGTTGTTCAAGACGGGAAACAAATACAGTTTGAACTTTTATATTGTCATGTAAAGAGAGGATGCAGTGCAGAAGAGAAGACCCTATTCAGCTGTAGCAACTGTCAGCCATGGGGGTGGCACCATCTTGCTGGGGGGGAGGGCGGGGCAACACAAACTCTTCAACTTCACCTCAAATAAACAGCTGGTTCAAACTTCACAATTAGGTGTTCCAACACAGCAATAATCCCAAATGCATTAAAACTGGAAACATTTAAGGAAGACTATAAAAGTCAAGTCCATGGCAGGAAACCCAACCAGCATAATTGAGCTTTATTATTTCTGATTAGCAAAGTAGTCAAATACCCAGCATTATGCCAAGACCTCGCTAATGGATACAAAAGGTGCCTGAAGTCCAATTATTATTAATAATACTATTATTATTAACCTGCATTTCACCAGGAAAATCCCATTATATTGGAAATCTATTTTACAAGAGAAGCCTGGCAGCAGCACAGAGTTTACAGATCATCCGGAGCAAAACAAAAAAAGGTTAATTAATAAATGAGTAAAAATATTGCTGAGTTCAAACATTTACAGACAGATGATTCCTTCTCAAAACCAGTAAGAACATTGTTAAAAACCACCTAGTGACAACGTTGCCTTTAGATTCATGTGTTGCTGCAACAGGTTCCAAGAAGATGGAGCAGAAAACTGAAGAGATTTCTTTCGAAGTTCAGTTTGGACTCAAGGCACCGAAAGTAAAAGTAAGTTCTGATGACATATAAAAGTCAAGCATGTTGTTTAAAAAAATGAACCCTTTTTGTGTTGTATAAAGTTTTGTTGCATTGCCAGCCCACTCAATATTTAAAAGGTCCAGTTGCAGACAAAACCCAATGTGGCAAAGAGCTGATATGTCTCACCTTGCATTTAGGATGACTTTCATACCATAAATTTGACTTCAGTTCAACGACTATCAAAGCTGTGGCTTGAAACTATTCAGAGAGAGTTAGATGATCTCTCACCTTCACTTTCTGTTGGTGGTGATACGTCTGCCAGGCAATATGGACGTGCATGGCACACCACTTCCCAGGTTTCTGTAACCACGAGACAAACCGTCATTAACCCGTCAAATAAACAACCACAACATGCAAAACATCCATCAGGAAACTTAATTTTAAAGTAATCCTTTCTGGGGATTTTATTTCATAATAACAGGATATTTCTAACTTCACTGTAAGGAATTAAAATTAGTAGCTTTGATACAGAGTTGAACAATTTAGGAATACATCGACATGCAAGTCTTTCTTTTCAGTTTCAACTTACATTGATGCAGCTTTCCTTTGTTACAGGACAGATACTTCAAATTGAGAATTTAATCACAACTCAGATTTGCCTGAATAAGGAATCTTTTTATGTTCGACTCGTTCCACACAACATTCCAAAGGAAGAGCAACACTCGTTTAGTCCATGCACATTTTGTAGACTAAATGCCATGAAACAAAATTACAATGATTGGTTATAAAACAAAGGTGATGGGGCAATTACAACAGATTATGGCTTTTTTTCATGGCTTCGTGTTGAGCATATTATTGGGGAGAAAAAAAAAAGATTTTAAATCCTGACTCTGCATTTACCTCCAAACACATCTGATATTAATGCCACCCACCACTGAGTCAGAACCTAATCAGAAAACTCTTTTTAAGTATAACGGCTGTTGGTGTGTTTGCAATAATCCAAGGCCTGAGATGACTCACCCTCAGAATGGGTCGAAATGGATCCGTTAGCTACAGGACAGACAGAAGAAGATGCAAACTGACTCCATAGTGACATTATTCAGTGTTAAAACATGACTCTGACCACAGCACACTTTCTCACCCTGGGGTCCTTTTGTAAGAACGTGTGAGGCACCGCCCCAGGTCTGTTGGACACGTCCAATGGGTTAGAGGTCTGTAATGCAAAAGATGTGGATTGATTGGTTAGATTGTCTGTAATTTGTGGTAGGCTGTGACAAATTTATAGGAAACACACAAAAAACTGAAAGATGCATTGAGAAATGGTGACCAGAATTGGATTATTTCCGTCTGAAAGTCTGAGCTTTTCTTACTCTATGACAAGGTCCGATGCCTAAGTGCTAACTGGACTGACGGCATTTTTTGAGTTATGCGAAACAGACTTGGCTTTTGTTTGTATCAGAAATAATGTTTAAAAATGAAATCAGAAAAAGCTCAGAGATGCAAGTTCTTCAAAATGAAGCTGTAGTCTTTAAGATAAATGTAGGACGGATCCCAAGATATTTCTGTGGCTCATTCAAACTATAAGAAGTTGAGAGAGCAAGAATGACTTCCAACAGGTAATAGGAAGGCTGAATGGATGACAGCTAATTTGCCACATTTTATTATTTTGCACTTTAGACCTCTATGTCATGAAACAAACAGGATTTGGAGATGTTGGCAGGCTTTTGGGAATCTTAGAGTTGTGGTAAATTCACTCGAAGCATCACAGTTGACAAAGTTAGCAGCGAAGGTTGTCCAAAATAGTTAAGCTGCTTGAATACTTGAAACCCTTGAATAAACACCTTTAACTTCCTATTTTAAGTTATGACAATAAATACACCTTAGCTGTAGAAGCTAATATTTATTTCCTTATCTCTGTTCTCACACAAATAACATGTCACCTCTGCACTCAGTGTAGAAAAATATCTTTAAATGCCATTCTTACGTCTTCTTATGTTAGAGTTCTTAAGGAGGAATTGGAATATTTGAATTGTTTGGCCAAAGAAGATGAGGTATTGACCATAAAATTCTGATCGGTGCATCTCTATAAATTTGAGTGACTAGAAAATATTAGGAAGCAAACAAATAGAAACATTTTAGACGTTTTCATAAATTTGATGTGCAATTGGTCTTCCTTTAAGTATCTCATGTTGGTGTCTTACCTTGGGTTGGAAGGCACCCTGCAGGGAGCTGAAGGGCCCAGTCGGAGGAATGACAGGGGGGAGACCAGACATGGCTGGAGGGTATGAGTGGAAGAGCTGGAGACGAAAAAAAAAGAAGGTTCATAGACGTGTCCACCAGGGTGAGGAGATGGAGCAAACAGTGAATATTCAGATAGATTCAGCATCCTGACATTAACTCAGGAGTCCTGCGGATTTAAACGCTTTAACATGACTGCTGACATGTTTCACCAACTGATGTAAAAACACTTTACTCTGCTTGTTTACATTAGACCCCCTTGATATGGAAATTAGAATGTTGCAATACAAGCAAAACGCATGCAAACCAAACAAGTGCCAAAGGCTTACATATATTATCTTTTAGCAGTGGATGTTTTAATCGACCACTTGCTACACCCTGCTCTGGTCAAACGCATCACTTTTCACTTTGCACATTCTTTAACCAGAAGAGATGCAGAGCTGCGCAAACAATAGTTTCTGGATTTGAGTGATTTTCATAGCAAGTGGCTACATCAAGGGAAGTTTCAAAGTGTTTGTTGGCTTTAAAAACAGTACGTTGAAAAGATGAAGGTAAAAGAATGCCTGACTCTGCACAACCTGCAGAGATAGAAAATCTCATGCTCTAGTTTCTGCAGTTGCTTCAAAAGACGAAACTACAGGTGATGTTGAAGGATGAAATGTTGCAGCAAAGGAAAGCAGTCAGTGGCTGTGTTTCCACTATGTAATGTGACATGTCAAAAATGAACTTACTTAATAGAAACAACAATTTTGAAAGAACTTGTTTTTTGATGAAAAGCTTTGGAACTAGGATGAGGTGGTTTTTAAGGCCGTATCAAAATTGGAAACACTTTTGTTGCATTAAGTGATTTTATACTTGATAAGTGAAATGCACAATTAAATAGTCAATGGAAATGCAGCCACACACACGCGGACACACACACATGCACGCACACACACATACGTCAGCAGCAGCAGTGGCATGACAGGAAAGCAACAATTAGCTACACACTGAGATAGCAGGCCGTAGGGAAACTCACACTGTGTCTGTAGAAGGGATCGACTTTTGTTGGGTATTTGTCAAACTGTAGGAAAAACGAAAGAGAGCTGAGTACAGAAGTGTAAAAAAGAGAGGTCAAACGGTTCACATGTGTATTACCAGGACTCCAGACATCACAAACTACATTGGAGAACTAAGGACATGCAAACAAAACAAGATCGAAGACGGGAAATAAGATTCGAGTTAAACCGCCCCCAACGCCAGCCTGTTTTTATTCTCCCTGCTTGTGATCATGTGAAGACCTTGTAAACCAGTGTGGGCTGCCGCTCATTTGGTTGCAGGCTCAGGGCGGACATTTCCACAGTCGAGACTAAACACTGTGGCCATAAAGAGGCTTTTTATGGCCTCATTAGCTGTCAGAGGCTTCGCCATGATGCCTTTGAGGTATCTTTAGAGCCAAGCCCTTGCTCTGTGGGCTGCGCAGTTATGAATGCGTGAGTATTTATGTCAGGCACCCATTGCCTGTGGTTGTCCCTAACAGACAGCAGCGGTTCTAATGCAGCACATTTGCCAGTAATGAAAACCTCCAAACGGGACCAAATGATGTCATTAAATTCAGAATGAATTAAGAGTATTATGTTCTGAAAGCTGGCTCTGAACTTAACATGCTTTGGGCAACTTATTTCCAATTTAGAAAATAACAGCATTCAAAGCATGGAGTTTTAGAGTTTGCCAGAGAAAACAGTAAAAAAAAAAAGAGATTTTCTGGGAGAATAAAGGAGCTGCTGTAGTGAACACATGGTCATCATAGAAGAAACCGACTCAGAACCCTCAGTTCCCCACAGCTCACCGCAGCGCGCTGCTGGCACACCATGTCCAGATGGTGTAAAATCTTTGCTCTCACAACCATAAACCGCCCTCACCCTCCTCCCTTTATAATCATTAAAACACAGGCATGAAAAACCCTTGAACCCAACAACGGTGTGTTCTACTTATCCTCACATTTCTGGTTGGGGTACGCACCATGGGTGGTGCTGGGGTGGGCATGATGGCGTGGGGGAAGGGCGTGAACGTGTGCTGGTGCGTGTGCTGGTGGGTGTGTTGGTGCTGATGCTGATGTTGGTGCTGGTGGAACTCCGTCCGCAGGTAGGGCGGTGGGCCCAGCGAGGCGCCGCGGTCTGCGCTCTGAGAGGCCAGGAATCGGGTGTTGAGCTCCTGACGGAGAAGGTCTTGTTCTGGAAACGAGGGAGTCGAGAGGAAGAGCCGGTTTGTCAATCAGGTGACTTTAAGGAAGAGGTTTCCGGAGGAAAACGGACACACACCTGGCTTGATATTTGAATATTAATCAATCAAAACTTTTTATTCAAACATATAATAAACACAAACTGACCAAAGAACAACAACAGTAATAAAACATTATTATTTAAAAGATGCAAAGTTCAGAATTTTGAGCCAGATTTATACGATATTTGTAAAAAAAAAAAGTGCTTTGATGTCTGTTGTTAAATAAAATATTATTTGCTATAAAAATACCTATTTAATTAATGGATAATAGTTGTCACAATTTAAATATTATACTTGAGAGGAAAATTGTGTATTGGACTCTTACGCTGTCAATGCGCCCTCTGGTGGACACATCAAGAGAAGACCTCTACTTTTATAATGCACACATTTTTAATGAGACCTATTATTATCAGATTATACAAAACTACCCCATTTGTTCAAGAGAAGCAAATGTATTACTCCGCCTCTATTACAGTTTTTTAATCTATATTTGTTGCCACTCTTTTGAACTCGTACTCTATTTTTACGATTGCAACGAACTGCAAACGGAAAGAAAGAAATGAAAATATCCTCCCTGGAGTATCACTTTCAGCAGATGGGCAAACGAGTTAATGGTACGGATCGTGCTTTCCAGACAGACTGTGGAGTGACACGGTCATTAACTATTTATGCTAGGAGCAGAGGTGACATCACACTGATTTGACTTGAATGTAAAACAAAAAATGATAAGAGTAGAAGTTGAAACTGTCCCCATCAAATGTATTTAGCAGTGACTAAGTTCAGAGCAGCCAGCATCGCTAACGCTGCTTCCAAATCCAGGATGTTCGATTACATTTAGTCTTCCACATAACTGCTAAACGTCTCTTGCTCTGGATTGAACGAACCACAAACATGTCGTGACGTGTGGTATAAAATACAATTTTAGTTCTGAATGCCTCTTATGTCTGCTTTTTTTTAAAAAACCTAATGAGAACCTGGTCCCTAAGTAACAACAGCCACACTGAAGGTTGTTGTTTTTATTGCAGCCTGTCGGTGCTTCGGATCAGTTCATACACTAACTTATGTGATTTTATGTTGTTTATCTCTCACTTTGTTCCAACTTTGTATCTGTTACACTTCAAATGTGAGCTGAAGAAATGATAAGATTTAACTTTCATTTTAGAAGTCTTCAGTTGCTCCTAGGACAACGTTCGTTGATATCGCAACCTGCTGGTTCAACAGATAAATTGCAGCAATATTGGAAGGAGTCCAATCCTGATATTTCCCGTTGTTTTCACTTAGGGATATGTTAGATTAGTAACACTTGTCTTCATCATTTCTGCACTTTCCCTGTGGCTTGAATGATATTACATATAAAAACATCATTGCCTTACACAGGAAGCAGTAAAACCATGAAAAAAAATTCAACTACAGAAAGAAGCAGGAAATGAACAGGATTATCAGCATGTCATGCTGCATTTAAGCAAAGCTCAAGTTGATGCGGTTTGTCTGACAGCAGGACCAGTCAGACGCTGTGATTGGACACACCGCGGCCCCTCTGAGGCGGCAGCATCTGCTGTTCTAATAATCGTTACGCAGCCTGTGGAGACAGAATGGGGGTCCAGGTAATCAACAGCTTCTCTCCTGAATTCAGCAAACTCTGGCATGAGAGTCTCTCCTCCAGGACAACCCGTTCACTTCTGTTCCTCTATGAATTGTTGTGACATATATTTCTCATTTTCAACTTTATTTGTTTGAATTTTCTCCTCATAAACACACCATGAGTATCTTTTTAGCAAAATCCAAATCCATTTATTCTGTGTGGAACAAATTGGCTTCTTCCTCGTGAACATTTTTGCTGGTATAAGTGGAAATAAACACTCTTCAATGTGCCGTGACATTTGACCTGACTGTTGCAAAGTCCCCTGGCTGTCAGTTTGTACAGTGGTGGTTCCTGGTTTTATGGCACCGTGGGCGAGCCCCTACCTTTTTATGCCTCCTCCAGCACTCTCTTTATGTTTTTTAAAATGCAATAAATACCTCTCTTATTTCAAAGTTTGCTTTAAGTCATTTCTGAGCAGTGTACAACAACCTAGCTTGTCTGAATCAGTCTTAATATTTTAGATATTCCACTAGAGATGATCAAATGCAATCCAAAAAAGCACACAGGTAGCCTGTAAAAACTACCTGTGAGAGAAGATAGCATAGAATTAGCATAGCATAGATCTGACAACATTCTAAATGTCATGCAACGTTTTGTTTTGATTTTTTTTTTTAAATGGGGAAAGTCCCCTGACACACCACTTGGGGGCAACATTGTTTCCAAAGTAGCTTGTGGCCTACCTGAATAGGCACTCCCAGCAGCGGGATGTCCAGGTACTGGCAGGGTGCTCGATGTCAGTGGTGGTGGTGGAGGCAATGCTGCTGGAGTCGCAAACATATTGGGGTGATGAGGATGTGGCGAGGGCTGCAGCGCAGAGGGGAAGCTGTGGGGGGCGCTCTGGTTGGCCGCCAGAGACAGAGGGAAGGTGGCAGCTGCCGGAGCAGGCGGCTGGTTGGGAAGGTGCAAGGCGGGAGCGGAGGATCCGTGCAGCTTGGCGCCGGGGGTGCTGCTCCTGCTGCTGCTGCTGGTGGAAATGGAAAAAGCAGGAAGAAGGAAGCCAAAGTTAAGCCGGGCGCGATTAGTCAAATTTAACACTTGTTACTGCACATCCCCGCGTCTCCATCTGTTTCCACATTCAATTCCCAGTACGCTGTTTTCACACCTCCGCTGCCTTCCATTTACAATCTCCTCCCTGCCTCACTCTGGTGTTTTCACAGAATCCAGGGCTAACCGGATCTGTGAAAACACCAAATTCGCAACACCCTCGGATGCAAATAAACCGCCGCTGGCAGACAACAGACTGAGCATCTGTCTTTGAACAGCTCCTGCTAAAGCACTTCCTCCAGAGCCAGGTAGGGAACATGTGCATCAGAAATGGGATGAGAGGGATTGAGAGCGGGTGCAAGCATGTTAGCAAACAGTCTTTTGTGGCGTGTGTGGGTTCTCCCCAGGGGCAGTCGTCTCTGCAGCTCCCTGCTTTAAGCCTAAAAGCTCATTTGCAGCGCTCGCTCCACTCGGTGGGCCCCGGCCGTAATTATTCACAGCGGGTGCCAGACCGTGTTGCCGTGCTGGCAAGCTTTTGGAGCTGGCGCAGCGAGGAGCGGGCAAAGCCAAGTCCCAGGAGCCCATGAGGCAAAGCTGATGATGGGACAGAGTTGGTTCTGAAGAAGTCTTAGATTACCAACAGCCGTAAAGGACCCAGTGGACTAGCATGGACAATAAATCAGGCTTGATTATGCTTTGTCTGAACAGATAAATTGGAATGCTACAATAGGCTTTATATGTAATGCGGGGAAAATAATCCTTATAGTGAAGTATTTAGATATCTAGACCATATGGCTATTTCAATTCTGTTCCCATTCAGAAACATATACCACAAATAACACTGCAATTGTAATAAATCACAGCTCAAGAATGTCAAACTTAGCCAAAGGAAAGGGTTAAATCAGGGGTGTCCAAAGTAGGGGTGCACTAATTGCAGTTTTCCGGCTGATCATCAATTGCTGATCTTCAAGGAGACTGACCTGCCGATTCTGATTTTGGCCGATCATGATTCTGGGTGTTAGCCAAAGATACCACAAATCCAAAGACAAATGAGAAATCCTACAACAGCTAAAATCTGACGCCACTCCATATTTTGTGAAGAAGGAAGTTGCATTCATGTCTTGTTCAGAGGTAAGCAGCTTTTTCAAAGGGTTTGGTACGTTTGACACAACGCAGTGTGAAAGCGAACCACACAAAAACTTTGGTCCCCAATCGAACCAAGTCTGTTGGACTATCAGGTTTGAAAAGACCCTAAATTGTTAATTTCTACTTTGCTTTTTGAAAAATAATGCAGGTTTAAATCACACTAATTAAAGATTTACATTTTATTTTTAGCATTTTTTTAATTGGAGAAAAAAAGTGCATTCAACTCAGAGATTTTAGACAAAGTAAAACAGGTTTAGACGCCACCAGCTTAAATCAGCCGGGCCTGACAGGCTTTTGACTCAGCGTTTGTGGAAATGTTGAGTTCTTGATGTTTTGATGCATTACCTGTGGCCGTTAAGGTTGAGGCCGTTGTAAGCAGAAAGGGGCCGGGGGTGGCAACGTGATGGGGGCCGATGAGGCCCCGGCTGATTGGGGTGCTGTTGGTGGGGGTGGTGGGTCGGAAGGGCGGGGGACGGAGGGTGCGGATGAAGGCTTGGTGTTAGTTGGGGCCTAGTGTGGGTAGGGTGTTCTGGCTGTGGCTGGGGTCGGGGAGGAGGGGATGGTGAAGTCTCCTGGCCCTGGGCAAGAGGCAGGGCTGCAGGGGTCCGAGGGGCAGGGAGAGCCTCGGCGCGTGGAAGAGGCAGGGCCGGAGTCGGAGCCTGGGCAGAGCTGTTTGTTAGGGTCTGAAGAGGGGCTGGGGTCTGGGCGACGGAGGCCTCGGGCTGCAGCAGGGCGAGAGCCGGACTTAAGGTGCTGGACTCAGGAGGCTGAGGGTCCCTGCAGCTCTCCTGGCTCCGTTCCTGACTCCGCTCTAGGCCTGACACCTTGAGGAGGCCCGGGCCGTGAGGCTCCTGGCTGCCATTGGTGGACAGAGCATTGATGCCAAAATCTGGACCTATGAAAAACACACAAAGGAGGCAAAGTAGAAAAAAAAAAATTAGTAACAAGGATTTGGACCAAAACTGATATAAACAGGGAACAAGAACTAGAATAAATACATAATGGAGATGAAATAGAGATATCTGACATGAAATGGTGTTCTTTAAACAGTTCTGATTAGCATTGGAAGCAAGTATATTTTTAGTTTAAACTTAACTCACTGTTACTTCCCTTACAATCTGTACAATTCATTTTTATAAAAAAAAATAAAGGTAACAGGTGATCTTTTTTTAAACAATAATTCCCTGCATCTGATTCACCATCATCTTCATCATCAACTTTACTAAAGACACAAACAGATCCACATGATGAATGTTTAATGTTTTATTTGTATTTTTATGCATTTCTTTTCTATAAAAAAATTGCAGAATGTGTAATTTTTTTTGATTAATCGATTAATATTCTGACTAACTGGTTACTACAATAATCATTAGTTGCAGCCCTGATATCTAATATAAGTGAAGGTTATAGCTGTTGCACAACAAGCAGTGGTTAAGTTAAGATCAAGTTAAAAACACCGACTGTGAAGCAACTGATTCTGTATGAAGATTCTAGTCAGTCTGGTGAGATTTTTGTTTGATAAAACTTCAGTAATTGGAGCAAACATGCTATTAAAAACACTAACATGCAAATTAATCCAGCGAAAGAGTAATAACGGCTGTGCTATTGAAGCCACTCAGAACAATAGATAATAAGCTCCATCCAGGGTATTCCTCTGCAGGGACCTCATCCAGCAGAACAAAGTGCTCAGACATCAGCAGTCAGCTCCAGAGGCAGAGAGGCTCATGGGGGATGACAGCGCATACATAAACTGTAATTAACGCTCCTGGGGCCTCATGGGGTTCTGGCAGGGGGCTCCTCCTCCCCCACCACTTCCTGAAGCCAACCAAATCCTTTACCTGCCAAAAAGGTGTATACGGGCCCCAGGTCCCCTGGGTGGAGGCAGCAGCCAGCTGTCACTGGGGGCTTCCATCTCCCTGACAAACCTCTCCCACCAGCCCAACTCCACCGAGAGCGGGCTCCGTCATTAGCAAAGAAACGCACAGCAAGGGCTCACAGCTCCATGTACAGGTGCTGATGTTATTAAAAAAGGGCAGTATTATGTACTTTTCTGACACATGGAGCACAATCAAGTAACTAAGTCACCTTCAGTCATTTTAAGATATGCTACATATATCAAATATGACTTTGATTTTGTAAATTAGCAGCTCAAAATTGGTCTGTTTAAAAACTCATGTTCTCTCTGAAACTCTGCTTTTAGGAAGTCATCACAGCATTGCTCCTTTATTAACCCTTTAGCAATGTTTTAGCTCGTATGATGAGCTCAGCAGATGCACTTTTCTACCAGGTGTTTGCTAATTGCTGCTGGCTAGTCTGAAGGAGCTGACTGCAGAAGTTGCACTGGAGGGCTGCTCTGTTAGGCAGAATCTGGAAGGCTTGGATACTGCAGCTCAGAGGAGGAGTTTCATCTCCAAGGCAGCGCTAGGTCCACCCAGCCAGTTCCCACAATGAAAGGATTCCTCAAACAAGCACTAAAGAATAAAGTCAATTACGAGGAAATAACAACATGATGTAAAGCTCAAACACAGTTGGTTTCATTGTAACGGTCAGAGATGGCCGTCATTGATAGATCCCAATCAGGACACACTAACTCTTGCACCAGTCTTGGTTATTTCTACAAAAGAACTGTTCAAAATGCACATCCTGCGCTTCAAAGTTACCCATAGTCTTTTCTTCTTTCCTGTCATGTGCACCATCTCAGCACGAAACCATCCACTCGGCCCTCATGTGCATGAGCAACCAAGTAAGCCCAGCAGCAGTCTCCCTAATCCACGTCAATCTTCTCCACTTACAAATGTTATTATCGGTCAAGAGAGACTGCTGCGGGCAAACAACTTCACCGCGGCAGACGGGGAGAGAGGAGGAATTCCCAACTCTCCCGCTGCACCCCGGCGTCCCTGAGGTCCACGGCTTGTTTTGAGAATGTGCTAACACGCTAAAAAGATGGTGTCTATTCTGGTCATAATGAACACTCCAGGGCCGCGCAGAGCGGAGAAGAAGAAAGGAGTAGTATCCGTCAGCTTCCCTCCCACGGGGGTTCATTTGTCAGTCTTCTTCATCCCTGAAAACAAATAAGTGCAATTCCCACTTGGGATCCTCAGAACGCAGAGAGCCCTTGCTGTTTCTCAGTGTTTCAGTGGTAATGCGGTTTCTAACTAGTTCACGTCGCTTGGCGGAACATAGATGGGAAAATGAGGCCTGTGTGTGCTTTGTGTGTGTTGTCAGAGAGACTAAAGCCTGACTTTAGAAGTGAAGGAGATACAGGAGGACTTTAGGATGGTCAGCTGGGGTTGTGTGAGTGAACAGGATACCAGGCTTCATTAGGGGTGGATGTCATGGGACACAGTGGGAGACTTGGGGGGTATGAATCATTATCTGAGGGTAAGCCATGCCCAACAGTTCACTATTAGCTGCATCTCCCCATGTACTCAAAGGTACACAGCAGCTTAACCAATATGCCTGAAAGAGAGACAAATATGGTAGAAAAATAAAACCTTTTTAAACTTTGGCATCGAACAGCCAATGAGACCTCTTACCTCTTTCTTAGGATGTTTTTTAATGTCAAGTTAAAATTTTACTTGCCCGACTTTCAGCTTGATCATCCCAGACTGGTCTCCATTTGACCAGAAACTCAAAAGTTCACTCGTTTTCTGATCTTTAAGTAGACTACGTTGACAACACTTTGCAGTAGAAGGGTGACGTAGCCAACGTTTACCTTGTTGACTACCATCGTTGTGCCACTGCCACGTGTAGTGGCATATCCTGGTTGGTTTGCTCCAAACTAGATGGAAACTCACCTAATTCCTAATTTCCTTTTGCAAAATTTTAAAAGTTTTTTAAACATTCACGTGACAGTTGGATGGAAACATATCTAGTGAGGTCCTTAAATGACACCAAAGGGAACATAGAAATGTAACAAGCCATTCAACGGGCTACTTTCCAGCCATGAATACTGTTCATTCAGGGAGCAAAAGAGCAGGTGTGAGAGTCAAACTTTCAGAAAATGACAGGAAAGCTGAATGGAGAACAGAAAAGTAGCTCTGTTGTATCTTTTTGAGCTTTCAACATCTGCCTCCTGTGGAACATTCAGAATTTGGAAAACCTCACAGTTTCTTATAGATCCAGGACTTCAGCTGAAGATTCCCATTCTACTGCATATACCAATAGGTTCTAGTAATTCATTTAGCTACTGCTGACATTCTACCGAGTCTTTAAGGTTAAAAGACCTGTCTGTATATTGATCAGTTTACAGAGATTCATTATCAAGCTGCCACTTGAGAGACACATTTTAAACCCTCATTGCACAAAGTGCCACAGAGCAACAAGAGGCAGTGCATGCCAGCAAGAGTTCGACACGCACTGTGGTAATAATGAGAAGAGTTAAATATTTTGCATACTGCATTTGTGTCATCACTGGAAACAGACAGCCTTATATAAATAATTAATAGACAGCTTCCAATAACACCAACAGCTTTCAGCCAAGCACCTGCCTCGCTACAAAATACATTAGTGATCGCCTCGAGCTTTGCTCATCCCTGGGATTCGATGTGTGTTTTATGTGCAGGGTTATTACAACCAGCTCGGAGTCTGGTGACGTTCTGACAAATTGATGGCTGCAGAGACCTCTGCGACATGCCAAGCCTCCCGTCCTGGCTGTCACTCCTTCCGTCTGTTTCACCTTGAAATAGAGCCTCCACGCATTCCGCGGCCGCGTACTTGACTATGGAATTTCAACTGAGCAGGGGTCGCATAGCTTAAATCATGCAAAACCAACAACCTAACACATACCACAGGAGGGACAGGACTGGCAGCCAAGCCCTGACTACTGTGTGTCTGCGTCACTGATATGGAGTTAGTGTTGGGCCTGTGGTCCTTATCTGACCAGCTCCATGGAGGAAAGATCTGCTGCCATCCCTCTCTGGGAAGAGAGAAGGGGCAAGCAGAACGAGCCAGTTATAAAGCAATAAAACGTCTTCAATATTCCTCTTGCTAACTTTAATTGCTCAATATTTGGAAGTGTGACTAACACGGGCTGAATGGCTTTGTTCACGTCCTCCGCTGCCATTGACATGCTACAACTAAACAAGTAAATGAACTAAGACTACAATTCAAAAAACAGTGCAGGAACTCAACATCACCATTCACAACTCCTCATTTTCGCTGATTGGCCAGGATGAAATGCATCCTGAGAAATCGAGCTCAATGGGGCAAATCCCAGACAGAACACTGAAGGGAAATGAGAATTGAGCGGAATTTTGTAGAAAGGCAAAAGGTGAGGCTAATGCTTGATATTCAATTAATCAATGCATCTAATTAGTACCACCTGGCTCCAACTTACATTCCTAACTGGTAAAGGTTTTCACACCCTGCTTCAGTCTTTTGGTTTTTGGGATATTGAAGCTGAGAATTAAAGACATGTTTCCCTTTTTCAACAATGTTTAAACAGCAAGTTAAAGGATTGACAGTACAGTGGACCCCTGGTTTTAGAGGTAGCTAGCCATTTGCAATTTAAACACCAAATGTCCCACAGAAGCTAATGTCAACACTGTTCCTTATTGTCACTTCTGATTGTACAGCCAACTGGTGTCAAGGAAAATGAATGACGCTCCTAGATTGGTTGCTTTGCAAATGCCAGCCAACAGTCAGTCAAGCAGCATTGTCCAAAGGTTTTTCAGCTTCCCCAGCTGCATTTTGTATTCAATATTTCAGAAATAACCCACTAATAGGCTCATTTTTGGTGTTAATTTTCATAGAAAAATCTGCAAATGGGTGAATTCATGAATCCTGCACACAAAACAGGTGGGGGTCCACTGTAATTCACTCAGTAAGTAACCATCAAATATATGTAGCAGGTATCACTGATTATATGAAACAGGCAGCATCTAACGTACAGGATATGGATGTTACCAATTCATTTAGCAAAACTAGCATGTCAGTGTATCTTCTGTTTCCTTCAGCCAAAAGGAAAGTGAAGGGAAAATAACACCTCCAGGTTGCCAGACAGTAATCGAGGGTATGACACCGTACAGCATAAAAATGGCTTTTAGAAAGAAAGTGCTGACATCTATAGACCTCAGAACTGTCCGTTACAGCTGTCGGAACCCTCCAAAGGTACAATTGTTCACTGTCACAAGAAACATCTCTGCGATTCTCCTTTCTCACTTCTTTTTTTGTGAGCATCAGCAGAATCCGGCCCATACCCCTCAGATATAATATTGATCCCGAATCGATTCATTTTTGCTTATACCAAGTGAAGCAGGATTTAAAGCAGATAAACAACGGGTGGCCTTGAGGAGGCTGCACTCCTCATCACACACACACACATACATGTGCACACACACGCACACATCCTGCAGGAAGCTGAGAAACAAACAGACACACACGACTTGCTCAGGTTGAATCAATTTAAATATATGCCGCACTGAATAAGAATTCATGTTGCATCAGTGTGTCTCGGTAAACAGTAATTACAATCAGGACTCCCCTCTGTGCTGGGCTTTTAGAAACTGGTTCCATAAAATCTGGCTGGCTGGTTTTATTGTCTCTAATATTGCAGGATGCTTAAAGACGTTTTGTCCTCAAGCTTCAGCATGAAAACAATTCAGCTTCTGAGGGGAGAAAGCACTCCTGAAACCTGCTCGTCGTCTTCCTCCATATTTAGTCTGACGACAACATTAGGGTTGTAAATGAGTCCTATGAGCAAGGGTAGATGGTTGTGAGCAGCAAGTGTAGATGGTTGTGTGACCTCTGTAGAGGTTTATATAGCGCATGTTTGTTCCCCCAGAGCTCCTTGGTGAGGTACTGTGCTCCTGTTCCTTCCTAATGAAGCCTGCAGTTGCAATAATGGCAGACGTCTCTAACAGAACTCCCACACGGAAGAAAACAAACGGCACGCCACCGCTTTCTGTCGCAGCTTGCCAATATAGACAATACGCAGTGCAGCCTGCTTGGCTATCCTCAACATATGTTTGTGCCATTGTTTGCAGAAATATGCCCAGCTTATTGGGTCACACACACAGGATTGATGTGATGTTTCCCTTGACTAACTCAACTTTAGTTGAGCACTCCTGAGCTAATCCGAACATTTCACCATAAACTTTGCATCCTGTTTTACATCAGCGCCAAATGAGGTTGTCCTGTATTTATGACGTTGTCCTCAAAAATACAGGATCATCTTCTTTATATTTTGGGCCAAAATGCAAGTGGACCGATTCGGTGAGGTCTAAGGCAATAGTTCGTCTCTTCCCAACATCAGCCAAGGCTGCAACTGTTGCAGCCTTGGCTGATGGTGATGGAAGTAAATGTGGGGTAAAGGAGCTAAAAGACACTGGTTTAGTCCAAGTATTGAACTCATGTTTTGAACAGGCTTTGCTTCATGTTTTGAACAGGCTTTGCTTCATCAAGTCGATGTTCTACACTCTCCAAAACATTTTTTTTTTGCTCAACTTCCCATGAAAATATGTTTAGGTCTGTTTTGTGAACAGCCAGCTTCTTCCCCATTTGGCCAAAGCATAAATGTACTAAAACATTTCTTACAATTGCCTTTACATTTTCATCAATTGAATGCATTATTGCATTATTAATTGCCAAACTATTACCAAATTAAAATAAATGCTTGAAATATATGCCATAGCTGCATAGAATATGTTTCACTTTTTGAACTGAATTACTGACAGTTACTTTTCTAACAACACTCAGCTTTATTAAGATTCATCTGTACTAAAGACAGGCCAATATTAGATCCTTACACTATCATAAATACACAGTTACTATGCTTTTACAGGACCAGAGTATTTACATAAAAAATTTAAACAAAAAGTAAAACATGATTTCACTGTATTTATTTAAAAAGAAAAGTTGTGTTTGCTTAAAATGTTTTGCTATGCTCAGTTTGCATAAATACTGTCCAGTATAAACCTGCTCCTCTTGTTTATTGTAAGCAGTTTTTGCAGCAGAGTTTTAAGCGAGATAAGTAGACATAAGAGGAAAAAAACTACAACTCCTACATGTGTCTGAAAAAGTGCTATAAAAATCTGAATTATTATTACAAATTTAAAATGTTTGTTCTTATTTATGGGAAATACGATGTCATATAGTCTCCATGCCTCATACATGATACTATTGGGTATTTTTTGCTCTTCTGTGTAGCAACAGGTTCTTTAGAGAATTCTTACCAACTAAAGAAACTGCAGCAATGTTTCTGCAGAAAGGTCATTAGTGTATTAGAAACCATATTTGATGGAAATGTAGCAATGAGATAGCATAAGAAATAATGCAGAAATGCATTTCCTCATAAGTACAAAGTGTGTGTCTCTATTCTCTGTAAAGACATCGCATGGAATTTTGCTGAGAAACCCGTCTCGCCTCACTTGACCAGCTGTGATGAAAGCGACTAGCTAACAAAATATTTACGTAAATGCTAATGTAAAGTAGGAAACTACAGACCCGCTGTGAGCCCGTGATATAACTGAGGAGCTGCAGTTCTTGGCCGGTAACTTTATCTGGAAGCTTTCCCTGTGCTCGCCTAGCCAAAGCCCTGAGAGAATATCCAGTTTATTAGCTCCTTATCCCTTTCCTCTTCAGCTCCAAAGACATTAACACCTTTAAGTTTAAAAGAGTAGCAACATCGCCCTTAGCAACACTTCTCCCTCATCTCTGGAGTATCAGAGAACCCCTCGGCGAAGAGTCATTCGAAACATGCAGTCCTTCCATTTCCAAATCGGAGTTCAGGATTCTTGGGGGCGCAGACTTCAGACTGTGTCATGTCAGCAGCTCTCGACAGCTAGAGCCAAGGGGGGTGCAGGGTTACACAGCCTGGACATCCTGCCATGTGGAGGGTCTTAGACTGGAGCTGTTTTATTAGCGACTCCCAGGGGTGGGTTAGGTAAGGAGAGTGGAAAGCTAAACAGAAATAAAGTTGGCGTTATGGGAGGGATGTGGTAGTCGAGTAGAGCAACCACTCTGGCTGCGAGAGCGTGACATGTGTAGTTTTTCAGGGAGAATACCGCAGCATGTTGATATTGCCTGGCGGTAACACAAACTGCTGCTTTAACAAGCTGTGATTGCTCAAAAGGCCAAAAGCATGGGGAAGAGGAGTGGGGCGGTTAGGCTTACACTCTCAACATTTATATTTCATGCCTTTCTCATTTGGGTTATGAATTTTGTATAACAAGCTGGGAAGCCGAAGCAAGTGCACATCCATGTAAAAATAGCGCCTGTAAATGCTGTGATGTCACGGAGCACAGAGTGGGTGGTTAACCAACGCACAAATGCATGACTTGAGGTAGATACACCGTCTGGGAGTGTTATCCTCCGTGAAATGGCTGCAATTTTGGGTAATTGGTCTCCATAAGCCACTGAATGTTCTGAGCTTCCCTGACAAATGTAAAAGCCGTAGAAGAGCAGCTGCCAGACCACAAAGAACAAGCACTTACACACATTTTCTGTATGACAGAGTGAAAGGGCCACAGAGTGGAGGAAAATGCACGAGTGACAGAAAGGAGCAGAAAGAAAAGGGAGAGAAACTTGCTCTGTTCTGCCTCCTACCTTTGCTAGTATCCATCTGTGCTCCATTCATACTGTCTGGTAAGACGGAACGCTCTTTTGTCTCTGCTCTCTCGAGTCATAAAGAACGCATTTGCTAACAGAGAGCCGCGGCGAACATATTCTTCCACCCACAGTGGCTCTGATTACAGCTGTTCCTGTAACGGCTCCTAACAGCCTCTGTTTCTCATCCTCACTGTTAGCTTCGGACCCCAACACCACAAGGAGACTCTCGCCACCTCAGGCATTCTCTTAGGGCCTTAATGTTTGGTCACCTTCCCCGAAATCATGCCACCCCCTGCCTCCCACCCCACCACCAACGCCGTCTTTTCGTGGACATGAGAATGTAGCTGTAGGATCAGAGGTGTCCCATTTCTTGCTGTCCTTTTTGAGAACAAATCTTTATATATCCCTTAGGGTGTGAGGTCAAGCTGGAGGGAGCGTAAATGGAGAAGAGCTGGGGACAGGGACTCGATGACGGGCATGCTGGCACAGGTGACCGGCGGAGGGGCTGGGGTGGAGAGCTGACCAGACATCTCCCAGCAGGGGTCTGCGCAGGGCAGCTCTCGGGGGGGATGCTTGGAGCTGGCGGCTGACAGATTCTCTACAGGTTTGGCTGTCATGTCCAGGCTCACTGAGGCTTTGAAATAACAGGAGCATGTAATGTGTGAGATCCATCCAGCTCACAGCAATGGGTCAGTACACACAAACCCTGTCAGAGTGGTGTAAAGCTGCCCTGAAAGACAAGGCAGCTGTGGAGCAGACCAGATCATTTAACCCCCAACATGTCACTTTGTACATTAGCCAGCAGATGGAAACCCTCTCCTGGTCTCGTGTCACTGATAGCAAGGAGAGACGACTTCTCCCAAAATAAAGATATCATAGAGTCCTTCTGTGTCTCGCTTAGTCAACGAGCCTGTTCCCATCGTGACGAAATACACTTAAAATATTAAGGATGCACGATTTATCAGCGTCAACATGGTCATCGGCCGGTATTGGACGTTAATTATTTTTTAGCGTATTGTCAAGTAAAAATATGCTGAAATTAATAGCTGATGTTTATTTCCATCTCAGAACAATTTGTGTTTGTCTTTCAGGAGAGGGATGGTATTTAGTTATGTACAGTAACTGTGATGGTGATGCAGCTAAAGATTTGTGGGTGTTTACCTGAAGCAGAGAGGCAATAGTGTGGTCATGTTGAATGGTTAGGTAATTATACATATCTATCTATCTATATGTATTATTAATAAATATCAGTTATCTGCCATAACAGCAACATTAACATCTGATTTTGATATCAGCCCAAATGTTCACATTGGTGCATCCCTATGAAATGTAATGTAAAACATCAACTTGCAATAAAATGAGTTGCTGGTTATGTTATTGTTTTACATGCTTAGCAATTTCGAAAGACAATACTAGGAATAGCACTCAGGAGACTGAACTTGCATTGTTACATATTAATGCAACATATAGCCAGCTGGTCAAAGTCTCATGGCAGCAGATGCTCACAATGGACACTAATGACGTTACCCAACATGCTAAAGGTCACAGAGACATGAAAGCACAGAGGAGAAAGAGAGGAAAGAAGAAAAAAGGCAGATATTGGGTTTGATATCGTTGTCACAGTATTTACCAACCTTATTGCCATTGCAAGATTTTCTAATAAATTTCTAATATTGTGCAGCCCAGTTGGTAGCACTATTTGAGCAAAGGTAAGAATGTGTAACTTCTAGAATCCATACATTTAATTTAAAAAGCTAGCCATGCTAACTGCTAATAAAGAATGCTAAGGACAGCTCAGTAAATGAATTCTGTGCTCATTTTTGTTTATTAAATGATTCATAATTCATCAGGATAGAAAGGCTGTATATTTTTTTAATGTTCTTATATTTTCTCATAGTTCAAAAGAAAAACTGGAATCTGTTTAGTCATGGTTTACAAAAACTGGAGCTCTGAAATTGTCCAGAAAACAATTTCTGGTGCATCTTTGTAATTCACCTCATATTACTGTCCTATTTAAATACAACATAAAAATGACAGCTTTCATTAATGTCCATCTGTAATTACATTATGTTCAGGAAAGTTTTGACAATATATTCTGATTAGTTTCCAATCTAGTCCATGAACTGTTCTTACAAAGCTGTATATTTTTGTTCCCTGTAACCTTTTTCTGACATTCAGTGTTCACATGAATGCGATACAGTTTTATTCAAAGATAGTGAAATGCACCTGCCATAATTGCAACTACGCCCAACTTTTCTGTCCTTGCCCAGCTCTTCTTTCTCCATTAAATTTGTGTTAAAGCTGCTCTACAAATGCATTATAGGCATGTTCATGTAGTTAAAGTAACACATAGATTAAAATACCCTCTTAATCTATGTCTGAGGTAAAGTTATCACAGGATGAAAGTAAAGACATCCTGAAAACAGCAACTGGACTTTCTGGAGTAAAGGAATTTTCAGAAGTGTGTGAGCTGAAGCCAAGCGTTTCGCCACGCACCGACTGGGGCTGCAACACGTGTTTCTTGTCAGTCATTCTGGCAGCCTGGTGAAACAATAGCCAGTCGTTAGCAGAACCAACAGGCTTCAAAGACACAACTGCCTAGTCTCAATTACAGCCACATGCTCATAAAAACCCACAGCTAGTTACAAACAGCCACCCCTTTGCTCCCCACCCACATATGTATAGTCACAGTGGTCGACCAATCATCAATCCTAGTGCCGCCCTGGGTGGACATCCAAAGTCTGAATATGTAAAACAACATGTGTTGATGAGTAGCTAACATAGTAAAGATGTTTTATTAGTACTTGACAACTATTGGAACCCATCATCTTTCATTCTTCTGTTTTTGTATGTAACTTTTATAAACAATATGATGTTTTACATGTTTGTCATCATGCGTTAGTCAAGACAGCCTGTGGGAAAAAAATATCAATCAATCAGTCCTCTCCCTTCTCCCCGAGGTCTATCTGCAGAAATACACCGATGTCAGAAACAACCAATAAGAGCCAGGAGGACGGTCTTGGCGCTGTCAATCATGCTTGTCGAACTCGGTAAAAACAGACCTACATTAATACTTTGTATTAGTGCCAAAATTCAGGTCCAAAATACTTTATTCTCAAGAAAAATGCCATCTAAAATTTGGTATTTTTCTTCCTTTTTTCTATAATCTGTTTTTGGCTGGTGAAAGTGGCCTTTTTTTAATTTTTCTGACAGTAAATAGGCAGGAAAGAGAGGGGGGGAAGACACGGTAAACCCAAGATATCCGCGAAAGAGGCTGTGTTCCACCCACTAAGCCACGGGATGCCCCATCCCAGAGTCAGAGTCAGGATTGCAACAAATTGCAAGAGGCCTCTGTCCACAAGTTACGTTTGCTGTATGACAGCCTCATGACTGTCATGACATGCTAACAGCTCAGTTTCCGGCCAGAAGAAATTATATTCCACAGTAACATGACCAGGATGACACTGACATTTGTTGACAACATGGCAACAGCATGTCATTGGTCATACGTAATAATTTGTTTTTGCCACACCTTTTTAGAGTCTTTGGTTAGAAACCAGAGCAGAAAGACGATGGAGTCAGGGATTTGATCTCTGACCGTCATGATCAGTGGAAGAGACAGACGTCGAAACGTTTTATACCAAAATATAAACGTTAGATTTTATATAATTTTTCAAAATTGTATCATCAAAAACCAAAAGTTTGATTATCCATGAAATCAACTGACTTAAGCAAATAACCTTTCTGCTCGTCTTATTCAAACACTTGTCATCACTGTACCTAGAACCAGAGAGAGATCACACATCCACAGCATCATCCTTCCAACTGGGGAGTGCGAGAGACAGAGGGGTTGGAAAGAGAAATCTGTCCCCAGAGTGTCATCAATCTGGGCCTCTTTCTTTTTCACTCTCAGATGGACCAACTGGTTTTACACACATCTGTACCAGCGCCATCAGGCAGCCTCCACAGATCGGGTTCAACGCAGCTTGTACTCTATGTTAAAACGATTTCAGAAAAACCCATTCCTCAGGGGTAATAGCTCAGACGCAAGGATCGAATGGCTGTGAATCTGGCCAAGTATCAATTTGCATGTAGGCCTTTCTCTTCCTAAACCCTCGCTGACATTACAGAGGCAGCCAGTGTGTCTATGTGCATGTTTGTCAAGTGCCGTCTCATTACACCCTTCCCCGCTCAGGTTACGCTGCAGCCAGATTAGTGAGACTCTCGGGGAGGGAGGTGGGCTGAACCCAAGGCGCTACTACTCATCTCTTCTCTGAGGAGCTTTTGCTTCATTTTTAGCTCAGAGCTGCTGCATACGCCGTCGTTGAGGTGGCGACAAAAGCGGCGCTTGATAAAGGCGCGCACACCCCCAGCTCTCGCTGTCCTGTCTGGCACTCACGGGCTGCTCTCTCAAGAAACCATCCGAACGGCCACATCAACCGGCCTTTTCAGCAGAACACCACAAACACGCTGAGAGCTGTTGGCAGGCTCCACGGTGATGAGCTACGGCTGTGAGACTGTGAGACTTGGCGAGGGAGGGCTGGTGTTGGTGGGGGGATTTGAGCTGTTTATTTGAACTGCGCCGTCGTCCAAACAGTCAGCTGCCTCTCTGCTCCCTCTTAAAGCCCCGGAGCTTAAGCTTGGATTGCGGTGTTGGTGGGGAGAGAACAACTTGATATCCCCCTTTGGGCAGAGGCAACCCTGAGCTTGGGTTACTTTGGTTTGGGGGTGGGGGGGAACAATGCGGGCTCTGTTCACAGCCTCCTCGGTGAAGACACAGGCTCAGACAGGCTAGCTAGTGTCAAACGCAGCCAGGGGGGATTCATGCATCACAACGGCGCTCGGCAAACTGTTTGAGCTCCGGCTTTAGAGAACATGACTTCCTAGATTTGCCTCTAAACGGCCCGGCAACCCCTCCACCCCACTGCCCAATCTGAGCAAGTTAAGAGCTAAACCAGACGTGCTGAAGCAACAATCTCCCCCCCACTCCCGGCCTTCCACTTTTGGGATTTTGGTTTTTTGTTTGACATTGTTTACAGTAAAATCTGACACGTGGAAGAAGGAGGGGATGCTAGAGCTCTGAAATCAAATAGCTCCCTCCAGAAGCATCCTAATCTGTAACAGATGGTGACAGTCTGAGGGATGTTGATAGATCTGGGCAGGCTTCTAAGAACGGAGGCCAAAAGTCTGTGACGACGAACGAAAAAGATGGTGATAAAATGGAAAATTCTGCTTTGTTTAGATCAAATACACATGCTTTAACGATTCTTTTCCTGGATACATGCTCTAACTTTACACACTCACACACGCAAAACACCCACCACAATTTAAACATGTCGTCTCCAGCCAATCTGCTCCAGGTGGGGTGGGGTGGTGACAAGAGCAAACCCGACACAAGGTGGGGATGTTGAGCCACGCTCTGCCAGCTATAGCTTCCCAGCACACCTAATGGCTGATTGAGCAGAGACAGTAGTCTGTGGCCAAATAATGAATTGTGGGTTGAGCGGGATGAAAGCCATGCCTCTGTGTGTGCATGCGTATGTGTGTATTGGGCAGAAACACATGCAAGGGATCTACAGAGTTCTGCTAACAAACCACGATCCTGCTCTGCAGCCGTCTCTAATCTGCCCCGAGGCTCATCAGGGCTTTATTTCTGCACTGCATATTTATGAGAATCAGAGAAGGGGCGAGAAGGGGGAAGAAAAAAAAAATAAGCTAACCTCTTTTCTAGTGGGAGCAATTAAAGCCGTGCTTTCATCAATCCTGATCAGAGTCTCCGTGCTCTTGCTCTGTCTGAGCTTTTCTGTCTTTAGACTTTCACTGCTTTTCTTCTGGCATCAGAGAAGTGAGCAGGAAAAGCCCTCCACCTGACATCTTCGCTTTCAACAAATAGACATCGCCGCTGGATTGGAAGGGGGAGTGCTGCTTTGTGCTAGGAACACTGAAATCACTGTTATGTTTTAAGGAAACATTTATATATGTATATATGTGCATATCTGTGAACTAATTTCTGTACAGTCATATTCATTAAATTACAATATATATGTTGCGACGAGTGTCGCTTGTCGGATTATAAGTGCCTTTTTGAAAGAAAGTTTCAAATAACTTTCAAATTATTATGCTTATGTCAAAGAAATCATCATAAATAACAGAAATAAAGTCTTTCAAATATCCATCTGTGTGTAAATGATCTATATAAAATGTTTAACCTAGTTATAAAGTTCCTGAAATCAACATACTTTTCAGCAATGTTTAAATTTATTGAGTAGGTCTGTAATAGGAAATTATGTGATACTTATGTTCATAGTACACACAGACTCCAAATAATGAGATTGCTTCAGCGGAAGCAACTTTTATTCTGCAATAAACATTAAGTGTCACAAAGGCACAGGAAGCCAATGTGTGGTTCATTTACAACATCAGATTGTTGTAAAATGATGGTAATGCTGTTTAGATCAGTAGTGAGGACATCTGTAGCTGGGTCACATGGAGCTGCTCTAATTAGCCTGCTAACATGCAGCAGAGAGCAGACTTCATAGCATGGCTCTAATGATGTTCAAACCTGGGGATTTCTGCAGTGTGAGGTGATCACAAATGGAAAAGTGTGGGCATCTTCTACGGGAAGGTCTACTATAACATTTGGTATGGACTTGAACTGATGGCTGTTTTCTACAGCCATCTGGGTTTTCTAACTTTGAACCAGTTATGTTTATTTTTGGATGATGCAGTTTTATGCAAGTAGTAAGGTTTGGTGTAGAGTTTGGTACAACTTAATGCAGGGTTAGTGAGGCACACCAATGTTACATCATTATTGGACCAAACAAAAGTCAGGTACAAAACGGTCAGAACAAATAAAAAAAATCGTAGCCTTGGCTGTTAACAAATGCTTTGGTTAGCAATTTTACCCAATTTTATCCAGTTCTAAAACAGCGAAGAAAATCAACGTCAGCGTTCACAACTTCTCCTTCTTTTTGCAGATTGGCCATAGTTGAAAATCTACCTGAGAAATCCACTTAAATGGGGAAAATTCCCAGACCGAGCAGTAGAGGGAGATGGGAATTGAGCATCATTGCAAAGGCCACGCTATAAAAATTCAACCTACACCGTTTGTAGCAAAGGATGCATGTGGAGCTTAAAAAATACTTCTAAAATTAACATGTGGAAAAGTCATCTCTTCCTGCTAGACTTCACATCAACACCGTGTAGGGCTGACTTTATTACTTCAATTAACCGATTGACAAATGGATAGTATAATGGTTTTAGTTTTATTTATTATTTTGTAGAATTTGAGCCAAGTGTAACTAAAACTGTGCCACTTGAGGAGTACTGGGTAGAATTTACAGACAAAGTTTATTATGTTAAATGCTAATTAGATATATATATATTATATAGTTTTGACTTAACTACTACTCTCAAAAATGTTGTTCTTTCACCAATTTCATGCTATATACTCCAGTTAACGATGAATTAAACATTCTAAAAGATTGAATAATTAATTCATCAGGATTGATCCAATCAATCATTTCAGTCATTGCTCTCTATGCTGCTTTGTTTTGATCTGCCTTCATGTGTTACCTTGTAAAAGCCGAGTTCCTCACTTTAGTTGTCAAACTTCAAACATTTTCTTAAAGAATAAACGACTTAAGTCCATTTGTCTTGTTAATTCCAGTCCTTCAGATGCTTCAAGTTATTCAGTCGAACTATTTATTTTTGCAGAAAACATGGGGGCCAATAGAAAGAGCCGTGAGGAGCGGCAGAATTCTGTCAGACACATATGGTGGATTCACAATAAAAGGCTCATTCCACTCCTTCTCTTATGCATTCACACACACACCTCCGAGGTACCATGTGGCCTCATTAAGGTGGTCGGCTCTCTCTCGCTCTTTGGCAATGTCACCTTAGCCACAGGGACCAAAGTGCGATACAGGCATAATTGGCCTGAACGCCCCAACAGCGAGCTGGGAATGGCTCAGTCCTGGTGTGTGTGTGTGTTTGGTGCTTTGACCCTGTTAATGCTGCACAGTTGGCAGGAGACTGGCTAATGCCACATTGGATCAGTGAATGCTGCTGGTGGAGGGGAGGGGACGTCTCCTGGGGCAAGGAGAGTGCTGCTTTCAGCACCTCCAACTCTTTCCTCACTTTCTCTAGTTGGGGGCATCTTCATGTCAACACATGAGGTGGTGACATGGAGAAAAAAAACAACAAAAAAAACATGGCGGCTAAAATAAAATAAAGATTATTTTTGCCTTAGTGCCAAGTAGAGTAAAATTTTTTATATATTGTGGTTCAAGATGATGCTTTGTTTTTGACAAAAAAGTTGTTGAAGTTGGACCTAAATAAGGAGAGTTCTGTTCTTACGGTTCGTTACATTTCCCCTGAAATCAATCCGTATTTCAAAGTAAACTACCATTAATCCCTGGGCACTGAGAGTTTACCACAGAGGTGCGCACAGCATATAGCTGCTCACCATTCAGCCCTGGCTGGCTGCTAAACAGCCACATTTCTCAGCGTGGCGGAGGGCAGGAAGGGAAACGGGGGCGGGGGGGCTTCAGCAGGAAATCTAAGGCCTTTCACTTTGATCTCTGGAGCTGAGCCCATTCAAATGTTTGTGTTTGAGATGTAGACCTTTAATTTTGGCCTGATGGGTTCCAGGCTCTTCGGGTTTAGCCTGGCATGTCGGATATAGGAGTGTTTACACAGTCTCCCTGCAGCTCTCCTGGTGCTGAAATAAGTGCATTAAGATGGATGGATTTACTTAGTCTCTAACCTCAGGGACCAAGGGAACAAACTCTGAACGACCTCTTTGTGCTGCAGGAGAGGACAGAGGGAATCTGGCACACACTGCAGAGCCTTTCAAAGCATCCCTCTCACCGACCGCTCTCCCAAACGCACTCATTCATTCCCTCAGATATTCAGCAGAATTTTGTACATCTTCCTGGTTGCATTTAGCAAGCCAAACATTTGTATAAGAGACGTTTCTCTGCAGAAGTATTGGGGGGAGGGGGAAAAAAAAAGGGTTGGCTCATAAAACCCTAAGCCAGATTCATTTTGAAACCAAACAAGAGAAGCCGGAGTAATGACCCGCAATCAATACAGGCTGTTAGATGTGATTCTGAACCACGTACAGCTGGAAAATGTTGCATTTATTTCATTTTTCCGTGGAGGCCGGGTCTATTGTTTGCGCCAGCGAGGCAGTAAATCAGCCGGAGCTTCCCTTGATTTGTTAACCTTTGTCTGGCTGTGTCAGCAATGAGGTATGGCTGCAGAGGATCTCCCCTCCACCCCCTCACTGCCATAAAATACAGCTTCTGACTCTATAGTTGCCCCCCGCCCCCCAGTCTGGGAAGGGAGGAGGGACGAAGCACGAAGTACCAACACCTGCTAATGAGCCTCCCCAGGAGAAAAGGCTAGATTCTTGTTTTTGTTTGTTTTTCAAAGGTAGCATTATGTGTTTTAGTGCCATTTTATAGCCTACTGAAGTAATTATGTTAATGTCAGTTGTTACAAAAGCTGTATATATCAAATATGACTTAAAAGAAATTTGGCTTCGTACTTTAAGGTCTTAAAATTGGGCCTCTGTCTCTTTAAAAATTGCTGCTCTTTCTGAAACTCAGCCTTCAGGAAGTCATCACAACATCGCTCCTCTATTAACCCTTAATCAACATTTTTACCAGCGTTGCAGCTTCAACAATGAGCTTAGAAAATGTGCAGCTGCTAATTGCTGCCAGCTAATCTGAAGGAGCTGAATGGGGGAGTTACAGGGAGAGCTGCTCTGTGAGTTGGAACCTCAGCTTGGAAACCGCAGCTATGAGGAGGAGCTGCGCCTCAAAGGTGGAGCTAGGTCCAACCAGGTATTATGTACAGTTTAATGGTTGCCATGGGAGATTGAAGGGTTTCTCAAACATGTATGAAAGACTCAAGGTATCCTTTCAGGTATGTTTTTGATGAGGAAATAACATTATAACATGACGTAAGACAACAAAAAGCCAATTTACACAGTACTGCCACTTTAAAGAATGTTTTTGGCGTTGACCTTTGCTGCATGTCAGTGTATTGACATGCGACAAAGGTCAATGATTCGGGACTCAACCATATGACTGTCGCGTAGAGGACTGAGGCCTCCGTACATGGATTGAGCGTTCTACCCCAGCTCCACTGCTACGCTCAAAAGTGCTGGATTCTGTTCAGTTCTCCTACAAGCCCAGCCAAGCAGCTCCTCTTCTTTCCATCAGGTTTCTTTATTCAATAAAAATATTATATTATACCAGCAGTTCCATCGCCGTGACCTCACAGAGGCGGTCTCTGACTGCTGCCGTTTCCCCTGAATGCACAAAAGGCCAATAGCAGTCGGGTCGTCTTTCCACCGCGCATCCGGTCAAGTTCCACAGGCAGCCTTGATTTCTCGACACTCAAACCCACACAGACGGCAGAGGTCAGCGCGAGGGCAGAGCAGGGAGCCCGGGGGGCAGTAAACCAACACTGGTGCTGCGAAAGGCCAGCCCTCTCTTTCCAGTCCACTGAGTGAGTTAGGAAGCTGCCAGGGTGATTTGTGGCGTGATTGTTGCTCTCTATATCACTTGAGATTACAGCAGGTGGCGGCCCCGCAGCCTGGAAGCGCACATGGCTCTATCAGCGGTCCTCCCTCTCAGGGAAGGGAGGAAAACAAGCCCTCGGCTCCCTCCCACGCGGGAGTGATACGCTCACAGGCAATTTTGCTGCCAGCGGAGCTCTCTACGACGATCCAGGGAGCTCTTCAGCTCCGATATGTGCCACAAAAGTTCACCTCTGCTTCTCCATTTCCATGATTTTTAAAAATTTTTTAACAATGCCATCAGCACCGCAAATTACACCTTCCACATGGGGCATTACTCTCTCCCCCGGTGACAGGCGTACTCAAGCCTGACACACTTCACTAGTGGCGCTCTTCACACCGGCGTCAGCCCGGGGTCTCACTGCAGCGCAGCTTCATTTTCACATTAACTCCAGTAAAGCATGCTGAAATCAGCCCTGTGCTGATTTTCCTGGCTTTGGAAAGGGGGGAGGGAGTGGGACCAGGAATCGCTGCGCCATGCACTTTAATTCACCCCCGCACTCAACTCTTCATCGTCTCACATCGAAGACGCAGCTGCTGCAGGAGACGTCTCAGGAGGGACATCACTCTGAAATACATCTACCAGATTAATTTTTAAAAGACACAGCACGAGTGCTTACTACAGCCGGATCGATCAGGCGTTTCCTGGCGGATCCCGATTCCCAGGTTTCATTAGCAGCTGATCCATTTTGACCAATTTTTGTCATCTTTTCTACAACTACTTTAAATGGAAGTAGGTCTGTATATATATATATATATATATATATATATATATATATATATATATATATACAGTAGGTCTGTATATATATATATATATACTGTATATATATATATATATATATATATATATATATACAGACCTACTTCCATTTAAAGTAGTATATATATATATATATATATATACAGTATATATATATATATATATATATATATATATATATACACAGTCCAGTCACATTAATGTGACCACCACGTACTTTCCACTTCAGAGTTAAATAACCAATCACAGAAGGCAGGTGGCAGCACAGTGCAGTTGAGCGTATATAAAGGGTGTGTGTGGGCTTCGGAAAACATTTCAATCGTTGGCGTAATGCAGAAACGAAGCGATTTATCCGACGTCCAAAAGGGCATGATCATTGGCTTTCGGGCCAAGGGTGGAAGCATTTCCGAAACGGCTGAGTTTGTGAACTGTTCGCGTGCCGCCGTGGTAAAAGTGTACCGTGCATGGCAAAATGGGACTGTCCAAAATCAACGACGTGGCAAATGTGGTGCACCACGGGCCATAGATGACAGAGGCGAACGACGGTTGCGGAGATGCGTTCGGGCAGATAGACGGGCTACCGTTGAGCAACTGACCACTAAAATGAACCAAGGGGCTACCACAAGTGTCTCCCAAACCACTATTCAGCGAACATTGCTGCGTCTGGGCCTCCGAAGCAGACGCCTGGTTCGTGCACCTATGCTGACTGGTGTTCATCGACGACGAAGGCTAGAATTTGCACGCCAGTACAGCAGCTGGACGTCCACTGAGTGGCGACAGGTAGCGTTTTCAGATGAATCGCGTTTTATGCTCCATCGGACAGATGGACGTTGGCGTATAAGGCGTGAAACCTCTGAAAGGAACCACCCTGCAACCATTGCAGGAACGGTCCAAGCTGGAGGCGGGAGCATTATGGTCTGGGGAATGTTTTCCTGGCATTCTCTGGGTTCACTGATTATTGTGGAAGGCACGATGGATCAATACAAGTACGCATCTGTCCTTGCGGACCATGTCCACCCCTACATGCGCATTGTTTTTCCTCAGGATGATGGCATCTTCCAGCAGGACAATGCGAGGTGCCATACAGCTGCCAGTGTACGTGCGTGGTTCGAAGAGCACCAGGATGAGTTTACCGTCCTCCCCTGGCCAGCAAACTCACCTGACTTAAACCCAATCGAGCATCTGTGGGACCATCTCGATCGAGTTGTTCGCGCCATGGATCCTCAACCGCGTAATCTAGCGCAGCTGGCCACGGCATTAGAGTCGGCATGGCTCAACATCCCAGAGAAGACCTTCAGGGACCTAAGTGACTCTCTTCCTGCACGTCTCGTAGCAGTTCGCTCTGCGAAAGGTGGTTATTCTGGCTTTTGACAGATGGTCACATTAATGTGACTGGACTGTGTATATATATATATATAAAAACACATACATTAACAAATTAGTTCAGTCTTGATATTCGCACTAAAAACTAGACCAAAAATACATGATAAGATTTTGTGTTTTTACGGTGTATGCACACATTTCATTTGGACTGGAATGTCCTAAATTAAAGCTTTTTTGGGGTTCATTTTACATGTTCACAAACTCATAATGCAAACATTTTAAGATAATCTATGTGACCTCTTCGTCTCACTGCCGGGAAAAGCTTCACATACTTAAATAAATCCCACTGGACACCATTTTGATTTCCATCCTGTTACATTAATCCCGTAGCTGGACTACAGGGAGCGGACAGAAGACTTCAGAGTGAGCTCAGGTGACTCAGTCCCTCTGACAGCGTGCAGATTGACGGATGGAAGATATTTTTGTCCTTTAGACACGGCTTTAATCATCTGCTAGACGTGTCGGCAGACCTTTGAGGTGACGAGCGGCGCTGCTTTGTCAGAGTCACCATCCTCTCCCTGTACGACATTCACCGCGCTAACAAGGTTCTCTCTCTCTGAATCGCACCCACGGCAGCTTGGGAGCGGCCCAGACTTCAGAATAGCTGTTTATTTCTCTAGCGGCCAATAGACTCCGTGACTGCCGCTCGCTCCCAGGCAGAGTAAATGAATCAGGGTTGGCTAGCTGACACCTGCAGGTGCATCGACAACCGTGGTAATTAGAGATAACATTTAATGACTCGGAGCTAATGAAATCCATTCCTGGGCAAAAGGAAGCCAGAGTGAGCAGGAAGGAAGGAAGAAAAACACAGAGGCCATTCGAAAGCTGATGGGCTCCACTTCAGACAGCACGTTTGAGCAGATGTGAGGAAAACAAGTTAGATTATCTGCTGGAAACGCATCACGTACACAGCACCGCCATTGTTTGTGTGTGTGTGGGGGTGGATTGAGGTTAACGTCACATCCTTACACAAGAGTGCTGAGCGATTACACAAATATACTTTAAATCAGGAATGAATTGATGAACTGATGCACAGCCAGTATAAACACCCTGCTGTGGACGGCTCTGCTTCAGACCCAAAAGAACCAAAACGCCGAAGGGAAGAATGATGAAGGGGAAAAGTGACGAGGGCTCCTTCCATTTCGTACTTGTAAACAAACCATTTTACATGTTCATCTGCATAAACCCCTGCATGTCAGATTATTTTACTTTGTAGTTTTCCTGAATTATGGAAATAGAAAAAATTCCTGTAATTCAGGAAATTTATGTAATTCTTTTTTTTTTAAAAGCTGCAGTATGTAACTTCTACAAAATTCTGTTTTTTTCCCCACACTTGTTAAAACTGTCACCATGTTATGACAAGTACAATATGACAGATAATCTGTGAAAACTTGAGATCCTCTGTTTTCGCCCAGCGTTACCAGTACTAACTACAGAAACAACCAATCAGTCAGTCAGAAACAACCAATCAGAGCCAGAAGGAGGGTCTTAGTGCTGTCAATCGCCCTCATGTATGCTGCTCAATGTGCAAATGGTGGAGAAACAGCTTATCGTTCCAGGAAAGGTGTTTATCTGCCATCAGCTAATGAGCATTAGCATTTGTAGCAGGTCATGTTGTGGTGAAACAGCCTGTATAACAGAGGGCTTGATTGACAGTGCTAACACCCTCCTGGCTCTGATTGGTTGTTTCTGACTGAGTAGTATGCATCAAAACTAAGTAAATGCACCATTTTCGGGTATAACTGAACTTTGCTTGACTTTAATATAGTAAAGGTTAGACATGCTCTGATGCAATAAATGAGGATAATCTTGTAATCCCTTCATTCCTCTGTTGCTCTCTCAAAGACCCTGTTGCATATCTTCTGGCTTTTATGTATAACAGCACTTAGATGGGAAGAAGAATCAGAAGTACTAAAAATTGGTAGAAAAAGGGAAATTGGCTGGGTTAACCCTTATTGGTGCATCTCCATGAAATGAATCTAAAAACCATCCTACTGGTAGATATTATTTATTATAGTCAGACTTTGTTATTTTGAATAACAAAGTCTAACAAACACTGAGCTATGTGAAAAGTGGGTACAAAATATCTCAAATGTATGAATGAAAGTTTGGTCTTTTTTTTTTTTTTTACCCAGAAACGTCGGGTATGAATGGTCTAAAAATACAAACATCCAAATTGATGAAGGAGCAAAAACGGTCAGCAGAAAATATGGAGCAGGTGAGAAAGTCAAAAGATTAGAGAACCCCATCACACCTCTGGTTGCTCCAGGCTCATTTTCATTTTCAGTCTCCCAGCAAAAACAAAAAAAGTCTTTAGCTAAATACCAGCGATCTAGAGAGCCTTATGTTATGGTACTTTGTCCCAATCATGGTGGTTTTACTGTAATGTTAGTTTTGCATCTGAAACACGTTTTTGGCTTCCAGAAATCAGAGGTTTTAGCAGAAGACAAATATTTAACTTATTCACCAACCTGTTCTGCTGCTTTGGAGGTTATTACTGCTAATAATCACCAAACCAGTCATTTGTTATAATAGCTTTGTCTGGATGCTGCTTTTCTTCTTATTTACTTTCCCATGACGTGGATTAGAGAGATTTAAACATTTTTTTATTGTACAAGCAAACAAAATTCACTTTTTTTTAAAGAGTTTAATCCAGCAAACAAACTGAGACTTTTTGCACCTGCCTTTGGGCAAATATTGACACTGAGCACGCCGCAAACGAACTCTCTGTCGCTATTTTTGTTGGAGCTGCCGCTTATCCCGAGTTTGGGTTTCATTAGAGCGCTGGTAATCCCTTCCAACAAAAACCTCCCCGACTCTTTTAATCCCAACACCAGCCTCCATAAAAATACCAGAGCTCTTTGCTCCTCATGCACCTGGATTCTTTTACTCGACATGCATTAGCATACGGCAGGAGGGAGGAGACGGCCGTGGTAGGAAGGGAAGAAAAGAAGGGATATTTAAATGCAAATGGAGGCCAGGAGAGCGGTCTATCACAGAGCAGGGAGAAAGCAGATTTTGTGAACTGTTTCCCGACTGAGGTCCTTTCATAGAGAGGGGGGTAGAGAGGGTGGCCCTCTGTTGGTTTAGGCCGCACAAAAGAGGTCTTAATCCTTTCAGGGGATCCAAATCAGTCCACAGAGGAGCACGTTCAAAAGGAAAAGCTCCCTGTTCAGCGGCGGTGATTGAGCCGGCAAAAAGAAAAAAAAAAATCAAGCACCAAAGGAACCCGACGCCAGAATGTGGGAAATGAGTGTGGAGGTCCGCTATCATCGGCAATCGGTCCCGTTCCAACCACAGCGGTGGAGAGGTCGTGACCCTGGTTTCAGAGTGCCTCCCCCCCTTCCCCATCCCCGCCCGCCCCTCCTGCCCTGAAACGGTGACTCCCCCCAGCATTACGGAGGAATGTCCATTCACACGGGGCACTCCACCATTATCCGCAAGCCGGAGAAAATAGGGCTGCTTTTAACAGCAAATTAGTGACTTGATAATGAGGTCACATGTGGTGTTGGCACAGTGAGACCGTAAACATATGCTTCCCCTGCCCTCGCTCTGCTCCCCGGCAGGATCCGAAAAGTCCTCTGTTTCCTGCGCTGTCTGCAGCAGAAGGCCGCCGCCGATGTTAGCCGGTAAACGCTACGTTAAAGACAAGCACGTATTCAGGGCCAGGCCTCAGACTCTGCACAGCTTCAGCATTTCATGGATGATAACTGTCAGAGCCACGGGTCAAAATGTCAACCTGCGTCCCAGCTCAGCTCTGCAGCCTGGGTTTAATTGGATTATGTGTGTGGCATCTGTTTAAAGTGACAATACCACCTCGTGAAGTAGAGATGCACAGATTGGGCTTTTTCAGGCCAATTTCTTTGACGTTTGTCTTCCCAATTCTGATTGTGACCAAATCTAACACGCAAAGTAGCAAAAATGTACAGCAGGTTCACTGATGGAGGCAGTAACTTTGAATCCAGTAGAAAAAAATGTGAATGCCAAGATTATCCTGATTTATGTGCTCCCAACCTAAATCTGTTTTTTATTAAAATCAACAATCTTTTAGATCCACGATGTTTGGGAATGCGTTGAAAGATCTAAAATGGCAGCAATTTGCAGTTCTGATTTATCTAATTAATAGGAAAAAGAAAACCCAGAGTTGAGAGAAATGGGCAGATTTTGATTTTTGGCCTGCTGATTGGTACGTCTCTAAAACACGGCACACTTTCAGAATTTATATTCAACAATATCAGCAAGACGATGACGATGATGATGATGCACCTGCAGCTTCGCAGACACATTTCATAACAAGGAGTAAAACAAAAAACAAAAAAAGAGAGTCTGTACCTTTAACTGTTGCTGTGCTGAAAAATTTCTCTGAACTGGCATCGGAAACCTGGAAAAAAGAAGAAGGAAATTAACAAAAACATTACATAAAGCACAGAATCATTTCTCCAACTTAACACCTTCAAATCTATTCTTCCTGTGTGGAGCCGTGCTCCTTCAGAGGGAACATCAGGGACGAATCCCATTTCACAGGATCATCCCTCCTCCTGTCCCTCAGCACTTACTGCAGGTAGTGACTAACATTTTACACCAAAAAAAATGAACATTTGTTCAAGACGTTCATCAGTTCTTATTGAAACATCCTCTAATTGGCTTCTATGCGTCACGTAAACCGTTAGCAAACCTGCTGCAGACATTACTGTATGGCTTGGCAGAACAGTTGTAGCCTAATGACAAATACAACATCTTTAATGTATTTGAAACGTTTTTTTTTTGTACAAAATATGTGGTATACAGGTGCTCAAATATTAAACACTTGATTCCATTAATTACTTAAAGTACACTGCCTGCAAATATATCAGTATTTCACATGTTTGGTCCATTTATTTTTCCAGTGTAATGAATCAGAAGACACATTTTTTTTTTAGTTTTTTTCTGTCTTTGTGTTCTTGTGACAATATACTTCAAAAGATTTGTGATTTTTTTAGTGTTTCTATTTTATTGTTGATAACTGAAAAACTAAATACATTGTCACACACATCACACTTTATATTGTACATTTTTGTGATGCTAACATAATTTTAATTGAACATTTTCACTCATTCTATTTTCTTTTTCAACATTTAATATTGATTAGCAATATTTAACAGAGATACTAAAACAAATTAGATTACAACAAGATTACAATGTTATTATATTTGCTGAGGCATAAATATGCCCTAAAAGAATCAGTTTTGAAGAGTTCGAAAGCTGTGTGCCTCTAGTTTTGTTTTGTTTTTTAAATATAGGATTGAGTGCTAAAAGTGGGGGTTAAAGGGTGAAATTGGAATCAATCTAAATCTGGTTTAAATAAACACTTAGCCCGGTTTTAGAGCAAATTAAATTACTGGACTCCACAGGATGAGACCTTCTATAACGCTTGATTTTTAATCATTTTCGACCCATCCAGGAAAAACACGTTCGGAAACAAAACAAGCTGCAGTTCTCATTCCCACCACTTGGTGGCACTGTTGCCCCGTGACAAAACAAGCCCATCCGCGCGCACGGCTCCCCGGCTGAGCACCAGGAGGGACGCGGCGTGTCAGAGAGAGAAATGAGCAGAGACGGGATTTAAACCAGAATTAAACAATAAAAGCTTCGCGTGTTTGTAAAAGCGCGAAGAATAACAGCGTCTACGCCGAAACGCCGCAGGAAAGCTAAGTTACAGATTAGCTAGTTGGAGAGAATTGAAAGCAGCGGAAGGAGCACGCTTCGTCTGAGAGGAAGACTGACCCGAGTTCATTCTGAGGATGTAATGCATTTCTAATAACTGTCTGGGAGGGAAGATGCGCCGCAGGATTAAAGCGAAAAATGTCAAACACACCCGATTTGAGTTGCAGGGCGATGCTGCGTCCAGTGACAGCTGGATGCGCACCGTGCTGCGGCTCAGGCGGCGTCAGCCGCAAAGTGTTGCTCCAAATTCAAATAAAACAAACAACACAAGCACTGTCCTGCTTTATTCCTAAACACGAGTCAGGCGTTATTTCACACGCACAAAATAATAATCTCGATGCAAACAATAAAAGATGCGGGAAACAAAAACGTGTGCGGCTCATTTTTGGCCACCAACAGACAATTTGCAGGTAAAAACGAAAGAAAAGAAAAAAAAACAGCGCTCATACCGTTGATTTTGGGAAGATTAGCAAAAAGCAGAAAAGTGAGGCTTTCTACTTTGTCCCGCTTCACATTCTGCTTTTTAAAGAATATAATCCACACAGGAGGCGGCGCCGTCTATTCCCTTAAAACGGACCACAGCCATGCAGAAAAAGAGAGCGACAGATACAGAGCCTTTCCAAGAAAAGAAAAAAAAAAGGAGGAATCCACAGCCGCTCTCAGCTACTGCGCCTTTTGGACAAAGGGAATCATGCGTCCCGCTCGGCAGAGCTTCGGAGAGACGAAAAAATAAGAAAAACCCTTTGCTTCCCGACTTCTTTTCCTTTAAACGCGCCTGTTCCCCGTTTATTCTCCTGTCGGGAAGTATCCGTGAGCGGTAACAATCAGGATCCGGGAGGCTCTGCGCGCAGAGAAGGGAGCGGAGCAAAGCGATCCAACAAAGCGCACCGTCGGTTCCCTTCAGCAGAGGTGAGGCGAATCAAAGAGGTGGAGAGGAGAGAAATAAAAAATAAAAACCTCACAAGCCCAGTTGAAGCTGTGTGTTCTGTCTAAAGAGGGTTCCCGACGACCACGGGCGCACAGCAGCTTCTCCCCATCCGTTACCAAGAAGCTGACAAACTCCCATTCATCCAGTGAGTGGCTGCTGCTCCTGCTGCTCCTGCTGCCCGCCCGCCCGCGCGGCCCGGATCCTCCCACTTCCTGATTTCCAGGCGGACTCGGATCCAGCCTCAGTAGCTCCTTCAGAGGATAAACACACTCGTGTGTCTGGGCTTCCGAAAAGCTGTGGCTGAAGGCGCACGGCGATCTTTTGAGTATATGGCGCGCAAAAGGAGAGACAGCAGCGCTCCAAAGGTACATAAGGACGCAAAGAGAAAGAGAAAGAGAGAGAGAGAGAGAGAAGAGGGAGGTGGGGGGGGGGGGGGCTGAGAGAGTGGAGAGGGAGGGGAGAGCTGTGGTAGAAAGATATTCTTTCACTTCGTACAGAGTGAGATGATGTCAGCCGCTAATGAATTCCCCAGCAGGGTGCTGCTACCGTGAGAGGAGGAAAAACAAAACGCTCCTTTATGAGCAGCTTCCACCTCCTTGCAGCCCACAGGCGCTGTCTTCCAGTAGTATCGGCTCCCAGTGCTGTGGCCTGGAGGCAGGTCAGCGGGAAAATACAAGAGCCTCTGCGTCATTCAGTCTTCCCCAGATTTAAGCTCTCCACGGCCCACTGTAACAAAAACCTCCAGCTCGGAAAACAGCAGACGCGGATCTGCCTTGGAGAGCTGGTGATTACTTGGTAACTTTGCCAAATCCTGGAGATTTGGTTTTTCTCAAGGTAATTCCAGTACAAGAAGCAGAACCATTTCTGGGGGGATGTGGGGGTCTTTCTTTTGCCCCTGTTGTTTCCACTGGAAACAGGGAGCCAGGGCCAAATCAGATTACCAGGGTTGGAATCTGCCCTGGCACGGTGGTAATGAGGTAATTGTTGAAAAGACCTTGAACTGCAGATGGAGTTTTGGGATGGAGGGTTGAAAAACATTTCTTAATAGTTGATTATTTCCAGTATTTAGTTTCTGCTGCTCACAAGTATAATCTCCACTTTTGTCTGCAAACATAACATACATTTAAAGCCAGCCATTCAGGGATCATCACAATGTTTATAAATCCATAAAATCAAGATAACATGGACAATATTAACTTTCATTCTCACACACACACACACACACACACGCACACACACACACACACACGCAATCCTAATTAGCTTATCATGCATGTTGGTGGAAACCGGCGTTTCTAACTAGAGCCACACCGTCTAGAAATCACAGAATCTTCAGGCTTTATGGTGAGTTTGTGAATCTTTGATGCAACTTAGAAAGCAGCGTGGCAAATCTAAGGAGGGCGCAGAATGCTAACTTGGCTTAAAGTATTCTGACCTCCAAGCTGCATCAACATTTGGCAGTTTGGTAGATTTGCAGCTTTAAAGGTTCTTCTTTTCTGCCCTTTTCCTTCTGCAGTCTAATAGCAGACTGTGCTGGAAAATATTCTTCATGGTGAAAATTCTTACATGTCATGGCTTGTCTAATGTGAATCAACAGGGTGGCTCGGAAGGTCAATAAAAATTACAATAGATCCACACCACAGAGGTCTTCTTGAACAACTCCGGAGCAGAAACCGACTTAACTCAGAGCCACGACTTGAATGGATTTCTTGGTAACAGAGACATTAAAGGGCTCTACATGGTGAAGCCGAACTGCCGAAATCAGATCTCATTGTCGTAATTGCAGGACGAAAATTGCGTCTTAACCCTACGTCGTTCGGGCCTTCTCATCACAACCTTCCTGTTGAACTTTTTTCGTGGTTGGTCAGAATTTCGTGCGTGTGTTTGTTTATGTGGAAAACAACCCCAGCTAGTGAACTTCCAGAAGCCAGTTTTTCACCCAGAGATCAGGATGGATAGCTTTAAGGAGCGATTGCCCGAGGCTGTGAGGAAGTACGCACCTTTGGACCAAAACACTCCTCCGGTTTGGTTCTGGTCCGATGCAGCGGGTGAACATCCAACCGATGCTTTCCGTTAGTTTTTGAGACGTTGTAGCTTGTCAGTTTGTCCTCGTTTCCTTCTCCGAACTAGTGAACTAATTTCTCTCTGCCATGATTGCTGTGTTTACTATAGTGTTGAAAGCCACACATATAACAAAACATCTTGGAGTGTCACTTGGTGTGTCGGCTCGGTGTATCTTGTGTATCGCGAAGGGTGTGTGTATCGATAGTTTCACTTTGGTCCAACCGTCCTAAAGGTGTTTTAAGGTTGGCATCAAATACCAATAGAACCTATGGTTATAGTCTTCAATAAGAGACCAGATGGACTCCATCCCCTTGATTTGTCTTGGCCATGAAGCCTTAGGACAACCAATGAAACAAACATCATCCTTCTTTGATACTGGTGATGGGCTGTGGAAACATCTTTGAGAACTCCACCCCGCTAAGAATTTATGCCTCTAAATGGTCTAAATCATTTTCTACACAATTTGCAAACGCACTAACAGCGCTTCCATGTAATTAGACCACATCGATTCCTATGTTTTGAGGCTGTGATTAGGACGACACATCAAGGGCGTGCTGTGGTTTGGCTTCAAAAGGATGACAACAGCGTCTTGCTAATATGTATTTATAAGACTGCTGCTGACAAAAAATGGCTACCAGTCCTTCTCGGGGTTTCAGTGCAGCAGCAGCAAGGAACAAGCTGCTGTTCTCCATTTTATACGGTCATTATCAGATTTGAGAGCGACCACAAGTCTGTGATTACAGCCACACTGCCAAACAATTGGCGTCCAGCTCTCACACAGCGCATTATTTTTAATTCAAATGAAATACTGACAAAGAGGAGCACGCTCTCACTGAACAAACCAGAAGCCTGCACAGTTTCACATGGGAAAAAAAAGCAACAACAAAAAAAACAGTATCTGTGGAAGGGAGAGAAGGACTGAGATCAAACACAACGTCTGCATTTGTGCTATGTATCCCCATAATTGCTGTCTGGGCATGCAAGTTCTATCTATAGACCATCGGCTTCACGCTGACATTTTGTCATCTTTTATTCTGTTTTTTGGATGTTGGTTCCCAACTTCAAAGAAACCAGACTCATGTTTGGCTCCCCCTCACCCCCTCCACCCGCTACCAGGGTTTAATTTTACAGGAACTCTCTGAGATTACAATCGCAGAGGACTGGTTTGGCTTTATGAGGCTGCCTGCCATTATGACAAATCTCCCCCTCCATTGAAATATTCCTGATAAGTGTAACATGAGCGCTGGCGGTGTGATAGGTTAAAAGCTTTTGGTACGTTTTTCCTGCTGACTCCAGACTATCTTTGCTTTAGGGAACTGTAAAAACGCATTGCATAGGGATATAATGCCGTAATTGTGAAGGGGAAGGATAAGTATTGCGCCAGTAGTGGTGGCAGTATGTTGGAGTATCTCTTTTACTTCAGTTCTGGTTTATTTGGACAATTATTCCATCTGTTTTTCAATGCTAACACACTGAAGTATATAAAGATGGAAGTAGATGTGTTTCCCTTACAGATGTGTGAAAACATTGTCGATATTCCACTAATGTCGAAAAACACAGTTTTGTAATTGGTTAGTTCACGTTCCAAGTCATTAAAAAACATGATCCTCCAACTACTTCCTGTAATCTTCGTCTTTTTCGCCAGTCATAACATTCGGTTGTTGATCACGTGATTCGTGTGACTCCAAAAAAGTATTTCCATTGCAGCTCTGAGAAATACAGCAATGTCGATATGGCCGAAAGACCCACGGCAACCTAATTTGGTCATCGAAAAACGTGAGTTTTTAAAACTTGTTTCCACTAAGCAAATTTGTTTCGACAGTTCCAACGTGTGCAGTGCTGCGGCCTAAGGAAAAACAGCTCATGTTAAATCGATGTTACTGAACAGAATCTTCTTCTGTTGGAGACACCGGAGTGTGAAGAGGGTTTTTCCTGGAATCCATCAAACAGGCGTAAAATGAGGTTAGCGGAAGAAGTTAGGAAGAAGCTGACAAAACGAATTCTGACAGGCCGAGTCTGTAATCCTGCGGATCCCGCGACTGGATCGCTGGGTCTGTTAATAATGCTGCCATTTATTCTAGCAACACGGCACAATGAGAGCGAGCAAAAACACATATTCCACGCCACAAAGAGCTAACTAATCTGTTTTTTATCACGACGTGTTTACAAAAGCTATTTATTCACTAAAAAAACCCAGAGGATTATAACATGTAACAGCCAAACAGTGTGAGGCCCAGAATTCATTGTTTCAGAGGCTGCTGGAATCTGGCGTTCTGACTACTGGAATTATCAGAATAATAAATGACGGCTCGTATCGCTGAAAAGAGAATAAAACCTGCTTTACAAGGACGTGTTAAATTAATCCTCCACCTCTCGGAGAAGGAGGTGGGGTTAAATCATACCCCGCTTGTTGCTTAACATCAGACGACTAATGTAGTCCGCAGCACAGAGCTGTGAAATATCTCTAATTGCATGCCTACAAACCCACACGCTTCCACTTGCCAGCAAATCCTCCTCTCCCAGTCATTTGAAGGCGTCGTGTGACTGTTGTGTTTATTTCTATTAATCTCATTGTGTTACATTCACACGTTTTTTATTTTTATTTTTCTCTTTTCTCTCTCTCTTTCACCCAAACTCGTCGCATCCGACCTCATCTCCTCGAACCTTCAGCGGTTTGTCAATGACAACTGGCTCTAATCTCTCCCCCCCTCCTGACAAGCAGCACTGACAGGTCCTTTCTTCCCGGTTCCTCAGACACATAGTCAGACATAAATTAATCTGTCACTCATCGCTGGTATTAATGTGGCGGATGACACACCGCTCCACACACAAACACACACACACTGACAAACTGTAACACAAACTGGGACAGTAGAGCGTGGAGCAGGGAGGACGGGAGACAGGGCTTTTGGAAAACTTGACAGCCTTTTCTGTAAGGAATCATCAATCAACTGTCCTGACAAGAGAGAAAGAAATCTGAGAAGCTTTAAAAGATGCGACCTGCATTCTGGGAACATTAAGACTGACGGACGCAGGGGGGGGAGGGATGTCGATGGGATCCGATGGTTGTGCCTCTAAAAGCAGATCCTATTGTTACATTAAAGCTTCCCGAGATATACAACTCAAATCACGTCAGACAGTTGCAGCTGCGGAGAAGTATTTCTTCCGGTTGTTAAAAGCCTGTAGAGACTGTTATCTGCCTATGTGGATCTGCTTATCTCCCCGTGGCCTCTGAAAGCAAGCCGAGGCCACAGGAGTTCAAGATAAATGGCTTGATCAATGGCAGACATTATCTGGATCTGGAAGGGAATAATCAGATCCAGTTGACGTTGTGGGCATAGAAAGGAGCGGCCCTGTCAGCGGGGAACAAACCGGCCGCACCGGCCATCAGTCTAATGTCGCCGCTGTAGGACTCACTTTGCAAAAACAATGCAGACAAGAAAATTGGTTTAACCTTTTCTGACTAAAAAGCTCTGGTTTCATCCTGAACGGCCCAGCAACTCCTTCGCCGGTACTTTGCCCAGTCAAAAGAAAAATGGGAGACCTTTTTGCCTAAATTACAGACGTTGGTGAGGAATGCAGGCTGTGGGCTACGATGCCGTGGATAATTTCAGACCAGTCAGTCACTCCGTGTGCTTCTTACACACAGAGGGCGTCTGCCTCAGAGCACACGCGGCCTGTTTTTATTTTTTAAGCACGACTTACATCAAAAGTTGTTTGCATTTCATGTCATGGTCATTTTGGATTCTAAGATTCAAGCTAAATCGTTTTGGAGGCTAACCATGCTATACTTACAAAACCCTCTTACGCACACTGTACATAGTACTTTGGAGAAGTATATATAAATCTTGGACATTTTTTATTTTTTTTACATTATACCTGGATAAGTCAACTGATTTTATCACGATTTTATGCTATAGACCAACACAGAGTAGTGCCTTTTTGTAAAATGGGAGGATTCAACCCACTTTACTCTATTACACCTCAATAAAATCCAACTTAACCACTTAGTCATCATGTAGCAGAACAATGACCCTAATAACACAGCCAATGGGTTGGTTTAGATCAGGCATCTCCAACCCAGCAGAATCAAATGACTACCTCTTCAGGATGCCACCAAGTTTGGGAAAGGCCAGGTGTGTTGGAGTAGGGTGGGATCTAAGAACTTCAGGATGACTCCTGATTTAGATCAAAACATATGCATGCACTAGAATGGCCTAGTCAAAGCCTAAACCAGACATCCTCAAATTCAGGCCTTGGTGTCCTGCAACTTTTAGATGTGTGTTTGGTTTGACACACCTCAATCAAATGACTGAATTACCTCCTCAGTGCAGTCAGGTTCTCCGGACTCCTACTAATGACCAGATTATTTGACTCAGACTCCAGACTAATCAAACTGGAAATCCTCAAATCTCACCAACAATCATTTTTGCTATCTCATCCTACATTTTGAGCATCAACAACAACAAAAAAAGATGGTATGACTAAGAGTTAGTTAGTTCTGCTTGTCGTATATTAAAGGACATTTTTAGCCAGTAGAATGAAATTAAGATGTCATTTTAGTTTTAAGACGAGGATAGAAAGAATCACTGTCAACGTGAACCCAGTTTTCTCAGAAAAGTTAAGTGGAGCCACATCCCAGACAGGAACATTCCTAACAGATAAAACGCATCGCTGAATAGCCCCGGCTTTAATTTTTCTCTATAATCTGCATGTCTTTATATTCGCAGAGACCCATCACACATCCAACCAAAGAACTGTGGTGCGGGAACCCAAAAGACCCCCATGAGGCCTCGATTTAATACTAACCAAGAGCAACTGTGCTGGCAGGGATAATATTTTCCTTTTTTGTTTCTTTTCTTCACAGCAATCCAATGGGAGCATGCAGACTAGGGAGGGCAGAAAGATAAAGGAGGAGGAACTAAAGAGGAAGGGAGCACAGAAGAAAACACAACAGGAGGAGACGAGGAGAGACAGACTAGATGGAGAGAGAGAAGGAGCCAAGCAGGGAGGAAACAGAGGGGAAAGAAACAGCCTGCTGGGTCTTTTTAAAAGGAAATGACTACAAGAAAACACTAAGGAAATCACTGCTAAGGTACTGGGGTAAAATCTTCTAAATCTGTGCTGCCTCCCCCCCCCCAAGTGGTTTGCCCGGCTGGGAGACTATGGTCAGAGGGATTAGGCTCTCTGAAACGCTCTGTCAAGACCATTCTGTCAGGCACCAATGGAGGCAGTCTCAGCCACCCCCAGCGGAATCCCTATGCTCCTCTCAAACAAGCCTCTTCAAGGCTCTCTCTGTGCTCAACAGCGCCAGAGTGGGGGCCGATGATAGGCTCTCTGGGGGATACAAGATGGGCCCCGGACTTCAAAAGGCAGCAGGGTGACAGACAGCGGGGAGGTCCCTGCTCCTCCTCCCACAACCCCCCTTTTCTGTTCTGTCACCGATGTCCTTTCTGTCGATCTCGTCTCAGTGTGTCTGCGCCCACCTCCAGTACCAACCGCTGAGGGGGACCTGGCTGCGTTTTTGCAAGGCCTGAGCTAAATAAGACTGTTGTTCCCTCCACAGTAGCCTCCCTTCTGGGGTGACTCGATGATGGGAAGCAGAGAAACTTGAAGTTGAGATCCTTTTTATGGCTCACAGAGGGAAAGCTATCTGGGACATCAGAATGAAAATGTAGCCAGGAACCTTTAGTCTTGGGACTCAAGACACATCAGGTGATCTGTGCTGTGTCTTTAGGATCTCCTCAAAGGATTACCACTCAGTTCTTTAAAACTCTTCTCTGCGCTGATTCAACTAGACAAAAAGGATGTTTTTCCTACACTTATCAGTTTCATATTGTCTGCTGTGAAGCCATTGGCTAAAGCATACTACGAGGATAACACCTAGACGTTCTCCCTGACCTGGAAGCCTTATCTCCGCAAGTGAAGACGGGTTGAACAAGGCAAAAACTGCATGCAGAACAGTTTGATCAGTTGATCTCTTCCTTTCCCTGGGTGGTGCCTCAGCAGTGGAAAAGTGAGCTGATGGTTTTTCGACTTACATGCAAAGCTAGTTTCAGGCCAAAGACCGGGGCCGTAGCCGGGCTGCAGGGGGTCTGTGTGTTGACAAGAACAGGGAGGCCCTTTCCACTTTGAAGCCCTGTATATTTAAATATTTCATGACCCCTTCATCTCCAGCCCCTTTTATCGGATTTATGCTCTGGCTCGAGGCTGCCTTTCATTAACAGCACAGCAAGAGAGGGGTTAGTAACAATCTAATGCCCCCATCAGCAAGGCAGATCTGAGGGAGCCTCTCCCATCTGCGGGCCCTTTTGGCACTCACGATATCTGCAAGACGATCTTGTTAAATGCTAGTAACAATTACACCAATTACAGATAAGCCTTAGTGTGTCAAAGACACATGATGTTTACAATGATTAGCATGCAGCGTTATCAGCAGGGATGGTAATCAAGGCTCGTGTGCCTGGTGTTTCACAAGATCACAGGGCTCTTTATCTGTCAGTATCGATAAAGGGCCACCAGCCGAAGACGAACCAGAGCAGAGCTGTCATGTTTAACACGAGTTCTCTTCTAGAAAGATATGCAGGGAAAATTGGCTGGTAGCCATAGTTAGAAAATTTTCAGCTAAATCGTCAATGACCAGCGACCGCTATTTTGGCAATTCGAACGTCATATCTTGTACCAGTTAATCACTGGTCGCTTAGGCACTAAACCTGTTTAGATAAATTATGAACAAAGAGTCTGTTTTATTCTAGAGACAGATATTTTAGAATAAAATTGGTGTTAGCTGATCTAAGCAACTTTGCCTCAGTTTGATAAACGGTTTTGTCATATAAAATATAATAACTTCAACAGTTTGAAAACATTCCATGTCACAAACAGCAGAAACCATGCCTGTGGCTCTGCTTCTGCGCTCGCTACTACACCCAGAAACAGGAATTATGCTATTAAGCAATGAAGTGGTGCTCGGCATAGGCCAGTAGATTTCCACAAGGGTGTACGGTCGCTCAGTGTGGGACATCACTCCAGATGTGTATCTGTAGCATTTTCGATCCCTTCCATAAGGCCCTGCTTGTCTGCTTGTAATAGAGATGCCTTTGATAGCGGCCCGCGTCTAGCCACAGGACACATTCCAAGCTTTCCTCCACAAACTCTGAGCCGCCATCAAGCTCTACGTCCTAAATGTGCACATTGTCAGGCTGCCCCACTGGCTGCCTGACAGCAGCACATTCACCGTGGGGTTATTTGAGTGGACACAAGATCCCAGGTGCACACAGAGCATGCTCTCTCCCTTAAAATATGTGTGATTCTGTCCAAATTGGTGTCTTTTTTACATGTTATGTGATTGTGTCAAAGCATAAAAACCCCCAGTTTGCTTTGATGCATAAGTGATACACAGACGGGCGGTAAAGTGAGGACAACACAAGATGTTATAGTCTAGGATCTAATGTTGTCTTTCAGCTCTGTTGTTTTCGCTTGCTGCCTAGCGTTGCTAAGGGCAACTAGGGACCACTGGTGCTATGGGTCACTAGGGACATGACCAGCGGTAAGTCCAATCATCAGTGTCTGTCTTAGCTGGGCTTACCGTGCACTATGTTGACCAACACCAGCTTCAACAAGATGATCTGGGACAGCTCGCCGTCTGCCTCACTCTCTCTCTGACACACACACACATAAGAGGATTTGCTCTGGCATCAGGGACAGGCGGTGCCACTTATCCGCAGAGCAAGCCAAGAAACCGCAAACAGCTTGGACCAAGCCCCATGCCTGGACACACAGGTAAAGGTCCAGAGACAGAACACCAGAATGCTATGCTTTGGACAAGGAATTCACAGCTTACTTTAACTGAGCCTGAGATTGTTACTGGTACCCAGGTTTCAAATCGTTACAATTTAAAAATTTTGATAGCTCTTCTGGTATTGGTAAAATCTTACAAAGCACTATCCAGCTGATGTTATCACGTGACCTCCTAATTAAGAAAACGCAAGCTATTCTCATGAGTTAAAATGAGTGCTTTTATCTATGCATAAAACTCTTATTTTGAAGTATAAAAGGAAGTAGCTCTTGGGTTGTTGTGCAGTTTTGAAGATAAATTCAGCAAATAAGGACATCTGGAACAATAACACTCGGTTACATATACAAACTGTATATGTAAACAATATTACAATGCCATGCAAACAAAGAGTGATGAACAAGAAATCAAAATATCTAAATATTGAAAATACCGTAATGATAAAGAAGCTAAAGTTGCCATTTGCTCTGTGCCCTCATATTGGTGCTCTTTTGTGAAGTATGGACTGTGACTGACCATCTTTAGATTACAATATAAAACACTCAAACCTGAACTGGATTTTTCTACACTGACTGAAGACTCTTCAAAACACAGTTGAGGTATATGATTGGACTCATAAAATATCAGCTATTTGGACAAATTTCTGGTTACTAAAAACACAAACATGGTGTGGAAGCTACAACGACGACTTGCATCTTTTGAAAGCTTACAGTGTATTAAAGCTGGGGAACAACAAGCAGGTTGTTTGTACAGCAGCTGAGACCAGACTGGCTACTAACAGAAAACCTGAATAATTAACCAGCTGATATCAACCGGTTATGGGTTGATGTTTACTTTGGACCCCCGGTATTCGTAGTGGTCCACAGCTGATTGTCAATACTGGAGACCCCCCTTAATACCAGTTATAACTGCATATTTTAGTAGTTCAAACACCAAATATACATTAATACACATTAGCATGTACAGGGAGAAAACATATTTACACTCCCACATAAGCTAACATCTACAGTCTTCCTTATCACCGGTCTTTTGGCCAATCAGCGTCAACGAAGCAGGGTCTCATTTTCAAGAATACCTTAAATAATTTGTTAGAAAAAAATAATTATTTGTTGCTTTTCTGTTTTAAATAAAAACCAATTCATTTGTTTGGTTTCACCTCTTTCATTCAGTTTTGTGAAACCAATACTTTCAATCCTACCGTGAGAAACTCCTGCCAGTCCGTGAGCGAATGAACCCAGTTCAAGTTGGACACAAGTTTTAACCAAATATTATTTTACTAAGGAATTAGAACTTTGGATTAAGCAACAAACTGCTGCAAGTGAAGCTACACTAGTTTGCATTAGTTTTGCATATGTGGGATGCGATCTGACATGCACAACACCGGCGACCTGCAGCAGATGAAACCAGGCTGTTTCTCTGTGTTTTTATGATGTGTTTTTATTGGCTCTTCTGTTTAAAGCCTGTCTGTAAGCCAAGACAATAATAGTGTGAATGGACTGTTGGTTAAGAAAGGGCTGGCCATGTTTTCCATCAGCAGCGGACCGATTAGTCCGCTTCCATGACCACATTGTTATGTGATAACAGAGGGCGGACGGTTGGCTGGCCCTGAGGAAGTCATGCAGCGTGAGTTCACTGACTCGCTGACCGGGGATATTAAAGGAAGGTCTTTTAGCCATGCTCGACCGAGTCCAGGCTCTGACTCCTGTGCAGCCTCTGGTGTGCGGGGCAATCCAAGGCCTGAGGAGGGGAGGGTAGGGGGGGCCTGCTAACACCTGTCATCCAGTAGCGCTTCAGGCACGGCAGCACCTGACGCCGCTCGCTGACCGACTGCCACGTCCTGACGCGGAGCCCGATAACTGCTGACGCGCGTGCATGGAGGCGTTCCAAATATCCACAGCAGATGCGTGTGAAAACAGACACAATTAATCACGCCATCACACACAAAGTCGCTGAGTGCCGGAGGAGTCCTTGAGAGACCCCCGAGGCGACAGATGTGTCAAAACAACATATTGGTTTCGCTCCCTATTGCTGAGGTGTTGCTTTGTTCCTTCACCCTAAGAAAAAAGAAAACAACAAAAAAAACCATAGAGGATGTGATTTTCTCTGCAGATTGCCGATGCATTTTTCACGAGTTACTCTGAAAACACCATGTTCCTCGACATTAAGAAGCAATTTAGCACTCGCAGGATTAAAAGCGCATGTTAAATTGAAGGCTACACTTGGCGTGGGCATGAAAAATTGAGTGGCTCCTTATATTAACCAGGTTGAGCGCTGCACACAGCATTTAGACAGACGAAATGGAATCTTTCGGCATTACTAATTCATCCGGAGCAAAGTTGTGCTTGAGATGTTCACGACTCCACGGCTGAGTACGCTCGCACGGAGCACTTCCGTGTGTCTTTGGATAATTGTGTGTGGCGGCAGATATCCATCAGGCGGAAAGTGTTAAATATAACATTATTTCATCAGTCATCTTTCGGTTTATTAAAGCTCCACTTGATCTGCTCCCTTAGACAAGCTGCGAACTGTCCTTGTAAAACGTCGTTCAACAAATCCGCGCTCCTCCGCCTGCACATTCGCGCTCTGTGGAATGAGACCACTCACACTTTAATGTGACATTACTGATCTCTTCTCAGAACCATTTTAACCACCACAGTAGGTTGGATCCTTTTGTTGAGACGTAAAACGCAGAGAGCTGTGAGCCTGTGGGAAAAGCCCAACTAAACGCTCCTGTTGAAATTAGCTCTGATTCCAAAATGTCCTCTAATGTTTCCTCTCACCGTAGTGAGAGAGCGCTGGAGGAGGGCAGAGGAACAAGCGGGATGAACACTCAGTTAGTGGACCGTGGACCCACTTAAACATGATGATGGATGCTAATGATGCCCTTAATTACAGCTTCCAAAATGGCAATAATTACAATTCTTTTATACTGTAGCTCCTTATCCGGAGACAATCTTGATAATGACTGTTGGAGTGATAAACAGTGATTGTCAGCGTTTGACCTTTGAAAGCACTAACCCAACAAAGCGCACCAGGATGAGACAAACGTCTTACCGTCGCCTTTAGTATACAAAGTCTGGTCTTTTTAGGTGCAAAAAAACTCTGAAAAGTGTGGCATGCATCGGTATTCAGCCCCTTTTACAGCCTTCTAGTGAGCCCAAATAAAATTCTACCTATTGCTTTCAGAAATGAGGGAAATTAGTAGAATTGCTCTAATTTTACCAATTAGAATTCAAAAATTCAAAGTTTTGAATTTTGGTTTGGATTCAAAACTAAGCTGATGCTGATATGAAAGAAAAAAAATTCACTATCATTGAATAATTTCATGATTCGACTTCAGTTAGTTGATTATGATTATGGTAATACTGGACAAAATTCTCAGGCAAATTGAAGTGTTTTTTAATTAGCTAACTGCAATAAAACACAATGTGGCAGGACATTGTGTTCCTGTATTACCTTCAAATACAATTGTTTATTAGCTTAACTGAGTCTGTAACTGCATTGTCCATATAAGCTAAATAGCGACACTATTTTTCCTTCGATAGTAAATAATCAATCGTATTCATATTTCAGATTTGAGATACATTTCTTTACACAGCTGTATATTTTTTTTGTTCCAGTAAGATTTTTTTTCTGCCTGTTTGAATAGATAAAATATTGCTTAGGGGGGAATAGAACAGATATTATTTGAAAGAAAGCAGATGTTTTGATTTTAAATATTCCAAAACTATCAATACCACAACTTGCATCATGGTGTGAGAATGTGTTGCTTCATCAAGGAGTTGGTTAAAGTTGATGGGAGGATGGATGGATAAAATTCTACGTAACCTGTTGACAAAACTGCAAAAGACTCGACAGAGTCGCGTTCCACAAGGACGATGATGTAAACATGCAGCCAAAGCTCCACCAGAATGAGCTTGTTGCCATGGTCTAGTCAAAGTCGAGATGCAACTTCTGCTGAAAATCTGTGACAACAGTTGAAAACTGATATTCGCAGAATGTTCTCCAGACAGACACCAGCTCCCAAATAGACAATGGATGCAGCAGCAACTGCAGTAAAAGGTGGTTCTGCAAAATACTGACTCAAGGGAGCTGAATACAAATGCAGCTCGTACAAAAATAGAAACCATGCATCAATTTCTTTCCACTTTACAATTATGCACTACATTTTCTGGTCCATCACATAAAATACTAACGGATACATACATGTTTTTGTGCAAGATCCTGAACACTTTTGCAGGGAACTGCGTCCTCTCCTTTGAGTAATTTACAGATCAAACACCGAAGTCACTGAGAGAGAAACACAAACTTGTTCAATAACCAGCTTTCCATCAAAACCGTCTCTGGCGCTGTTAATTTACTGAAAAGTCCTACGCATGTGCAAGTCAAACCCAGTCTTGTGTCAGAGTCCGCTGCAGATCTGGACGGCTCGCCTGGCTCCTCTGTCACATGGCACAGATTACTGCCTGTGTTACACCAAATGCTTGATAATGCAATCAAGTCGCTTTGAAGCTCAATGTTTCTCCAGTGCCTGCCGTAACGAGCGGAAAATGAAACCATTCCCTCAGTCTGACTGACACGCTGACAGGGTCTTCGTCAGCTGGAGAAAGGGAAGCAGACACACCAAGAATGAGTCCAACAACCTCACCCATCTTCACATGTGAGTCCAGACAGAACAGAACAGTTCTACTGGGCTCACGGCACCACATTTGAGCGTGGAAGTCAATTGGGTACAGAATATAAATTTGAAAAGCTCAGTTATGTTGTTATGCTGTACAGCTCTGTCCCTACTTTCCTTTTTGTAATTGCTTGCTGTGTGTGTTTATGTGTGCTTGTTTAGATGTCATATTTAGGACAACTTCTTTCATATTTAGTAATCTTCTGAAGACCGATGGACCTCATAGGGACCAAAATCCGGCTTTGTTTAGGGGTCAGACTTCAGGTGTGAATTACATTTTGGTTAAGGTTTGGCCAGTAAGGGTTAGGGGAAATGTCTGGGTTAGGCATAAATGAAGTTACTAAAATGAATGGAAGTCAATTCAAATTTCTAACATGAGTAGAAATACAATCTATGTATTTTGTTGTGTGTGTGTGTGTGTGTGTGTGTGTGTGTGTGTGTGTGAGAGTCTCCTTGGTCCAGATCTCTGCAGAGCATCTCTTGCTTTCACCCTTCCCCAGCAGTGATGGCTATCATTGTTGCTAATACAGCCTTCTAGAAAGATACCTCACACACACACAACCTGAAGACAGATCCAGCTTCCCCTGATCTCATCTTCTGCTGGAATGAAAAACAGGCAGACCAAACCAGTCAGCGCAGCGACCTTTTGCTCTGAGATACAACCCTGTGCTAGTCTTACTTCCTGGATCGACAGACCGAGTCTCTATGTGCCTGTCTGCCGATTCACGGCTGCTGGTCGACTTGTCGTCTTTTAACGGCTTATGTGTGATGATGTTAGTGAAATCTGACAGGAGTTGACCCCGCTGGTGAACAGTTTGGAGAACAAGAGGATCCCATATTTGATCCCAAACTTCATGTGTTTGTTGCAGTGTGGAGGAACTGCTGTGTCAGTTAAGGAATAACTGAGATGTCTACAAAGGTCTAGAAATACAACCATGAAGTCCTTATAATGTTGCCAAACAAAAAGTAAAATGAAAAAATTATTTTACTGAAGCAATTCAAAGAAAATAAGATGTTATTAGACATTTAAAAGTCTATTGCACTCCATAATGTTGGGTCGATCACGTCTACATTCTGGTTTGGATTGTGGAATATCTGGAAGAAACTGGCTGATTGAACATATAAGTAAGATGAAGCTAGGCCCTCTAGGACTTTAAAAGTAAGAATATAAAGTTTAGAAATTAATGTGAAAATGGACAGAAAGCCCAGGGAAAGATTTCAGGGTCGATGGTGTATGTTGGTGCTTTTTCTTTTTTATCACAGTTAAAAGAATAGATGTAACATTGCGAACAGCTTTTAAATGCTGCAGGGATGTTTGAAATAGATTAGCATAAAAAACCCCATTAAAACAGTGTAGAAAAGAGGTGATAAAAGCATTAAAGACCTTCTAAGACCCGGTGCGAAGGAAGAGTTTGACTAGCAATAACTTCTAGTTGGAAAATGCTGTACTTTTAAGAGTAGTGATCACTGAGAATTAGATTAACTTCTAAACCTAATGACTTCCGTCTTGTCTTCATTTAGGTTCAGGAAGTTTGAGTTTGTCCAGGTTTTCCTTTAATTCCGACACTTCAGGAGTTGTGACAGGAACATCATCAGTACACAGCAAATTCAAAAGTGTTAAATGTTTTGGTGTTAGTAGACTTCATCCAAAAGCAGAGTTAATTTTACTCTAATAGAGTCACATTCTGTTTATGTAAGTCTGAGTTGTGTATTATTAGTAGTTAAAATCCAGCGTTAAAACAAAGTGTTTCCATATCAAATCTAGAAGTGTTAAAATAGAATCAATAACTCTTTACCTCTTAACTCTGAACTCCACCAGCGGCTCCAACACTGAAGGAGTTAATTCACTGACTCCACCCAGAATCACAGATTCCCACCGAAGCGACAGAAGCCAAGACATTTCAGGACTATTTACTTTACACATGTCTGAATATTTACTGCACTTGGTAAGTCATTGTTTTCTGAGATTGTTTACAACTATTATTTTGAGTTGAGCTCAACCTGTATGACAGACATCATGTTCGCCACACGGCTCGGTGTTAGCATGTTTAGCTTAGCATGTTTAGTTTAGCATGTTTAGCTTAGCATGTTTAGTTTAGCATGTTTAGCTTAGCATGCCGAATGTTAGCGGAGTATAAATGTTGGAAAATATCGAGCTGGTGAATATTTAATCAAATTATTGGCTAACTTGAACAGATCCGTAATAATCTGGAGTATGTTTTTTCATGATGGTGAACGTTTACATGCATATTGGTCAGATTTATCAACTTTTCAGATCAATCTTTTTCCTTTGAAAAAATGTAAAAGGCTTTTTCACGTTGAGAGCATTAATCCCGTTAGTGGACATCTCTAGTGAGAGGACATCTCTCTGGTGAGTGGACATCTCTCTAGTGAGTGGACATTTCTTTGGTGGAGTGCAGAGAGGAACTGGCTCTTATCAACAGAAACAGAAACTGGATAAGAAATGATGGATCTGAATATCAGGTTGGTCTGTTATGTACTGTAATAACCAGTAATCTACCTGTTAAAAGACTTTACTTTCTACACCTTATACTTTGAACAATTTCATGGTATTGAAGAGAAATTTATTAAGCATACTGCGTTTTGTATTGCACAGCTGATATGTTAGACCCTTTGATAACAATATGTGAATATTAAATGAAAGTGACATGTGAAACATGCACATTATTCCAAGTTGTAATATGTTTTGTAATTATGTTGCATATTTTGAAATAAATGCATTTGAGAAAATCATTGCCTCTTTTTAAACGTTTATTTTCCAAAGAATTTTTAAAAGTTCAAACAATAAAATACCTATTTAATATTAATTACAAATAACTCTTATGAAGTTAAAAAATTACTCTGTGAGAGTTAATTTTAAGATCTAACACTGAATTAGTGTTAGCAAGTGTTAAATGATTAACTCCAGCAGATTTGATATCTGACACTTTATAAGAGTTAAGGTACCAACTCTCCAAAAAGAGTTAGTTTAACACTTTCTGGTGTGGACCCATATAGACACTTTTAAAGTGTTGAAATCAAATCTGACAGTGTTAATCTGGACCTGCTGGATTTGCTGTGTATAACAATAAAATGGGATGTTGTGCTTCCTAAAGATAGCCCTCAGATGCAAAAAAATTAACAAAAGTGGACTAAATATGCATCCCTGTCAGACACCAAAGTAGAAAAGCAGTCGATGAGGAATAACCCATATGTCCTGTTTACATAACAATACTAGCACCGTATAATGCAAATGTTTAGTTGTGTTTTGACTCCTTGTTTCCATGGCAAATACATTTTGGGTAGCACAAAATGTAAAGATTTGGCAACCGGCTCCAGACTGAAACATTTTAGAGATGCATGAATCAAGTCCGCGGACCTATGTCTTCTGTCTGTGCTGCTACACTTCTTCAGACTTTATGTGGTGCGTTAAACCAACATCTGTTTATGCAAAGATTTATGCACAGATTACATGCAACAAATCATGTGCGTTAAAACAACCATGCCTCTGGATTAGAAAGCTGACATTGCCTCACTGCCTCCTACAGGCCTGGCATGCACACTACATCATTTACAGTGATATTTGGCTTTTCATGCCACTGTTGTGTGAACTCTAGTTGTTTTGGATATGCAACGTATTTGGAAATGGCAAAATCTGTACATCTAAGGTGTAATTTAAGCCAGGACAGGGGTGTGCTTTTAACACCAGGATACCAGAATGTTCTGATTCACACACTCGAAGGTTACTCATAAATTTAAAAATAACAGATAACAAAATGATGTTGATATAACTCCAAAAAGAACAACGTCAGTCTTGTAATCTGAATCTCCTCACATGCGCCGTTAATCCTCCACAGACATACAGAAAGCAGAAAGGTTCCTGCTCTTTTGATGAAATCCCGGTTTAAGTTGCACCGTTTTCCCAATCTAAACAAACCTAAATGTCAGCAGCTTAACACATTCACGCCAAATCCTAATAGATGATACTTTTACACTGCACAGATGACATGCAGCACAACACTGCATCCATCACACCAAGTCATGTTCCTTTCCAAACAGCAGACTGCTCACAGATCATATGTTCATTTTTCTGCTGCCGTCTCATAGACTCATAAGATTTTCACAGCTTTCCTCAAATATCTCCATGTCTTTTAAATTCAGTTATGTAAATCGGTCTTTTCTCGGCTACATGTGTTTTTTTTGGCTTTGTTTTGATTGTTTTGGAGATGACATGTTTTTATATTCCCCGCGGCTGTTTCTCAGCTGCACAAATTAACATGTTGCATGGCTTGTGTAATTCCCCCCCTTCCACCCTCCTCACGTTCGCTGCCCCCGCTTTATTACACCTTTTTCTTTATTACTATGATTCACTGTTTTGACACTTTGCAATCAGGGTAAAAAAATGAATTATACATTTGGTGCCTTGCTCCTGCAAGGTGGGGTGTTCTGCAAAATCCTAATCAAAGCCTCTGAGCATGATTTGTATCAGCACTGATATAGGAAACAAAAAGTCTGCGGTATTTGTAAAAGCACAATAAAACGTTCAATATGTCACTTCTAATGAACAGAACTGAGTAGCAGCTGGGTGGTCAGGTAATAAAATTGTACTTTATGAGGTACAGCTTGACGTTAGAGAGTTGGATCCACTTTTTCCTCTAGCACTGCCTTAATTCTCTGTAGCCTAGATTTACCAATATATGGGGAATATTCTTTAGAGATTTAGGTCCATCACACAGTTGTGGCTGATGTCTGGCCTGAGTATCCTTGATGGGACTGTGATGGCGGCTATGATTGGCCGCGGAAGTACACTTGAACATATGTTCAAGAAAGCAGTTTCAGATGATTTGAGCTTTGAGACACGATGTATGATCCTGCTGGAAGTAGTCATGTAGAATGGACATAGTTCATTCTTGATGGTTAACTCTTTCAGAAGAGCAAAAAAAAACACCTCACATGAGTGTAAATACTTTATGTGAAAAGTTGCTTTTGATGTTGCGGCTTCGTTTTTATTAGGGTGCATCGACTGCAGTTTTCTGGCCGATCACCAATTACAGATCTTAAAAAAGCCTGACCTGCTGAATTTTGATTTTGGCCAATACCATTTTTTTTATCTGAAATGTTGCAAAATATAGAAGGAACGTCACTAAGTTTTCACTTGCTAGCTCTTAAAGGTAGCATGTGAAATGGACCAGATGTACTTTGGTTTTAATAAATGGAATTCATGAATTCAACTCACCGACTCTTTTTCAACCACATGCATCATGGAGAATGGATGATTCTCCACACAACATAATGAAACTGGACAGTGGTTGATTTTTAGACTGATGGATACGATCGGCTTCACATGTGCGTATCGGCCGATCACTGATCTCCCAAAATTACATAAATCAAGAGCTTATTTATCAGTCTGCCCCTGATTTTTATATTAGGTTGTTATTGTCAATATAAACATGAGCATTAAAAAATACTACACACACTTTCAAAATTCTACTCTAAAACAACCTACTATGACTGAAACCTCAAGAAGCTTACTATGACAATTTCTACAAATTTTGACATCAACAGCTATAGTCTATTCATAAGTTGTGAGGATTGGTGATTCTCACTCAATGAATCAAAGTTATCTACCAACTGCTGTTCATTCAGCAGAAGTCCTCTTTGCCACCATTAAGCACCTCTTCAGTTCACTCCACAACACTTCACGCCTTAGCCAAGAGCATTAAAAGGCTCCAGCTTAGTTCAGCCACAAAAGAAACAGCAACTGGAGCAAAGCTCTATCAAGGATTCAATATTGAAAACAACAAGAGGCTCCGATGAAGGTCGCCTTTCAACAGACAGATGCAATTAAGTACTAATTTAAAGGGATGGCAGGCTGATCAGAGCAGAGGAGTCGCCGTCTGCATCGCAATCAGCAGGTAAACACCGGTGTTCCACATTTCTCCTCCTCTCACCTATCCGTCTACATTTGCATTTCAATAACTTATGAATCCCACAGACAACTTAATTTTTTTTCAGTAATTCAATTTAAATAGTGAAAGATTACACAGTGGGGTGAATCTCAAGTGTGTCGAGTGTTTGCTTTTGTCATTTTAAAAGCATTATGTTTTGCTAAAAGTGTTTTTTCTTCTTCTTTTTTTGTCGAGTGGCATTTATTGAACAACATCCATCCGACGACCCCAGAATCGACCCCAGGGCAGCAGCATCATGGGCTCTGCACATGGTCCACCTGCATTACCAACTGAATGTTAGATTATGGCCTACAAAATGGTGTAGAAGACAGCTGCCCAGCAGAATCCCTGATAGACTCCATAAGGAAGGAAAGTCACAAAAGCTAAAGAAACTGGATTTGTACGCCTAATATAGAAATGTTTCCTCAGTTCACGCCAAGTGCTCTAATGGACAGTTAAGTGGAAGGAAAAAGTGTGGTAAAAAAAATTCTGCAGAAGCAACAGCAATAATTACAGACTGAAATGCAAAAAAAAAAAAAAACATTCGGGAGGCAGATTGTGCTGGATTTAGAGGTTCAAAAGCCTCTGCTCAGAGCCTGTTGGATCCCTTTAGTTAAATGGGTACTTTGCATATTTTAAGGCAAGTTTCTGTGAAGTTATTATCCGCAATAGTTTCACTAGATCTGGTAGTAAAAAACGGATGTCTCTATAAGCTTGTTAGCAAGATAAGTATGACAGAAGGTGCTGGATAATAAGAAGCTAGCCAGATGTATCCTGTATCAATCCCCTCATGAGCCGACTTGGTGATTCTCCATTGGGATAAATTTCAAACAACTATGAGTGATGGAAAGCATGGGAGTAAACCATGTCAGATGTTGCTGGACGACACACAAATCCAAAGGTTTACTCTGTTCTTGGCAAAGCTGGGCCGGACGGGCGAGTCATTGCTGCTCTGGCAAATCGATACAACTGGCTAACTTCATGTACAGACATGGACATTGTTCAACTAAACAAGACAGGACAAAACCTAACAAGAGTCTGTTGTGAAATAACTGCTAATAACACGGAATTATGTCCTGCGACATTTTTATCTTGAGTTGATTTAAATTCCAGTCAGCTAAAACAGGTGGGGTACGTCTAACTAGCTGCTAGCTAGTCACTAACACTCTCAGTGACTAGCTAACTTTCAAATACAAATGCCAGGAAGTACAAATACTAGGATGAGGCACAAGAACCCAAACGTTCTCCAAAAAATGAGAAAACTCACCTAGCTCAACTAGATGAGGTGTGAGGTTAGCGAATTTTATGAATTGGGAGAATAATTTCTCTAACTTTGACAGGAGGCGAAAGGATGCAAGTGACGTCCATCACTTCTCCATGTTTCTGATGTGAAACATGGAGAAGAAGCAAGCTAGCCGGAGCCAGAAACCGACAGCTAAACACAAGAACACAGACAGTCATGTGCAATGTGTGGCAGATGGAAGAAATACAAATAATCATTGTCAAAGAGCGCCTGAGTGTTTGCTGTTGAGTTGAACTCTAAAGCATTTAGAGTTCTTTGCTTTGCGCATTAGTTTTTTGTTATCATTATTGTGGTGAGATACTTTGAAATATCTTGTAAAAGACTTCAATGGTCTGCTGAACCACAGCCCTGCGTTGTATTTTCTGAAACCTGACTAACACTATATGTGGACCTACTTCCTTATTTGTTTGTTTTTCATTCATTCCATGGTTACATACATTTTGGGTTAATAAATGCGATTAAAATGAAAAAAAAAAAAACAACAAAAACTAACATATAGAATGGAAAAAGTCAAAAACAGTACAAAATTAAAATATAATTTGGAAAATACCTGCATTAATGATCATGTATCTCTGTGCCAAATTACCCAGAAAACTGGCCAGACCCCAACTATATACATGTGCATGGATACAAATATATATTTCAGTGAGCTGACATTGTGTATTAAAATCCTTTTTTATCATTAATGTAAAATACATGTCTATAAAATATTCATATTTTCTGAGAATCTGAATTTTGGCCCTTTTCTTGCTCTAAGTCATAGTCCTCAAATGTATTATTCGGTGTGTAATGACTGTATATAACATGACAGATGTTGTTCAGTTCTTGAACAGAATTACTGCAATAATGTCACTTTTTGATAACATTTATAGAGGTGCACCTGTATTTGCTGCTGGTCCTCAACAAGGGCACCTGCTCACGGTGCAGTCAGTGTCTCTGGGTATAGAAAAGCCCACTTTGTATAAATAGATCCTTTGCCTTCATGAAGAGAAACAAAGCGGTACGGCTGATTTATTCCCCGTCATCCTGTCTGAGGAAAGTGTGACACTGCTCTGTTTGGTAAACACTAGTTGAGCCTGGGAGAGGTGCTCAGTTGAGAGTCTCACGTCGTTAGGTCTTGAAATAATGACGACAAAGTCTTTGAGTAGAAATTATTTGATTAGTGCGTTCAGGTCTAAAAAGGGAACCTGGATGCGTACCAAATGACTGTAGAGAGGGAAGGTGCGACAGAGCTCTTAATTGCTCGAACTGCACCTAGAGACTTGATGATTTGTGACATCTTATCCGGTGCTCTGCGCGAACACTAATAACTGTTAATTAACTGTAGCAAGGATACCGGAGAGTGGGAAGCGAAGGGAGGAGATAGATGCACACTCTTCCACACAGCCACGCGTGGCCTCTTGTGTTCTCCAGATTAAAGGGAAGAAAGTGTCTCGGGGGAGGTGTGCAAGATGGAGGGAAGATTTTGGAGGTCAGGGCACTTGCTGTTCTGTAATGCTAATGGGCACAAAGGAGACACAGAGCTATTAAATGAGAAATAACAGCAAAGCCATTATTGTTTTCAGATTGATCTGGCTGTGTAAATCTGTTAGTCTTAATTGGTCCACAAAGACAGAAAACAAAGTCAATGTTCTGTTCCAAGGCCAGCTTCAATTTCCAAAGCAGATGTTCGCAGATGCTGTTTTTTTTTTGTTTTGTTTTTTGTCATCGGAAGCATCTGCAATCAAGCTCTTTAGAGCAATGACAGGGGAATGCATGTGCTCGCTATCCTCATTAAAAGCAAAGTGCTGTTGTGGCCTCATTGCCCCCCCCCCACCCCCCGTGCGACTGCGAATGCGGTGTGCACCGGAGACGCCCGCCACCGGAAACCCGCGGCGCCCTGCGTAATGCCGTGCTGAAAGCCAGGCCACGTTTAAAGTGATTAATAAGAAATCACAGAGGGCCTCGTGAGTCACGCTGCTTGATGTATCCGTCCTGTGTTTGGACATTAACACAGAGCTTATGAACGGCTAATGATGTCTGGAACTAAGCAACATGTGCATGCATGCTATATCCAGCAACATTTATTCATTGCTACACCTTTCATGAATGCCAGTGTTGGCCTACATTACTTTTAAAAGTAGCCGATAACAGTGGCGGCACTAGCTGCGCTTCCATTACAAACGTGTGCAAAATAATCACAACTTTGCGATTGCAGTGTTTCCATCAAATAGGAAAATTATCTGAAATCACATGTGAATAAGCTTGTTAAGAAGCCGTTCAAAGTTGTGACAGTGGCGAATGTGAAACCACATGCTGGGCGAATTTCCAGTCAGTGTGTGGTTTCTCTGGGATATTAGTTTGAGTGTACTGGACTTATATGTTTGAGTCTGTGTGTAGAGTTTTGACCCGGTGAGGATTGCAGAAAATCCACAATAAGTACAAAGCAAATGCAAAAACTAAAACAAAGGCCAAGTCATTCCCGTCATTGTTCCACTCTGAAGAGAAAAACGAAAAGAACGGTTCAGGTTGTGGGATATTAATTACAAGTTCAGACACTTTGATCAATCTAGTAAACTTTAACAGTAAAACAATAAATATTTTTTCATTGAAAGTTGGTGCAAGTTAGAGTTTATATGTTCAGACCCATGAACAGAAACATCGTTTCCTCAAGAATGAAGATACTCTGCACCAGATTTATGCACTAGCTAATTCTCACATTTTTCCGCCTTCTTTACTAGGCCTTCACACCTACTCCCACATCCACTAACTCCTTTCTTATATTCCGGTGCTTTATTTACATCAGAGGTACCGGGTCAACGGGATCCACCACAGTCAACAGCCGTACATGTAGACTTTAATGCCAGACGAGCGTAAAATGAAAACAGCGTTGCATCTACAGACGATTAAGGCTCGAGTTGTTTGGTAGCGTCTGTGATGGCTGAATCTCTTCTTCTTCCTTCCCCGTTCTAAACAGCTGTCATGTTTCATGAATGTACAGACGCAGTCGCCCGGAGAGCCGGGACCGTCTCGGGGAAACAAACGCGTCTTCGCTCTTTCCGTCCCGGGTCCCTCTGCCTCCTCTGGTGCTTTTCTGCACGAGTGACAGCGACACAAAGAGACACGAAGAGCGTGGCCCCGGAGAAGATAAAACAGCGAACGCCTTCACACGTCACCACCGCTTGGACTGACGGGGATGCAGGGAGTCGGAAGGGCTGGCCCAAGGCGTGCCGACCCACGTGTGCACGCAAGTACACAAAGGCATATATCCGCAGTAATGGCTTTTCATTCAACCCTGTTGTGCTTGAGTTAAGCCACTGCCTTCAGAAGTCTTGCGTTAAACACACAGAGGCGGGCAAGGTTACGGATTCCGATGGGCGAATTCATATTTTCAAACGAGACCTCTACACTCTATTAAGCTCCAGGATATGCCGTGGCCTAGAGAGAGATGGAGGCAGGATATGGAGCAAATAGATTGACAAGCCAGCGAGTCGCACATTGTTATTTCACTGAGGCCTCTGAGTGGCTGCGTAAACTCTATGAAGGACATGGAAGATCACGCTGCTGTCTGCTAATCAGAGGAGGGCGCGATGATTGTTTTGTTTGGTTCAGAGGCGCCTCGCTTCTGTCACACATCAAGGTAAGACCCTGGAGCGCTTTAGGAGTCGCACAGGTGGGCAGCAATTCTGCTTACAACATTTCAATTTGACAACGTCGACGCTCTGGGTTTTAATGTTTGAAGATACTGTCAGCGTTGCGCCAACAGCGGCAGACGGGCCAAGTGATGAATGGAAGCCTGCCTGAATCCGGAGCTCAGGGTCTTTTAAGCAACACAAGAAAAGGAAGAAAGTGTTCTGAGGAACGCCGCGCATGACAGTTGTGTTTACCTAAACTCTAATTTCCTTCAAGCAGTTTTCTGACAGGCCTTTTCGCCGAGGTGTGATGTGGAGTATTTGTACTTTGTGTCGAACAACTCGCTGGCATGTGTCGCTTTCATTCCTGAGATCCCGCTGACGTTTTGACAGATCGGCAACGCCGCAACGTTTGCCCGTCTGCCAATGTCGGAGCTCGGAAAGATGGAAAGATATTTCCTTCCAAGCCAATTAAAGAACGTTTAATGAAGACGGGCTGTGTGCATCCGCTGCTGCTGCCGCTTCCGACAAAGCGATCCAGTCTGAGAGCGGAGTTGTCAAGTTTGCGAAATGGAAACTATCAGAGCCAGAGTTTGGCTTTTCTTTTCTTTTCTCTTTTGTTTGTTTTTGTTTTGTTTTTCTTCAAATCTGCAACACATTGTCTTGGATTCCCATGTTTGTGTGGATGTAGAGTTTTATTGATTTGCACAACGTTGCCTGCAGCAGTACTCCAGGAAACACCCACATTCCGTGGAGTCCTGTTGTGTTGTCAGACAAAAAGTGTGAAGAATAACACTGGCTTGTTTTTCTCCTGTTTTTTTTTTCTCCCAGGCAATTTCTTTCACGAGTGAAGGACAACTGTGACAAAAATCCAAAGAGAAGCAGCCGGATGTGCTGTCGTTACCAAACCTACAAGAAAGTTCAAGGTGAGCAAAACCCTCATCTTTAGCTCGTCACTTCTTCCTTTCATTCGGTGATGGTGGGTGACCTCTCGGTTAGAAGGCTGACCCCAGTCTCACTTCTGGGCCTGACATGCACTGACAGATGACTAACCCTTGAAAGGTCAGGGCCGGCCAGGCTGGGGAACACCTGCTGTCCAAGAACAGCTCCTCTCTTAGTGCTTCGGAGAGCAGAGGGAGCTGGGATCCGGTTATTGGACACGGGCAGGAAGACTCGGGAGTAAAACAAAACTGTTGTCAGTGATGAGGAACTTAAAAGCATAGAAGGAAAACAGAGGTGAAATGCTTTGACTGGGTGAGTGGGAGATAAGACCAGGGGAGGTCAAGGGGTCAATGGGGAGAAACAGGAACTGAGGTCTGGTGTAGTTCAGGTGGTTTGATAGTAATCCAGTAAACAAACAGAACAGAAAATATTTCTGTCCTATTTGCCAAGAAATAGCAAATAGCTGCTAAGAAATATTGATTTTTACACTGTACAAATGATTAAAGTTCAGATTTGGTAGTAAATGAAGGTTTACCATATTTATTATTAATTTTCCTACTCCAAAATATATTTTAGTTATATGTGACAAAAGACTGAAGTTGAATGTTAAAATTTGCTACATTGAAGCAGGAGCATCCACACTTTTTGTCATGTAATCAAGCAAATCTTTTGTAGGCAATGGGTATTGGTTGTTGTTGATCCACAACTCTAGTTTCAAATTATTTTGGGGTCGACTGAACTAATTTACTCTGATTTATAAGAGCTTGTACTTAACATGATTTTACCCTGATTAGAAGCAAAAAGTTTTAATCTGGATCAAACGCCTGTGCTGGATGGACCGAAATCGTAGCATTCTTTAATTACAGTTAAGGGCCACTCAAAGTCAGTCCAAGGGCCAAAAATGGCCCCCGAGCCATACTTTGGACACCCCTGTGTTAAAGCCGTCAACTTCAATTTATTAAATATGGGCTTTGTAAGAAATCATAATAGAAAAATTTGGTATGATGTATGTGTGAACGAAACTACCATAACACAGCAACTACATGCCACACTTTTCAGATATTTTAATAGTAAAAATAAAAAATTTGAAACACCTGTAAAGTGACAAAATGATAAAAAATAAAAGCACACAGGGTGCCAATACATTTGCAAGCCACTGTAAAATCCAGCCGGAGTGAATACGCGATGATCTCCAGAGCTGCTAATCCGTTTTCCTGTTTGTACAAAAACAGAATCTAGGAAAAGGAGGCTGAAGGAAAAGCCACACATTCCAGGCTAACATGCCAGCTTATATCTGGCTCAACTCAGGCACAAGTTTCTAATCTTCAAAAGCTGGTTTTATAAGTGCGTAATGAGAGAGGCCACAATAGAAAAACAAACCATTTATTTTCCTCCCCCGGAGAGTAAGTGGAACCATATGGGCCAACGCAGAGCCAGATCCGAACATCTGGGCGGCACGGGGGAATCAAAGCCAACTGGTGCCGAGGACCCCGGTGAACCGCAGCAACCTCTGCCTGCCCTGACAGAATTTCTTTGCTCAGTAGAAAAATAGGTTGGAGCTGTGTTCTCCTGAGTGTCTGAGTTTTCCCTCCACTTGCCTTTCTTTCTTTCTTTCTTGTTTTTTTTTTTTTCCAGGGTAATTGCTAATCAAAAAGCGACTGTCGGCAAAGCTCCGGGCACGGTCCGTGGCGGTAATCGCTGGCAGATGGGAGCTTGACTTCCATTAGAACCAGCTGGAGGAGACTGTGGCGAATTCCTGCGAAACTGTTTCTGTAATATTAGGTGGAGGTCACAGACAGTATCATCCTGGAAGGGATTTGTATTGATTAAAAAAAAGAAAAAAAATAGCACATACCGTTTGGTCGCTACGTTACAACGTAAAAGCACAAAAACAAAGACGTGCGTTTATTGGATTGTTTGATGGTTGAGCACTGTTCAGAGCTTTCATTGCCATAAGAGACTTTGCTTCAGCCCTAATACCTAACAGGGTGATGAAATCCCTCGATAAGGACCGAGCGGCAAAGCTCATTTTAATAGCCTTTAGCAAGTCTGCATTGCTCTCCAGCCGACAATAAAGAAACATTCTTATCAGACCGTGCAGGCCGAGGTTAAGAAGCTGCACCTCCTGAGGGCTGCGCATCTTCCACTAAGCCACTCTCATCCACCGCTCCTCCCTCTGTCTGTAAGATCGCATTTGGCTCCCAAAAATACGACGGAGCAGTTGATAGAAAAAAAAGAATTAATTTCCCCACCAAAACGTTCAGAAATTTTGAGTTTAATCTCAGAAAGTGTTGAGACAAGAACGTGAAAATTTCTGAGTTTCAAAAGTTGAAAATGTTCAACTTTTCAAACTTTTTTTTTTAGAAAATTTCTGAGATTAATTAGAATTCTAATTTTAAACTTTTCAAACTCTAAAATGTTGTTCTAGGAAATTCCTGAGATTTTTTTTGATGGAAATTTACTAGGCTTGCGCCGATAAATCGACCGGCTGATAAATTGACCGGCTCATAAATCGACCGGCTGATAAATCGATCGGCCGATGAATCGGCCCTGATTTCCTTAATTTTGGCCGATACTTCCATGTATGTCTTGTCTACATAAGAAAAGGTCTTAAAACCGACTGCTGTCATCTTTTTGAAAAAGGTTTGACTGATGGAACAACCCACCAGGTCACTGGTGCCACCTCGTCCAACTTCTTGCTATAACTAGCAACATTTTAGACAAAAAAACAAAAAAAGATTAGCCAAAATCAAAATCGGCAGCTCAACCATTACAAAGATTGATAATCGACGATCGGCCAGAAAATTGCAATCGGTGCACCCATAAAATTTACTCCTCCCTTTTTATGTTCTCTATCTACAATGATCCTAGTAGCACAAATGCCAACAAAGACAATAAAAGCAACTCCTTTCAGGTCGCAGTGGCTCATCTGCGGACTTTATGATCTATGATTACCCAGTGGATGCTGAGAGCAGCGCACACAAAGGACCTGTTTTTTCTTTTTATTTTGCTGCGTGCCCTGGAGGTGCAATCATGTCTTTTAATGCTCAACAAAGATAAGGTGGAGAACCGAGTGTATCCGTCCTCTGGGAGGAACGGCGGCGTGGGGCCGCCTCCCTCATGTCCAATCACATTATGCCAAAAGGGTTGTGGCCATGCTAATTTATTCCCTAGTGCTCCTTAGGGAGAGTGTCTAGTCATAAAGACCCTGTCAGCCCCTCCCCGCGACTGGCATCGCAATCTGCAGGCGCAGCGTTCCCGGGGGAGACAAGCCCCGGAGGCGTATTCTGCAGCGATAATGCCACTGTCAGCCGTCTGGGCACCTGGAGGGCTTAGGCCGGCTGCAGAGGAGGCCGGAGCGGCAGCGGCGGGATGATGTGACGTATGACATAATCCGTGCTTAGGTGGGGTCCAAGCTGCAGATGGGCAACGGGGTGCTTATTTCTACCCTTCCATTTCCTCGTTTATCGATGGTAAAGCCAGTTCTAGGCCTTCTGGGACAGAAAAAAAAAGTCCTCCTCATTACAGTGGCCCTGGGAGGGAGCTCCAGGCTTGTCAACATGGAGCCACGGAGAAGGTAGACCGCTGGCTCCATCCAGCTGCACAAGAATAATGTCATCTGAGCTGACTGCTGGGAGCCGAGGAGACACCCAAGGAACCACTTTATCTTCTTCATTAGAACCACTTTAGAGCGTGAGCGGGAAGGGGGAAAAAGGGGGCGAAAAAAAAAGAAAAATTTTTCTTAAGTCTTCTGAACAGAAGGAACAGAATTAATTGCACCATTAGGCCCCCAATAGACAATAGTGATGGGCTTTTTCTTCATAAATGCACATGTGCCTACACATTGCTCATGAACAGGCAATTATGGCATCACTCTCCATATAAGTAAATGTTTGCTTTAATGGCTAATAAATGCAGGTAGGAGACTGTGTTAGGTCTGAGCACAGAGAGTTTTGTTTCAAAATGACTCTTTTTAAAAATAGATCCAACTTTGTGAGGGTTACAAAGAGCAGAATGGACCTTTACTCATTTCAATTACAGGGAAGGAGCGTGGCTGTGTCAACTAACAACAATTAACATGGAAAAGCTAAATTTGCTGTTTGTCGTAGAGCGAATGGCGTCGTTACAATAACCCATTAATGCTGGGTGTACAATAAGGTGAAATATGTCCGCATTAGGCAAGTAATTATCAGATGTTTCATCTGGAAGCTAATTGCTCCTAATGGATATTTACAAGAGACACAAGAGTAAAGTCGCCTTGTTCTTGGGGATGTCTAAGAATGCACAGGTGAATTCATGATGTCTGTCCTGATAGACGGATAAAACAGGAGTGAAAGGAAGGCTATAAAGCAATGCAACACCTCCCCCCATTGCTGAATGTTTGATAAAAGGCCAAAATGAATAGATACAACAACACAGCGGAGTGTGTTCCTCAGGGACGACGACTCAAAACAAACCGTCTTCAGTATCATTTAAAAAAAAAAACAAAAAAAAATCTTTTTCAATATGTTAAGACATTTTGGCTGCGAGACAATGAGAGAGAGAGAGAGCAATGACCAAGTATGCAGACAAAGTGGTTACAAAGTGATTTAAGCTTAAGGCTAATGTTTTGGTATGACCATCACAAAGTCCTGATTTCAAGAGAATTTGTGGGTAAATCAAAAATGTGCCTGTTAGAAAGGCAGCCAGCAAACCTAATGGAGGTTCAAATTCTGTCTGGAGGAATGGGCCAGAATTACAGCAAACTGTTGTCAGAAACTTGTGGAAGGAAACCAAAAATGTTTGACCCAACTCCTACATAAACTTCTGATTTTGCAGACAATAATAAATATCTAACATATATTATTTTTCTCATTATTGTGGCATTTAGCAAATAGAATCTTTCTTCTATAATTGTAACTAATCTAAAACAAGAGAAGTTTGACCTGATTTAAATTTCAGACATTGAGTATAAAAAGGCGTGGATTGAAAACCTTTTATTTGGCGTAAGTGAACTGTAGCTAATTTTTCTACAGCTGGCTGGGCTACAGCTGACTGTTCAACACACTAAAGGCAGTTTGAAATGTGACCTCCGTGCTCATTTTGTTTCAACCAGTCTTGCCCAGGTGAAATCTCTACATTAGCAGCACATACTGTGGCGGCAGAAAGAGACTTTAACACCTGCTAAACAAAGAAGCTAACACCATCGTGTTATCCTGTAGCCTGGGCCTGGAAAAATATCACATCTTAATGCCAGGAAGCATTTTATGCACAACTTTGATCCCCGATGGACACATCTGATTGAAGCTTAGTGCCTCAGAGCTGAGCCACTTAGAAAGCATATCTTCTCCAACCTATTGTGGTCTCCAATCCCCCAAATCCCCAGTCCTATTGCTCTAAGCCATGTGCAGCCCTGACTAGAATCCCAGCATGCTATCTGGAGTTGGAGTGAAAGATTAAGGCGGTGTCGGGGGTGTTTGTGGAGCAGATGGAGGTTTGGGGTGGTGTGTGTCCGTGGAGAGACGTGCCTGCTGGTCACAGTAACAGCGAGGGCACCTATGGCCATTAGAGCAGGGCTCCAGGACATGGTGGAAGTAAAGACCCCTGCAGAGGACAGCTCAGCTGGAGCTTCACATCTCACTACCTCACAGGCAAGAACATCCCCCCATTAGAGTAGAATGGGGTCCTATCAGCACACAAACACACTCCCGATCATGTTCAAGTGTAAGTGTGAGTCACACAGTAATGTCTTTTGCCAGAAACCCAGGGGAGGCTGGAGATGCACTTCGGTACCTAGGATTGTTCCTCAACACTTTCCCTTTTATTTGAGCGAACTGTTCATGATCCCCAAGCCTGCAGCAACATTAAAAGATAAAATAAAGTTGGATTGATTTTTTCCCCCTCACACAATCTCTGCATCACAATTTTTTCTAATTCAGCACTAAATCTGAGACTGAATGCAAACTGTGTAGTATCTTCCATTTTAACCCGACTCTAGGTTTGTTTTCTTTATTTTGTCTTTACCTTGAAATAAGCAGCTTTACTGGCATGCTAATTAAACACCATTCAGGGAATCATAAAAGATCCTGTAATGAAGGGTTTTTTTGCCATCTGTACACACCACTCAAATACATAAATAAATGTGAATTTTTTTCTTTTTCTTTTTAAAGGTTGTTCTTCTAAATAGCAATTCTTCAAGAATAAAAAAAGCCCTATTCCTCCACCTTCTTTATCCGTCTCCCACCCTTCCTCCCCCGCCTTGAATCCCTCCCACGGCCCAGTGCTCTCCTTTAATGAGTAGCTGGAAATGACAGCTTTAATCACCGCCTGTGGCCACGGCGAAGGACCCGTTAATGATAGAAAAAGAACAGAGGGCCATTTGCATCAATCAGGCCTAAATCACTTTTTATGATAATGCAGTGGAGAGGGAGGAGAGGCTACCAGGATGACTCTTGCATGATGATCCTGATCAGGCTCTTTTCTTTCTAGTCTTGTGCCCGTCCTTAAAGAGACAGAGCTTCTCTTTTTCCGTGATCTGACACTAGCTATATTTCCAATAAAAATGTACGCAAACGTTTCCTGACTTTCCGCTAATATCGAAAAAGAATAATGTTGCAATTGTGGTTGGAGAGGCACAATTTTTGCATGTGAATAAGTTTGTTCATGCAAAAAGTCATTAAAATACATCGTCCTCCAGCTACTTCCTGCCGTTGTGGTTTGCACCAGTGGCAACATGCGGTTGTTGATCATGTGACTCGCAAAGCAAAAAGTGTTTCCATTGCAGTTTTGAGAAATAAAATGAATAAAAAACCCCCACTTCATCCTAATACTAAAACTTTCCATCAAAAAATTATTTTTTTATTTCCATGAAGTTAAATTATTTTCAAAATCCCAAAGTGCGTATTTATCTGCTCAATGGAAATGCAGCTAATGTCATCAATAGTAGAAGCCCAGATACACATCTACAAATAAGAACTGGATAAGCAAATCTTAAAACATAATTTCATTTCATTTCAGTTCAATTTGTGTTTAGTTTGGGGATGCACCGATTAGAGTTTTCTGGGTGATCACCAATCTTCAAAAGGCCTCAACTGCTGGTTCCCAATTTGTACGATGTGCAATGTGTCAAGTTGCTCATATGCAGAAAACCTTACATTAACAGTTCTTTTTCTGTCTATAAACTTAGAACTTTGTTTCCAACATCATGCAGTGTCATGGCTAACACCTCAGCCGCTCTCTTAATGCAGCAGCAAACAGGCTGTTTTAGAAATGGTCTGGTCACTCTGACCTAACTGAGTAGCAGACTGAAAAAGATCTGACATTTAAAAACGCCTGTCCTGTGAGGATATTACAAAAGTGAAAGAAAGATACACAACGAGGATGAATTAAGTGTAGTTTTTTTTTTTATATATGTATATATATTTAGGTAGTAATAGCAGCTGATGGCAAAAACAGCCAACTGACAATTAACTTTCACTACAATCCCAATTAAACATGACCTCAGGAGAAGTGCTAATATTTTTAAGTACTTTAAAACAGGCACAGCTATCTTTTTCCATTTAGTCAACAAGCCATCTACTGCCTAATTATAAGTGATGTGACATTCTCTGTTTCCATAATTAATTCAAAAGTGCACTGATTAAATGCAATCATTTCAATTGTTAGCACAGCAGGGGTTGCTGAACGGAGATCATCTCCGGAAATATAATTAATGCAATCAGATGACGTCTCATTTGCATTTTGTTGTGTTGGAACACAAAAAGGAATATTGAGCCTGAATAAAGAACACACTTTTTCTTTCAATTTCCTTGTCTTCCTGTTTTAAAATTAAAAGGACTATCACTTAATAACGTGATAGTCAGAAAAACCAACGGTAAGTCATAGAGCAGAAGTTAGAAAGGCATCCGGGAGAAGTTCTAGCACCTGGATTTACTTTCAGCAGCTACTGTGAAAAATGATTGAAATCAGTGATGAAAGAAAGTGCAGCCTTACCTCAGACACCATCAAGAGCCTTTGTTATCCAATGCTAATTTCTCGCCTCAGCATCAAAGAGACAGTGAATTTAATCCCAAGGAAATATTCCACTAAATAAGATACTTCTATTTAATAAAAATAAAACTTGAAAAAAACCCTCAAATGTCCATGATCACTGGAATATTACTGACCCATAGGGTTGCCCATTCTTGGCAGGTTAAAATAGCAGAACAAAACATACCAATTTGTGACAAGGGAAGACTCTGACAAGCGCAGAATCCTCCCCAGCACACAGACGGGCATGACAATGCTCCTTCAGGCTATTGCCTACTTCTGTTCAGTCTCCCTCTCTCTCTCTGTCTCTCCCTCTCTCTTGTCTGTTCTCACTCCCTCACCTAATCTCCCTTTACCACAGATGGCTTCTTGTGAGTGCAGGGGAGGGCACGGCAGTTCCACAGTAATCCCCAGCCACACAGACGGAAAAGCTTGTTAGAGCACTTGCTGATCACCACAAAAAGTCAAACTCGAGCCAGGGAAAGGTCAGCAGGAATTAGGCCCTGCTCAAACTCCAAAGACTTGCCTAATTCCTCTGATAAGCCCCTTTGAAACTCAACCTGTTCTGGCTGTGCCATGGGCTCAGCCTCGCCTACGAGTAAAACCCTCCTCTAAAGCTATCTGGAACTCATTTACACAGAGGAACACACGCAAACACACGCACACACAAGTGCAGCTGCACTCCCCAAATCCCAGCCAAGGCCTTTTACTGATGACTAGACCAGAACAGTCGACTGAAGATTCAATGATTCCCGATGTGTGTGGAAGCTGCTTGGACGCAGAGTGTTTGGTTTAAATCTGGGCTTCTTTCTACACGGGGAAAGATTTAAAGCAAGAAGAAGGCTTCAGGTCTGGACTTCACGCTGCTGTTGTTGTCAATTATCCACTTTGGATAAGACATCAGAGGGAGGGGAGGGGTGCGAAACATTAATGACTGGAAAACAAAACCGATTTGAGTGAAGATGCAGTGATAAGGCTGCACTTTTCTTTAAAACCTGACCTGTTGATTTAAAATCTGGACTGATAATAATTTGTTTTACTTCTAGTGATTGTAACAGAGGGGGAAAAAAGCACTGCTTTCGAATCCAACAGAAATTTGATAAATCACCAGTTATGCCTCAAAGTAGGTCGTTGTCTGAAGACTTTATAGGCCAAACGTGGTGGGAGTTTCTAGTTTTGTTTCTTTAAATTAGCTACTTTAAATTAACTGCTTTAAAATTCAACTAAAGCAAAAAGCCATTACAATTTATTTTCCATCTGACCTTCTGATAAACCCTTCTGAAACTTGGCCTATTCAAATCCCAGGCTGACTGATTAACTTCTCTCTAGAACTGAAGAACTGTGCATTCCCAGACGTACAGGGAATGTGTTTCAGACATTCCCATCAGGTGAACTTTTACACAGAAAATCTCAACAATCTAACAATTTAGGAGCACAGTTTAACACAGTGTTTCCATTATTCTCATCTTCTTCCACATGTTAAATCCAGCAGAGCACAGTGATACAAACCGTAAGCTAAAACTCTAAAACGAGCCTCACATAAGCAATGATCTGTTGACTACGACTATATAAGCTCCCTCACAATAATTCCTTTGCAATTCATGAAGGTTGGGAAATTCAAGACAGACACTTTCAGATTTTATATCTCTTGAAGTGATAAAGTTTGGAAGGGCTGCCTATAGACTTAAAACAAACAGTCTCCCTCGATATAAAACAATGCTGCCCTCACCTTCCCCTTTTTCACCCAAAGCAGAGCCTCCATACAGCTCAGAGTGCGAGCACATCCTCAGCGTAAACACAGAATATCCTGCCCTCCAGGTGGATCAAAGAGACAGTGGTAGGCGTGCAGCTATAGCTTCATCCTCTTGGTAGGATGAAGCTGTTTGCAGCGAGGGGTCGCTGAAGTGTTAGTTCACTATTTTCTTGGTATAATGTTGAAAATGACCCAGTGTTATGCTGACTACCGTTCTAACTGTAGTGTGTGCGTTCCCCAAAAGAGGCCGTTTGGGGGGCAATGCTAGGTATTATTGCTAAGGGCTAGCCAAAAGCTATTGCTTCCATTACTTTGGATTAGCTATTGCTTCCATTGCTTTGGGTTAGCTATTGCTTTGGGTTAGCTATTGCTTCCATAGCTTTGGGTTAGCTATTGCTTTGGGTTAGCTATTGCTTCCATAGCTTTGGGTTAGCTATTGCTTTCATAGTTTTGGGTTAGCTATTGCTTTCATAGCTTTGGGTTAGCTATTGTTGTTTCTATGCTTGTCTCGATCTATGGTCCTAATATCCATCCATCCATCCATTTTCTTCCGCTTATCCGGGATCGGGTCGCGGGGGCAGCAGCTTCAGAAGGGAGGCCCAGACTTCCCTCTCCCCAGCCACTTCTTCCAGCTCCTCCGGGGGAACCCCAAGGCGTTCCCAGGCCAGCCGAGAGACATAGTCCCTCCAGCGTGTCCTGGGTCTTCCTCGGGGCCTCCTCCCGGTGGGACGTGCCCGGAACACCTCACCAGGGAGGCGTCCAGGAGGCATCCTGACCAGATGCCTGAGCCTCAACTGGCTCCTCTCGACGTGGAGGAGCAGCGGCTCTACTTTGAGTCCCTCCCGGATGACCGAGCTTCTCACCCTATCTCTAAGGGAGAGCCCGGCCACCTGCGAAGGAAACCCATTTCGGCCGCTTGTATCCGTGATCTCGTTCTTTCGGTCATGACCAAAGCTCATGACCATAGATGAGGGTGGGAACGTAGATCAACTGGTAAATCGAGAGCTTCGCCTTTTGACTCAGCTCTCTCTTCACCACGACGGACCGGTACAGCGCACGCTTCACGGCAGACGCCGCCCCAATCCGCCTGTCGATCTCCCGCTCCCTTCTTCCCTCATTCGTGAACAAGATCCCCAGATACTTAAACTCCTCCACTTGAGGCAGGACGACCCCCCTGACCCGGAGAAGGCACTCTACCCTTTTCCGGCTCAAGACCATGGCCTCGGATTTGGAGGCACTGAGCCTCATCCCGGCCGCTTCACACTCGGCCGCGAACCGTTTCAGCGAGAGCCGCAGATCACGATCTGATGAAGCCATCAGGACCACATCATCCGCAAAAAGCAGAGATGCGATCCTAAGGCCACCAAAACGGATCCCTCAACACCTCGGCTGCGCCTAGAAATCGGTGACAAAGGGCAGCCTTGGCGGAGACCAACTCTCACCGGAAACGAGCCCGACTTACTGCTGGCAATGCGGACCAGACTCTGACACCGGTCATACAGGGACCTGACAGCCCGTATCAAAGGGCCCGGTACCCCATACTCCCGGAGAACCCCCCACAAGGCCCCCCGAGGGACACGGTCGAACGCCTTCTCCAAGTCCACAAAACACATGTAGACTGGTTGGGCGAACTCCCATGCACCCTCCAGGACCCTGCTGAGGGTGTAGAGCTGGTCCAGTGTTCCCGACCAGGACGAAAACCACACTGCTCTTCCTGAATCCGAGGTTCGACTATCCGACGGACCCTCCTCTCCAGGACCCCTAAATAGACCTTTCCAGGGAGGCTTAAGAGTGTGACCCCTCTGTAATTGGAGCACACCCTCCTAATACCAAAACATAAAGAAAACACAGTGCAAGAACTCCTTTTACTCATGACTCAAAACTTTAAGTTGAAGTCATCAAACTTAAAGTTGAAAATTTATTTTAAGAACAATTGATTAAACATGTTAGAAAACCGTGAGAACCCCAGTTAACACAAATAGAGAGCTCTTAGTCAAATGCTAACTTTAGCTTAGTTAGCCAGTGGAGCAACTACACATTATTCAGGTGGATGCGAAAACATAAATCGCCCCTCCTCCGGAAGGAAGGTACGTCAGGTCAGGGCTAAGGAGCTCGTCCCCCCCCCCCCCGAGGAGACAATATGTGAAAGGTAAAACTCCCTACATTTACCTCGTTATGTGTGCGAGGTGAAGGAGCGTAAGGAGCGCTGAAGTGTATGGGAAAACATCATTGGTACGCTGCCCCCTCCAGAAGGGGTTTTGGCGCCCCCTCTGGTGCTGCGCCCCTATGCGTTGCATGCTCTGCTTGTCCACTTTTTGCGCCACTGCGGTTAGCCAGTCACAGCATTCTTAGGGTGTTTACAAATGCTTTGAATCTCGTTTGTCATTTTTTTGTACTGTTTCCTCTCCTATCAAGCGTCCAAAACACAGCCACACACTCCTTAGACATGCTTTAACAGATAAAGTCACAGGCTGACAGCACCTTTGTAGAGCTTCAGACAGACCCGATAAAAAAATAACCTAGCCTTTTAATATCTTGGTCCCTTTGTGACGGGTGCAGAAAATGGATTGATGGATGGATTGCAGCTGCATCTTTTCACTGAAGTGTGGAAGATAGAGCTGTAACGATTCCTCGAAGAGCCCCAATGAATTGAATGACAAATCCGTTGTTTATTTCATGTAAACAATCCAAGTTCTATAGAGCTAGACTGGGTATCTTTCTCCCCCTCAAAAAAGTAAATCATTGTTTCAAAGCGCATTCATTTTGTCTTTATTTAGATCTCAGTCTGATTTGTTTGATGATCTGAAACATTTTAGTGTGAGAAAAAAATGATACGCAGAAGAAATTTGTCGAACTCGTGTGGATATCAATATCAATGGACGTTTGTATTGGATTAGATTTAGCAAAGAGCAGAAAGAATTGAAAGAGGAAAAGACGCAAACCATTCCAATACAATGTTCATGTTATATTTTTTTGCCTCCTTTTAATTAAACATCAAACTATTTTTGTGATGCTGTTTTTTTTGGGTTTTTTTACTGTAAATTGCTGGTTACACTAGCTGTGAAACAAAGCACTTCAAATCGCAACCTGGAGGGGAAAATAAAACAAACAACAACAAAAAAAGAGTCCCATCTTTACCCACACCTCATAATGTTACCGCGTTTGCTTTTCAGCCCGAGCGAAAAGTGTGGCCTCAGCTCGAGAGGTGTGACGTTATTGTTCATAACCTGGGGCGCTGCTAAAAACCGCCGGCCCTTCTGGTATCTGCGCCACTACCGGCAAGCTGTTGGAGCGTTTACGCCGCTTAAAGTGCCGCCACACTTTCCTACCATGCAAATGAAGTGATAGCAGCTCCGGTGCTAAGTGAGCGTCAGCCTCTCCATGGCGCAAAGAGCTGTTTGGCGTAGGCTGGTGAGACAACAGGGGAAAAAAAGGCAGATGACTGCACTTCAGAGCCAGGGAGGATGAGAGGTCCACTTTAAAAGCTAAGACCACGGACAGGAAGAGAAAATGATACTAAATGGAGGACAAGGCGCTGAAGAGCACCGAGATGCACGAGGTGGCTATTTGCTCGTGTGAGTGGGTGGGTGTTAGGTGCATTATCAAATGAAGGTAATGCTATTTGACGGTAGCGGAAAAAAAAAGTAAAAGAGTGGGTGTGGAAGCGAGCATCTTGGAAGAAACTGAAATGTAAGGCCACGCTAAGTGTTGAGTTGTTTTGGTCGGCATCACCTCGTTTCAGTGGGCGAGTTCAGGAACAGGCACTGGGTTCAGAGGTCACAGAGGAAGATGAAGAAGGTGGGAGGGGAAATAATAAAAAGCTGTACATAGAACACTTGTTTGAAGGTAGCTCTATAAATGTGGTTATTTTGTGTTGTGCTCCAAGTTGTGCTGAAACTGCACTCGAAGAATTGCAATCGTCACTTTTTCTTTGTTACATGTTCTATTTCAATTCCCATTAACACATTGTAGATGCGTTTTTATTTCGTATTTTATAAAGTTATGACCAACTGATAAAGGATTACATTGCTGGATTATGTTATTTTTTTGTATACTATTTGGGTGGAGATTATATAAGCCCTATTGCCTCTTCTTGTACGGTTATCATTAATATTTTTCCTTAATATTTTTTTTGATTTATGTCTCTTTTTAGGTTATATCACTTTGAATTGAAGATTATATTTTTCTCTTATTTCACATGTTGTGATGTTACAATAATAAACCTTAATGTATGTTATTCTGGATTTAAAGAATCTGTGCTGAGATGAAACTCATGTTCACAGACAACTTTCGTCCAATCTGACCGAACTTCAACTGTTTCACCAAGAAAAATGAGAAAAAAATGTCTCTAGATGTCCAAAGCCGAGAAAGACAGTAGCTGTATTTCAAATTACAAATGTCCGCAAAAGTTTCTCAATATCCTAGCAATGCCAAAAAATAACAAAACAAAAACACACAAGTTAGCCATTGTGGTGATTCTATTAAATAAGAAAACCAGTTAAAATCATGCATTAGTAAGTTTTGTTCACACAATAATTCATTAAAAATCATTGCCATTCTCCTCCAACTACTTCCTGTTGTTTTCTTCTTTGTGGTTTGCGCCAGCGGTAACATCCTGCTGTTGATCATCTGACTTGTGTGATGCAAAAAAAGCACTCCCGTTACAGTTTTGCAAAAATAACCAATTTTGATATGTCCGGAAAAACATGTCTAATCATTTCACTTTTTGGTGAAAAACAAGTTTTATTGAAATTTGCTTGTTTCCATTAAGCAAAATTTACTTTCAAAATGTCAAATTGTGCAATTTTATGGCCAATAGAAACGCAGCTTGAGGTTACACTTAGGAATGTTGAAGGCAAATGCATGCCAAACGTTTCAGATTTTTACTAATAAAAAGAATACTGAACACAATTATCCTTTATTCTTCCAGTTCACAATTAAGCACCATTAAAAAGAAGAAAAGAAAATCATTAACGTCTGTGGTTGTAACATGACTAAATCAGTGCGAATACTTTTGCAGTGCCGCTGTATGTGTTCACGGATATTTGCATGTCCCTGTGTGGACGGGATGAAGGCTGCTGTCGCTGATGGCAGGAAGCCCGAGCCGGGGCCTTCACTCCAATGCTCCTCATTATCAGCTCATAATGGCTGGCAACATTGTCATGCCACCTTGGCTTGGTCTCATTAGCAGCTGGCAGCAAGGTTGGGAGATGGAGTGGACGCTGGCGTCACTCCACCTTCACTCAAGTACGGGCATGGGAGTGAGGAAGGAAGCCGAGAAGGTGGCACGAGAGAGAAAAAAATCTTCATCTCTGTAGATTTAATTAAAACGGGGGTGAACAGATGGGGAAGACGGAGTTAAGTCCAACAGGAGACAGCTCATCTGTTTGGGCTTCCGCTTCTCTCTTCCCATCTCACTCCCCCCCCGCGCCCCCCTTTTTTTTAAGATAAATTCTTGGCTTTCAGACAGTCAAAGCTTCCACACTGGAACTGTGACAAAAATAAAAAATAAAAAAAAACTGAAGTCGTTTCTAAGCTCTCAAAGGAACGCAAGCCTTTCGTTTGCTGTGGATAATTCTGGGCGGGGTGGCTATTGGCTAACCATGCTCTGGGACGGGGATGATGTGCTGCCGAAGAGTGGCTAAGCTCTTATTAAAAGGTAATCCAGGCAATCCTTGTGTAAAATAACAGAGCTATTTGTTTAAAATAGAGGAGAGCAAAGCAAAGATGGAGGCAGACAGAGGGGAAGGTCACACAGTGTCGGAGTTTGAGATCAGAGAAACAGATCAAGCCTGCCTGTGGCTCTTTTTTCCCCTCCTCTCTCCCAGAAGAAGTCGCTTTTCATTCAAATGTAATCATCACCGCGCAGTAATATGACCTTCATGGCTGCATGGTAAAAAGAGTGAAAGCAAAGCATCCACCTCCTTCAGTCCCTGTGGCCATTTCAGAGTGTACAAAGGGATCACAGGCACAAGTGAAAACCACCAAATGAATTCAAAGCAGCGCTGAATGATAATATATATATATAAAAAAAGCCTTTTTGCTTTGCAAAGACATGTAAATGTGTCTAGTGCATAAGTGGTAAAAGCTGCAACAAATTCTAGTATTTTTACACTGTGTTTGACACACTGTATCTTTGATTGACATTTGCAGTGAGAGCATTATCATAATCTCCTAGCAACCACAGCTGCACATAAACATAAGTCATAAGAAGAAGAAAAAAAAGAAAAGAAGTGCTCCACCTTGTGCAACAACGCCACTACTTTAGCATTTTCTTCTAAAGAAAATTTCTGCCTTAGCTCAATTCCCTGCTACATTAATCTCATTATCCTTTGAACCTTTTCACCGTTAATGCCAAATGCAATTTGTATTCTGAGGCCAGGCGAAAAGCCCTAAACTGATTATCCCAATTTGAACCGTGGCAGTCCTAGATATTGTTGCGTCTGAAAGGGCCATCTAGCTGGTGAATGGGCTCTCTCGCATGCCTTCTGAGTTTCATGACACAATGTTGCGTCTGCTTTGCAAGGGGATAAATTAAGCGTGTGAAAGTCTAAGCAAAGCCCTCATTTTCCAGTTAATCAAATCTTCCCCTAATCAAATTAGCGCACATAATTCCTCTGGATGCGTGGTACAAAAACAGCATTATCCCCCTCTCTCTGGAGCTGAAAGGCAGGGAATCAGCGTGGTGCCTCTCTCTCCTCTGCATGAGCGGCCCTCAATAGGAGAGGAGGAAGGCTGGGGTGAGAGCGAAAGGGGGTAAAAGGGAGTCCAGGGGTTGCTGGTGTATGTGTGTGCGTGTGCATGTGTGTGTGTGTGTTTGAGGGGGTGGGGGTTAGGTCTCTTCCCAGTGGCCTAACAGAGAAAGGCGAGGCCGGGGTAAACTTTGGCAGCATTTAAGTTCCCAGCTCATTAAAAACCCTGGCTCAGTGGCCACCTCCAGGGAGCACTGAAGCGTTGGCTAATGAGGTACTTGTTTAATTTTCTTTCAAAGGACTGGACATCTGTGACACCCTCTCTCCCATCCCCATCCCTCTACACCAATACTCCCCGCCCGCCCTTCCTCAACCCCAACCCAAACGGCCCATGCCTCATCTTTTTTTCCTTCAAACCCCACACAAAGCCCATCCATCAATGGGCCGCAGGGTTCTCTCTGGTTTGATGAAGTGTCTCCCTCTGAATGAGGCAGATAATACATTTGGAGGAGTGCAGAACAATCGCCATTAACTCTGATCCCTTCCCCCTTCACCCCCCGATCAGTCAAAGCCCATCATGGAAATTCAATAGCGGTCAAGCTAAATGAATAAATGTTCACAGTTCGGGGGAACGTTCTAATTGATTTCCCTTCATGAGATAATCCACTTTCTCATCCGCGGAGGTCCTCGTCGCTTCCTTTCACCCCCCCCCCCCCCCCGTCACTGCCCCTCCATGGGGTTGCCGCAAGTATCTGGGGGCATCATAGCTGAATAGCTGCTGTGCGTTCATCTATTGGACAAGTGTCAGGTTTGTCTCCCCAGTTCTGATGCTGCAGAGAGAGTAGAGTCTACTCAGTGTGACCCCGCCAGTCAACCTCTGCAATGCCGACTCTTATGTGAGACTCTGCCCTCGTATCTAAGCCCCACAGCGGCTCATGAGACATTAAAAGGCGCCTCGCTCTCTGCAGGGTTGGCGTAATTGGAATTCAAAGCAGCTAGCGCGGCGTCTCTCTTCATTGGTCACTTCCACTTATTTCATAATGCGTCTCGATTCTTTCATTATGAGAGCTGTCTGACTCATATTTGCACCTTGATGCCCTCGTAATGTCTAAGAGCGTGGGAAGAATACCAATGCGCTCTTTCCGCCGCCTGCGATCTCTCGCTTGTCCTCATCTGCAGCCCTTCCGCGCAATTCACAGCTAACAAGGTAGAAAGGATGGAGTAGTTACGCAAGAAGCGAGAAGGTGCACAATGAAGCGCGCCGGGTCAGAAATATGAGACCGGTGGAAAGGGCTCATGAAAACATTTGTCAATTTCCACAGTGTAAACAGGTTGTAACAATGTGCGTGGGGGTTAGTGGGTCAAACCCATGGATCATGCATCAGCTGGCGCGTGGTTATTGTTCAGCTCATTTTGTCAAAGCAAAGGGGGCAGAAGGGTGTGAGCTGCAGCGTGTGCGACAGAGAGAAGATGTGAGGAGAGAGGGACAAAGGCCTTCAGGGCAATCGGGGCAAAAAACACTGAGCTATTATTAGCATGACACCAGAAAGCACCATCTGGGCTGCTTAATGAGCCTTAACCACCGTGTTAAAAAGAGCCTCGAGTTAATTTCCTGAAACAATATGCTTATAAAAGACGATCAGGTTGTAAACCGAAATTGCTGAACAATAATGGAGCACAAAGAATTTGGCCAGAATCGGAAAATGTAGCAACCTGTTGCTTTTATCTTATGAAGAAACACTGATGTGCAACTTTTGTTTTTAGGAGATGGAAGCACTCATCCACTGCCTTTACCTGCTTGACTTCGCAGGGTCGTGGGAGAACTAGCGCCAGTGTCCGGTGGTTTTTGGTGTGAGGTGTGAGGTACGCCCTGAACAGGCCGCCAGTTCATCACAGGATATGATGGAAATATGTACTTTACTCAAATGTTACACAAAACTGCCTGAATCTAAGGCAATAAGGAGAAGCATAAAATAAAATAAATTTAGACTAACAAACTGTAAATTATAATAAGGGATGAACCGATAGTTTTCTGCCCCATTACCAATGTTTAAAAAGTATAACCTGGTGATTCTGACTTTGTTTTATTTAAAAAGTCACTAAATAAAAGAACAAAGATGCTAAAATGGTATCAGACGTAATCTTGTGGTCAGTTCTGTCACTCAGCGCTCTCTCAAGGTAGACCAAAACGGGAAAGTGACTGATTTTCACACATTTGCGGAGGTAGATAGGATCGGTGGAAAGGATTGGTTTCACATGTAATGGGCTCGAGGCACAGGAAGCAATGAACAGCAACAAAATGTGACAGTTTTCTGGCACTTGAGGTCAACCTAACTCACAGGAAGCTATAGCAATGGCAGCAACATTGTTGAAAGTTGAAAAATGTTCAATTTTCTTGTGTTGCATCGCTATCCCACGTGTGCATGCCCACATGTACGAGCTTAAAATGTCACGTGCATGAAAAGGCAAGCAATTGTCAACTCATAATGTACGGTTAGTTCCATTTGAAATGAATGAAGAAGGGATGATGTTGCCTCCGTGTGTTGTCTCCTTAAATATCAGCTAGCCGCCGATCATCCAAAATTAAGGAAATCAAGGCCTGCAAATTTATTGGTGCACCCCTAATAATAATAATACTATCATATTTATGCTTTTGTGAAGCGTCTTGCTGAACATAGTCAGCAACTACATTTGAATAGTCCATACTAACTTCTTCTTTCCTTAGCATCATCTTGTAGAAGCCTCAGGAGCCGATAATGTACAGCTAAACAAATGTGCCGTGATCTCGGTAGCGAGGATCCTGGAAATATGGAATGGTCTGCCTCGTGGTGACCCATGGCCTGGCCTTGGATTTATTTCTCCAAGCTGGTTGATTTGGTGTGCAGGTTGGCCTGAGGCGGTGCAGAGCTGCTGCAGACAAACTGGGCTGAGATGCTGATCATGGGGGTGGAGGTCAGTACTAAGGGACAGCATGAGGGCAAAGGTGTGGGGTTTATGTCATCCACCTCCTGCCTTCAGGCTTTTATCAAGCAGGCGGGTTCAACAGGGGTCAGACAGCTTGGTAAGGTGATTTCAGGCATCAATCACACTGAGTGGTTAACCGAATAAGCTTGTTCACATAGAATTTAGATGGATGGATTGAAAGTGGTACATTTTAAACAATGTGTGTATGTATGTTTGCAGAAAATGTTAGAAATTTCTCCTATTTTTGTTTCAAATCAAACAATGGTTAACAGGCTATTTTGTAGCCTATTAACCACTTATAGAATTAAGGAATCCCATAAACGGAACCTTTCTAACAGCAGGAAGTAGGCTAAGGGATCTTATAAGATACACATTGTTCCCCAGTGTAAAGAGATTAAAGAAAAGTCGAGAAATAAAGTTACTGACATCTATCCAGAAACTATTTCTAAGGCTCTGGGACTTAAATGAGCCATGGTGAGAAAAACCATCTATAAATGGAGAAAACATGGAACAGTGGTGAACCGTCCTCGGCGTGGTAAACCTCAATAGACTGAGCAAAAATGGCATCAGAGTTCCCCGGCCAAAACCGCTGCTGACCGAAAATAACCGAGAACACAGAGACCCGTTGTGAATCCATCCGTCGCACTATCGCTGTAGCGTTTGGTGCCCATCTCCAATGGTCATTGGGTGAGAAGTAGGGTACGCCCTGGGCATGTCGCCAGTCACTCTGGTGCACAAACACACTCTAACATAAAATCATTTGGAGTAATTAGTCAAACTGTCAAACAATTGTGATTTTGGTCCGAGGGAGGAAGCTGGAGTACCTGGAGAGAACCCACACCGGTACGCAAACTCACATTCAGAAAGATTCAAACCTAAGACATTCAGGCTGCAAGGCAACAGTGCTGCCAACTACTTCACTGCACAGCCCCCATCTCATGTTTTCCAGAAAAAGTCGACTATCCTCAAGACTTTTTGGTAGATTGACGAAACAAAAGTGGAACCTCTCATGACATCGTGTGCAAAGAAAACATCACGCTTCATGAAAAGAACTGATGATGTTGGACTTATTTATGCTTCAGAACCTGGACAACTCACAGAAATTGCCAAAACCCTTAATTCTGCTCTGTGCCAGAAAATCTCGAAGGACGCCGTGCGGGCATTCGGTTGTGAACTTAAGCCCAAGCACAGAATGCGGCTTTACAGGCAGCAGGTGCCTTTCTACAAAACTGCATTTGTACAAATTTCTTTGCTTCCAGTGAGCTTTAAATAATAAACAAGTGCAACCTCCCTGCGTCCATCACAGCAACAAGTGTTCTGTCACAGTAAAACTTCTTTTCCAATGCAGTTAAACTCAGAAAATTGTGATAACTTGAAGATAAAGCACCACAGAGAAGCAACCCGCAGATACTTGTCGATCATGGCTCGGGGAACTGGATAGAGTTGTTGCTAAAATAACGTGCTGTCAAAGTAGAGACCCATCACCCATGAAGGTGCCGAAAGGTCAGTATTCCAGGCTGCAGCACACAGAACATCCCTGTGTGAGTGGAGGATGTTAGCCCACAACCGTGCTTGATCGGGGCATCGCCTTCAGCTAAACTGCTGGCCGGAGCCACCCGTGGTGGTGGGAGGAGATCGGTTTGTTTCTTTGTGGGGCTTGAGGGCTGCTAAAACTGCCTCCTGGACACCTGCCAACCCTTCAACTGACTCATCAACAAGAGCCCAGGAGGACACATCCAGATACGCAGAAAGTACATCCTTTCATGCCTCTGATATACCTAGAAGTGGGGTTAGGCCTTGATAGGCTGATCTACAGTGGGTTCTTTTTCTTTTCTCTGTCTCCTGAAGGCATCATGTTGGCAATGATGCATGACACAGCCCGAGGCGCATACACGTGGGTCCAGCACAGAGCCGTAAGCCCTCTGAATCGATGTCTGTATTTGAACAGAGTTTTATTGGAGCGGACAGGACAGCAACAGCCTTGTTAGAAATATCAAGAAAGAAAAAAACAAAACACTGACGCTGCATGAAAACAAAACTCGGGTCCAAAGCCAGACCAACCACTCGCTCAGAGACGAATTATGTGGTCAAGAAGCTGGCAAGGTAGGGATCAAAAGCCACAGAGCAGAGTTTCATAAAATATGTCCTCAATTATGTCAAACCAAGGCCAGTAATCAAGCAACCTCAAACACGTCATTTCATATTTGTCTCTTTTAATACTGAGTGACAGGCAGAACAATCAAATTACATTCCTCTCAGAAAAGCCACAAGTGTAATTATGCACTAAGTAGAAACAAATCAACACACGCAGGCAGCCGTCAAGCAATGATGGCACAGTTTATGAAAAGAGCGGGGAACAGACGACGACGGAAAGGAACAGTTATACAGTATGTTCACTCTTACTTTAAAGTACTTTAGTAAACAGATCTACTATTGAAAAAAAGAGCAGAAAATCTCAAATCTCTAAAGTGAAAGTAAACAGGGCAGTGTCTGTAGTGAAATTTCAGGAGCAAATTATTTCCAATTTTTCCAGTGAATCCTGTTTTATGTTTGTGAATTATTTGCTGTGTGAATCGCTTTATGCAAGAAGGTGGTATTTTTCTGTCCCTCTATATTACTGTTCTTAAACTGGATTTGTAATACATCAGAGATTTAAAATTGGCTGCAAAAGGCTGATGAGCCATTTTAATAAAGTTGATATTATCTTTGTGTTGCATTTGAAAAAAAAAATCCAAAGCAATATACAATAAAGTTTCCTATATACAGTATGTACAGCTCTGGAAAACATTACTAGACCACTGCACTGAATCCCATTTAAAACCTGATGGTCATTCCACCAAATATTGGTTTCTGTACTCTTCCTGAGTTAAAACATGAGTATTGTTGTTTTGAAATGAATATGAACTTGTTTTCTTTGCGTTATTTGATTCCTGAAAGCACTGTATCTTTTTTGTTATTTTGACCATCCTCTTTTTCTGCAGATAAATGCTAAACTTTTGCTTGTAATTTTGGAGACATGTTGTCAGTAGTTCACAGAATAAAAGAACAACAGAGTTTCCCAAGTGTAATATAAGCCTGGCGGGCCACCAAGCTTTATTTGTGCCCTCACCAGACTTAAAATTGCTTATTTATTTATTTATTTTTAAATGTTTGCAATTTTTAAGACTTCAGTTGGTATTCAGATATTAATCTTCCAACAACACATAACTATTAAGTGATATTTTAAAATTTCGCGTCAACTTTAAACATTTTTTAACTCAAAAAAATGATGGGCTGCTGGACGAATGACTGCCCAGCGCTCCAACCACCAGGCTTAGCACGTTTTCTGGGGGAAACATTGAACAATGTTCATTTTACTCAAACATGGCACTCAAACACAGCTGATCGTTTTGAGTGGTCTCTGAATTTTTTTTCAGAGCTGTACATTAAGTGGAGCATCATGACAAAAGCCGTAATGTTCAGCTTGTGATAGCAAATTTGCTGAGCCTCACTTTGGCACTAAGCCAACAGATCTGAGTGCCACACTGCTGGACAGGGCACTTTTTTTTTTAAATGGCAGAAGTTACTCACAGGCCAGTTAATTAATTAACTATGCGTCTCATCAAGAGATGTAATTAAACCCTGTATCCAAGGTTAGGGGGGACATTTTTGAAATGACAGCCCTCCGTGTGTACCTGACAAGCTCTGAAGGTTTGAGACAGCAGGATCATTTACCATCTGCACAGGGATGTGATTCCTGCTGTTTAACATAGACACTAATTACACTGACACCGGAAACTCAAGCTTACAACAGGCGCTGATGATCATCTTGTTACTCTGCTGATTGCCGTTCCACATAGCTGTACTTCTGACTTACATGCTAAATGTTTATGCTCTCTAGTACATAATGTTTATAACAAATATTAGACTGAAGTATGGAACTATATATATATATATAATATATATATATAATACATTTCCAGTGCTCACATCTGTACCAAGAGGTGGTTTCGGTGGCATATCAAGGTGGCGATGTGATGAATCAACCAGCGGGTGCAATCATTCGAAAGAAATTCCCCCGGCAGATGTGCTTGTGTGCGCATCTTTGATTAACTTCATTAATATACATGCCTCGCTCTGATACACAGGCTGTGGCATATGGTAAAAAGCAGGAACAGGAAAGAAGTGATTTGCTGTTTGCTCTGGAAAACAAACAAGCCAACAGGTCCTAGCAGATGGCACTGTGCGCGACGCTGGTGGGAGGCGGCGCGCTGCATTGGCGCCGCCGCCAAACAGGAGCTCTCCTGTGGATGAAGAGGAGCCCCACCATCGCCCTCGGCCCGCCGCATGGTAAACAAATAAAGCATCCTTCTGCTTTCCTGTGTGCAGAGTTTTTTTTTTTAATCCCGCGCCGATCTTACCTCCTGATTTCAAAGCGCAAGAAAAAGAGCTTGTTTTTTTGGCAATTTAAAGTGCTCTAGGCTCGATGCTCTTCAATAAGCAGCTTAGAGAAGAAATGTGTTTAATAATGGCTTGTTTGTATGCTGCTCTCATTTCCCTTTTTGCTCTCCACGTCTTCCCTCAGCATGCCTGCGAGCACACATTCCATTTTGCTCCCATTTAAATAGCAAACTTGGTGGCTCATTTGCATTGAGAATAGATGTTGGTTATACATCAGCAAGAAATCTGAATTAACACGGTTTTACACTTCTGTTCCACATTAACGGGAGTGCAAACAACAAATAAATACCAGGGGTAAGCCATGGTAAAGGAATGTGCAAGCAAATGATGAAAAGTCAACGAAATGTCGATGTATTATGTTTAATTTTACATCACAAACACTTGAGTGCAAAGGAAGAAAGAAAAAAACAGGACTACATTTGATCTATTATAAATATCTTTAGCTACAGGTCCAATAAAGCAAACTGTACCCGGTGTGGTTGAGAAATATTAGCGTTTTCTTTTTCAATTCACTCAAAGATCAATTCTCAAGAATTCAAGATTATATGGATTGCTTTTTAGTTTGTTTCCTGCTTGATTTAGCTATTTCACATTGAGCGGATCAGTTTAATTGCTGTTAGAGTAAATTGTAAAGATACACCAAAAAATTGTCTGAATCAAACTACTTTAAGTTTCACTGGCTGGGAGTTGTGACTGGTTGGCTTGGAAATGGCCAAATGCACTGCAGCACAACATGCTCAATGTTCATGATTCATCAATACGAAAGAGATTGGGCAAAAATGGCGTCCATGGGAGAGAACAAAAGCAAACGACAATCGCCTGAAGAAGAAACAAAAGTGGAAATGTTTTTAGAATTTGTGCATCCTGTAACATAAAAAACTAACCGCATTTTATGAAAAGAACCCAATGCCATGTTGAGTCAAACATCCTGGTGGTATGGATGTGGCGAAACAATCAACCACCTCTGCTCTACAGCAGAAAACTGCCACTCTATGAAGTTCTCATTCTGCATAATTATAGTAAATGCCTAATTATAATAAAAAATACAGCAACCAGAAAATCTTGCTTTAAATCTTACTTATGATAAACAGTAAAAAAATAGATAGCTAGCTTGTCATAGATGGAGACAGGTGGTTAATTAACTACATAATTAGTTATCTACCTATGTAGGTAGATTCTAGCTACACTGTAAAAAAAGTCAGTAAATTTACGGTAAAAAACGGAAAAAGACCAACAGTTTTTGACCATCATATTCAAAAACATTTAATTACCGTAGAAATTACATGGAACTACCTTAAGACGAAACTGCAAAGAAAGTCAGTAAATTTACGGTAACAAACAGTAAAAGACCAACAGCTTTTGACTGTCATATCCAAAAACATTTAATTACCGTAGAAGCTACTTAAATCTACCGTAAGTCGAAACTGCAAAGAAAGTCAGTAAATTTACGGTAACAAAGCCCAACAGTTTTTGACCATCATATCCAAAAATATTTCATTACCGTAGAAATTACATGGAACTACCGTAAGTCGAAACTGCAAAAAAAGTCAGTAAATTTACGGTAGAAAATTGTGAAATACCAACAGTTACTGACTGTAATATCCAAAACATTTTGTTACTGTAAAAAATACATGGAATTACCGTAAGTCAACACTGAAAAAAAACTCAGTAAATTTACGATTGAAACATGGCATAAATCGTCTCAGGTGTATCTATTTCTTTCCATGTATGAAAAGTGTTCACATTTTCAGCTTTATTTCTGCTAGTTTGCAGTAACTGAAACTTGCATAAATGGTTGAAGACAACCTATTGGCCTTCATGAGACTCAGATAAATGGTGAGTATCTATTTAATAAATTGCCTAAAACAGTTATATTTGTTTTTATTTATGTTTTTTGTTTGTGTATTTTGTCTGGTTGCAGAGAGGATCATACCTGTCGACAACAATCAAAGGTTTAAGAACTACAGAATTTTCAGTCAGAAATTATCACACCACCTAGTTAAAGTACCAGACTCCATATGCAAGTAAACAAAGGTGAAACAAACATTTAAGTCAATGGTGCATTTATATGATGTTCATGTAGTGAATCTTTCTAACTTTTGGTTTATTTGTTTTCCAGCAGAGAAGAAACACCTGACTGACAACATGAGAGTCTCAATTTCAACCTGTGACTGGGAACCACAGCCATCCTGATCAAAGTCTGAACTCAGTGACTTGTTACTCTCAACCCAGAGCAAGAATCCTTTTATCACCTGTTTATCTTCTACAATAGGTAGAAGTGTTCTTATGTGGACACATGCTGTTTTGTGTGTTTTGTTTTCCAGATGTCAGTAATACCGTGAGGAAACTGGACAGAAAATAGAATCGGTTCATTTTTAACTGAATTTTTAAATAATTCTTTAAGTGCATTACTCATAATCTGTATTTTGTTTAATTTGAATTTATTTTCTTTATAAGTTTCTGTATAGAAATGCTGACAAGTTACACTTTCTTGTGTTGTACTATAATTTTTATGGTGAAATTTTGGTAAGAACAGTGACCAGTAAGAAAATCCCCAGGTTTTTGGGGATTTTTTTTACAATAAAATGCCAATATATCATACAGTCTGGCCATGTTTTTCACTTATGTAGATATTATCCCTCATTCAGTATGACCATATTTACTACGGCAAAACCACATTTTAATTTTTTATTTAACATATTTTAGGAAATACGGTATTTTACTGTATTTGGGAAATACGGTAATATATTGGCAGTTTTGGTGGCCAGAATTTTACCGTAATCTGAAAAAACGGTAAATTACTGCATTTCCAAAATACGGTAAAAAACTGGCAATTTTGGTTGCCAGAATTTTACTGTATTTGTAAAAAACAGTAAGTTACTGCATTTCCAAAATACGGTAAAAAACTGGCAGTTTTAGTTGCCAGAATTTTACCGTATTTTAAAAATACGGTAAAATACTGCATTTCCAAAATATGGTAAAAAACTGGCAGTTTTGGTTGCCAGAATTTTACCGTATTTCTAGAATACGGTAAAAAACTGGCAGTTTTGGTTGCCAGTATTTTACCGTATTCTGAAAACATGGTAAAAAACTGGCAGTTTTGGTTGCCAGAATTTTACTGCATAAAGACAGTAAAATTCTGGCAACCACAGCTGCCAGTTTTTTACTGTAAAATGAAGCCGTTTTTTTTTTTACAGTGGAGCTAGTTAGCGAACTAGGTACCTGCTAAATGATAGGTAGTTATCTAACCAGCTAGCTACATAAGTAGTTAGCTAACTAGCTAGTTAGATAACTTTATTAATCTATTTGGGATATTCCCTCAAAGAAATTGACATCTTCATCCAAAAAAATGTTTTGTAATGGCCTAGAAGTCGAAGTCTGATTAATTCCAGTCTAGGTGAAGTTTAAAGTCTAGGTGCTAAGGCTAAGTGAGTACATTCATAATTGAAAGTCCTCTAACGTAACAGAATTAAGCAACATTTCTCCACAGTGATGTTGCCAGTTATCAGGAATGCATGACAGTTAGCAGTTGTTGCTACCAATGGAGGCATAACCAGTTGCAGCTTTTTTTCCAATAGGGCACAATATTTAGATTTTAGATCTAATTCACTTCATAAAATAAAATTACTTGAAAACTATATTTTGCATTTAGTTTTTTGTCTAATATCAAAATTTGCTTGTTGATTTGATAAATTTAAGAGAATCTTCTCATCACTCTCATTGCGTTGTTCCTGCTGTCCACTGTCCGGTTACCCTCTTTCCAACCAATTACTTTGAAAAAAGCCATTATCTGTAATTTTATTTTGAACTAAAAGGCAAACTTTTGTTCACTGAGCTCCACATCAAGCACCAACAACATGAAAGAGTCATCTCATTCTGAGCACCAGACAACAAGCCAAATGTGTTTTTTTTTTTTTTTTTGGCTTCCAACTGCATGGCTGGGAAAAAATGCATGCATAAAAAAAGATCTCAGACTCTTTCATGTTTTCTGCATGTTCAATATCCAAGGCCACAATTAGGGTGCAGCTGTGCCCATCTGCATTCTTCATATCAGTATTTCTATTGTTTACAGTAAAGGCAGACTCATCACCTTGCCCTCTCCATCCTCCGACATACACTGTATGCTAATGAGAATGATTAGGAAAGTTGAACAGACTGATTAAAAAAGTTCAGCTTAATTAGTGAATGATAGATAGCCGTGTGTGGTGTGTTCCTGATGAATTTGTTGCACCAATCAGTTGCTGACAGATGAAGATTGAGAGTAAGAGGGAGAACCAGAAGGAGAAGAGGGGGGTGGGGGGAGGAGGGAGAAAGAGAGAGAGAGGGAGAGCAGGAGCCACAAAACTGATGGTTTGGAGTCCATAATTAGGCAGCAGTTTTTCCTCTCTAACCATTTTCCCAAAAGAAAAGAAGCCTGACTACTTAATTGGAGGAATCAAATTTAGTCAAGCGCCCCGTCGGCTCAAACCTACATCATTAAAGTTGCCAGCTAACAAACATCAAACACGAGGCAGCATTAATGAAGCAGATGTATTAATTTCCCATTTATGAGCAGCTAAGCAACTCCATGCTGCTCCCCGCTCTCCCTCCCCCTCGCTGCCTTTTCTCCCTCGCTTTCTCTGACAGCACTATTAATGATCTTTAATGCCCCACAGGCAGTAATAGGCCCCACTGGGAGAGGCGAAACATTGCGATTTGTATTGAGGATTTAGACGTAACAGTGGGGAGAGAGGAAGAGTGAGATCTCGGGACGGCTCCGCAGTGCTTGATCAGAGCGCCCCCCACGGCCCCCTTCGCAGGGGCGTCTGCCGCGCCGGAATAATAAACGACAGCCACGCGATTAAATCAAACCTTCTGTTCAAAAGGGCCAGAGCGGCTGATTGTCACTAACAATCGAGCCGCTTTTTTAAACACCCCCGGGAAAAGAAATCAAAAGCAGACAGCCTGGAAAAAAAGAAAAAAAAAAACTTCAACGGCAAGTCTGGCTCTCAACACCTGACATTTAGCACGCATCGGGAGAGACTGAGCAGAGCCAGAGAACAGCCAATGAGGACCGATCACTGGCAAACCTCAGACCAGGCTTATTATGAAACTACCCACAATGCAACAGCCTGCTTGATGTTTTATAATTCACATAGCTTTTCTGTTAGCCACATGTTACAATAAACAGTTCCCATAAACATATTCCAACTATATTCATCTTTCAAACTTCTGAATACGTATTAATGAATGTTGCAGTTTCTGTCTGATGTGAGCCTCATATCAAAATGTCTACCATCTCTGCAGGGTCAGCAAGAGAAAATATAATTCAGAATTTCACTAAAAGAACACAATGCTTATAATAAAACATTCTGGTAGTAGTCTGATGGTGTTGGACTGATTTGACATGATGAAAACATGAGTTCTGCTCACCAGTAGAAAATCTCGAAGAAGAATTTCAAGTAATCATTGCCGTTCCATGAAGAGTGTAAGTTTTCTTTCTGCTGCCATACACACAGCCACTCACAAACCTACTCAACCACAGACCCCAAATAGCCCCAAAAATTGAACAAAGAACAGTTTGATAAGTTACTTATGAGAAACAGTAAAAAATTATAGCTAGCTAACCAGACATATGATAAATGATGGATAATTATCATTTATCACCTGGGTATTTAGCCAACTGGTAAATGATAGTTAGCTAATAAATAATAGCTAACTAGCTGCTAAATGATAGCAAGCTAGCAAGCTGATAAGTGATAGCAAGCTAGCATGTCCTCCAAAAGAAAAGAAGGATTTGGAATGGGTTAGTACTCACAGCATCCAGTATAGATGCTGTGACTTCTAGACTGGGCTTGGAAATCCTCTAATGTAACAGAATGAAGGGGCAGAGTAGGCCCACATTCCTCCACAGTGATGTGGAGACTTGTTGCCAGTATGGGGAATGGATGATGGCAGTTCTTCCTGCCAAGTGAGAGCAATTTTTTTTCATACAGGGCACAATATTTAGTGTTTAATAATATTTAAGGTTATTCAGTTGCCAGACACAGACATCGTCCCGGTGCTGCATGTGAACATCTCATTACTGGGTGCAGATGATGAACTGGAAACGATCCTGGTCTCACATAGATCTACAAATTGGAAGCTTTCCAGACCTGCAGCTTTCTAGTGTTCCTCCTAAAAAAAAACAAATAAAAAACTGCTTGTTCCTATCTTCATTAAGTTCATTTACAATTCTCCAGTGGCTAATGCTGTTTTGTTCCAGGGATTTGTTTGGGAGTCAGACAAAATGCTGATAAATCTGACCTACATACACTGAGCTCTGTGAGTGCAACACAAGCTCGATATGGGAGAAAAACAGCAATACCAGAAAATTCATGATGTTTTCTTCTTTAGGTTGTTGCCAAGCTTTAAGAAGAAACTGTGCTTTTTGCTTCTTCGGTAGCTGACTATATCTGGAGCTGCCCATTTCTTCACATCATTCTCAGTAGTCTTCAATGAAACAAGCTCTTTTTACATTGCATTTATACAATGCCTTGTTATATTCACACCCCTTAAACTTTCTCACATTGTGTCATGTTGCAAAAATACATTTCTTTGATACTAATTCTCAATCAGATTTAGGTCTGGACTTTGACTGGGACATTGTAACTTATGAAAATGCTTTGATCTAAACTAATTTATGATTTTATTGCTGAAAACTGCTTTAATAATAGACAATATTAACATGAGTGCAGCACCAAATATGACATCCAAGCAGTCTTTTGCAATGTGTTCCTGCACACATCCATGTTCTGTGGTTGTGTTGGAAGAAGGCAAACCTACTGCCAAGTTTTTACGATCGTGTACTCGCTGTTGTACAGTAAGCTGCTCGAACCGAGCATTGAACCGTTCTGTATGCGACGCAGGGCAAGGACACACAGCGTGACTGCATCTCTGTGCAGTGCTGACAGGTGGCTGTCCTGGTGAAAAAGAAGTGGTACTAGGCACCCATCTAGCTCAGTGTCAAATGAAAGAATTTGTCGCAAATCATAATGCTCGACTATGAAATCTCAACCGTCCGCAAGTGATGTCTTTCTGTCTGCCGGTCAGTGAACTGTGTTGTGTGACGCCAATAGCTCCGCCAGGACCATTCTGTACCTTAGTCCCATGGGCCTCCAACTGAAGTTGGGCCCAGGAATGGTGTGGTACAGGTTAGTTGCACGGGTGGGGCTTTAACAACAGACAAAGAAAGCACATTGAACCGTACCAACCCATGCCACAACGCTCAGTGGAAACAAGGCATAGCAGAAATCCGTCTGATACTGTCCATTTTGTTCCATCTGTATACTTATCAACTTTCAATTTCTCTTTGCATATCTCTATTATGATGCTGCTGTGACCATGTTTCCTGGTGGGAAGGTGTGTACAGGACATATGTTGAACAGTGGCAATCTATTGCCTCTGTTCCCTAAAGGTTTGAGGAACAGTGGTGGGAAGAATATAGCCACCAATCAACCAGCAACAGTGATTAACACTAATGGGACTCATCATCTTGTTATACCTGGCAGCTGGTGGAATATATTCAGTTTATAGCAGTATTTACTCAAACTGAAGACACTAAATACCATGTTTACTGCAGTTAGGATGTACATAACTGCTGATAAAATCTCAACAGAACCCCACTTCAAAAAATCTTAAAATATCTGCAGCAAATTGCTTTGCAGCAAATCCACCAGCACGCCTTCAGAAGTTTACCTCGACAGGTCAGCACTGTCTCGGCAGCAAACAGGGACCATAAGCATCTCTGGGTGGGTGATCGGTGCAAAGCGGTACGGGTGAACTCCAGTAAACCCTGTTATACTTCACAGGCTAACATCAAAACAGGCACTTTGCGCCCCATCTGTCTTTCCTCTCGGTCTCCTCAGACGGCAGCGTCTCAGCACTTCTTCTTCTCTGTGGCAGGCAGCAGAGAAAGCTGCCAGAGATGCAATGATAGAGAGAGGGGGGTAACACAGCTGGGGGCTGAAGATAGCAGATTCTGTCAAACAGTGTCAGGGTCCCGGCATAATGGAGTTAGGATGTCCACAATGGATAAATAAAACAAATAAATAACCTGAAGACAGAAGGGGGAATGGATTTTACTTTTAAAGCAGCTTAACAGTCAGAAAGGCAGCAGAAGCCTCAACTTCAAAGATATTTCAGTTAGAGACGGACTAATTAGAAACAGAGGATAGGCACTTTTTTAAAAATCTTCTTTTGCTATTTTCTGTCTTATGATGACCCAGCTGTCTTCCTGCAGCATTGGGGCCATCATTATGAAGCCACACAGTTATAATTGTATCCAGAAAAAGCATTCCCTGCTATGAGGCCACACCGACAGCTGTTCGGTCTCACTTATCATTTCACCAAATGTTCTGACATCCAATATTAACAAAAAGAAAATTATTGCACTCCAAAAACTGATTAGTTATTAGGTCTGGGAGTGGTTGGCCAAAATTAACTCAGCTGTCAAGAAAGAATTTGTTTCTGTCAGTTAATTCAATGTTTAGCAAGGGATCACAATTACATTTTCACACAGGGCGAGGTCAGTTTGGATTGCTTCTTTCCCTTGACTCACAAAATTATCACTTGACAGCTGCTTTTTCTGTTTACTCTAGTTATCTGTATCTGTTTGCAGAAATCTCTAAGGTAGCAAATACTTTCCATAGCACAGCATATTTTCTACAGAATACACATGAAGACAGCTGTTTTACTTGTATTGTGCTAATCGCTAATACAAGATGGTTAGGAAAATCAATAATAAAACTCAACTTACTGTCCTCTCATATATGCTGATCTGATGTCTTTTAATATAAATATAGGTCAACTGGTATTACATCAGTTCTGAGTTTAACAAAAACCCGAGTGGTGAATCTCTAAAAATTATAATAAGGTCTTAATATTAAGTCTTAATAATAAGTCTATGTTCATTTTCTATGGATTTTGCAAGATAAACACAATAATCGCTTTCCCTCCTCCAGTGAAGTGACTGGCAAAGTTGGCGAGTGTGAAATTTCTATATCAGTCACTTGGATGTGCAAACACAAGCTTGCGATGCAACACAAGATGCTGAAAAACGTTCAACTTTAGTCGATGTCATTGCCATTGCGTCACACGGGACTGCAAGGTGGCAGAAACTTTCCGCCTGTCGGTGTCGTTCATCGCGCCCCTTGTGTCAAGCACATTAGCAGTCTTATAGGAACAAATCTAAACCATTTAAATTGCAACAAAATACTCCCAGTGATTGGTTGTAAATTCAAATCTGTTTTCTGGAGTTTATAAAACCCAATATAGAGCAGATTTTGTAAAAGCAGCATCAAGAAGACTCAAAGGATGACAGTACTGAACAGCATCCAATGATGATGCATTCGTCATTGCTGGACGCTGCTCGATCAATGCCTTCTTTATCATGATATGTTTCTAAAGTGACTTCTACCCCTGCCACCGCAAACACAAAGCAGCACACACAGAAAAACGCCTGCTCATGCATCTGGCCTTCTCCCCGCAACACCCAGTGATTTCATTAGTTCCGTATTAGGATTGATGGGACTCTTCTGTGGGACATAAATCAATTTGAGAACACTTTCCTGAACTTCTGCCTCAACCTGCGATGGAGCCATCAAGCACAAGGGGTTGGCTGAGAGGTGGGAGTCCGGAACAGCTGCATTAGTCGTTTGGTTTTGCTCGGGGTGGGAGGTGTGCGCGGTGCACAGAGGGAGGTGTTGGGTGGGGGTAATTTTGCCTATGGGGTTTATGATCGAGAGAGTTCTTCCTTCATGCTCCACGCACCCTGGAAAGCTCTGCTTCCACCCATTCGCCTCTTCCAGAACCACCTTTTACCTTCACCTCCATCCATCCCCACCACTGTGATTTACAACTGGTACTCACGCTTCCTGGGAATTGATTTCCAGGGAGCGCTGCCTTGTGCCCATCCTTTCTGCGGGAGCCATAACGATCACGCTGTGGATCATTAGTCCGGACCACTGTTTTCCACTGCTCCGTTGGCCGGGGCCATACATCTCTCCCCTCCTCCTTCCAAGTCACCACCACTGGTAAATTGCCTATCCCTTCCAGTCCTCTTCTTTCTGTCTCACCATCCCCCCCACATCCCCAGCTGCAGTCACAGCTCATGATCCTCATCTGTCCTCTTTTACACCAAAGCATTTATCGAAAAGCGTGCTGCGCCGGAGCCAAACCCTGGTCTTGAGTGTTTATAGAGCATCCGGGACTGAGGAAATCCTTCTCACGTATCTCCCGGACTGACCTTTACTGCCACAGCCAGGGAGATGGCACATCCTTCAAGCTACTTGTGAGGGAAGTGACCAAATGACAAATAAGGAGGCCATATCCGCACAGATGGGTTTTTTTTTTGTTGCAGATGCCGACTGGGGGGGGAATATGAATAATAATAAAAATGAAAAAGCCGATAGAGTCAGTTTGTCACTGAGAGGGACAGAGCGGAGCCGTGGAGTCAAAGGCGCTTATTTCACCCCCTGAGGAACAATATGTTCTGATTTGTAGCATTTGCTTCTTGACAATGTGCCAAAATGGAAGGCATGATTGAGCTTCCAGGGGTACTTTGAAAGACCAAAGCCAGTATTTTTCCCTGAGTGCTCAGCAAGCTGCCATTTTCCTGCTTTTCTCTCACCCTGCAATCTTAAAATTGCCGGAACAATGGGGTAACACTAAGGTTTAACTCTAGTGCTAATCACACTTGTTCAGTCTCGGGGCTGCAATCATGCCGGCGCTCATCTGCAACAAACGGATAGCGTGCTTCTATTGTTTTCAGAAAGACTAAAGATCGGAATTAGAAGAGTGGGGGAAAAAAAAATAAAGTAAAAATGCCGTCCCAGTATTAAGAAATGTTTTCCACGGCTCGTTACTCGCTTTTCTTCTCTTAAAAATGACACCATCAAGACAAAAAATCGTCTCCAGCTGCTTTCAGAGTCAGATCGTTTTTCCTCAAATTCAGCCATGTTTTACAGTTCGCTTGATTGATTGCGTTTTTATGGGAACCAAATGCGAAAGTGGTCAAACAAACAAGCGTTTTTCACTGTATTAACAAGCCGGGCTAAAAACAAACATCAGCACAGATCAGCGGTCTCAGCTGCGTCTAGTGGTTCTGTAATGTGCCCTGGCAGCAGCACTGGAAGATTCTCGAAGTGGAGCCCGGGTCTGGCACCACGCACTGGCAGCCATGATTTACAACAGCATTTAAGTGAATCTAATAAGCAGAGTGAATGCTTCCCGTCGCTTTGGCATGGCCCGTGCCTGGGCCCTAATCATTCAAATATTTTGGCAAAAGGCAATACCCCGCTCCTCTCCAAGAGAGAATAATGAGACACGGAGCTCTTAATCACAGCAGATCAGTTCAAATAAATGAAAAGAGAATCAAACGCATTCTTTGCCGAGGCGGCCCTTCTCCCCGTCCAAATGAGCTGACGAAGGGCCAGATCTGTGAGATGGAGATTTACCCGGGAGATGGAGCAGATTTTCCATGATTCCTGAAACCCCGTCTCGCTCTGGCAGACTTGAAATTAAAACTGGAAGCAGTAAGCTTTGCATGGACATTCATTTGAAATGTTCAAGCACAGCTGAAACCAGATATTTACATACCCTGTATTTAAAGAGACATAACCGTTTTTTTCCCTATGCAGCTGAGTTTCCATTATAAATCTGCGCTAATTCTTGTCGATTGTTTTGCTAATGCCGAAAAAACACAATTTTGCAATCAGTGTCTCCAATAAACAAGTAACACGTGTGAATAAGCATGTTCGTGTGGCATTAAAAGACGTGTCACGCCATGATCCTTCAACTACTTCCTGTCGTCATCTTCTTCATGGTTTGCGCCAGCGGCAACATACGGTTGCTGATGATGTGACTCGTACAATGAAAAAAAAAAGTGTTTTTGTTGCACTTTTGTGAAACAAACCAATACGGAAAGCGGGAGTTTTTACAGAATTACAGAGTTTCTGTTAAACAAATGCATTTTCGAAATTCCTCTCAGCAGCTGCAAGACTTTATAATCATCACAGCTCTCAACAAACAGCAGATAAAACTCAATAAGTGTTTACATCCCTGCTGGCATTTGCATCGTTTTTTTAGTCATTGTTAAAAACATTTCTGCTGCTGTTGTACATCTGTTTCTACAATGATATACTACATTGTAAATAGTCTGTTTTTTTTAGTTCAACAAACGTACACATTAAGTACATCTTAAAAAATGTCACCAAATTCAGTTGCATGTCCCTTGGATCATGAATATGATACTGCTACTCTAATACCTGCACTTTATGTTACATTATGATGATTATTGTTTCTATATACATATGTATATATATGTTTGAACACTTTTTGTGTGAATCTCTATATATCTGATCCTGCTGTTATACCTGAATTTCCTCCCTTTTTATACAGCAGATAAAAATATCAGGTTAGAACTCTGGACACTTTTTCTGACCGGTTTCAGAAAACTCTGGCCCACTTCTGTGTCACTTAAGCGCTCCCTCACACTTGTTCAGTCACACCTAAGATGCTTTCTGGAAAACCCACGCAGAGCGATGTGGAAGCTCCGACACCTCATCCAAACTCAATAATTCACCGTGCCTTTACTTGCCAACTCTTCCCCCCCTGCCAATCTGAAGCCCTTCTGCTTGCTGAGACAGCGCTCTAACAAACGATGCTGTCAGTTAACAAGATGGAAAAACATTCTGTTAATTTCTTCTCTCCCTCCTCCCCTCCCCTCCTTGGCGAGGAATCTTGATGTGTCGAGACGAGGGCTGGATCACAGCTTGCCTGGGGGAAGCCTGACACAAGACAGGCTGCCGCTGACATGATGAGCCTCGAGACTGCTGGCACATTCCTGTGATGTCACTTCCCCCCCCTCACCTCCTTTCTCGACAGCTCTGACACCCCGGCGCGGGGTTCTGGGAGGACGAAGAAAAGAAGGAGCTGCTTGCTGGTGGAGCTGGGGGTGTGTAGGGGGCTTGTGAGGGAGGAGGAGAGGCGGGGGGCTTGATGAGAAGAAACACGGGTACGTCGACTGCGCGGCTCTTCTGTTTTCTTTAATGTTCCCGCTTTTATCAGCAGTCGGAGCTGTCAGCGGTAATCACATTTGTAGTGAAGAGCTGCAGAGACGATAAGCCCGGCCTGTCAGAGCCGCATCCTCTGCCGCAGACATATGCTGCTGCTCTCTGTCTGTCTTTATGCATGATGCCACTCTCCCCAGAGAGAGCAGAGAAGAAAAGCACGGAGAGGGGTGGATCATCCCGACGAGGAAGACGGAGGAGAAATAATCACATCCCATCCTCACAAGGGCCGGGGTGTGTTTGTTGCATCTCATTTATCACAGGCATTTATCACATTTTGAAAGCCGTTTCCAGACTATCACAGGGCAGAGGTAATGATACAGTGCCTCACAAAAGTATTCACGCCCCCGTGAACAACTGCAAGCCTATTTCATTTAGATTATGTGTTATAGATCAACTCACAGTGATGCATACTTGGAAAGCTGATGGTAAAGAATATGTTTAGTTGTTTGTTTGTTTGTTTTTAAGTAAAAACCAGACTTTAAAGTTCATTTTGATCCAATAGATACATCGGTTTTAATGTGTTAAAATGTTAACACAATCAACTGCATTTTTTTGTTTTTCTTTTGTACATGCAAAGGATCCGGCGGGAACCTTTGCATTAGTGCGTTTCTAGTAGGACAGTAAATCTGAAGTACAAGAGGTATTTGCAAACAACAGCAACAGCCGACAAAGCAGCTTCTCTTGTCCCACAGAGGATTAAACTTTGCTTCAAAAACAAAACGATCTGATTGGACGTTGGAAATGACTATTGGGATGCACGAGTTGTGCTAAAGAGAGTTAGCCATTCAGTAAAGCTATATAAACCTAACATAGCATCTCAATGACAAACATGTTGCTACAGTACAGATGTCAGCGTCCACAGCTCACATTTCTAAAGAAGGACTTCTTCACACAAGTCCCATGAATGATCAGGGGTTCCTGAAACACCTAGGAGCTTAATAATAGTAGAATAGGACTTTCTATCTGATGTTTGAATAACCTAAGTAATATTAAGAAGCAACAAATGACTTTGTTGTTGACCTCATGTATACTTATTCAACAACATAACAGCAAAAATTGTTTTTGAAATGTTACTTATTTTGTAGTTTTAGATTAAAATGCAATTAACTTGATAAAAAAATTTTATCGAGTCCCGTCAACAGTAAAAAGCCTGACATAAATTTGTAATCAGCTCACTTTCCTCTGACACCCCAAAATAAAATCCAACTAACTGCCTCCAAGCTTCACCTACATCTGTGTGTACTTCAATTGCTTTAGAAATACAGATGCTCTGTGTGCACCTCAGAGGTCTGTCTGAGTTTTAGTTGTGGAAAAGTGTAAACAGACCCTCAATGTGCAATAAGATGGGGAGGCCTGGGGTGAGTGGGTGAGGAAAAACGTATGCCCCACAGTAAAAAAAATTGAAAATAACCTAATTTTCCTTCAAATTCACAAATTACGGACTACTTTGTGTTGGTCTGCTTTTGAATAGAACTCTACGTAGAAAAGCTCAAGTAGCTTATGATGAAAGGATTTCAGAAAGTACCTGTCAGTTCCACAAACCTTTTGAACTCATACACAACTGCATCTTCAAATTCGTCAAACGAAATCTCAAAGAAACAGCTAAAAAGCAACGTTGTTCCATGTGAAGCAGCAAACCCACAATGATCACAGGTCACTTTAGAGTAGAACCGATGCTACTTTGTTGCGTTCATATTTTTTTTCCGCCTCCCGCAGCTATTAGACTGCTTCGCTGCTAATAACTGTCACAACAATCTGCAGAGATGAAGACAAATGTGGCCTTGAGTCAAAGCTCGCGCGTCATATTTTATGACTGCAAAGCATGATCATTAGAGAGATGAAAGGTAATTACATGCACAGTTAACACGGAATGCTGCCGTGGCATCATATGCATGACAGGTGGCGTGTTGCATATAAATAATAGAACGCGAGACAGTCAAAAGTCGCCGGGCATTTGGTTACCAATTATCCTTCTCTTGTGAGCATTAAAGCACTGTGTATTGTTTACCGTTAACAGACATAATTGAATAATAAACCCTCGTCCCACCTGTTCACTGTGTATGGGAGACAGCACTTTGGTTGGGATAAATGAGCTGTCCTCTCCCTCATCTTCCCTGTCCCTCCCTTCGCCTCCCCTTCGCCGGCTCTGACAATGGCGATGAGAGGCCTGCCCTCGCAATAGCCATTAAAATAATGTGGCCTAACCTGAGCAGAGGTTAACCAGCTAATGTCCCCGGTACAGCTCCTCTGTGGACATGAATAATGCAGATCAGGTTTCTAAACAAGCACACAAATGAATCTATAAATCACCCAGGTCAGGGCAAAGTTATTAGGCCCCCCTCCCTAGCTTCCCATTGCTATCGCACTCTGATTTGTCCCCATCAGGCTCCTGCTGAGGGAGATACGATGCATAAACATAAGCTGAAACGTGCCACTGGTTTCATAGGGGGATGTAAACCAAAATGCACTGATCAGAGATTATATACACATAAATGCTACCCGCCTGTTTCATACCGTGAAGGCAAATAAACAGAGACCATACTGGCTCAGTTGTCGCCCAATCCGGTGTCGAGGAACAAGAACACGTAACCCTAACTAACTGTGAAATGTCGGCAATGGACATTGCACTGTTGGAATGCTACTACTCCAGTAACCCCAGGCTTCAGGGCTACATGAGAAAACTGTGGGAAAAGTGGAGGCTTCGACACCCACAGTCTAAACTAACATCAAAAGATCTAAGTCTGTGTTGCAACATCCAGAAACAGCAGTCACTTTCTCAGCTAGAGACTCAAGAGATACAACCTGGCTCAGACAAGCTGGTTGGGAGCCAACATAACCCCGCCACCCAAGATTGGGTAGACGAGAATACCTTAATGCATGAACAAAATTAAACATTAAAGCTCTAAGAATACATCAGGAATCTCAGACAATGGAAAATGGAAGAGAACGAGTTAAAGGAACCATATTGGGAGCAAAAAACACTGCAATTGATGTACTACTTAAGAACCTGGCAGGCTATAAGGCAACTGGGGCAGTGACCCCGCCCCTCCCCCTCCCCCATTCTGGAGAAGTGGCTCAAACAGATGCCTGGAAAAACATCAGAAATCTCAGTCTTAGGAACAGTTAAGTTACTGAGAAGAGCCCTCAAGCTCCCAAGCCTCTGGTAGAAAAATTGAGCTAGAGAGGCACTTGGTCTTCTAACCAATGAAACGGAGGGTGGGTGGGAAAACAGTTACTGTTCTCACAAAAAAGTTAGAACTATTCAGTCTTGGGTGGAAAGTCGTGATGTGTACTATTACAGTCACAGATGACCTTCTCTAAACGAGTGAATGTTTCAGTACTTTATACATAACTTATCTGCAGCTCTCAATAGATGTCTGATCGATGAATGGACCAATACATTTCTTGGTTCAATCGTCAGATGAAGCAGGCATTAATTAATCAGTTGTGTACTGAAAGAAGCTGCACTGTTTGATTTATCCAAACTAACGATGTTCACAGGTTTGATATTTGACATCTTGTTAAATGGCGTTTTAACTAAAACTCTGAGGTGTGAGACGTTTAACTGAAGTCCTACAAGGGGTGCTGGTTTTAATGTTTTTATCTTTTTTTCTTTAACTTTTTAAAAAATTCTCTCTGTCTTTCTAGCTGTTTATTCACTGTCACATGCTGTTTTTATTTTAATTATGTAAAGTACTTTGAAATGCCTTGCTGCTGAAATATGCTATGCAAATAAAATTTGATTGATTGATTGATTGATTGATTGATCTTATGCCAGGAATGTCCAAAATTAGCAAGGTTAATGCTACTAAAGCAATCCATGGTGCCTGTATAGAAAAAAAGGTTTGATTTAAACTTCCTCCAGTCATTTGTTGATGAACTCCATGATGCCTACTTATCAGTGAATGTTACTCTAGTATAAAGTGGTTGGTAGACGGGACTTAAGAGTCCAATGCATTGATCAAATGTAAAATGGGCCCTTTCGGACCAGCTGTTCTGTATGGGATGGTTTTTGACAACTGAAACATAATCTAATCCTCATTTCCATTCTTAGATGTCTTACATAAAACACATTTGTCAAATCACACAATGTCACTGCAAATTGGTTTTAGAATTAAAATCTCAAATTAAAAAAACACAGCCTATTGCCCTTTATGCTTTCTCCAGTTTCTGCAAATCCATCCACAGATACAAAGCCTGGACATGCTCCTGGGAGGCAAGTCGCAGCAGAAGTCAGAGGGAGGATAGTGTTTGTGATGAGGGAGGCATGGGAGTTTAGTTCACACAGAAAACTAACCCATCTCATTTGTCAAATCTAGTATGCGCTCCCACATACTCTATCAAACAAAGCCACTGCTAGCTCACAGAGTCATTTCCCTCTCTCCCAATTACAAATGAGTCCATTAGTGTGTCTGCAGTGAGCCCTGCGCTGTCTCCCAGTAATGGCTTGTGAGATTTCCATCATAATCATAATGGCTCCCAGAGCAGCCATGAGTGCAGATGGAAGGTCGCTCATAGGTAATGAGCTATCTCACCACCCAAAGGGCACGTCTTCTGCTTTGTTGTTTGGAGCTGCATCCCTACGCCTGGATATGGCTTTTTTGTTGCGTCACAGACTGTTACGGCATGTTTTTATGCATGAAGATGCAGGGAGAGGATTTTGAAACAAAACGGAGCCTGGCACCGATTAACATCGCTAAGTTGGTGTCTTGGCTCCAACTGTCGACGTTAAATCGCACCGCTCGAGCCAGCACACGGCAGCTAACGCCAAATGTCAGCCACACATTAGTCTGCATGTTGAATTCCCGTCTCCCTGCCCTGGTTGGCCCGTTTTTTCTGAGCAGAAATATCATTAGGCCCAGCGATGTCAGCATGACTCACCTCCGCTTGCCATTCAAGACACGTCACAATCTTTTCTCCGGCCTTAGACTGCAGCAGCCAGCACATCTGCATCTTCTGCCAATTATTCTCTGAATGCCAGTCTCGGAAACAGTTTTTTTTTTAAGATTGCGTGCGCTCTCTTCACTAGTGAGCTGGCTGTCTGCTTACCCATGGGGCATCTGGATCTGGGTGGAACGAGCTGACGGAGTCCTCACTTATGCCTAATTGACCTGAGGGCTGTTGCACTGCTGTAATTCGGGTCATATCAACGAGGCATTGTCATGCATGCTTCTGGCTTTATGGAGGCCGGTGTTTGCCTGAGTCTTTGGTGTCTGCTTGTACAAACATTCATATGAGCAATATATGGAGGAGAACATGGCCACATTCATCCCCAGACGATTGGAGAGGAAGATCTGGGATTACAAAGAGCAGCTGGTTGGAGCTACGAGCAGGTTTTCTAAACGTTTGCAGGTAAAGTTCCCTGTGGCCTTAGTTTTCACTCAAAATCTTTATACCACATTATGTAATGATCAAAAAGTTTACTTCTGATGAGAATTGAGACAGGCTAATTTGATTATGTAAAACGGGGGTGTCCAAGCTTTCTGTAACATAGGGCAAAATCGTCCACTCATGAGTTCCTGGGCCAAAAATGAAAACTAAAATCACAAAATCCTTTTGTGAATTAAAAGGAAAGCAGAAAACTTGGTTAATAAAAGATTAACACTTTGCGTTGTTTGTAACATTTTTGTGAGAAGATTTTAATTTGTGGGTCATAGATTTGTCCTAATTGAGATAAGTCTCCATCTGCATTGAACCACCTTCGCTGGTAGGATGAATTTGCATCATTACATCATAGAGGCTGCAAAAAACTACTTTACAATACAGTTACTTTTTAAAGGGGAAGTCTTATGTATTTTCCAGGTACATAGAGCCAATTTATAGCACAATCAAATAACTATGCCACCTTCAATTGTTATAAAAATGCTATATATCAAATATGACTTAAAGGAAATTTGACTTTGTCATTTCACACCTTGAAATTGGGCCTTGGTGTCTTTCTCCTGCTCTTCCTGAAACTCTGCCTTCAGGAGTCATCACAACATCATTCCTCTATTAATCTTTTAATGTTTTTTTTTGTTGTTTTTACCAGTGCTGCACTGGGAAGTTGCTTGTATAATGATCTCAGCAGATGCGCAGTTCCACCTGGTGTTTGCTAATTGCTGCTGGCTAATCTGAAGGAGCCGAGTGGGGGAGTCTTTGGGGCTGCTCTATGAGCTTCTCAGCTTGGAAGCCTGGAAACTGCAGCTCAGAGGAGGAGCTGCATCTGGAAGGCAAAGCTCAGAGGAGGAGCTGCATCTGGAAGGCGAACCTCAGTCCCACCAAGCGTTTTGCACAGCTGACTGGTTGCCATGGGAGATTAAAGGATTTCTCAAACATGCATGAAAGAATCAAGAAAACACTCCAGGTATGCTTTAGATAAGGAAATAACATTGTAACATGATGTAAAGCCCCAAAAAGTCAATTTTGCATAATACTGCCCCTTTAAAGCTTGTAACATGGTGGTAAAGGCCCTTAGATCTGGCCTGCCTGTTCCCGCTATCTTAAAACATCAAAGACTAGATTACAAACATCCTGCTGTGCATAATCAATTAACTGCATATGTTGCCAGTTTTACATGAGTCATTGCAGTGCTTTAATGATATATTGATAAATATGTATATATTTCTGAAAGGGACAGCATATATATATATATATATATATATATATATATATATATATATATATATATATATGTATATATTAGAGGTGTGCCAATCGATCGGTCACCGATCATAATCGCCCGATTTCCGTGAAATCGGTGATGATCGGGATCGGCCGATCATTGGCTCTTGAACCGATACCGATCAACTGCATAACTATAACGCACTGAGTGAATGAGGACGTTTGCGTGTTGCGGCGGAAAAAAGAAGCAGGTCAAAATGCATCAACACAACGAAGCTAATAGACATAAAAACAATGACGGAGTTTGGCTACATCAAGGCTCAGTGCAGTAAAAAGACATGGAGGATCAGACAGCAGGTACAAATACTCACCCGGATTAGCATGACGGTCAGAAAGGTAAACAAATAACCTGTAAAATGATTTAAGTCTCGGAGCTGCGATGTAAGACGCTGGTTCTGCTGTTGAACCGCTGCTACGCTACAGGTAGTAATATTTCATATTTAGTAATATTTGACACGGAGCCGCTTCTGCTCCACCCGGTAGTGACTCTCACACCGAACCTGTTTAAAGCTGCAGCATCTAACCTAAAAAATACATTAAAACTTTTACTGTCCTAACATGAGACAGATAATCTCTAAAAAATAATCGATCTCCTCCCTGTTACTCCGCTCAGTCAGAAACAGCCAATCAGAACTAGCAGTAACCAGCTAGCCGCCATGCTAACAGGAAGTTTTCATTCAGTAACTCTGGATTGTTTATTGTAATGGATCCTGTTTTTGCCTTTGAATGTTTAGTTTTATACTTGAATTTTTTGTCAATGTTGAGAGGTTTTATTTTGGCTCTTTGCATTATTTAGCTTCTTCAGAGCCTCCATATGTTTTCAGTCTGTTAAAGATAGTATTATTGATAGCAGTACAATTTGCACAATGCCTGTTTTGTTTAGTTTTCTTCTTGGAAAAGTTATTAAAAACAAGTTTTTGTCTAAATTAAGGTGAATTCATGGTTCCTTTTTCTACATAATGTAACAGTAGTGTTTATGATAAAAAAAAATAATTATGTGATCGGTATCGGTATCGGGAGAAAAAAACCTGATCGGCACATCCCTAATATATATATATATATATATATATACTGTATATATATATATTAGGGATATATATATATATATCAATGTGTGTCCTCTCCTAAGAGGTTTCACCACATCCTTTTGGTTTAATTTGAAATCATTGAGAGGCAAAATGCTTGCTTTTTGATTTATCCCTTATTACATGGCTTCTTAAGAATCTGTCAGCATGCCTCATTAATTCATTCATCTCCATAAGCTTTCTCTGTGCCACTTAGGCCTCGTGTGATCTGGGTGAGACCCCTTATCACCTCATTTGAACAGGCGGGAGACCACCCGTTTCCAGCCCAGCATCTGGGCTCCGGGAGATCCGAACAGAGGTGTTTCAGACTGAGCCACAGAAAGAGAGTGAGAGAAAAGGACTACACAATGAAATTCCATGCAGCTGTTCCATTTCACACACTATATTTAAAACATTAGCGAGCATTAGTTAAATATATTTGCAGCTTTATTGCTTACACTCCTTTCAGCGTAGATCAAAATCGACAGGCAATTTTCCACCATGAGTCACTGATGTATTGCCGCTGTGAAAGGAGAGACACTTAAAAGCATTTAGCTGGTGCCTAGCTCCACACAACAGCCTCATAAAGGCAGACAATGGCTGAGCTTAATAAGAGTCAGAATGGATCCCCTGAGTGGAGGACCCATCAGGATGGGGAATTTCATTTAATTTCCCCGGGGCCATCTATGTCTTGTACACATAATTAGAGTCCAACACGCAATGCTCCTTGTGTTTTGTCAATAATCCCCCAAGGAGCAATCAGGACAAGGGTTGGACATGCCTCTGTGACCTGGGCTACCTGCAACAAGCTCAGCCACCTAATTACACTCGCTCTAACAAGCGGTGGATGTGGTGGTTGAAAGGAGAGGAAGTGGGAGGGGTTAGAGGACTGGGTCTGAGCCCAGGAGCCACCAGTATGCAGAGCCTCTGCAGGGCTCCAGATATCATTAGGGCTGTTTTGTGGCCGTTGCCATGGATGTGGCGACATCAAACTCAGCATCATCCTGTGAGTTCACCTAAAGCCTCTATTGACCAACACAGCAGGATATTAGAGTTATTTGATAGAGTTCAGCTACAGTGCCAGTGAGAAGTTTACATTATTTTTTTTTTTTGGTGATTTATTTGAAACATTATTTTTTAAGGGTGGAATGATGACAACTCAAAACTTGGTGGCAGCCACATGATACTGATGATCTGTGACTGCCTGTGGTACCCTAGAGTTGCACAAAGTGAATAGAAGAATGTCTGACTAATTAAACCAATTTAGGGATTATGATCAATACCTTTACCTATGCCTGGAAGCAAACCGATTTAAGGGTGCATTCCTACCTGACACATTTGGTTCACTTCAGACCAGAGTTATTTCCCCTCTTGGTCCGGACATTTTGTGCAAGTGTGAATACACTGGTGCAGATCCATTTTTATTTTGGAGTTGTCTCAGTCCGCTTAACAAAAATTCTGGTATGTTTTGCTTCGGGTGTGAATACACATTCACATTTCCTGCAGTTCCTGAACAACTACAGAAAATGTATGTCTTTTTAGACATCACGAATCACTGTTGTTGGGCATTATAGTAAAAATGAGTGTTGCTAACGCTAATACTGCATGTGCCAAAATCGCACCCTAAATAAATGTCACCAGTTCTGTCATGAAAAGGAGTCAAATATTAAGTCAAAATTAAAATTTAAATTTAAATTTGTTAAAAGTGCAGTTGCTGAGAGGGTCGGGACTAACTGTGACTACTTGATTCGAAAAACAATCTGATTGTACGCTGGAAAATGTTATTGCTGTGTACAAGTTGTGTTATGAGAGGCTGGCCTATCGGTGAAGCTATTCAAGTCTAAAATAGCATCTTAATGCAAAACATGACACCCACAATGCTAATGTCAGCATTCACAGCCTTTTTGAAAGTGTTTATTTTGCTCAAATATGGTTTTCGATTGAAATACGATTAAAATATTGATTAATTATAAATCCTGCAATTAACTTGATTAAAATTTTAACCAATTCCCACCACTAATAATAACCAAAACATAAGCAAGTTTCATCTCTCTGAACTGGAAAAATGATTTACATGCGCCATCATTTGTAACAACACAAATTTAAAATGATACTCATGTCTTTGACTGGTGTACGTAAACTTCTGACTGCAAATCTATACATCCTTCCTGTGTACAATAGTCATGTGTCCATTGATGCATCTACAACAGACAGAAAAACCCAAGTTGAATTATAATCTCATATTTTAAAATTTAGTTTCAAACATGCAGTCAGTTAATTTTTGACTATTTTATAATGATTTTCAGAAGCTATTGTAGTATATTAGTCAAAAATACTACAATATCTACTACTACCACTAAACAGTCCTTTCACTTATTCATGTTCTTGTACATTGTCTCTTGAATAAATACCAGAGCATCACTAAACACAAGAACTCTGGGTTTGCCACCTTGACAAAAATCAAAAGAAGTCTAGACTTAGCTATGTTTATAAAGCCATTATCTGAGAGCTAAGGCTGCAGTGTGGAGACAGAGAGGCAGTCATTTCAGAGGCAGCCTGCCTGCAAAAATCATCAGCTTGACAAAAGGCCAACGAAGGGGCAGAGGGCTGGTGCAGGTGAGGCGGGCCTTGACTGACATTCAGCGAGCGCAGTCAGAAAATTTAACCTTTCTCAGCAGGGAGAGAGAGAGGGGGAGACAGAGAAACAATGAGGGATGAAGACAGAGTGGGAGAGAACCGACATAGGTGGCTGCGAAGGGCTTCCTGCATAGCAACGAGGAATATTAGTATTTTATTTTCCTTTCTGAGTGTCCTGTTTCCTAAGACACAGGTTTGAACCCGAGGTCTTAGTCCATGCATTATTAAAGACTGGTAACTGGCAACGCTGCCTCATAAATAGAGATGAGGACCGACACCCGAGGAGCTGCTTACTTTTGATCAGTCACAGACACAGCGGCCATAACACGACCCAAAGGCTTCTGCTTGCACATTGCGCCGCTTCGCACTCCTCCAGCCGGCAGCTCTTGGCTCGGTTATCATTAGCGCACCTGGCGAACCGCACAGTCCGAGGTCGATTCTTAAGTTTTGCAATTCAGTGATATTGAAATATGTAGTTAAGTCTGAGTCAGCATGTTTGAGGATTGCTTTCCACAAGCTGCTGGACCAGTAGTGGCAACAGGGCGAAATTAAAAGCCCTAGGTTAGGTTCTTGTACTAATTAGAAAAAAGGATCATAAAAATAAACTTCACAGGATACATCGACCTGTGAAGTCGAGACGAGACAATATACAACATTTGGTTCACAGCAACATGGCAAAAATAGAAGTATTGTAAAACTGTCTTTGTTTTTAAGTTTTCTTTATATCTTGCAATTAGTTGAATAGGAAGGGTGAAGTTGACTTGCCAATAGTAATATCCATCATCCACCTCATCATCTCAAACCATAAGCAATACCAAGTGATTTGATATCTTCAGTGCACAATAGACCGAGACAGGATAGATTGCTGATTCCAAGAGTTGCATGGTTTTATCAGCAGCGTTAACGCTTCCAAACAGAGCAGATATGAAAAGGATCGCTCCACCCAGGAGAGCCCACTTTATCCTTTGTATCTTAAGTTGCTGATGTGCGTTTCCTCTAAGGCGTAATACAGGATGAGTGTGATATAGTGATATGACGCAAAGTAAAGACAGTGACGTATCTCACATACCTATCTTATGCATATAACACAGATGAACACTGAGGAGTTTCTAGCCATGTCCCTTAAAGAGTTATAGTATGTATCTATGCATTTTTGTTTTAAAGTAGAGATGAACAAATGAAACCAGACTACTAAAGAAATGGCCCTTTAGGACACAGGTTTCCTAAATTGATATCACGATGTCAATGCAGATAGCAACTTGTTTATTTTGGGATCCCTTTTATGAACTAAATAATTAACAAAAGCAATAAATATAGTGACATTTTTAGTCATTCTAAATCTTTGTACTTCAAAACAGATGAAAACAACAAACAGAGGCAGTTTGTGTTGGCATTATACCCCATTTAAATGTTTGCATAGTTTACCAATAAGGTCAAAAGACTATTTTACTGTTATTTTGGGTTCAGAGGTTAAAAGCTGCGGAACAAGTGCTAATTGTGTTCAGTGCTAACAGGAAACCACAAGGCAGTTGTAGTTGCTAACAGTTAGCCAGTCGTAGTATTCATTTATTTTCCTGTGTTGTCATTCACTTATCGTTTTGATTAATTAAGCAAAGTCTTTATTCGCTGACTCTGTCTACCAAACAACCTGACAGAAGAACTACTTCTCACTTCAAAATAAGCGTCTCAATGTCATAAGGTAACAGCGGCTGGAAAAAAAGTATTACACTTTGATGTAAAAGACTTGGTGTTTTACTCTTACTTACTGCGTTATTGCTACCTAAATGTCTAGTTATACCTTAAGCCACTTAAAATAAATGCTTGACTTTATGTGAAGCTTCTGTTTAGTGACAGTTTTATACATGATTTGATGTAATGCGCATGGAAACATTTTCTTTAGACATTCAGGTCCAAGTCAGAAAAATAGAAAGCAAAGCTTCTTTTTTTCTCTCTCTCTCCTTTCCACATATCCGTCAAAGAGCATATGTCTGGCTTTTGTTGCTGATGGAATTATTTTCCATTCCCTCTGTTCTCAGCTTGCTCTGGGAATTGAATCACTGCCTTAGAAGCATGATTCACTGCTGTGACTGTTTTTTTCCCCCATCCATTCAATTTCAAGGACTTGGCACCCTTGTCCTATTCAAACATGTGCATTATTACATTTTATTGTTGGCCATAAATGAATGGGGAGGTAGAGCACTCCAGAGGCAAATGTAACGCAATTAGGGCCTGTATAATATCACGTCTCAAGGTAAACGCCGAACCCCCGACAACGTTGTGTTTCACCACCAACAGCTATTCTGCAAACTATCACAAAGAATCGGGAGGCAATCTAAAAGGCAATGGTGATGCTTTGTATAGATGCGGAAACATTTGCTCGGCTCCCTTCCAGCTGCTGCTGTATTTGTACCCATTTAAAAAAAAAAGATTTTTCATAAATAAATGGGTATAGTAGCAGTACATTAGCAGGAACAGAACTGATCAGGTTTTGCGACATGTCAGTTCTGGCAGTAATGTACGAAGGACTGGGTTAGGCATTGGTCGGTTAGTGGTTTCAAGGTATGCTAAACTTTCACAAACCTAGTTATCTGCCTAACAATGTTATAAAACTTTCCCTTTTCCTGATTAAAGTATTTTTATTGATGGTGTTACAGGAGGTTAGAGTTAACACATCTACAACATTTTTGTCACGTTTATTAAAGTATTACTGTTTTGTTGGTATGCTACAAACTGAGCTGGCTATCGGAGCAGACAGCCCAACTAATTGAACTTCTAATATTAGAGTGTTGTGTTTGATGTCAGTGGTGATTGGTCATTAGTCAAATATTACAGCATCATTTTACTTCTCAGATGTCCTAAATTCAAAGACTGGAATAGTGAGTAGTGAAACAAATATACAAGATTAACTGTTGATCTGTTTCTATATCCGAGTTTGAGAGATATGGAAATAGATTAAAGGTTTTAGAAGGTTCAGCATAAGACTTTGTATGATATTTTTAATATCAGTGTAATTTCATTTTAACACCTACATAAGTTATGAGAAATAATTATGGGAAATTATTAAGGTAATTGTTCTATGCCCTACTCTTAGCACAATTTAAATCAGACCGCATACATGCCCTATGGTCTGATGAAGCTAAAGTGGAACTGTTAGACAATAATGGCCAACCGTACACTTAGAGGAAAAGCAGGGATCTGTCTTCTTTTCTCATCATATTGTGGGGGCTGTTTTGGTAGGATGAACTGGTGCACTACATAAAATAGATGGCTTTACGAGAAATTAACATGATGTCCTGACATCAGCCAAGAAGTTAAAGCTGGGGTTCATATGGGTCTTCCAATTGGACAATGACCTGAAGAAAACAGCCAAAGGATTCCAAAGTGGTATAAGGACAAAAAAGTTCACGTTTTGGTGGGGCCGTCACAAAGTCCTGATCTCAGTCTTAGAGAGAAAGTCTGAGAAGACGTGGATGAGTGAGGAACCTACAAACCTCACTGAGTTCCAGCAGCTCCATCAAGACGAATGGGTCAGAATTCCAGCAAACTAGGATGAAAGAGTGAAATGTAGCTATAGTTCCAATTTCTATATATTTACATTGCCATGAATTGTGGTAATGCTGATTAATTACCACAATTAATAGCAATTGATCATGGTAATTAATAATTTGGTTATTTGTCCTAATCAAATAAGTTAAATCTTACTAAATCCAGAGGAAATTAATCAGTATGCTCAACTTTGTAAGCTTGAAATGTTTCCAAGGTTTTCATATTCAGCTTAAAAGAAGGAATTTTGTTTCCGGCCATTAATTTAGAATTGTTCACTACAAACTGTTGGTGGTCCTGTAGACGGATAATTAATGGCAATGCGATCAATCTGCATTATGCAATATTGACGAACTAAACTTTTTAGATTAATCACATGCTATAACATGGTATAATGTGTGTGCAATATATTATATATATATAATATATATATAATATATATATATGTATATAAACACACCTTTACAAATTTCATTTATTTTTTGTACTTGATTCGTGAAGTAGCCTTGCGGCCTCATTTGTACATTTGCCACCACTGGCGAGGTCCTGACCCCACCTCTGGGAACCGGTGGCTTAGACTTTGTTCCATTTAATTATGGGTGTGTCACTCCAGGGGTGAAATACTTAAGCTCCGACCCTCACTCTTGACCTGGAACAGTGTCAGCCCTGCGCGTCAGGTGATGTGAAGAAGGAGAGATTCTAATCGGCAGACAAGGTTGGCGTACATCGGCGTATGTGTGGGACTGTCTAGGGAGTGCCACTGCCAGCTGACCCGCTCATCCATCAGACAGGGTCCATCCATCCACCCTCCCCCCTGCTCACCTGCCTCCCCCACCGAGGCCTGTGAGTGTGGATCTCTGCCAGGCCCGGAATCTCCACATTAATTTCTCATCTGTGGCGCCCTAATGAGCTCCGCCTGCTCGCCCACCTCTGAGACCTTAGTGATTATCAGACAGGAGGGTGGCCATTTGTCAACGGCAAGAGGTGGCATTTACACTGCTGACCTTGCTGCCAAGGAGACGGGGAATCAAAATGCAGAAGAGGAGAGGCGATCAGGACAGATGAGGAAAGAACAGGAGAAGAATTACAAACTAAGGGATGCAACACAAACCCTTCAACATGAACATAGTTTTGTTCATGAAGATGTAGACGTTTCCTCAAAGCCCATCTATCTCTTTTAGTCGAACGTTCTTTTGAAAACGTAACACAGAAGAAAAATCTTAAGGCGCATTTTTCTCCTTTTGACACGCAAAATTGGGTGGTGATATGTAAAACAACTTTTTGAGCTTTATATCATGTCATAGCCTCCCATGGCAACCATTCAGCTGTGAAAACACGTGGTAGGACTGGACACTGACTTCAAAGTGCAGCTCCTTCCAGGAGTTGCAGTTTCCAAGCTTCTGCCTCCACACACCGCCCCTTCTTCTCAACTTCCCACTCTGCTCCTTCAGACTAGCCAGTGGCAATTAGCAAACACCTGGTGGAACTATGCATCCTTATATTAGCTTCTACAAGCATAAACCTCATTAAAGGGTTAATAGAGGAGTGATGTTGTGATGACTCCCTGAAGGTGGAGCTTCAAAAAGAGCAGGTGTTTCTTAAAGAGACAGAGGCCCAATTCCAAGAAGTTAAAATACAAAGTCAAATTTATTTTCAGACATAACTGGTTTCATTGAGTAAATATTTACATACACTAAATAAAAAGACGCAAGCACATTTTTTTTCTCACTGTCTGAAGTTAAATTTGTTCAAAACTCTCTTGTTTTAGGTAAATTAGAATTACTAAAATTATTTCTATTTGCCAAATGCAAGAAAACTTGCCAAGAACACTTTTTTTGCAACTCTTCTCAAATTCAAATGTTTACATACATTTTGGTAATGAGTATGATAGATAGGAGTCTTTTAAAGTGTATGACTAGGGTCAAACTATTTGGGCTTCGACAGTATACAGCATTTTTATAACAACTCAAGGTAGCATAGTTACTTGATTGTGCTATTAAATAGCAGCATGTGCCTGGAAAAACTCATAATACTGCCCCTTTAAAGTGGAATATTACGAAGGAACATTCCCGTTTCCCATTTGTCTTTGAATTACTTCTTTGTATGTGGGTGTAGACGTGAGCCGTGGCTCGGGCTCGGCGGCGTGCGCCTCAGAGGGAGCGGGGATTTGCTGGTTATTGGATGGAGGGGAGCGGTGTAGGTCTGTGACACCCGCTAACCTTGGCCAGGACTACTGGGACTCCGGGGGCATCCATCAACATGGCAGCCCCTAGACCTAGACTGGAGGGGGCGGGGGAGCAGAACCCCCCCCCCCCCCACCACACACAGAAGTTGGTGGGGGGAGGGAGGAGAGGAAGAAAAAAAGCTAGTAAAAATTTAATGCACTCCGCAGAGCGGTCATGTCATACTTGGTTATGGAAAATAATCCCAGATGCCTGCAGTGCTAAAATGGAGCTGTAATGTGCTCGCCTCCTAACCCGGCCTGACAGCCATGATGTACGACTACCATTACCGGAAAATATCACTTCAACTAACCCGTGATCCGGCTCCGCTAAGGGTCATATTATCCATGAGGAACAAATTACACTCCCCCAAAGTAAATACAAATTTCCTGCTCTGACTGGGTACAAAGCACAAAGAGAGGAGTGGGAGGGGGGCGGGCAGGCGGGAACGTTACCTATGACAACGCTCTGCAGAGTGACAAGGATGATAAAGTACATGACAAATCACTGGCTGACAGGGTACTCTAGTGCAATCAGCCTCAGACTCGGCCTAGCGAGCACCCACTCAAGCCTGTAAACACTACTCTCTTCCTTTGGAGGGGGGCAAAACACATAATCTTTTAACGCTGACAAGTTGCTCTCTCCTTTTTATTACTCATCCTTCCCACTGCGGTGAAAAGAGGGAGGGTTTTCGGGGGGTGGTGGAAGGGAGGTGGGAGGAGGAGATAAAACGGTTTTATGTACAGTGCTACTGAGTGATTGAGAAACACAACTCGTCTGGTGTAATTGCCTGAGGGCAAACACAGCAAAACAATAAAGGAAGAGAAACAGCAAATATATTACCAGTTCAGATCTTTATTTTATGTCAAGGACAAACAGATTCCTCACGCCTGCTCTAAAAGCACCTCGGTTTCAACGAGAGCAGAGCGCGGCAAATTACGGCGCCCGCTGAGCATCCCATTAACGAGATGCAAAACATTTCCAAAACACAATTTACAGCTAGCTAGTGACTGCTGATATACAAGGTAAATAGTGCTTACGGAAGGTGCGATTTAATATCGGGCGGAGAAATAAAACCGAGATGAGGAAGAGTGAGTCGGCGGATCAGCTACTCAGACCGAAGCGTCTGACTGACATTTTCGAGGTGCCACTTATGAGAGAGGGAAAAAGTCACTTCAGCATTAGCAAGTCCAGACAAAGAGGGTCTGAGAGCTCTTGATGATATTACAAAGGTGAGGAAATTGACCACTGTTAAAACAATTTATAATCCAATGCATGTATTTTAAAATAAAAGCACTCAAGTGCCAAAAAATTACAATAGTTCCTCTGTGTGAACAATTAGTGGATAAATTAGCATTTTATCATCATTTGGGCAAATTTTCAAGCTCCAAAGTGGAAAAACCTATTAAGTATTTAACAAAGTATTAAAATACTTAATAGGTTTAATCATAACAGGTGATGTCTATCTGTGTAATGAGGGAGGGTGTGGCCTAAGGACCACCTTATACCAAGGTGTGCATAATTATCAGGAGCTTATTCTGTTTATCTAAATATGCCAGCAAAAACCAGAAAACACAAATTCGGAAAAATCTAAAATTGCCTAGAATCTCTCTTTTTAAGCGTTTGAGTTTTATTTGGTAGAATTTACTGGGTTTTTTTCTATCTACAATTCCCCTAATAATCCTTCATACAAGAACCATATTGAGAAAGTTATAACACATAACTTAATTTCTGGTTTCTATGTTATCAGCACCTGGTGAAAATTTCATGTCAGCAGCACCTTTAGATATGTTTACTATGGAAAATAGTGTTCAATACTTATCTTACCTTCTATATAAGAAGTTTGGATTTGTCCCAACAATCTATAATCTCACAGTGAAGAGAGACATTTTTGGCTGATTAATATAGTAATTACTTAACAGAGCAAATGGTTGATGCAAAAAAGTAACACCAAGGACCACTAATAGTACTTTTGCCACAGTTTGAGAAGCACTGATTTTCTCTGTCACAGAGCAGTTCTCTGAAACTCTTAATGATGGGAACTGTGGTTATAAATTAACCACAGTCTGTTTTACCGTTCCAAAATCAACACTCATCTCCGTCGTATATGCATCTGCAAATGTCCATGCATTCCAGTCATGCTACCATGGAAGCACAGTTCTGCTTTGCACAATCAGCCATAAAAAACAATCAGTTATAATGAGTTGACAATGAAGCTATGCGCTGACTGTTCTTAGCAGTCAGAGTTGTTGATTACAGTGAATTATTGTAGCAGCTCGAGTCAACAGGCGTACTAAAAGACGGGACTGGATGAGCCAGAACCGATCTTAACGGTGCATCTAATTGGACCTAAAACTAGATATTAATATTGGTATCCATCCTGACATGAAAAGAAATTTAAGCGTGGGTAACGGTGACAGTTTGCTCAATCCAAAAGGAGGTTCTATTCAGTCTAATTCTATACTACGTGCTTTGCGTGATATCATGCTTTATTATTTATTTTACATTATATTTAGAATCCCTAACTGCATTTCCTGAACCATTTGCAAGAAGGTTTGTTGCAGATTATTTTTTTATATGTTTCACCAATATGGACAAAGTATTGCATTTATCAGTTTCAGTTTTTAAAAATAGACACGTTGTCAGTCAATTCAGTGCCATTTTTCTGTATTGGATCGGGATTTATCGATACTAAACTTCAGGTATCGGTATCGATAGGATGTGGATCGATGCATCCCTACCTTAAGCATGAATGCATCATCTTTTTGAGCACGTTTTAGTGTGTTATCCAACCAAGAGTGTGTGAACTACACATTCTATTACAGCCTATAAATTATTCTGTAATTGCAGACTGCAGAGACTAAAGAGCATCTTCCAGAAGGAAATTAGGGTTTTCGCTTCATGATAGTGGCCAAGGACTCAGAAACTCAATCTATGTGATGCTGAAACACAGAATTATTTTGTCATGTTTCCTCTAAGAGCATTAAAACAGAAACTTGGCTCTCCATTATTGACTGTTCTTCCCTATGCAAAAACACTGGTTGGGAACCCCTAAAACGGAAATGCTAATGATAATGCACAAAGAGCTAACAACGCCGATGGTGTGTGACGAGTAGCTGAACTGAGCCTTCCACCCACCTGTCTCCCAGAATGCTATTAACATGTCACGTTGGAAAGGGGGCCCCATCCTACGGGTCACTTTATAATGAGCAAATGCTCTGGCTGTTTCCAGTTCGTTCCGACACACACACACACACACACAACACACACACACACACACACACACACACACACACACACACACACACACACACACACACACACACACACAACACACACACACACACACACACACAGGCGTGATCGTCTGAGATGTGAATAGCTGTCTCTTATCGGAGCCTGGCAGCTCCCTCCGACACGGGGAGAGAGGCCTTCTTACACCAGGCAGGACGTGATTTCTCCCGGGGACGCTTTTTCCATTTCCTGCTTTTGAAGGGAAACTAAATAAGCCACGTTTGTTCTCATCTGAATACATTTGACCCATTAAAAAATGACTCGGCTCTCCCGTGTGTCTCTCCGGCGTAGTTTGCGTCGCCCACAGAATGCAAATGTTCTAGGTGGCTGGCAGGAGCAGATAGGGGGCAAGAGGTGCCGGGGACTCAGGAGGCGGTAAAAGTGTTGAGAGGGAGCTCCAATTACCCCCCAAGACCACGTGAGTCAACCCTAGTCGTTGGGGTCTCCTATTTACTAATTCACTCCTCTGTTACTTTAATACACAATTAATCAATGACAGGAAGGTGTAGTCGGGGCTGTTCATCAGGCGCGTAACGTGAGCCAGGGTGAATTAATACAGTCACTGTGGGGATTACAGCTTACCACGCTCTCTCTCTCTTTCTCGCTCTCTTCCTGAAACAAAAAGGAATTGCCACCGAGACAGGAGCAATTTAAATCGACAACACTGAGTAATGACTCAATTTGCCGCACAGTCTAAACACAACAAGCAAATGGCATTACTAAATCATTAGAGAGCATCCAGAGCTCTAGTTAGAAGTTAGTGGATGATAAAGCTGCTTTTAGAATCTTTAGGGTGCACTCAAAACCTTACAAAACATTTGGATCAAGCTTTTATTAATGCTTACCATTACCGGGATCTTGTGAATACCAAAACAGCAATAACAATTTAGGGAATTCATTACCGTGTTTATTTGTCTTGCTCGGTCCAGACAAGCGGCGCATGCTAGGTATGGGAAGAATAAAGTGGTCGTAAAATCCTACAGTTCAAAACAACCGGAGAGAGCCTGAATATTTTGCATTTTTTAATTCTGAATGAAAATAACAAGGTTTTTATGTGATGTTCACACTGAGCTATTTTAGGAGCGGCATGGTATCTTATTCCAATGAGTCAGTCAGTTAATTTCAAATTAAATATCATGAATAGCAACCTGGTGGAGATAGCTTTAAGAAGAAACTGTTTAGGTTGCTCATTAGCTGCGTTTCCATTGCAAATGAGCACAGATCATTAACTATATTCTACTAGTGTAAAAAAAAAAAACACACCACAATTTCACAATTGTGGTGTTTCTATTGAATAAGAAATAAAATTAAAATTGCACAGCAATACCTTTGTTCATAAGTCGTTAAAAATCATTGCAGCGACTGACGCAAAGACTCATATGAATTCTATATATTCATGATTCAGCCATGGCACCAGTGCTCATCACCTATCAGCCATTGTGTTGGAGAGACAAACCCCTTATACTTAAGAGCAGATACCTATGCAGTGTTTTGGGGAAATTGTAGTCTGTGATTTTACAGAAAAGCAGAGAACTCAACACGTCTGAATGACACGCAACTTTCAATGAACTGTGTGATGCAGTGACACCTTTGGTGGAGCCGGCTGCACATTGTTTGAAGAAACAAATACAAACCATTGTCCTCCTACCAGTTCCTGTCCTCTTCTTTGTCGTTTCCACCAGTAGTAACATTCAGCTGTTGATCATGTGACACGTGTGATGTGAAAAAAGTTTTCTTTGCAGTTTTGGAAAGTACATCTATTTCATAATGGCTGAAGAATTGCATCATCCTACCGCCAAAACATTTTTTTTTCCTTTAGTTTAAATGAGCCTGTTTCCATTAAGAGAATTTCTTTTTGTAATTTCAATTTGGGTAATTTGTGGTTAATGGAAATACAGCTAGTGGGAGTAGTGTGAGCAGTGACTTTGGCATTTTGGGTTTACCGTAAATATGCTTCTTGCAATAGTTTGCTAGATTCCTCACAGACAGAACTGCCGAAACTACCCAGTTTGTGGGCCACCTACGCCCAATAGTTTTCCATGGGGCTGAAGTCACAGCTTTGTGATGGTCACTAAAAAGTCGTTGACATATTTGACCTCAAGTAATTTTGTAACTAATCCCTAGAGGTCACTGTCCATTTGGAAGATCTTTTGTGATCAAGATTCAACCTGGCAGATGGATCCAGATTTCCACATAATGTTATTTCCTTCTGATACCACTAATTTTGTGATAAACATAAGTTCCTCCAGCAGCAAAACAGGCCCACAACATAATGCACCCACCCCTTTACCTCACAGTGTAACTGGTGTTTTCAGGTTTACATCCCGTTTGCCTCCAAACATAACAATAGGTTTTTTTATTATTAATGTCAAAAATAAAGTTTAGATTTTGTCAAAGCATGGAACATTTATATAAAAAAAAAACTACATTTTTTTTCTAAATGCATTTACAAATTATATTTTTTCATGTCGGTACAGGACTCATTTCACCGTAGACAATGACACTTTCTTAGCAATTTTAGCATTCTTCTTCACAAGGTCTTTTGCTTTGTTCAGGTGTTGATTTGCACATTTCACACCAATACACATCTCTCAAACACACAGAACTCGTCTCCTTCTTAAATAGCATGATTCCAGAACATTCCGATGTTGTTTATCCTCGCATATAGTTGTTTGAACAGCTAAGTGGCACCTGGTGCGTCTGGAAATTCTACCCATATGGATGAATTAGACTGTGGAGGTCAAAATATCCACAGGCGTATTTCTATTTAACTCAATTAATCAGAAGCTTACAAATGACTACATCAGTTGCACTGAGTTTGTAAAAAGTAATACAAATTCACTGCTTATACAACTCTAAGCTAACAATTAGTAGCTAACAATTTCAGATTTGCAGTGTTTCCATTAAATAAGAAACAAAATGCAGAAAATGTGAGCTAACTGTCATAAATGACTCATAGAAGCAGATTTGATGTTTCACAAACTCGAAATCTTCACTGATAAAAACAAAACTGTGTGAGAGAAGCTTTAACGTTACAGGAATGAAAATACACAATGATTTCCATTTAATTAAAAAGTGAGTAAAAATACAAGAACTAGAAATCAGACTAAAAATACCTCCATGATGGTTTTGATTTGAGCAAGATCACCACTCAAGAGAATTACAACAGTCTCATTTAAAACATCCCCCAAACCCTAAAACCCAGATAGATTTTGATTTTGCTCCTCATTAAGTCATTCATAATTAATGTTTAAGTAATTAAGACCTTCTACTACTTATTAAGTTGACGTTTAATTCTAATTACATGAAATCCTCAGTCTTAAAGATGGTCTAATTTTGACGCCTGCAGCACAGTCACTGGTGTACGAAGAGAATAGCAGGCTTACCTTGTCTTCCTGGTCACTCTCTGTGTCACACTGCAAAAAGAAAAAGAAAAAAAGAAAAAAAGACAAGGAAGAAATTAGGAGAAATGCTTTCAGGCTCTTTGTTTATATAAAACCTGCTCATAAAATGAGTGCCAGATTTTAATTCAAAGGCGACTTATTTCACATTCGCAGCAACAGTAAACAAACGTGATCAGACCAGTTCATTAGAACATGCAAAGAGGAGTACATTCGTCGTTAACGCCGAACCCCGCGAACTGCAAGATTCAGATGAGTCCAATCCCACATCCACGGCAAGAGTCGCTGCTCAAGGCCAGGAGCGGCACAACGACAAAGAGGAGGAAGGAACTTTACGACGGAGGGAAGGAGAAGGAAAAAAAAAGGAAAAAAAAGGTGGCTGGATTTCATTTTTTCGTTCCAATTTCAATTTCAAGGTCCACTTAATTCTTTATCAACTAATTAGCGCGATGCTGGGTGACTGGCGGCCCTCAACGCTGTGCATATGGCTGAGGCGCACAGAAGCACTGGAGTCGGTAATGAAGAAGGCACTGGGGGTGGAGGGATTGTGGGTAGGGGGCCTGGCACAGTGTGTGGGTAGGAGTGAACTGGTGGGGATAGAGAGGGGGGGATTGTTGGGTGGCGATTAAAGCAGGAGTGAAGGGAGGAAGGAAGGAGAGATGATTGACAGCCTAGGGAGTGAGCAACAGAAGGCCCTGCCTGTTATTTTTTCCCCCTTTATCTCCTTTAACTCAAAGGTAGCTGGCTGGCTCTGAGGCTGATCTGCTTCTCAGGCTGGATGGCGAAGAAGAAGAAGAAGAAGAAAAAACAAAAAAAGCGGGAGGTGGTGGTGGTGGGGGGAGCCCTGCGAGCTCAGCAGGAGCATTGCATCCAATTTACAGGCCTGTCCCACACGGCCCCAGGGGCCGCCCGCGGCACACTGCCATGATGGTCAGCTCCAGCAGCTCATAAATTATGCAGAGGCAATAAACGCACTGGGCAAACACTCCACAGACGCTCTCCTGCTCCATTTCTGTCTCGCTCTTTCGCTATCACCCGCAGCATTCTCCCCACCCTGCGTTTTTTTTGTTTTTTTTTAAGAGGCACGCAGAGGACCTGCAGGCCCCATGGCCTGTCAGAGCTGACGGAATAAATGTGGATAATGACAGCTAAGTGCAGATCATCATTACGCGTTAGCGGGGTTGTCACGATCCGAGAGATTCCGACCCGAAACCGATAACGAGCACAAAACTTGATGCGTCATATAACATGCTCAGATTTTCTGAACGCCCTCAGCTGTTTCTAATAAAGATCCAAAAAAAAAAAAAAAATGTAATAGAGACCATAGAAATATTTCCACTGTGCTAATCGCTGTAGCAGACAAGTCAGCAGAAATTTAGATAAAAATGACCTTGAAAGTGTTGTGTTCCTGTTGAAAAATAAACATCAGTTAGCATTAAAGGGGCAAGATTATGTATTTTTCACAGACATAGTAGCACAATTCAGGAACTATGCTGCCTTCAGTTGTTAGAAAAATGCCAATTTGACTTTGTAATTTAACACCTTGGAATTGGGTCTTTGTATCTTTAAAAAGTCCTGCTCTTTCTGAAGTCATCACAACATCCTCTGTTAACCCTTTAACAACATTTTCACCAGCGCTTCACTAAAAAGTAATTTGCACAATGAGCTCAACAGATGTGCAGTTCCACCAAGTGTTTGCTAATTGCTGTTGGCTAGTCTGAAGGAGCTGAGTGGGGGAGGGCTGCTCTGTGAGTTGGAAACTAGGTAACTGTAGCTTTGAGGAGGAGCTGTGCCTCAAAGGCGGCGGCTATTCCACCCAACAACAGCTGAATGGTTGCCATGGGAGATTATAGGATTTCTCAAACATGCATGAAAGAATCAAAACACTCCAGGTATGTTTTCGATGAGGCAATAACATTATATAATGAAGCTCATACTAGAACCCACTAATAACCTTGAAGGCTATTAACTTAATTCAGTTTTTCAATGAGTTGGAAAAAAGATTTCTTATGTGTAAACAAGCAATACGGCCATCATCACAAATTTCTTCATCATTAGAGATTTGTGATTTCATACTTTAGTATTAGTTTTTAATCTGAGCATCTCTGCTGCCGGCCGTCTCATGACAAATTATACAACGCAGAGAAACGCAGAGAAGCAACAAAAATGATTTTGGAGTATTGCTTACATTCAATGTTGCCTATAAAATAAGCAATATTGAATATTGTTTATTTTGTTAATGTGTGGTTTTGATTACTAAAATTAGACTCTGTAATTAATGCAATTAAAAAATTAAAGGTAAAAGGTCAAGGCAATTTTATTTATATAGCACATTTTCAGACACAAGGCAATGCAAAGTGCTTAAATCAAAGTCCATTACTCATTTGCAGTTTAAAAGGACTTTTTTTAGGTCTAAACATTCCAGTTTTGTTTTGTGAAGATTGGCAAACATTAAAAGAAGCGTAGGTAAAGCTGGACTGAAACTCTGGCAATTTCTGACACGACATCTTTGATATTTGAGCTACATGTCTGCACATTAGGATAGTGTAGTTGCTGCTATGAAATCAATGATTCCCATTATATGACAGTAGAAATTCTGATTTCCATGTTGCAGTTCTTGCTCAATTATTACCAAAAAACCTTTGTGTCTTATCACTTTATAGGAAAAGGTGTAGGATTTTCCTATATCTCAAATGTTTAAGAACAACTTAAAGAAATATGTGTGTTGTTTTCGTCCATCAGCACAGTACAAATATGCAAATATCTCACCATGTTTAACACTTTTCTCAAATTTTCTCTCAAGTTAACATCTTCACACATTATACTTCCATCTATCTTTGCACATCGTTATCACAGCTGAAAAAAACCCAAATAAAAGTTTTCTTTTTTAAACTATGGCTGCTCTATAGGCAAAATACCTCAGAACAATCCTTCTCCCCTGGCTGCTTTAAAGAAAGTGTTTTCTCAGGTTTTAGCTGTCACAGTTTTAACCTCCAAGCACCTGCTCACTGTTTTATTATTCCAAGTCATGTATCAAGTTGAGAAGATTCAACTGGAGTTTACAGTGGACCCCACTAACCCACTTCCCCTGCCTTTTCACAGTTCAGTATTCAATGATTCACCCATCTGAAAATTTTTATGCAGAATGTGACTCAACTATTTGAGAAAATTCTGCCTATTTGCTGATTTTTTGGAGAGGTTATCTGAAACATTCGAAAGCAAAATGCTACTAGGTAACTTAAACTTGATATCGCAAAGTAGTCAATCCAGGAGCGCCATTCACTTTCTTTGGAGCAGATCGGCCACACCCAAAAAAGTCAAGATAAGGAAGACTGTAGAAGTTACCTTTTGAGGAACGATCTAGAGTCAGCTGGCAGCTTCAGTTATTACATCTAAGAACTAGTGATCAGGCCCAGAATCTGGGTGTAGTGATGGACTCTGACCTTCAACACCACTCAGGTTTTCTGGTTCTTGTCTGCATCTCCAGAACCAAACATGGGGAAGCAGCATTCAGCTTCTATGGACCACAAATCTGGAACAAACTTCCACTGATGGTTTCGGTGCTTGGCAACAAATAGGTGTGTCTCCTTAGCGTGTCTCTTATATCGCCTCCCATGCAGGGCTAACTAATGTAGCAGCAGTCAAGATTAGTTCCCATCAGATCTTCCTGTGTCTGACATCAGTAGTGTGAGAACGCGCTCATTAGCTCCTTCTTATTCCCCCGTACAACACACACACGGTGAAAACACCGGGCGAGCAAAAGGGTTTAAATAATGGACATCATTTTAGTTTCTTCCACTGCGTTGTGATCCACAAAAACATGTCTTCTGTTTTTCTATCATGTTTTTTTCCCCCCTCCTTTCTTTCTCTGCTCTCTCGCTGTGCAGCCAATTGCTTTGATTGCCAAGATAGAAGCCAGCTAGAATGACTTGCCCTTGCTTGTGAAGCAAATGGAACATGCTAATGGAACTCATCGTATTACCCGATGCAAAAGTGCCATAGCTCATTACTTTAAGATAAAAGGATATCATTGTAGACGGCGAGCAGAATTGACTTTCTGTGCTGCGACTTGATGATGATTTAATCAACTGCTCTCTTTCACTTCTCATCCCCGCGCCTGTCGCTTTTCGCAGGTGCCACTAAACGAAGCACTCACACGGCTAGTGGGGGGAGAGAAAAGAAAAAAAAGAAATTGCTGTCATTACTTTCTTCCCTGCGAATAGAGGTATGCAAATTTCCCAGAGCGACAAAGGGTGGCAAAAAGAAAAAAAGAAAAGAAAAACTTAATAAAATGGAAATACCTTTATAACGAGGAAAGTGAAAAATCCTGAGATCAGACCTGACAGGCGAGGGCAGGCAATTCGATCGTCCTTTCACCGCGCACAGCAAAGCCGCCTTGAACTCACTGCTCAAGCGGAGGGCGGAAAGCAACAAATAATAATACCTCTAAAAAGATAAAAACACATTTCGGGCGCATAAGCGAGTCAGAGCTGTCACTCACTGATAAGTGATCAGAGTGAACTAATGCGATCCCCCATGCAAAACGTAGCCTTAGGCAGGCGGGAGCAGAAGCTCTGCATATGTGGGATTTTTTCATTTTTTTTACTTCTTAGCAATTTTTTCACCAGAAACAGATTAAAAACTAGCAGAAGTTCTTGGCGCAAAACAAAAAGACGCAAAAGTAACTTAGAAGTTGGATATGCTTTAAAAGATTACTATAGTTTCTGATTAATATTTGATGTTAAACAATTTTTTGAGGGTAAAGGTAACAATTGGAGGTTTTAAATATCAGTTTTAAATTTCTGGAAATTGAATCTTACCTGACCAGATCTATAATCCTGTTGATCTTAAGATTTAAAATATCATCAAAATGGCAAAAAAAGGAAAAAAAATAGATAAAAGAACTGAGGGATTACAGTGATTTGCACTTTTATATTATTTCCATTTCACAACCAAAAACTTGTACGTATTTCACTGGGATTTTATGCGATAGAGCAGCCATTTATGAAGTAGAAAATAAATGTTTCCTTTCTTTTACTCCCTCAAATCAGTATCTTAATAATGTGCCACATAGATATATTTAGCCCAGATTCAACACCTTGTAGAATCACCTTTTGCCAAAATTACTGCTGCATAAATCTCTGGAATTCTCCCTGTAGTTTGTGAGTTTAATAAATGTTAGGTTTAAATGCCTCTTTTACTCAACTTATTTTTTGTTACCTGTTCGTGTCTGTGTTTTATTTTCTTTTGTTTTAATCTTTGTTTAATGTGATGGCTGGTGTAATTTGTGAAGCGTTTTTGTCGACTGTTGCAGTTTTAAATGTGCTAAACAAATAAATCTGACATTGACAATTACATTGATATTGACCTTTATTGACCCCTTTGTGATGTGTTCCTAGGCCTTTGTCATACTGGGCTTTCACAGAGCAGCAGGTTTTATACAGAAAACTAAATTACATTCAGGTAGACTTTCTTATTATGTGGCATTTGAAGACTATCGTTCTACCTTCATTTTGGGAGAACGGAGAAATTGATCTCAAACATCTGAAAATCAGCCACTGATTTTCAGAACCCGACCGACAGACCCAGCACCCAGGTCATATCTATGTGTTAACAACAGCCACCCCACTTTTGCTAACTTAGTAATAACTTTGTCGCTATATTAGTGTCTTTTCAGACAAAAACTAGTGGGGGTTTTTTTCCAGACAAAACAAAAATAGTATTGAGCCGACTGGCTCAATACCTGCCAATTCCAGCAGGCTAATCTGCTGCTGGAATCGGCAGGTCAGGCTTTTTAAACGGTGGTGATCGGCTAGCAATCTGCGATCGGTGCACCCAAAGATTTTATTTAGAGGCATCAAAGTACAGCTGAAGTACTGCATAGTGGTGTAGCATATAGTTTGCAGGTTGTCCCTATGCATGCTGGGTACTCCGGTTTCCTCCAGCAGTAAAAAAATCATTAAAATCATCTCTAAATTGGCTTTAGGTATGAGTGTGTGGATGGTTGGATGTGTTGCCCATGACGCTAAATGAACTTGTAGACAGTAGATTACCGCTGAACACCATGTATCATTTTTCTTCAACTTCACAATTATGCAGTACTTTGTGTTGGTCTATCGCATAAGGCCACAATTACATGCGTTGAAATTTGCGCTTGCAAAATCAAATTTTAAAAAGTTTCAGGGGAATCATTGCTTCTCTGTAACCGGGGACTCATCAAAGCAGCAGTGATGTACAGTAAGGAACACACCAGTACCGGGAGACGGCCGACAAGGAAAAATGATACTCTATCCAGGCCCGGCGCTATTTGCACAGCACCACCATTATACCGTACAACTAAAACCCAAGTGTTTAGCTTAAGTAACACAGGAATGTCAAACATTAGCTTCAGCTCTAAGAGCTGTTGATGTTGGCTCGCATCCGGAACACTTCTGATTGCTCCTCTGCTTTCACTCAGGCCTCTCTTTTGGCTGAGGGCTCTTACAAATTTCCCTACTTTCTGTCCAAGCACAGAGCCTTTTGTTTATATTGGTCTGAAAGTAGGAGTAAATTATTCTTGCACTAAATCCTCTCCAGCTGAGTGTAATACTGGCCCAGTAGAGGGGAAACGAGCGGGTTGGGAGATGGGGGGGAACCCAAGGAGCCACGGGCTGAATCCTAAGCGGCGCAGCCGCAGTGAGCGACAGAGCTCACCAAAGTCTGGCATAGTTACCCACAGAAAAATGTTTGTACTAAAGAGGTAACCACATCACACAGGCATGCGTGCAAGGCAAAGCATGCATTGCTCTCTTGGCCAATATAAGCCCTTGGAAATCTACAGCTTCACAAATGCTAACAGATGTTTAGCAATTTAGGGGGTAGGTGGACATGATGTGACAGCGGCAATTTTTAGGTCAAAAGAGCAGGACTTGTAATTCTCTGTCTGTTGTTTGTGTCCTTATCAGATGTTTGTAATGGAATTATTTACTTAAAGGGGCAGTATTATGTATTTTTCAGGCAAATGGAGATCTTCAGTTGTTATAAAAATGCTATATGTCAAAAAGATAATTTGATGTAATTTAATTGTTGAAAATGCGCCTCTGTCTCTTTAAAACCTCTACCTTCAGGCAGTCATCACAACATTGGTCCTCTATCAACCCTTTATCAATATTTTGTTATCATTGTTGCACTAAAAAGTAGCTCATATAAAAAGCTCAGCAGATGCACAGATCCACCAGATGTTTGCTAATTGCTGCTGGCTAGTCTGAAGGAGCAGAGCAGGGAGTTGGGGGGAGCTTGGAAACGGCATCTGCCTGGAAGGCGGTGCTCGGTCCAACCTGGCGTGTTGCACAGCTGAATGGTTGCCATGGGAGATGGAAGGATTTCTCAAACATGCATGAAAGAATCAAGGCAGGAATGTTTTTGATGAGAGAATAACATAACATAATGTAAATATATTCTCCAAAATGTCGATTTTAACATGATACTGCCTGTTTAGGAGGTGAATGTGCAGCGGTCGCATTAAATGACATCAGCCCTGGGTTATTGTTGCTGGCTCACCACAGCCTTAGAATTAATTACGACTGATGGGGGCTTCGTTAAGACGCCACCAGTCCACAGAGTGTGGTTTGTGTTTATCAATCTGAGCCAGGTTGTCCTGCAGGATGGCTGCAGGGGCTGACGCCTATATAGACACCAATCTGCCTCCGTGCCTGAAGAGTGGGACAGACAGCATGAAGGATGGCAGCCGCTGCCGGGGTCAGCTCTGACGGCGCCAATTTGATGTGCTGTCATGAAGAGCCCCCTCATTCCCTCCTTCCTGATATAGCTGAGCGTCCTGATGGTTTTCTGATGCAAACAGTCGCATGGCAAAATGCTTCTCCCCCGTCTTCCCTCCTTCTCCTCCTCCTCCCAGTGCTTCTTCCATCCATCTGCTGCTGGGGCTTGGGCGCCGCCGACCGCCTGCCTGTCACAGCGTGCGTGGAAATTAGCTGGGGAGGAGGCGCTCGCTTGTGCTAATTACATTTTAATCATTGGAAATGTGTTGGCAAATCAAGCCTTGATTGCCATCTTGGAGCCCAGCGCTCCTCTCTGCAGGTTGGGGGTGAGTGCGGGGACGGTTTGCGGGGGCCTAGGATGCATCCGAGCCCAGACCTGCCAAGTTGGAAGCCTCTTCCTCCAGCATGGCATGATATGGCGCCGTGCCTGGCCTACCGCTGGGTGAAGAGGTCTGCCACATTATTCATGGGGAATAGAGAGAGAGAGGGAGGCCAGGATGGTAAAATGGAGATCTGTGCCATGCATGTTTCCCAAATTCCCCCCACTCACACCTCCCACATCCATTCATCTCTCCCTCTCCTAACTCAGTCCCTCTTTCACACCCTCACATCTCAGTCTGTCAGCCCCACCAGTGTGAATTAAGGTACAACAAATAAGAGCTGGGAATGAGAAGACAGGTTAGTTTAAGGTACACTGGATTAGATTTATCCCAAAAAACAAGAACTTACAACAAAATTATGTCACTTTAAATGAATTCCGATTATTTAATTATGAACAATTTTCACAGTCAGCATGTGGTCCAATGAAAGTGGGGTTGTGAGCATCCAGATGTCTACCAAAGAGGTGCTAATAACAATAGCTGCATTTTCCATTACAAATTAGCGCAAATCTTTGTTTACGTTCTGCTAATGACAAAAAAAACACAACCTTGCAATTTCAGTGTTCACAATAAATAAGAAATGAAATTAAAATCACATGTGTTCACATCATAAGTCATTAAAAATTATTGCTATGATGTATGAAAACACTTACATGAGATGAATACATATTTATAATTCAATCATGGAGCTAGCCCTCGTCATCCGTCAGGAGACGCTGGCGTCTTTTGACCCGTGTGATACGAAGAAGATTGTTTCCGTTGCAGTTTTGCAAAATGTCTTCTTCACTCAGTAACAACTTAAGTACCAAATAGCGGTCTGCATGGCCTAGCAGAGAGAAGAGTGTGTTCACCGAATGGAAAAAGATTGAGGTTTTAGAGTTAACAGATGATTACCAGCTGGTTTCTTGCTGCATGTCTTCAGCAAAGGTGGAAATAAATGTGCCATAAATGGTTACTGATGTCTATACGTTCAGGGAGTGGAAGCAAATTCAACATGACACCTAGGAAGCATTAAAGTAAGGAAGGTTTTGCGGGGCTGACACTAAACGCCTAGTTTCCACAGCAACTGTTTTATGTCAAAAATATGGTAGGAAAGTGTAGCTCTTAAAAGAAATGCCAAACACACTTCTAGTGTTTCAGAGGTTCATACGGTCACACACTGACAGAGTCCCGCATGGTTAATGTTTCTCTACAAGCCAAAATGCTTCATTGGGTCGAAGCAGACTTCTGCCTGAATGCAACTTGCTAAGACCACTAAGCAGGCCAACATCTGGCTATAATTTTTCTTCAAATGTAAATCTCTATCTGGAACATATCTAACTTAAATACAAACTTTGGAGAAAATAAGCAAGAAACAAAGCCTTCTGTCGAATGATACATTCATGGTCTGTGGCTTCTGGTTTCTATAGTCTTAGACACTCAAATTTCCCAGTTAACTACAAAATTTAGGCTCTGATCCTAAATTCTTCCAAAATAAATGTTTTTATAACTGTTTAACGTGTCTTCAATAATGTATAAATCAAGAATTAAGTCATGCAATAGACATTTCTAAGATAATCCCCACTGGAAAGGACAGGACTTGATGTTGGTGGACACATAACGTGGCCGGAACCTCCAAAGATGGTCGGTGCATTTGTACGGGTCGAGTACATAAAGCGACAAACCTAAATTTAAGTGACTCAAAAAAAAGCGATGAAATAAGCAACCAGAGAAACCAAAGAAAACCATCTCTGGCTAATGACTTTGAAGTTAGCATTTGATTTGTAGCTTATGTTTTACTATTTTTTTAAAGAAATGTGAACTAAAATTAACCAGCTCAAAATCTGAAATACTTTTCAAGGCAAACCTTCACTAAACATAAATTATTTCATACGCCGTGTGAAATTCAACAGGTAAAAAACAACAGATTGCATTTTCAATGCTTTTTGACATTTAAAACCACCTTAGAGACAAAAGCAAAAAAAGCACAACATAGAGATCTGTCAAACCTGGACCGAGTTACCATAGTCATTTGTAAAACCTTCACTTCCTTGGGGGATAACAAGTCTTAGTTTTTCCCAAAAATAATGTTAAAATATTGTCCATTTCCTTTTATGACTTAGGATGGTAACTGAGTAAATATGAAAAAAAAAAAAATTCTAATTTAAGACTTATGCAAGAAGCACAAGAGCGAAATGTGGACAATAACAGATCTGTCCTCTTTTTGTTTTTTAGGGGGTTTTTTTGGCGCTAGTGGCCTTTATTTGAAAGTGCTATAACAGGAAGGTAGGGTAATGAGAGGGAGAAGACATGCGGCAAAGGTCAATGGGCCGGGAATCAAACTTGCGACGGCTGCGTCAAGGACTGAGACCTCCCTTATGTGGGTTGTACTTAACCCCTGCACCACCACAGCACCCCCAGTTTTATCCCCTTAAGGCAGGGTGTGGTATCATAAGATATTGTTGCAATACTGGCACTAAAACGATCCAATTGCATGGGATTATCATCAATGCTCCTATTATTTTCAACGATCCCATGTGACTTATCACTAATACGGTTGGAAGCTGTACGAAAACCACACACAAAAAAAAAGAACAACTACCTCTTACATCTTCCATTAGCTACAACATTTGTGGTTTATTTTCACTGGATGTATGCCCTGTAAAGGCTACGACCCTCTGCTGTCAAAAAACATAAACCTCCTCTGCTGCTCCCTCTCCTCCCCTCCCTGCTCTCTCCGCTCTGACTCATAGCTGAGGGGGGAGAAAAACATCAGGATTAGGTTCTGTGCCTCTAATCACTTAACTCCTCACACCTGATGGCACACTATTAACTTTGACTGTCTCCAGTGACCCCGCGGGTCGTTGCCCATCACATCAAGTTTTTATTAGGGAATTTTCCTCATCATTAGCCATGGCCTGGAAACGAGCCATTAATATTCATACTGGCAAACCAAAATGAGGTCCCACTGATTTTCCATCATCCAGGCTATCCGCGCAGCTGCTGCCGTTAACAATCACCGCAGTGCTGCACATTCGCCACGTATCATTACAGAGCTCCATAGTTTTTTTCCCCCCTCCTTCTTCTTCTTCTTCTTCTTCTCCTCCTCGTGCCGCCATGACGGGAAGGAGAGCAAGGTGGAGGAAAAATGTTGTGAGGCTTGTAGCCAGCTTGCAGCTGTCTGAGAGAAAGTGGTTCTCTCTGCCAACAATCTGCCCGGGAGTAATGCCTATACCGGCGGCGCCGTCGGAGCTAACAACCCCTGCAGGTTCTGCCAGGTACACAGCTGATATATGCACAGCTCCCTTTGCTCTTACATTAAAGAACATGCTGTTTAAGAGTCTGGCAGCAAGGAAAGTGTCGCTTTGAAGAGGTCAGAAATCTTGTACAAGATGCCGCCGTATCTGGAGATCAGGCACGGCTTCAGTTAGAGAACAAAGCTTTTACTTTCCCATCTCACCGGCCGGCTCACAAAGTAGGTACAATTCAACACCGTGTTGTGTGTACCTTCAAGAATGGCTCAGGATTAGCAAGTCAAATCTGTTCAATAGCTTACCACAAACAGTGAAACGATCAATTATTTGGCAGCAGCATCGTATAAAAGCATCTCAGATTGACAGACAATGGTTCAAAGGTAATAGCTACGTATAACTTTGTCAATTTTGAGCTAATACAAAAAGAACTAATTTCCGCAATTGCGGCGTTTCCATTAAATTATTAAAATCACGTGCGAATACGGTTGTTCACACAGTATGACGTACTTCTTGTCGTCTTTTTCGTGGCTTGTGCCATTGGCAGTGCACATCACAAAAAATGAAGGCAGTTCTGAAGGGTCCAATTTGGCCCAACCAAAGTGTGTGGTCAATATTATTTTATAAGTCAGTTAGGACTTGAAGGAAATGCACCTTATGGTTCCATAGTGGTGGCTTATGTCGGCACATATTCCAATGACAATCCTCTCATGTGTTACCATAGCAGTAACACATGAAAGCACTCAATAAGTTGCTTCCCTGCAGTACTGTCCTGCTGATAACACTGACATTTTCTCCTACAATTTCAGCAGCCCTGAAAGGAACTGATCGTACGCAGGTGGCCGACTTCATCTGTCAGAAAGTGGTAACGCCCTGACAAGCACACATACTGCAAAGTCACTTTCCACTGTCAACAGAAGATGGAAAAGTATCTGACAAGCTGAGTTTGAACACAAATAAAACAAGAAAATGATATCTGCAAGTGAAATGTATCATTTCTGGAGCTAATACGTGGGACCACACCCTGCCTATAGTTACAGAAGGAGGTGTTTACCCTGAAAGGTCACTTAGGTTTCACGTGATATTTTCTGCTAGTGTTGGAAGTGTTTGTTTGGGAAGTGTTCGGTTACCTGGGTGCAAAAATTGGGTCTTGGATGGACTACGCAGTTGACAAGTTTTGAGTAGAACGAGGACATGAGGCGAGATGCTAAAACAGATGCAACCTCTTCAACACCGTCTTCCAAATAATTAGAGCTGCAGTGACAAAAACACTTTGTTATCCTCCTGCTATGATTTGCTAGCTGTCACCGCGCACATCTGAGTCGCCTCATTATACAGAAAGTAGTCAAATAAAAAGCCGACACGGCACACTCTTGTCAAGATTCTGTCTGCCACACATGCAAACAAGCGAAGATGAATAAACATTAGCTGTTGTCGAGGGCTGGTCTTTGAGCCGCCAGGCCCGCAAAGATCCGCTTTGTACAAAATAAAAATATTTAATCTGAAAGACTGTTACGAGGCAAAATGAAATTAAAAGGAACCCATGCTAACTGCTAAAACAAATTACACCACAGCACGCCAAATTACATTTGCTCCTCCATCAGCGAGATCAAACGAGCCTAGTTTGACTCTCCTGCGCTAATGATTTCCTGCACTCACCTCCTTTTTCATCCCAGGGGTGTTAATAAACACTCAGTCTGTTTTTTTTTTGGTTTATTTGTTTGGTTTATTTATACATTTTCCAGCTTTTCTCTCCTCATCCAGCCCCCCCGCCGCCCCTCTACTCCCTGGTTCTCTTTGCCCCTGCTGGTGGTAGGCCGGCTGAAGCAGATGGATCTAATGTAATCCCACGGACAGCGGGCTCCTGAAAAATGTGCTCAATTAAAGCGGGATGAGCCCAGTGGGAGCATCCCTGGTGGGGCGTGAGGTGACTGACATGGTCTTTTGGTTAGGATTAATTAGCATGTTAAGTAGTACAGGATGATAGCAAGCTGAAAGCTAAAGACCTGACATTTAACATCTATCAGCTCACAATATCAGCACCACAAAGGTTCTAACCAGGATGGCCTCATGCGGTGCTCAGACTTATTTATTCTCTGCACAAAGGCTTGCAAGTGTGTAATCGAAGCATTTTAGAGGACAGTGCGCAGCTTCCAACACGTTTTACGTATTCCGGTATTGTTGAGAAAATTCCAACAGAAAAAAGCATGAAAAGCTTTGTTGACATTACAAGAGGGTCCGAAATTATACTTTTTGAAATAATGTGTCTTTTTCTGTTGCTGTTCAGCAGTAAACTGTCAGCAGGAGAAGCATACAAAGTTATTACAGGATGACAGCCAGAATCATGGCTAACCTCAGCCTTAAGTGAAGGATCTCTTGGAGCTGACCAAGCTTGAGGACTGAGAAGGAACAGCTCATTTTGCTTAATGTTAGGATTAAAGCAAGATGTGTGCTTATCTGGAACAACAACAACAAACTCCCCAAAAATCCAGAACTGTGTTCTTTTAAAACTGTATTTTTGACTTATTTCAATGGATCATATCAGAATATTTGGGGTGTAATGAAATATCCACACTTAAAGATTCTTCAGAAAAAGTTTAAATGTGTTTGTTACGGCCCTGGGCCTTGTAGGCTGGGCTGCAGGTGTGTTGTCTGTCTTTGTGCTCCTCCCCTCTACAGATGCTGCTGATCAGGTTGATTGGAGTGCAGAGTATTTGAACCTGGCTGTCTCTGTCTTCTGGGTCGCCTTTGGCGTCCACTCTGCCGCTAGACGCTTTTGGTGTTTGTTACCAGGCCTCAGCTCCCCTCCTCTTTGCACATTTGCGTTTGTCTTTGTTTTTGCACTTCAACACTTCCATATGCACTCATACAACACATCCAAGCATTTGCATTACACCACTGATACTTCTATCCACAATCCATTGTTGTTTTTGTTAATAAATATTCATTTTCTACACTTTAACCCCTGCATGGTCTCCTGTTTTGTTATGACCTTGAGCCAGTCGTAACAGTGTTAGATTTTTAACCAGGGAAGAATGTAATCAAGATTCATTTAAAAAAAAACATTGAAGTTGCCCAGTAGCTCCACCAACAAGCTTTGAAAGCGACACTAACTTCACCAGATGGTGCCTGTCAGTCATCCAAACAACTCAAAAACTATTTCCTTTTTATCTTCAAAATCGGTCCATTTCATAGACACAAGGAGTCAACCAAAAAGATGCACTTTCATATCTGGGACCAAAAATGACATGAAATATTGTGGCCATTTTATATTAAAAGATTTTTTGTACACCAACCCCAACTTGTGGTGAAAAATGCGTGCCATACAAGCAAGTACAAACAAATTAGCATGAAATCTGAATTTATTTCCCATGCACGTAAGTTAAACTATTGGTGAGAATCAGAGACCTGCACTTTATGAACCAACTCTTCACAAACTAGCATCTGCTACAGAGGAGACGATGAAACACCCAGAGAGAACAGAAACTCTTTGGAAGGTCGGCCTCTCGTGGGTGTGTGAGGTTAGCCGTCATGTGGCGCAGCAACATTTTTCTAGGCCACCGGTTACATCCACACTGCTATCTTGTGAGCAATCTTTCTGAAGCAGCAGCCGTGTTCCAATAAAAACCGAGCTGTCCTCACCTCCACTCCGGAGCGCCCAGGCCAACTGAGTGCATGGCTTCCAACATAGTTTAAGACGAGCCCTTGTATTAGCTTCCCACATGGAGGAACCAGAAGAGAAAGTCAAAATCACTGGAGTATTTTGTCAGCTGTAATTGCTCTCCGATTATATGGTCAAATATGACATAACAGGCCATTTTGTTGTCCAGACAGTCTGGCTTTGATCAAGCCGAGGCAGAATGTGGTTTGAATTAGAGGCCCCACAATGATGTATGCTTCTTGTCATGACAAGGATAACAGTGAGGTCAGCAGACCACGAACCGCCCTCCCCCTCCTCATCCCGGGGAGCAACAGTGGCCTTACATCTATCGCTGATGTCGCCTCTCGTCTCTGAAAGCCCAGGCATGGAGAAGACAGAGAACCGAGCTGACAGTCAGAACAGCAGAGAGGAGGACAAGATCAAACCCTCTGGTGACAAAAATAAAAGTGATAAAAAGGATTTGACTGCTTCAGTCTATTGATTGCCATGTTGCAAGCACAAAATATGAGCTTACCAGCTTCATATTATTGGAGTTGGCAAAATTAGGTATTTATTTTTAGCTCGTTAAGGTAACAATCACCTGTTAGAGCCTTCGTTAGTTTTGCTGGTACAAATGACTAAAAGTGTTGTGGAGAAATGTCCAGGGTTTTCAGATCAGGCCCTTCGTTGTTTTCCGCACTGCACTCTCCTTTCTTTCATGTGGGAAATTATCCAGATTCGACTCAATTTTTATTTTTTTTAATTACAGCCGATAGAGACACAGAGTGGCATTATCTAAAATTACACCAGTCAAACGCAATATGATAAACAACTACTCGAGGAAATGGTTAGCCTTCCCGTGTTTACTCTGAAGACTCCTGTACAGAATGGACCAGAACACGTCATCAACCCACCGGTGAAAACACGGCAACCTCCATGGGTGAAAAATATAACAAAAATGTATATTTCTGAAGTAATTATGAGTTTTGGCGCATCACAAACAGCATTTTTTTTTTAGGGAAAAGGAAAATTGCAACATATTTAAGGCCAACATGTTCAACTAGCCATGGATCCTTTTAAAAAGCTGATTTACATGGGATGGTGTTCTTTTTTCATTTAATATTTTTGTTATCAAAGATAAATTTAATAACAGGGGGTAAAAGCTTTACTCTGACTTGAGGTTTTGATATTAGCCACAAAAAACGCATTTCTAATCTTCAATTATTCCAGCCAACTTATAATAGTTTTTTTTTCATTCAAAACTGACCAAATGTATTTTTTAGAATTTGTAAAAAAAAAAAAAAAAAATAGAGCTGCACAGTGGCGCAGTTGGTAGGGCTGTTGCCTTGCAGCAAGAAGGTTCTGGGTTCGATTCCCGGCCCCGGCCTTTCTGCATGGAGTTTGCATGTTCTCCCTGTGCATGGTGGGTTTTCTCCAGGTACTCCGGTTTCCTCCCACAGTCCAAAAACATGACTGTCAGGTTAATTGGTCTGTCTAAATTGCCCCTAGGTGTGAGTATGTGTGTGCATGGTTGTTTGTCCTGTGTGTCTCTGTGTTGCCCTGCGACAGACTGGAGACCTGTCCAGGGTGAACCCGCCTCTCGCCCGGAACGCCAGCTGGAGATAGGCACCAGCACCTCCCGACCCCATTAAGGGACAAGGGTGTAGGAAAATGGATGGATGGATGGATGTAAAAAAATATATATAGTACATTGTGAAAACTGTTAACCGCATATCCAAACAAATTCTTCAACGTTTATGCATATGCATAGTTTATATCAGCAAAGCACTATAAGATTTGTAGAAGATATTTCAAAGCAGCATCAATCTGGAATCTTTTCGGCGTGATATTGTTCTATGTGGACAATGTCACGGTTAAAGTTCACCTCGCTGTGACGATGTGCTGTGATGAAGTTGATAGACCATTCATCACTTAACCATGCAGCCAAGGTCAGAGACCGCTCCCTGGAGGACAGCATGCTGCATCATACATTAACAGCAAGTGTTCGAGGAAAATTAGAATGACTTTGAACAAGCTCATTTTAACCCAGCGTGTTCCCTGTTGGCAGAACAGTGATCTGACAAAAAAAAAAAAAGCTACTTATCAAAGATGCCCCTGTGAGCAAAGAGTCACATTTTACCCCAGCAGTTGGGCACAATTGTCCAACTTTTCCTGATCATCTGCTGGGGGATATCAATGGCATCCTGGGCCGGGCATAGCGTGTGTTCTCTCCAAGTCGCCCCCCTCTCCACCAACCACCCCATCCAAGCCCCGCTCCATGCTGGGCTTTCTCTGAGGATACCACCATCTGTGCTCCCCCCCCCTCCCGTTGGTAAACTGGCAAAGGAGGCAGAAGAATCCTGCCTCTGATTTGGGCGTTCGGCCCGCGGGGTTGAAGTAGGAGGAGGGTGGCTGTGGTGTGCCGAGAGACGCTCCCCGGTGGTTCACAGAGCCACTCCATAACACTTTCCTCATGAGCGCTCCTCCGGAGGGCTGCTGGAATGTCTCTGAGCCATCTGGGGAGAAGTGGAGCGTGGCGGGGAGCAGCTGGACTCTTACAGCTGCTATTTAAGCCCTGGCAGCACAGCTCCCTATCAGTCAGTCTGCAGGAAACACGGGAGACAGCCGAGCAGAACCAAACAGTCCGCACAAGTCCCGCTCCACTCTAGTGAAGAGAAGGCTGCAGGTACGGAGCCAGGAAAGCTCCGGCATGTCTTAGATTAAAGACGTGAAATATGTTTTGTGGAAAAATGTACATGAAATATTATCTAAAACACAGAGACAAGTGTGATCGAAGTCAGACAAAGAGAGGTAGGTCACATTACTCTGCAAATCAGGCTTGGATAACAGCACCTAAAAGTAAATAAGCTTGGGTGGTTCAATGAAAACAAAGTAGAGACTGGGAGAGTTTAATGGCTCACCACCGCAACATCAATATGTGCAAAGGGCAGCTTAAAAGCAATATTTATTTGGTAAGTAGGTATATTTCAAATGTTATTCATGGTCTCAGTGTTTTAATAATACGGCTAGTTGGATGGACTTTAGCTGACAATGATGCCAACACCTCATATAGATCTTGGATGCCAAGATATTACTGGTGGAAAAGTTAAAGTAATGAGTTCAAGGTTAGCGTCCTTAATTCATTCCAAGACCGGTTTAATATTTTGTCCAGTGGAAACCCCAATTCAGTTACACTGTTGAGCATAACTTACAGCCCTGATGAAAGGAAACCTTGTCAAGATAAACAGGAGCAATCAGAAACCACCAAAGGTCAAGCCGAACCTTAACTGGAAGATCGTTGAGTACCGGTTTTGTAATCTCTACCAAGCTACTAAGAAAGAAGCTCCTGGACCCAATTTTACCATTTTCAAGCCAAAATAAAATTTGTGCCTACATCCATGGTCGATGAAAAGGTCTTTTGGAGAAAAGTTTTGTGATCAGAAGAAGACCTTAATGGAAGGAAATATATTTGTAGAAGTCAACGTGGGGCTTTCTATGACCTACGAATGTCAGCTACCTGTTTTGCTGCAATGGTATTGCGCTACACAGTGGGTTTTAAAAGACAATAATAATAGTAAGTTAGACAGCTAACACTTGGACACAATTTGATGTCCAGCAGGACAATGATCCCAAAAAACCTGTTTTTGGGATCATTGCTTTTGGGAATGGACAAAGCAGACTACAGTTAAGGGTGTTTTTACAACTAATAGTCCAATAGACTCGGTTGAGTTAGGGGCTAAAATGGGAACATTTGTTCCATTTTCAGCTGGTGAGGTTTGCTTTCACACTGCATTGTGTCAATGAACCAAGCCATTAAAAAAACCTATTCCTCCTCACACATGTGGTGGCACTGCACCAACAACCACTGTAGGAAATTGACACAATTACTTTCTTCACAAGATGTAAGCAAAAATGGAGTGCCGTCAAATTTTTGTAGGATTTCTGTTTTGCCCTTGGTAAATGAACCAAACACCAAATGTAAATGAACCAAATTACCAAACACAAGCCATTTGTTGCGCTAGCTCGCACTTTTGTTTTGGTTGTTTTTAAACGAGAATGCCCTGTGCTACAGACCGCTTCCCGCTTTTGGTGCCGTCTCTGGTCTACTTGCATCCACATATGCATTCAAACTGCACCGGAAGTTCATTTCAACCAAACAGAGATCCAGGTTTGTCGGAGGAGCAGAGTTTGCTTTTGTGGTCCCCATCAGAGTTCAATTGTATATTTACACCTTCCAAAACCTTCTGGGGAAACAAACTACAAGTTGATTAAAGTGGACCAAAGAGGGCTGGTGTGAATGCACCTTCGGTTTCCAGAATGGTCCCAGATTCAAAGCTTCTTTAATGTACAATGTTTTAATGCGAAGTCCACGGAAGACAACCAATAAGGCATAATATTTCTAATAAGAAGTGGTCAATAACCCAGCAGGAGAGATGAAAACAAAAAAATATCCACATTCATGTTGACAGAAAATGCTGTATATATTCAGCAGACGACTGGAAAGCCTTTTGATATGAGATACATACATTGTGAGACAATTATATCATCTGTCTGAAAGTCATCCGTGAGAAAACCAAAGCTCATCATCATCATGTTTGCACCAAGAAAATACAAAGCTCTGAACAAAGGGCAGAAAAAACAAACCAGAAGAAAATAAATCATTTCAGTGAGATCAGAGCCTGTGGCTCCAGTCTGAAAGGTTCTTCAAAATGAAAAGAAGCTTGCAGCTAAAACAGTTTTAACTTTCAGTAGAACAGCCACACAAGAATTTTGCCACAGCAACTTGAAAAAGAAAGAGCTGGATTCTAAGAAAATGTCAATTGGCCCCTCAAGACTGCATGTGAGGTTTTCTCACAAAGCTCTACAAGTCCTGAATCCTGTGTTGATCCCAGCAGCTCAGCCTTCCCTTCTCCATCCCCCCCACGTGAAGCTATGGGGAAAAAAACTGCTTGTCAGGAGAGCATTAATTAAAGTGTTAAAGGTAAAAGAAGTATCGACTTCCTTTTTCTCTGCAACCTCTCCTTCCACCAGTAGCCGGCAAACCGCACCGCCCCCAGAGGTAACGTCTTCCACTCGCTCAAACCCAGGAGCTAAGTGGAAGAAAAGCCCCACTAAGACCAATTAAGGCCTTCACTAGGAGACTGAAAGGAAGACAAATGGAGGCAGAAGGCCCGATTACAAGAAACCTTTGTACAGATGTAAAGCAATTAGAGCGGTCTCAGGGGCCAGACAGTGCGGTACCTGAGAGTCATGGATCCTACAGCCCAGTCGAAAGTCGGAACAATCCCTCTTTTCTGTTTAGGGCCCCAGTCAGGCTGTGTATTAGTGTCATATATCAGCCGATAGGGTTGGTATTGGTTTCTCTAGTTCAGGGAAGAGGCAGCAGCCTGCCAAGGAGGGCCACTCCACCCTCCATTATCCGTCTGCTGGGAGAACAGGGGCTCTATTATCCTTTCTGACGGGGCCTTTTGGAGAAAACAAGGCCAGATAGGAAGTGTGGAAGCTCTCAGGTGTCTCCTTCCATCATGGCAGCGTGTAACACAGGTCATTCTGATAGAAGCCGGAGCAATTATACTGCACTGATTACTAGTCAGAGCACATTTAATCAGTCCGGTATCATGGCCTCTGCACTGGGATGAAGATACGTAGCTGAAGTCCAAAGGCCATCAGTGTAAAGATCTATAGGGAGATGGTTACAGTGCCTGGCAAAAAGTATTCACACCCGTGGAACTCTTTCCAATTTTTGTTTTTGTTGTTACAAATTTCAGCTGATTTAACTAACTGTGAGTGAATACTACTTAGAACCACCACTGCTGCAATTACAGCTGTATGTGTTTTGACGTACATCTCTACCAGATGATTTTTTTTTACCAAATCCTTTTGTCAGAATAGTTCAATCTCAGCACTGGATGCATAGTGTCCGTGAATATCGATTCAAAGGTCTCGCAACTAACTGGATTAAGATCTCGACTTTGACAGAGCCATTTAACAAGAAAATGTGATCTATATCATTACTTTATACCTCTGGATTCCGTTTATGGTTATTCTGATGCAAAGTGAACCTCACCCCAAGTCTCAAGTCTTCCAGAACTGTATTTTGCTACATCGATCTATCCGTCAACACTGACCATAATGAATCTGTGGTTGACGAGAACCACCAGAATGATGCTGGCGCAGAAGTAAGCTCTTGCACACTATTAGCTAATCCTTTTATTGAGGCAGGGAAGAGTAAAGTGACAGAAGCAAAAAAAACAAAAAAAAAACAAAAATAAGTGACATCTGAGAGGGTGTCTTCCACAGCTGGAGACACCTTAAGTCATAATTCTTCTTGAAAAGACAAACAAGCAAATGTGACTGCACAAAAACTGCTGATGTGCAAAAGTAGGTTGCATTTTATATTAAAACATTCATTTGACAAAGGGACTGTCATTTTTAAGCAAATACAACATGGTGCATATTTTAAATGAAAGTTTATTTCCTAACTTATTGGAAGTATCTTAGAGAATCGACAGGGAATCAAATCGAGAAGCGATACTTATAACAGAAATAGGAAATATAATCTGAGATAAGAAAAATAGACCTCATCTGCCCTCTCCCAGTGCTCCTCATACTAATGCAAAAAAACACTAGAACAACCAATCAGAGCCAGGGGGAGGGTCATAGTGCAGTCAATCACTCTAGAGCTCACTCGTGGTTTACAAAAACAATGCCTGTCACAATTCCTAAGGCTAGTTAACCACCAATGACGGTGGATCAACTGTTTTCCTTAAATGGTAAGTTATTTGCCTTTAGAACATTGAGCAGTGCATACAGGAGGTTGATTGTCAGCACTAAAACCCTCCTCCTGATTCTGATTGGTTGCTTTTGATCATTGCATTTTTGCAGGCCGCAATAGTAGCACTGGGAGGAGGTGGGAGGAGCTAAAACTTTTCACAGATTATCTGTCTCATACCACACTGTAATGACATGGTGACAGTTTTGTAAAATATGGAGAAAACATATTTTGTAAAGGTTTTGTACTGCAGCTTTAATCCTGAAAAGTAAAGAAATTGTTTTTCTACAAATCCTTATAATTTACTTGTCCCTAAATATATTATTGATAGCCACAGTGAAAAGGTTACAGGCAGGGTTACAATGTGCACAGAGTAGGAAATTGATTGCTAATGGAAATTTATGTCATCGGCCTGATCCACAATTAACTAAAGCAAAAACCCTTCTCATGACCTGAAATTACGAATTAATTTTGACAAATGGAGGCCTGATCTATAATGACCTTTTTCTTCTCCACCTCTTCCTCCAAGACGTGGCCGGCTGCAGCCCTCATTATTTATGGGAGGTTTTAAAAAGCAGGTATAGGAGAATGAATGTGTGCTTGTCAGTGTGTGTAATGGGGCTAATAATGGCATCCTATGTGCTGCATAATGAACCCCCACGCACACAGGGAATCTATCGCCTCCGCCGCTTCGACAAGCGGCATGTTCTCCGGCAGAAACCCCTCGCTTTACAACCCGCCACCGCCGTCAACTCTGGAGTCACGGCAAAGGATAAAACCTATGTGGGAAAGTACTTCTGCAGGTGCTTCAGTCATTTGTCTGCACCCTCATTTGCAGATGCTTAACACCGTCCAAATGTACACAAACAGATTTCCTGTCTGTTAAATGTTATTTAGAGGGGTGATTTAAAAGGACTCAAAAATACCTACTTTGTCGAAATGGATCTGTGTTATAAATTTAACGACCTAAAGACAGCCCCAGAGAAAACTTGGTGTGACTAAGTGCAGGAGCCATAAATGTGACTATGAGCTGAATAGTAAAATATACGTGTGGCTGCTTGGAATTGCCAAGCGCAGTAAATCTGCACAGCGGTGCCTAGCATGATTTGGGAGCTGAAGAAACCCATTTGACTTCACAGTTCAAGCTTGATGAAGTCCCTGGATGCTCCTGGTTATAGACTTAAGCAGATGGCCAAGTACTTGGAACGAGAAAAGAGCTGTGGTGAATATCTCCTTGGCAAATCTACAAGCACACGGAGAATGTTACTGCCAAACAAAAACAACAACCAAACAAAAAAAAAAACAACACACAGCTTATCGGAACACGTACATACACAGACGGACAGAAACCAGTGAATGTAATATACTGAAAACCTCTATACATATACAACTTCCTCATATCCCTTCAGTTCTGAATATAATTTTACAATAATGACAGAGTGCAACAGGCAGACAAGGCTCTGATTTCAATTAGGTCTGATGGAGTGAGCTATATATATTTTTTCATATCACCAAAGCCTGGTTGTTCTGATATTTCATAGTGAGTGGATACACATACAAGAGTATTTTAGCAACAGTTATTTATTTTTCTCTTTTTTTATGTAAATAGTCATAAGAACTTGCTTCTTCATACTTTCTTCCATAGGTGTTCTGTTACTTTTTCCCCATTCTTTTTTTATGTTGCCATTACTTCTCTTTGATTTATTCAATTAAATATATATCCTGTTGTTCTGTTTGCTTCCATGTTCAAAACAAAATCAATGGATCAAAAATTAAAAAAAACACAGAATCTCCACAACACTGAAAATTTAAAGCCACTAGCCACACTTACAGTATTGTAACACTACAACACATTTTATGTGCAACTTCTAAGCCAGAAATCAACATGTCACGGTGAGTTTTTCAACTAATTCTTGTTGTAAATCGATACCTGATGAGGATAAATCCAAACCCTTCCAAAAACGAGCTTCCACACAGGCATACCTCTGGTGACATCACAAAAGGTGCACAGTCCTTTTTTCTGCTACTACAGTGGCCCAGAAGGGTCAAGAAATTCAAAAGCTGTAACACAACAACAAAAACTACAACACCACAAAAAAGGCCACAATAGACGTTATACTAGCAGGTTTATGACTACCTCCATTTTAGCTAGGTGTATGGTAATTATTGGAAATACCAATGATGTAGGAACAATGATATTTTAGTAACTTAGCAATTAATCCAAAAAACAAGTTGCACGTGTTTACTTCAAGCATTCAGAGCTGATTTTCTTCATTAAGCCATCCCAACTTACATCTACAACGAGAGAACAGACTCAGACTGCATGATCAATTTCCCAACTCACCATTTACAAGTAATTTATCAATTTAGCATCTCTGTGTTAGAAACTCTTTCCAGGTTATTTTCTCTCTATAAAAAAGTCAACAGTCACCTTGGGTGATCAGCTTGAAAGCAGGCGAGTTTGTTATTCTAAGCTGAAAATGGAGAAAGCCAACAAGTCGTGACTCATTTACAAGGAACCACTGAGCATTTCTAAAACAGGACTTCATTTCCTCTTGAAGACGGTTGACAATCTGTGCACATCCGACTGTTCCACTGCAGGAAATACATTATTACAGTTTCTCATTAGAAGTTTTCTAACTCACATCTGTACTCCAGTTTGTGCAAGATGGTTATGTATTGCTGCGTCAACGTGTTCTCTGTTAGTCAGCACTAACAGCTTAAAAATCAGAAATAGAAAGTTCTTACTGAAATTATGCTATTGTGCTAAGCTAACCTGGTCTTTTCTACAGTTATTAGACTTGTTTCTTTGTCCAAGTTATTCTAAACATACCATAACATCAAAAAAGGCAAAGTACAATTGTTCTGAAAGAATTTCTAGTCATAAGGACATTTCAAAGTGTTTTACTCTGAAGCCTCATCCACCCAATCACACTCACACACTGATATGCAGATCAGAAGGCAACTTAAAGGTTAAATGCGTTACCCAGGGATAGCCTGGTCAATGTCTTCCTACACAATTGGAGGATAGTTGTTGACATCGCAGGCAATCTTCTGGCAAATTTCATAGTGCCGGAAAATCATTTGAATAAATAGTTAGCCGAGGTTCCAGACCGTCTGTACAAACCGTAGAACAAGAGGCTGGTTTAGGACACAAGAAAGCTGGAATCAAACCTACAGCTTTTTAATTGCAATACAACTACTTTTCCCAATTAGTCACTGCCGCTTCAAGTGATCAATATCAACACCTTCTGGTATGGCATATGTATCACAGTGGTTGAAAACTGTAAAAAACCCTCCCCTCCAAATCTGAAGAATAAATTTGTTTAAAAATATCTGGTTACTTTTTGGCTTAACAATTATCCATTGTATTACAGAACACATATTTGTTTTATCTACAGCACAGTGTCAAGTCTCAAAGTTCTGTGAACGCACTGTTCTCAAGTAAACCCCCTAATCATCTGAGGACTTGGAAATGAGATAGTAAGATTCTGACTTATATAAAAAAGAGACCGATACTTATCCGCATGTTGCTTGCCTCTCTGTAGAACTGTTCATTGTTTGCTTTATTACTGATAACATATTGTTGTTCGAGATCCTCTTTGGCATAATATGAAATTTATATTTAATTTATGCACATATTCCCAAAAATACACAAGGTATAACCATAATTTTCAGTATTTATGGTAGGAAAAACTGGTAAAACAAACCCTCAATAGACTTTCTCTCTTGATAGTCACTGAAGAGAAAAAAAATCCCATCTAAGAACCTGAAAAGACATGAAAGTTAGATCAAGGACGTTGTATCCAAGCGTTAGATTGCTTTCACACCGGATGATTAGCTTCATCCATGCTAATTACAATGAATGGAAACTAATTAAGAGAAACTATGTGTCAGCTAAAGAAGATTTGGGGCTTTGTCCATCTTATATCATCATTTGCGAGGCAACACTCACCAGTTAACTCCTCTATAACTTATGCACAGCCAGCCAGGGCAACAAACATCTAACCCACGTACACAAAGAGACGTGGCTTAGATGTCTCTTTGTTCATCAGGCGCAAAACTTAATAGGCAGAGCAATTAAAAGCTCGGCTAGTTGAACAGGAAAATGCGACTCATGATGATTCCCGAGGGAAGAGTTTTCAACTAAATGAAGAGAGCGGCGTGTTTGAGAACAGACTTCCTTCAGTTCTCTCATTCGCCTCAGTGGGACGTCCAAATAATATCTGTGCTGCTGGTGTGAAGCTATTAGACAGCTCCAGCAGGACAGGGAAAACGGTAATTATCTAGGCTGTAGTGGCAGTTCCTCCTGCCAGGTCTTCCACCACCTGCCTCTAACTGATTATGTCTGTAGGTCAGAGGAGTCGAGCCAGACTGGGGCCCCGGCTCAAAACTGCTGAGCTGTTGCAACTGCTTCCATCTGACCTGACTGAGGTTTTTCTTTGTTTTTGTTTTTTGCTTCCAAACAAACAGAAATGTAATTAGGCTAAGGAGGACAGGAACGATGTTAACCAAAAAGATGAAAACCTTCATGTGAATGCAGCACAACTGTGACAGTAAGTAGCTAAGAGTGAGAATAAGCTCCAAATTGTTCAAGTGACAGATTGATGTCTTAGTGCAAAACCCTATTTAAAAAAAAAGTGCCATAATGTGGTTCTGGAACGTCTTGCTTTAAACCCAGAATTAGACGATGCGTGCGCTCAGCCCTACGTCTTCTTATTATGAAGACTCTTATTATGAAGAAATAAAGGAAGTTGCCGACTTGAGTACGGCATTGAAAAAAGGAACTAAAAATGTTACAACTGTTTTTAAGTGCTGTGTTCTCTGTTAGTCAGCGCTGATTATGGCCACAGTTTCAAAATCAGACATGAATCTGTCTGCAAAGGTATTATTGGAATGGTGCTATTATGCTAAGCTAACACATTTCTTCTCTCATTATCTGATTACTAAAAGTAAAGTTTTGTTTCACTTTAAGATTACAAAGTGCATTGTTCTTTGGTATTGCTTTTTTGGTATCACTGCATGTTAAATTAAACAACAACAACAACATCATATTTCAATTTGGATTTAATAGTCAAAGAACAGATCAAACCCAATTTCAGTGTGTTAAATTACAATGTCATATCTCATTTAAGTCGTATTTGACATATCATTTTTAAAACAACTGAAGAAGAGCTAAGATATTTACTAGACTGTGCTACAAAATTTAACTATGTGCCTAGAAAACACATAATATTGCTCCTTTAAGTCTCCCATTCTGCAAACATATTGACCGGTGTCAATTCTGGGACAAAAAGCCAGGAGCCGGTAAAGCAGAAGCGCTACAGATGCTAGTCTGAACACAAACAATTAGCGTACCTTGGGCTCTGCCTGGCTTCATTGGGAAAGCCTGAGCTTATAATTAGCCACACGAGCTGCAATCAGAGCCCAATGACAATACTTCTCCAATGGCTTGTTTTCCTAACCTCTGCGAGACCTCAGGCAGAGGTCCACTTACCCTGTCAGAACCAGCCCACAGCCTGAAATGAAAACACTGGAATCAGTCATTCCGCTGCAGCGCCGCTGATTAAATGTGCAGAGTGTAGAGTGCAATTTGCTAAATTACAAGTATTTTGCACATGTAAATATACTTTAATTACAGCAATTAAAGAAGATTACGGGAGATTGGCAGATGGGGAATGTAATGCTGTTTTAATTAGAGTTTGAATGCACTGTAACACAAACAAAATGTTAACCCTTCAGAAAAGAATGGGCTGTTAGGCGCTGACAAATTGTATCCTGATGCAGCTTTCTCAAAGCTTATAATCACCTGCAGCTACGATGTCTGTGGAGCAGAAAGACAAGTTGGGGTGTGGAGTGGAGGGGTGGAGGGGAGGAAAACAAAGAGAAAATTAAAGCTAGGAGATGGAAAAAGTGAGAGGTGTATCAGGATGTGGAGACAACGGAGAACACATGTAGCGTTCTGTGAACCTGCTGCTCTCAGAGTTGCAATATTGGAATGACACGAGCAAATATTTTGACTGCAGTTAGCTTGGAATTAGAGTCAATTAGAAATGGACAGAACCCGACAATCAGTCGTTGGAAAATTAGAAGCAGCTCACGTCAGAGACAAAGTATCACGCGAGATCTTGGAACGACATCAAAGCTCCGGCAGCGATCTAAGCTGGCGTGAGCAAAAAAAAAAAAAAAAAAAAAAAATAGCCACAGTTTTACAGATATGAGGAGAAAAGGAGATTGCTGAAATTGCCGTAGATTAGATGGGTAATGTTGCCGTTCAAAGAAAACAACTCTGTTTCCTCAGTAATTTATTACAGCGACCGTGTGGACAACGCGTTAGACTGAGGCAAAGACGTTGTGTTTTTCACTCTGAAGAAATTCAGGGTCATGTACCCCGGATTGAGAAAAAAATCCCCTCCTAGGAGCCGTGGAGCTGTGCAGAAACATTTAACGCAGTCCAGTCGATACCTTATTAGAAATTCTAATTGAAAGTTCAATGCCCTTGCGTTAGGGCTTGCCTTTAGAAAGGCATTAAGGCCTTAATCTCTTTATCATGCACTATTTGGAAAACTAACTTTGCTCTTGTTAGGGAGATCAATTGGATTAATTTAGAAAATGGGGGGAAAATGTCATCCTTCATCCTTTAATTCTCAGCTGGCTGAAGAAGCCGGATTAAAGATAGACGCCGCTGCCTTGCCTCCATATCAGCAAAAATAAGAGTCAAGGGAGACTTGACCTACAAATTTTAATTACCACACGAACTGCTCCTCGCCTCAGATGGATCATGATATCCGGGGAACAACAGTGGTAGGTCTCGGCCTCTACAGTCATTCTGATTAGATACTTCTGCTTTAACTACATCTAGGAGATGCAAATAGAAACTGGCTCCTTAATAGAACTGGCCAATTTTTCAGCTTAGCTGACCCTACCTGGTGACCTGACAGTCTGAGTCTAAAACATCCACTTAGTTTCCCAGGAGGTACCCAGAAGCATTATCAAGCTAAAGTAACAGCTACGCTCTCTGGGATGGAACAGGAGAGGAGGGCCCCGAAACAAGCTACAGCAGATAACAGGAAGGCTGACTGTATGACAGTACATTGTGTTTTCTGTTTTGATCCCTTGAGGTTTTCAACCTCAGTTTCTGGATTTGGAAATAAAGTGTTCTCTATAGGTAATATACATCAAAATTAATGTGCATTAAGCAGGATAAATGTAAATTTAAGATGCTGAAGGTATTTTATAATATCCAAAACACCAGTCATGTTTAGTCCGCTTTAAACTTTAGTTTGCTTGTCTAGGAAATCTGCTTTGTTTGGGGAGGTGTGAACATGGACCAAAAAAGTGAACTCTGATCCACCAAAAAGGTCTGTTCAACTGAAGTGAACTCTGGTGTGGTACGAATGCATATGTGAAGGCCAAGTGGACCAGAGACTAATTCAAAAGCAGGAAGTGGACAACAGTACATGGTATTCTGGGTAAATGCATCCAAAACAAATGCGATAGAGAACAGCACTAGCGGGAGAAATGTCACCTGGTCTTTTGACAAAGAAATCAAACAACCTTCAACTTCAAAAAGGAAGTGTCTTCTTCAGAGGTTAGAAAATAAGATGTCTATCAAGATGATGACAAAACCAGAAATAAAATCTGAAAATACATTCAGAGGTGGAAAGTCCTTAATTCAAATCTACATTATTTCAAACTTTCAGCCCTCGTTTACCAGTTCAAAGCAGAAATCATCAAGACATATTTTTGATTTTTATTTCTTAGCAGTTAAAATTGTCTGTATTTATTCTGAAAATGCCTCTTCAGTCATTTATTGTATTATACTTAGAACAAGCACTTTGTTCTTTTGTTGTCCTTTCTTCGTTGCTGGAAAATAACCCCAGAGTGCTCTGTGTGACTCCAACCTTGAACTCCTCAATGGTTTCTCAGAATGGTTCCTTATTTTGACTTCATGTTAATTTCAATTCAAAGAAATAATAGCTTTGAACAGTTCACTGCACCTTCATTGTGCGGTTCTTGTTCTGCGTGTGCATCTGGGACATTTTTGTGCTAAGCCAGTAATAATTAATCAAAAGCCAGCGAGAAGGACACAGCTCTGTGGAAATTATTGACATTTCAAATGTCAGTAGCTGTGGTATCTGTGTCTCAGCACCTGAATGCACAAATACTTTCAGAAATTATTTATGCACTTAATAAACTGTTGATGAGAAGAAAGGTGATGTTGGTACTTCAGAAGAATTTTGGGCCGCTAGGTAAATGGAATGGACAGATGGGTGAAGGGACAATGGGAGGATGGAATGATGGATTTGCATAAAGTCCAACCAAGGACTTTAGCTAAAAAAACTATTGAAGAAAACATCAGTTGTTTGTTTTTATCAAGGAGGGATGGATGAATGAATGAACAGATGGATGGATAATGAATGAATGAATGAATGAATGAATGAATGAACTGGTGGATAGATAGATGACCACATATATAAATATAGACACAGCAATGGATGGAGGGAAGGATGATGGGTGAGCAAATATGTAATAGACACACAGATGGATGGACTGATGGATGGATGGACAGACTAATGGACGGACGGACAGACGATCAAATACATCACGGACACATACAAGGACAGATGGTTTAACAGAAGCATTTTTTCAGAAACCCAAACAGCCAATAGGACGGTCCAATAGGACCTGCTGAGGTCCTATTGGACCGTCCTGGTTCTAAGACGCCAGATAACCAGATGAGATCCAGAGTTACGACACCTCAACACCTCTGCTGCAAACTAAAACCTCCGAAGCTCCAAGTGTCAAGCTTGTGTCCAGCAAGCAGTGCTGAATAATTCATCCCTTATGCAGCAGTGGAAACATTTGTCAGAGTAACCCAGAGCCTCATTCATCCTAACACTCTTTTTTTTCCCTTTTTTTAGTTTTCATGCTTTTCAGCTGAATTAAAGTCACCTGGGTCTTGTCAGAGTGCCCTGTAAATCTATGAAGAGCTCCGGTCACGGTGCTTTTACTGCGGCTTTTAACTTTTTTTCCCCCTTTGTCGACTTCTTTCTACTATAATCATGTGGGGAATGACAGATCACAGAGGGGGAAAAAGTATTCACTAGTCAGTGGGACAAGGAAACCTTAACATCCACAGTCTTTAAATTGTCACATAAGTCAGCAGCTTTAGAACAAATTGAACAAAATGGAACCTTTCAGACGCCTCGCTGAAGTAGCATGTCGGCTCCGGGCACAAAGGGGGCCCCGGCTACAGAGAGGCTGAAAGGCTGCATTATCCTCTCTGTGGCGGCCCGGTCCAAAGGCCCATTTCACACCTACCGCCACCTGCTACCAGTTCTCTTAAAGCCCTTCAAGGAGAATGCTTTTGGATTCCACAGCTAGGAACAAAAAAACAGAAAACAGGCATGCTAATGCTATCTGAGAGACAAAAAGCTATAGGCCTCCAAAACCATTCCTGATTTCAGCTGATTGACAACCGTAAGTGCAATTAGCTTTGTGACTAGAACAAAAAAAAGAGAGAACTCTGAGAAAGGAAAATAAATCTGATTTTAGGCACAACAATATTCATTCAGCGAGAGACGCACAAAGGATGAGGAATTGTCTGTGCAACGTGATAAACTGTTTCGGGTAGATGTGGAAAGAAAATGTTGGATGTCTTTCAAACTCTTCAAAGTGTGCAAACATTTGTGTTTATAGTTTTTGCTTTGAGAAGCTTAAATAAAGGAAACTTGTTTAGATCAAGGAATGTCCTCATCAGTAGTCCTTCGATTTTTTTAGTAGCGAACGATACAGAGTCCAGATCTGATGCATTCAAAAAAATGAAGACAGACGAGGAAACAGATGAAGGATAGCCCAAACCCATTAGCAGAACACTGAAGCTGTGTAAATAAAATGCAGGTGATTTTTTTTTTTTTTTTTTTTGGTGCGACAGTTTTAGTTACAAAAAAAAAAACTAAAACACATTGGGCGACATGAAAAACTATCACATCATATTTAATCGCTCTCCAAAAGTCTCCAGTAAACCAGAGGAAGTAGCTAGATTTACACTGTTCGCTCTTTTGAAAAAAAAGTCACTGGAGGAATCTGAAAAGTCACCACGTGCAGCTACGTCATCGCTATGTCAGCAACAGCTTAGCGACGGCATCGGCATTCAAACCGATGCCTTTTCCGGCTTCGCTTTGTGTTATTTTGAGACTAGTCTGACTCTGTAGCACCACATAGCGGTAGACACTAATTGTTATTATTCCAATTTGTGTTTAGAATAAACAGATACTGGATTATGGTGGTAATCCAATCTATGATTGGGATGAAATGCCCACTCCCAATCCAGTCTGAGATCATATAATTGGGGCCGATTTTTGATCATAAGCGATTTTTTTTTTTTCTTGGTCCCATCTTGCTGTTGTTTTTGCCCATTCTTCAGTAGGAGCTTATCCAAGTTCTCACACGCTGGATAGATTACATCGGTGAGCATCAGTTTTCAAGTTTTGCATGATGCTGCCACCACCATGAATCTCCAGGAAAACGCCAAGCCGCATCTCTGATGTGGAATGAAACAGTTTCACTTTAGTCTTACCTTCCACACGATTCCTGCGTCTCCTGTATGGCTTGCTGGGAATATTAGTTTTTCATCTGTTTTCATGCCATTCTGCCATAGATTTGTGGAGGTCATTACCTAATAAGCAGCTATCCTTGTGGTAATATGCATTAGCACAGTTTTTAGTTTCAGAGGGGTTTTAATAATGTAGTGATTTTTATTATATTATCTTGGCTCAACTGATGACTATAGCAGCATAAGAGTGTATTTCTTTAAAAAAAATTATACAGTCATCTCCTTTTCTGTGTTATGATTGCATATGATTTTTAAAATATGTAACTCCTTGGGGTAAACAGCTTAAAAGTCTATCTAATCTAGCGTGTGGTTTTAAATTATTCTTTTCCTAACTCAAGGTGATTCCTTGGCCTTAACAAGGGCCTCTTCATGGCTTTTTAACGCGATTATGCCGCTGTACGTAGCATGGTGGACCTTTTCCCTCTCTCAGCCATCCCATCAGACACCGGCAAATTGAATCCACAGCTAAATTAAAAAAAATTAGTCATGTGTGTAATGGAAATGATTTATCATGTCTACTTAACCAAAGCGGATTTTTGAAAACATTAAACATCAAGGCTCAAGCTTGTTTTTAATGGGACAAGCGACAGTTTTCTCCTCCGTCCAGCAGGTATTTTGAAAATGGTGACATTGGATGGAGGACATTATGAATAATGTAGGAATGGGAAGTAGCAGCAGCACAATTTGTAAACTGCGAAGTGAAATGAAAGTCAGTTTTTGCTAAAGGATAAAATTTTGGGTATTATGTTTTTAGCTAATGTTTTATTTTTTTCTTGCAATTTTTTGCCAAATATTCCCACCAATCTGATATTGTTATCTGTGTTGGTCCTGAAATAATTGAGCTTTTCAAAGATATTTTAATTTATTAAACTGTATGTTTATACTACCAAGTACTGTATTGCCATGAGAAATGAATACCAACATATATTTAATATGGCAAATAAATAAATAAATAAAATAGCAAAGCAAAATAGCAAATAGCATAAATAAATAGCAAAAAAAAATCCCCAGTTGTTGTCATGGTCAAAGTTAATTTCCCTGAACTCTACTAAAAATCCAACACTGATGTGCAGCAAGAATTTGGCAGCATGTCAAAATAAATCCCTGGCATCTTCATCTCCCGGCCCGCTCCGCCCTGCAGACAGACTGTTCATGCAAATCAAGCTCACCGTGACAGAGCAGCTCAGAGATGGATTCAGGATGAAAGGTGGTCCTTATCTAGCAGGAATCGCTTACTGGCCGCCGGGGCCAGGGGACCCACTTTGAACTTCAAACTGTGGACATCAAGGTCCAGCCACAGGCCATGCAAACACAGACTGTTCTTTAAGAGTGAGGATGATGAGCAGCGAGTTTCACCTGGGTGCCCTCTCTTCCCCACAGCTCGTCAAAGGTTTCATGAGAAAATACAAATATTCTAACAAACAAATATGAAATTTTGTTCCCATTTGATTATTTTAGAATTGGTATGACTTATCTCCTTTCTTCAAATGGAAAAAAACCTACCCATCTATCACCAATTTTAGACTCCTTAGAAAAACAATGCTAAATTTCAGCATTGTTGAATGCTGAAATTTCATCATTGAAATTTTATATATAAAAATATATATATATATACACAGTCCAGTCACATTAATGTGACCACCACGTACTTTCCACTTCAGAGTTAAATAACCAATCACAGAAGGCAGGTGGCAGCACAGTGCAGTTGAGCGTATATAAAGGGTGTGTGTGGGCTTCGGAAAACATTTCAATCGTTGGCGTAATGCAGAAACGAAGCGATTTATCCGACGTCCAAAAGGGCATGATCATTGGCTTTCGGGCCAAGGGTGGAAGCATTTCCGAAACGGCTGAGTTTGTGAACTGTTCGCGTGCCGCCGTGGTAAAAGTGTACCTGCATGGCAAAATGGGACTGTCCAAAATCAACGACGTGGCAAATGTGGTGCACCACGGGCCATAGATGACAGAGGCGAACGACGGTTGCGGAGATGCGTTCGGGCAGATAGACGGGCTACCGTTGAGCAACTGACCACTAAAATGAACCAAGGGGCTACCACAAGTGTCTCCCAAACCACTATTCAGCGAACATTGCTGCGTCTGGGCCTCCGAAGCAGACGCCTGGTTCGTGCACCTATGCTGACTGGTGTTCATCGACGACGAAGGCTAGAATTTGCACGCCAGTACAGCAGCTGGACGTCCACTGAGTGGCGACAGGTAGCGTTTTCAGATGAATCGCGTTTTATGCTCCATCGGACAGATGGACGTTGGCGTATAAGGCGTGAAACCTCTGAAAGGAACCACCCTGCAACCATTGCAGGAACGGTCCAAGCTGGAGGCGGGAGCATTATGGTCTGGGGAATGTTTTCCTGGCATTCTCTGGGTTCACTGATTATTGTGGAAGGCACGATGGATCAATACAAGTACGCATCTGTCCTTGCGGACCATGTCCACCCCTACATGCGCATTGTTTTTCCTCAGGATGATGGCATCTTCCAGCAGGACAATGCGAGGTGCCATACAGCTGCCAGTGTACGTGCGTGGTTCGAAGAGCACCAGGATGAGTTTACCGTCCTCCCCTGGCCAGCAAACTCACCTGACTTAAACCCAATCGAGCATCTGTGGGACCATCTCGATCGAGTTGTTCGCGCCATGGATCCTCAACCGCGTAATCTAGCGCAGCTGGCCACGGCATTAGAGTCGGCATGGCTCAACATCCCAGAGAAGACCTTCAGGGACCTAAGTGACTCTCTTCCTGCACGTCTCGTAGCAGTTCGCTCTGCGAAAGGTGGTTATTCTGGCTTTCGACAGATGGTCACATTAATGTGACTGGACTGTGTATATATATATATATATAATATATATATATATATATATATATATAAAAATATATATATATATATATATATATATATATATATATATATATAAATACATATATATATATATATAAATATTTATATATTTATATATATATATAAATATATATATAAACTTTATATATATATAAAATATATAAAGTTTATATATAAACTTTATATAAAAAAGACTTCAAAACATCATAAGCCTCAATGCAATTTTAATGCAATGGGAATAGCAAGGATTGGTGTATAATATGGACTTCTATGTAGCCATTACGGATTCTGTATTAAGACAACAAATCAAAATCCTCACTAGCAGCTGGTATTGGAGTTTGACAAAGCCAAATTGTGAGTTCTAAGGTACACAAGTGGTGGCATTCATGGAATTTGCATTAAAACAGACATGATTGCCCCTAAAAAAGAGAGATTAAAGCATCCCTGGATGATGTTTGGATGATTTAAACATCATCCAAACAGCTGGATGATTTTCAGCTTGATCAACTGTAACTGCTGATTGATTGGTCGAAACGTCAAAAATCTGCTCAGCGAGTCCTCTAAACTCGCTGTACTAGGTTGCAGTGGCAGCAATATTCGTCAGAGTTTAAGCTGTCACAGTCAAGACCTGTTTGGCTGCAGGAAAACGAGAGAGTGAGTCTTTCAACAGATAACAGGAAGGCTAAATGGAATGCAATCGAGTTCTGTTTTATCGCGCTTTAAACCTTTATCTGTCGTTGAACATGCTGGTTTTGGAAATTTTCCTCAGGATTTTGATCGATGCATCTCTTTATCTGAAGGAGTTAACCTTACATTAGTATTAATAAATCCTAAGAATAGTCATTGAAAAAAATTATCTCGAATATATATATATAAAAAAAAGCACTTGCTGGGTGCGACTCAAGAACATATTAAAATATCAAGGCAGGTTTCTCCGGTAACCCATAGAGCTGTACATCACAACTGCAAGTAATCAATATGTTAAATGTATTTTTCACCCTGTCTCTTTTTGTTGTGTGTCCTATACATGTGGTGGACTTTCCAGTGGTGCTACATTAGGGCAACAATCACAAACGGACAGCTGCACTCCCAGGGGAGTCGACAATCAGCCGGTGCAGAACTGCCTCTGTCCTTCAACAGGCAATTAACACTGAGTCCATTATAGCTCCCAGGGGAGCTGCTGGCCAGGGAGGCCAGGAAAGGCATCATCTGAAAGGTCAGTGCCTGCAGAGGAAACAGGAGGGGTGAGGGGGGGTTGATGGAGGCTCAAGGGTGGAAGAGGAGAGGAAAGAAGACGAGAAGGAGGAGGGTGTGAGCTGCCGGAGAACAAATGGAGTGTAAAGCAGGAGCTATTTGTCACCGCAAGCTATTCCCTTGGGGGAGGTTGCATTCATTTTCCCCTGGACAGAGGCATGTGTCAGCAACAAGGGGGATAAATTAAGAAAGCCACCATGGCCCACGGTCTAAACTTAGCCTTTCCAAACACCTTGGGACATGGCAGATCCACTCCAAGTTCGACAATCAGATCAGGGATGTTTTTCCCCCAGGTCAGATCAGTCACAGCTCATAAATGTTTCAAGGCCTCTACCTCATGTTTCTTCTGATCCTTGTGTACGATGAGGGGAATTTATTCACATAACCCGCTTTCAATTCCTGCTTTCACTTGTGGGAGAGAGTTCACGTTTAGTGTGGCTTTAAAAACCTGTAGGTTTTCCTCACCAGGTCAGGATATATCCTCAAAAATCATCAAGGTTTAAGTTTCCAACTCTGCAGCTAGAGGGAATGAGAAAAACAGCTGGCAAGACATAAGACTTTGTGAGTCTTTTGGGTAATTTTATTGCAACGAGAAAGGCAGAATAAGAAAGAGAAATGCAGTGCAGAGCGACAGACTTGGAAGAGCTACAATGGGAAGCTTAACTACATCACCATCAGGGCACAAGGGAAAATCCATTCTTGGCTGGGATGACTGCCACTGCTAAGCCTGAAGTTTGGAAAGAGAATCTGCACTTTGTCTTTGGAAACTCCCTCAAGAACTGATCATTAAGCAGGTCATTGAATCAAACACCGAAAAAGCTTGGAAGCTGAATAAACCGAGACGATGTGGTTAATATTCAAAGCAGCTGATGTTCAGTGAATGAAGGGATACTGTTTCTCAGGTTCCCTAATTTGCATTGGATGAACTATAAATGCAGTGTGGGGGCTTACAGGAAGGATACGAAGTTGTTTTCTGATAAGTAGATTCTTTTGTGATCTTACTCGGCAATGATCAAATGTTATTCTAACAGAGATTTATAAAGACATGACAATAGCTGGGTTTTGTCATTGACCATATAATTGTGAAACTAAATTTGCTCAATGGAAACACGGGAATTTATGAAATACTCGTCAAAAGTTTTGGCACTAGGACGAAGTATTTTTTTTGGGGGGGTTATTTTAGTCGCAAATGACTAAAAAGAAGGCAACAGGAAATAACTGAAGTATGCTTTATGATGACTCATCGCGTGAACAAACTTATTCACATGTGATTTTAATTGCTTTTCTAACTTAATCTCAACACTAATTTTTTTTTTGACATTGGTGGAATAGTGATGAAGTTTTGCACACATTGGTAATAGAAACGCAGCTGATGAGGATGAATTTCAGTGGGTTGGTGATCAATGAGCAAAAGATTCTATAATGTTTTCCAGACAAAACCACTCATCAGTGTGGATGTTGTCACTGTAGGAGAAATGGTTTAGTCAGCTATTTTTAGTTTCAAGGTTGTAAAGTTAGAAGAAGCAATTAAAGAGAAAGACATTTGTAAGAAAACAACTTTCTACAGATACATGGCGCCTGTCAGGGAAAACGGTGGGTGTTTGGAGGATGGTGAAATCGGACGAAATTTGTCTGGTACCTCTACAGTCTGATGCTAACAGCTAGTAATGCTAACCACTCTAATTGTGCTAATTACTAAATACAAAATGCATAATCTTGCTGCTGTTTTCCAGTTTTATCTGCAGAACTGTGGAAGACAGATTAAGTTCTCACACATTGTGTGACTGCACCTCAATATTATTTATTAGTCTCCACAGTTAGGCTGCTAAAGACTTCTTTGCAGAAAAGATAAGATAAAAGCTTAAAAATCTAACAAGTAGCACAACATCACAGCAAATTTTGCTCAGCAATTAATTTAGACTTGATTGTAATTTTTGGTGGATCTTTTATAAAAATGTATTGGTATTTTCAAACTGCACAAAAAATATGATAAATACAGTCTATTATGAACCAAAATATTATGAGATAAATAATACCTGCAATAATTTAGTAATAACCTTTTGTTTTTCTTACATCTGGCAAAAGTATAAAGTAGCTGAATCTCTTTAGGCAGGTTGTACAGCTCACCTGGCATATGAAAAGACCCTTGGGTACAGCCTAGGGGCTATAAAGATGAAAGATAAAAAGAAAGCATATACAATTTTTGAGGATAGGATAGGTTAAAGTGTTATGCTGATGATTTTGGATTAAAAAAAATATATCAATGCTTAAAAATAACTTCAAAAGGAAATCAAATATATGTAGTTTTTGTGTGATGTCAGACAAGACAAAAACATTATTCTTTAAAACCATTTATAGGCAACCAGTATGTAAAGACTACAATACATGGCTGGTATTTGGAGTAAAAGTAGATAACTGCAGCTCATTCTGAATTTATTTTTAATAAAGTATCACCTTAAAACATTGTAGTTTTAAGATGGGACTTCAAGGGCAGTGGATTTCTCAAATATTCATGAAAGAATCAAGACAACACTCCTGGTATGTTTTTGATAAGGGAATAACTTTAAAGCTCAAAAACAGATTTTTCACAATGATTCCCCTTTAAGATCTCCATCAATTGTCTATAATCTCCTCTCCTTGTAGGAGAGGGTCATAGGACGCCTGGCGTCTATCTCCAGTCATCATTGGGTGGGGGTACACACTGGACAGGTTGCCAGTCCATCACAGGACAACACAGAGACACACAGGAAAAACAACCATGTACACACTCACACCTAAAACTCATTTAGACAGACAAATTATCCCAACGGTCATCACCTGGTAGATCATCCCAACGGTCATCACCTGGTAGATCAGTATTATGCTGAATTTAAAGTTCTTTTCTCACAAGCAGAATAATGTAGGTGTTTCACATTTTCATTGTCAGGACAAAAGCAGGCATCTATTCTGAGCACTTTGGAAACCGAAACCTAATTTCTGGGTGTTGCATTTACCTTTTTGCAGGTGATGTAGTTTTATTGATGTCTTTAGGTCATTGCCTGTAGCATGAACTTCAGTCGTTGTTGGATTGAGAGTCGGCTCAATCCCACAGATGACCTCAGAGTCAGAGTCTCCGTTTGAGGTCATGAGTCTCAAACAGAGATGGTGGACTCTTCCGTCTAACTTTGTGGACAGAGGAGTCCACAAAGGGGTTAAGATACTTTAACCCCTTCAGGTAAAGGGGTTAAAGTATCTTAATGTCTTGTTCACAAATGAAGGTAGGGTGTAGCAAGAGATAGATAGGCAGACTAGGAACTCACCAACAGTAATTTGGATGTTGAGTACACATTTTACCATATACAGTCTACATTCTGACTGTTACTTATGAAAACGAGATATGGATAGTGACCAAGGAACAAATACCTGGGTACAAGCTGCAGATATCAGCTCCATCTGATGGGTGACTGGGCTCATGTTTAGAGATGTCATGAGGAGCTACGTCATTCAGGAGGAATGCTGAGTACAATTGAAAGGATTCATCTGAAGTGGTTCAAGGATCTTCTAAGAAAACCTACCGCACACTTTACCTGGAAGGTTCTCTGGCATTGAAAGGCAACCCTGTAGAAGATCCTGGTAGTGAAAGACTGCATAGAGATGAGAGCGACTATTTATTTGTTCTAGTTTGGGAATGTCTTGGGATCTCTCAGAATGGAGTTGGAGAGGGTTGCCTGGGTTACAACTGTGATCCAATCTCGGATGGATGGATGGACAGACTGTTGTAAAAACACCCGTGTTCCCCCAATGGGCTCTCAAACACATATTTGGTCACGATGCACTCAGTCCAGTCCATGCTTGCAAATCTCCACTCAATGTTTTCCTCCACTTTCTAGATTGAAAAGCAGCTTTCTGCTCATACTTCTATTCTTCAAATATTAATTGTGCTTTTAGATAATGTTATTTCCCATACTTTGATTTCCTAACCCAAACACAACCTCAGTTAAAAATAATAATTAAAAAAAGCTCAAAGTTACACTTTTCCCTCATTTTCAGAAGCTGTAGCCCACTTTGAATTTAAAATCCACTCTCAGGGATACACTCAATAGAACAGTCGTACTGAGCTCACTTCTTACTCACCCTGATTTGCCCCTGTAAAGGGAAATGTTTAGCAGTGTGCGAGTCTAACTGAATTAATCCATTTATTGCTGCGTTAGAACCTTGAAAGCACTGACATAATTGCCTGAAAAGCTTTGATCGAACAGATTTAAGTAATTAAACAAATGTTGCCAGCTGGAACTTTCTAACCCCACGGCCCACTCAATACCATTTGGGTCCAAAAAAAGGGAAAGGAAAACGCAGTTGGCGGGAGGAAATGATAATCAGCGGCAGATCAGTTTTTCAACACCAGTGCAAAAAAACCTTTTTATCTTTTAAAACTGCTAAGCAGAAACTTATTTAGTAATGAATTAGCACTTATTGAATGCTGGGTGCTGCTGATATTTATAGTGCTGCGGAGTGAGACAGCAAGACACTACATAAGTCAGATATGATAGGTGTGATGGAGAGCCAAATGGTGCCTCGAGGCACAGGGACTCATCATAACATCCAGATGGGAGAGATGGCAAACAGTGAGAGCCATTAGATGCTGCTGTGTACATAAATAATACATCTCTCCTCACCATCACAGCTATGGAACATCGCTTGTCTTTGGCTAACGTTCAACAACTTTACAACGACAACATGCTGATTAGCGTCAACGGAACGTCAGGAAACTCGGGGGCTCATTGATTAAATAAGGACATTAGAAGAATGAGAGCCAGGGATCAATGGAGCTGATCGATGGAATCTGGAAATGAATGAACCAACAAATGAGTGTCTACTTGTATAAATTAGTATCCGCTCAGTAAGTGGGAGTAGACGAACAAAGTGCTGAAGGTGTGATGGAATGGGGGATGATTACGAGTTAATCAATAAGCTCATGGAAATGCATTAATGACAATGATAGTTTTTGGCAAATTTGTAGGTTAGTGATTAGAAAATAGAGATCAAGGTAAACAGCCTGGCTAATCGTCCAAAATCATTTCTGTATATATTGCAAACAGGTGGACCTAGCACAACTTTTGAGAAACAGCTCCTCATTAGAGCAGCAGTTTCCAAGCTCACAGAGCAGCCCTGCCCTGTGACTCTCAGCTCCTTCAGACTAGCTGGCAGCAATTAGCAAACACCTGGTGGAACTGTGCATCTGCTGAGCTCATTATATGAGCTACTTATCATATTATGCATGTAAAAATTTTGTTTCTATATTAAGTATCAGAAAGAGCAAGAGTTTCTTAAAGAGACAGACGCCCAGTTTAAGGTGTTAAAATTAGGAAGTCAAACTTCATTTAAGACATCTTTGATATATATATATATAGCATTTTTGCCAGCTAAAGGTAACAAAGTTACTTAATTGTGCTTTAAAATAGTACTACCTTCCTGGAAAATACATAATACTGCCCCTACACCTGTCACTTGTTTACTTTTTGTTTAATTTCTTTGCCAACTCTGTTTGATAAGGTAGCAAACATCGGGAAACTGTGTTGAATTTCAAATCCATTTCCTTCCTCTCTATCTAATCCCTAGAGATGGAGGTGCTGTCTCTGCTCTGGACGTCATGGTGGTAGGATGTCGCAGTGGAGAGCTGAACCGTCCAGGACAGTGTTGGCAATCCACTGTGTTGGCCAGCAGAGCCGTGTGTCTGTCCAAAAGCAACCATATGAGCCCTGAATGTTGGCACGATTCAACTCCTGGCCAGGCTGACAGGTTGCAGCTACAGTCCCCAGAAAAGCCTCTGCCTCACATAGCATCCCTCCTTCACATCTCTCCCACTCAGCTCCTTCAAACTAGCAGCAGCAAACACCTGCTAGAACTGTGAGTCGGCTCAGTTCAATGGTAATAAGAACAACTGTAAGTAGCATCAGTGGTGCAAAAATTGGGTATGCAGCGTATGCAACGCATAGGGGCGCAGCACTAGCGGGGCCGCGAAAACACCGTCTGGAGGGGGCGACGCGCCGATGATGTTTTCCTATGCACGTCAGCACGCCTTACGCTCCTTCACCTCGCGCACAAAACGAGGTAAATGTAACAAGTTTTACCTTCACATATCGTCGCCCTCGGGGGTGGGGGGTGGGGGGGGGTTGAACGAGTGAGCGTCGCTCCTTCTCCCTGACGTTCCTTCCCTGGGGGGCAGGGGGCGTGCCGATTTATGTTTTCGCATCCACCTGAATTATGTGTAGTTGCGCCACTGAGTAGCATAACGGAGGAGCATTGTTGTGATGACGTGCTGAAGGCAACGTGTCAGAAAAATGCTGTGTACGTCAAACATAACTTTGCAGTTTCACACCTTGAAACTGATCTCAGTTGCTTTAAGAAGCTCTTGCTTTTTCTAACAGCTGAACATAACATGATTACTTGATTGTACTATAAAACAGCAATATGTGGCTGGAAAAAACGTAACACTTAAAATGTTTTAGCTTTGGATTTGGCTTCAAACCCTCATAGCACACAGACATGAAGAAATACAAGATGAAATCACGTTATGTATTCTAAAAAATATGATTCTGTTTTTAAAATAAAAACCTAAATGCCAAAAAATTCCATTTTGAAACTCCACTTTACAAAAAGTGAAGTATGATTAAAACAAGCCAAAACTGAAATTCTAGAAAACGTACTTCTACCAAATAATCACGAGTGATTAGGTGACTTCAGTCCAACCGGAAAACACCAGAGAGCTCTCTGTGAGGCAACAGAAAACCTTTCCCTCCGGTTTCTTTGACAATAACACAGCCCGGCTTGCACAGGGGAATCTTTTCTCCTTTTATGAATTATGGAGAGACAGACATCCCCGCTGAGTACTGCATCCTTAACCGTGATATATGTCCTCTGTCTCTGTCATGGCCGGGTGAGGTCTGTGAAATAATGATATAGAATTCATTTGGTCTGAACACGGCCCCGGCTTTCTCATACATACATCAGCCGCGTCCTGCAGCAGCTCTTAAGAGCGGAGGAAAACAAGACAAGTGGTGAGGCACGGTGGAAAACCACAAGCCGCTCCAATGTCTCCCCAACCTTCCCCCCTTTTTTTTATGTCCCTCTCTTAGAACGTGGCCATCATTCTCTCACCTCATATCCTCTTCTTGCGTTTTGCTGTAGCATGCTTCCCTGCATCCATCCTTATTCCCCCCACCATCCTTCCAACTGGCCCTCCCCTCCCACCGACGCCCGCCTCCCTCCCGTCTCTCATTTTCCCGGAGGTGAGCACAATCTCATTAACCACTGCTGGATGAGGCGTCCTCTCTTCTCAGGTTCAAGGTGATGGAAGATTAGGCCGTTTGGCCTCGGCTCATTCCGTATTCACACCGCGCTACTCGCTGCCCATGAACAGCAAATTACATTGAACCAGGGGAGTCTAACTCCATTAATTTTAAATGGAAGATTAATTTAACAATATGCAGCAGATATTTGTTACAAACCCATCACGCCAAAGTGACATTTGGTTATAAATGTGAAGGAAGCTTAGTCTGGCTGCCGGGGTCATGGCGCAAATAAATCACAGGCATTTATAGCTAATCTCCGTTTCACTTATACGTGAAGCCACACAACGTCAAATGGTGTGTACGAATTATTAACAGGCATTCCTATCCAAGAGTATGTTTTAATAGAGCTGGAGTGAGAGAATATAAAAAATGATATGGGTTGGATGGATTGGTGGTATTCTGGCCGATTGTCAATCTTTAAACAGCCAATTCCAATTTTGGTCGATATCTGAAAAGTCAATAAATTCATCAACAAAGTTGATAAGTTGGCAACAGTGGGGTGACTATGGACAACAGCACACATGCAGACGTGAGGTGGTGGGCTGGTCGGTCAGTCAGTATCAGCCGACTGACGATCTCTCAAAATGAAGGAAATTGGGGCCAATTTATTAGTGCACCGCTAAATAAATACACAGCATTAAAGGACATAGACGCTTTTTGAGATGTAGATTTGCAGTCTCCAATTTTTATAAAGCATTTTCTGATGTTTCACTTAATTTTTTCTGAAGTATTGCCATCTCAGCCCGCTACTGCTCTAATTTAAGAAACTGATGTTGACAGGTCTCTCCTTAAACAGCCAGGTGCGAAAAGACCAAAACTGAAAAAGTTTGTCATGGTGAAGGAGTAAATTAGCCAGTATCTGCCAAAACCTAGTTGTCTGTTGCTGCAATTTGAATAAACATGTAGAGGAAACGGCTACCTTTAAATCTTCTTCCCTCAGTGACAACTTCCACATTAAACAAGGGGTGTTGTTTAATGTGGCCTTTTAGGGTTTAGTTCTGGTGGGGTCACCAATCCAAAAAAATACTTATTGGGCTGGTCAAGTTGGAATTGGCTGATTCCAGTTGCCAAGTCATTTCTCGGTGCATCTGCAGATGTTTTTTTCATCTTCTCTTTTTTTGTTTGTTTTGCAATTTGGAACTGATTTGAATCCGCAAAGCTCCAACAATACCTAAACTATAACCCAAAATCCCAGAGGATTTGAAAGGAAGGGTTCATGGATGGAGAGAAGGATGAAATTCAAACTACTTATTCCACAAGTCATGACAGGAAATGATCACAATCCCGACTCCGTTGTCTCTCTCTATCCAGATATAGCCAGATAGACTGAGTGGAAAAAGTAGCTGAGGTGAATTAGCATTGATTGCCAACAACAAGACATGCTACTATGAAATATAGACACTATTGCTTTAATATTGAGCTGCTGAGGATATCTTGCATATCTAAATTGTGGACATTTGTAACTGCAATTATTCATCCATCCATCCATTTTCTTAACACCCTTGTCCCTTAGTGGGGTCGGCGGGGTTGCTGGTGCCGATTTCCAGCTAACGTTCCGGGCGAGAGGCGGGGTCACCCTGGACAGGTCGCCAGACTGTCGCAGTGCAATTATCTTAATATGTTAAAAATTATCATAATATATAAAATTGTTTTCTCAGAAAATAAAATCTGGGAGATTAGCTTGCTTGTGACCAAACTAATAGCTGCCAAGAAGAAGACGGCCTTGGTGAAGTGAGCGACAGAAGTCAGGCATCCGTTTCATCTCAAAAAGCCTGGATTCCTTACAGACAGCTGACTGAAGCTCCCCTGGAACGCCACATAAAGCTTACCCAAATGGCCTCGCCGCGGCCGCAACATGTCAGCCTGAGATATGCACATCAGTGCTCTGTGACAGTAACTCCTGATCGCATTACACACCTCAGCAGTGCTCATGTCCCATTACCGCCACCCAGCCCTGCCTGGCAGCGATTACCCCTCCCGCACCCAACACCCTCCCTGATAGCCGTAATGCGAAAGTGAAACAGTCATTTTCAATGGGAGATGAAGAAGGTGCGGTTGTGCTGGTGGGCGTTCTAGTGATGGTGGTGGTGGTGGGGTACAGAGATTTAATGCTAATCCTCCCACACGGGTAAGATGCATTGAGTTTGAAGCGCCAAACAACCACCACCTCCTGTCCCACTGTGCAGCCCCTCCACCCCCCTCACGCCAGCAAGAAAGCGACCCTTTGCGCGACTCATCTTTCGGCTCTTTAATGTGAAATTTCTTCGGGGAGCTTGCCGCCTAATTAGAGGGATTGATAACCTCGCAGCTTATTAACGAGGCCAATACATTTCAAAGTCATTAAAGATAACCGTGGCAATAAGTCTGGGTATAAGCATCACTAGGTCCCACAGTCAGCGTGTCCATAAAAAAGAAAGGACAAAAGAAAAACAGTGGAAGTAATTCCTAGTGAATCATGTAAAAGCTGGATCATGGGAATCTTTAAGAAAATGACAGATGAACAAAATTACATCACCAAATTTCATCTCTCCTGTGAATGAATGAGAAATTAGAGCTGTTATTTTCCACGTTGGAGCATTAGCAGAGGTTTAGGCTTTAGAAAGTATTGTACGACAGCATCAGTTTAGCCACAACGTCTCTCACTGGCCTGCGACAGAGCATCAGCCACTTTGTCACAACCTCCCATCTCTCACTCAGTATCATTCAGTACATTTCCCCACTTGATTTGGTGCCTTCATCACAACTTTTTCACGAGAATTTGGAGTCAAATGGCCATAGAAACATGTCTGCGCGGATAATTTTGACAGATTTCTTCTAGTTTTTCCTTAGACTTGAGGATGTGCACCATGTTTCACTGTATCTTGTGAAACAATTTAATCAGCTGCCACTGCAAATGCTGTGAAATCATAACTTGTTCTATGGTTTGTAATGATGAGCAAAGACATGTCATCAATTCAGGGAAGTTTACAAGTCATTTTCTTCAACTCAAGTCAGAGTCAAGTTTGTAGTTATCAGTGACTGAAATAAAGACTTTCTTGATAAAGGCTGCCTTATATTGTTTTGAAGCTTTAGCAATTTTAATTCTTACTCCTAGAAATAAAGACAATTATGCTCTAAGACATAATTGAGATTAAACAGAGTAAAAGTTGCTTAAATGGATTTTCTTAACTACATCAAGTGTTTGTGTGGTAATAATTAACTTAACACATGTTTATTTGATTTTATATCACTCACCTCATTGAGAATTTCTATTGCACATTCTTTTATTGATTTGTTCAGAATAAAGAAAATAGTTCAAAAAATGAACTAGTGCTTTCTTTAAGTGGAAAACATTAGTAAAAATTACCAAATTTGAGGTGTAAATTACAATCTAATGAACAAATCACCAATCAGGGTAACTGAAACTGTGACAAAAATCTGAACGATGGCACAAAAAAGTGCTTTATTTATATATATATATATATATATATATATATATATATATATATATATATATATATATATATATATATATATCCAACCCAAAGTACAATAACACTGTTAGCGTAAGCAAGACAATGCCAGAGGTAGTTAAGGTTATAAGCAAAGTTTATTTATTTTCTAAATAGGACAAAGTCATTTAATAGTGTTCATTTGAAAAGCCTTTCATATGGTCATTATTATGAAGCTACAGCTAACTTGATGATGTTATGAACCATTAAAATAGCCATAATCCACCAACTTCACTGGTTAATAATCAAGCTTGTCCTTTCAAAGTAAAGCATATGCAGCAGCAGCAGTCTGTAGCTGATATACAGTTTTCTGTTCACTCTTCATAATATAAACCAGTAATAAGGCTGGAGTCTCAGACCAACAGTCCAAGTCAAGTCTCAAGTCTTGAAGACACAAGTTTAAGCTGAGTCTTTGTTTTTGCAACTTGAATGTCTCATAAGAGTTTCAATCCCTGTCTCCAGCTCATAATTTAGTGAAAAATGTTGAAAACCATCAATGCCCTTCTTGGAAAATGAATTGGAAAAACCTTGATTTGCATCACAGCAATCAAGCCCATCTATTTTTTCAATGTCCTTTGTGACTTCAATGAACTGGTTATTCTACAGAAGGACCAGAACCAAAATGATGCAATGCAGGTAATACAAGAATAACAAAACTAAGCAATTCCTTAGATCAACCCAGCAAAAAGGAAATCAGTAGGAAAAATTACCACAATGAAGGTAAAGCCATTTGAAGTTCAGAGGTGCCTCAACCCAATTGAGGCATGAAAAATGACCAAAAGTGACAATTTTATTATACGAGAGTAGATGGAGCAAAACAACCTCTGGATGCTGTAATAAAAACGGATAAAGACCGTTTGTTCGGCATGAAACAGAATTTGATGCCGACATGATGGATGAGTCTGTACTCAACTCCAACACCGCCATGTTTGGGAAATGCTTTCAGAGATGCTGGAAATGCGTTGTACACCTCTTGATGATAGCCCACTGAGAACAAAAGCACCAAGCAGAGGAGAGCGGAGAAACCTTTCATCTTCTCTATGATTGGTTCAGCTGGAATTCTGAAACCTCTTTAAGGTGAAACATTAAAACCACTGAAGACGGTAAACAGCTTTGAGGAGAGCATTAGGTACTCCTCAGAGCATCTAACACACACGGAACATGTCACCAGGGTCAGCTAAAAGGTTGCTGAAGGACACACACATAGACATGCACACATATCGCATCTTTGTATCGTCACAAGGACTTTGCATTCATTTTTCATTCATTTCTTGAGCCTAAATCATGTTAGCTAACAAAGCTAGCATGACTATGATAACAATGATAGGAAAATAATAATCCATGAATAGTGGTAATTGTAACACAGAGGGAAGGAAGAAACTCATTATCATAAAAGATTTGTGTTTATCCTCATCGTCCCCATATATTGTAAGTAATATAGTCTTGTGCTTATTTTTAAACTGGTTTAAATTAAGCCCTAAATCTAGCCTAAAATCAATTCGCACCTTAGTCCTAATCATAACCCTTAAACCAAAAACATTTCTTCTTCCTATGGCCCCCATAAGCAGAAGTGGGTCCTCTCAAAGCAGTATGAGTTGGAAAAATTGGTGAGAAATGCTTAAACATATGCACACATGCACACACACGTTTTCTTATTTATAAGAAAAAGAAAAGAAGCTAGCATATTTTCAGCACAAGAAAACCTCTTCCCAAATACACACTTTGGTCTGTACCAGGCCTAGCTATACATTTACACCTAAAAGCTCCATTTGTAGTCACTTACGATGAGAAGCTGTAAAAAGAAGCCAAATTGAACTTCAAACACACAAAATTCTGAAATTACACTTTAAGCACCATAATAAAAAAATAAAGTGCAAAATCCATATAGGTTTTAGGTTCTCTATTAAGTATTATTATTTCTTCATTATTCATCTGAGTATAAAATACAGGTCCTTGATGGCAGAAATAATCAGTTTGAGTCAAAATTGGCTTAAAAGGATGTTTAGAATCCTTTGTAGATAGTCACAGAAGCCTCTAGCCATAGCAAATGTGTGTAAAACTGTCAGTATTATGCCAATATAAAAAAGCTTTCACAATTGTGATTTATTTTTATTAAATAGGAAATGCAATTAAAATCACACATGAATAAGTTTGTTGAAGCAGCGAGTCATTAAAATATAAAAACAAACCATCATCCTCCAACCACCTCCTGTTTTCTTCTTTGTGGTTTCACCAGTGGCAACATCTTGTTGTTGATCATGTGACTTGTGTAATGTAAAAAAAAGTGTTTCTGTTGTGATGTTGTGAAATAAACCAATTTTTGATACGGCCAAAAAAAAAAACAAACTCATATCGCTAAAACCTTTTGTCAAAAACTAGTTTTCTGGAAGTTGGTGTGCTTCCCGTAAAGCAAATTTATATTTCAAATGTCAACTTGCTCAATTATAAGGTCAATGGAAAAACAGCTTTTAACAGTTCACTAATCTTAAACGGATTTCAGTTATATGAAAAAACTAACGGAAATGGGGGAGAGAATGGCATTAGCTATTAACAAATCTACATTCCCACAAGAGACCAAGACTACATTTGATGGTGTTAGTGGAATAACATTAATGTTACTAAGCTAAAATTATGCTTGTGTGTTGCAAAATACAAAGGTCCACTCCCGTCTTGTAGGGTTTAGATTCGACTGACTGGTCTCTGCTAATTACACAGATTACTGCAGCTGCTGCCTCAACCTCTATAAAAGTTGCATTCTTACAAAGACGATGTATGACCGAGGAACCGACAACCCTTTTTTTTTGGTGTCTACTTATAGTATATTAGACAGTAGATGGGGGAAGAGAGAAGGTTGGAAGACATGCAGCTAAGGTACATCCCAGGGTCAGGAATCGAATCCCAGATGTTTACATCAAGGATGAATAGCCTCCAACAGTAACAAACTTAACGTTACTTCTGAAAGTGTTTTGTCTGCTTGTCAAGTTCTTTCTGGTTTGATATACTGTGTGACCCCCACTTGAAAGGGACCGTTTCAACTGTGAACCTTTAACTTAATTTCACTCAGAGAGACTTTAATTTTGTTGACTCATCTTTATTTTTACATGATGGTCCACATAGCTCATCTCAATAGGTGAAAAACCTCAAAAGAAACAGAAAGCCAATTATTACATTTTGACATTAACAAGGTAAACGCATTGTGAAAATCAGATTTCTACCCCTCAAATCAATTATTTCAAAAGAATAATTAATATTTTTAGTAAATTCAACAGCAATACATGAATTAGCATTTCATTTTTATCAATACTTGTTAAATACCCTCACAAACATTCCAACCAACATTTCCTTTTCTTTCTACTTTAACCAATAAACACAAAGTGTATTTTCCATTTTTTTTTCTTTTCACCCTACTAACTTGACCTCAACAAGACTAAACAACTTAATACAACAAACAATTCAGCAGCATTGAGCCTTACCGGCTGTCTTTCACAGCTTGTTGAAACTTTTACACAGTTCTGAGCTTAAATGCTCCAGCACTGTTTGCATTTCATGCTCTCAAACCAGGACTGACGGGTCAGTCACACCAAATGTAGCTGCACTCTGATTGCTATGAGATTAAAGATCGAGTCCACCTGGTTCTCCTCACTAACAGGCAGAAAGGAGCTGCAGAAAGGTGCAGGAGAGTGGCAGAGGGGAGTGGTTACCTAGCAGTTCACCGGAACACTGCTAAAAAAAACTCGGTATCCAAAAAAAAAGCTTAAAGATGGGTTGTTTGAAATTGCTAAAATCCGCTAAAACACAATAGGGTGGAAGGTTGGATTGGCTAGCTCTTTGCTTTCCATGGAGGATTCATTCACCTTTCAACAAACGAAAGGTGATGGCATCTCTCTTCTTTAGGTTTGGAAACTATACCTGGTAATAACTTTACAGATTCTCACTTCAAAAACTTAAAACTATCAGCTATCAAACAAGATGTAAAAATCAATACATCTCCTACATGTCAACAAAAAGTGGTGGTCTGAGGAGTATCTGGGATAGTTTAGGTTGATTTGATATCTTTTGTAAAAGCTTTATTTATAGTTGATGCATTGAACTGGGCATGTGCCAAGTACACCATCTAAGCCACTGTGCATTGGCCTCATATTATGTTCTAAGATTCTTTCTAATGTTCTCCATGGAGTTTACACGTTTTTTCCAACATCTTGCTGATTGGTATTTCTAATGTCTGAGTCAACCACTCGGAATAACACCAAATTCAGTTTTCAATGTCCTCTCTGTACTTACATTGATCCAGTCATCTAAAGGCACTTAATACTTGCTTTACATGACTTTCTTGGCCATAAACTTCCCTCTATAGAACACAATTGAAACAGGTTGGAAACAATGCCAACTGTATTCACTGATCAGAGTCCACACATCGAAAGAGAACTTTATCCAGTAAAATAAAAAGTTTTTTTTTATCAAACTCTTATGTAAAAGAAATTAAACATCATTTGATTACAGTTTAATTTCAACAATAATTACATTAATTTTAAAAGGTTTGCTTTCCAACTCGTCCTCCGCTGAGTGCCAATTAGTGGCAATTCAACATGCCACAGCTTTTTCTCTTCAAATAAGGAAATAATATGCCTTCTGCCAAGGCTTTTGGCCCTAACTGGGTCTCTAGAGGCTCCCCGGGACCCACGCCTCACATCCATAACTCAACAACACCTTCCGGGACCGGCACTCCACTTTTCCTAACCTCCGAGCTCATTATCAGAAGTCTCCAGTGAAAACCGCTAACCACAGACAGGAATTAGAATTTGCTCGGAACACTCGCGACCAGAAATGGATGATAGCGGGTAGAAAGAGATCAGCAGCACACGGAGCCCCTGGGAGTACAGCAACTTGCAGAATAAAGCACATTTTAATATAAATTTAGGAATGCACCTGCTGAAAGGCGCTGAAAGGACACTGCAGCTCTCCGTTTCAGAAGTGGTTGGAGATGATGAAGAACCTTCTGTGCATAAATGGACGGAGGCCGTTGCGTTCTAAAAATGAGACGCAGAGCATGACCTGGCTTGGAAGTCACCCAACGGATCCGATATGAAACTGCTTCACACACAGACTTTGAAACTGTTTCCGAATTCTGCACAAGATTCTGCCTCATTTGGGAAATCGACAGAATTTGAGCAAGAGGGCAAATGTTTTAAAAATCTGATCAATGTAGCAAATGTAGAGATTCATGTTACGGTTTAATATGGCTGCTTTGGTCACATATTTAATCCCAGATGCAATTGAATCATCAATCACATTTGATAGACGGTCACAGCTTTATTCGAAACGCTGTTTACTTGACTGCTTGTTAATGAACCCACCATAAATCAAAACACTGAGGAGAGGCTTTAGGATAAGCCTCCTCTCCATAACGGACGCTGTCACCTCGCCAGGACGCATTAAATGCCCCTACACTAGAGCAACTTTATTGGCAGCTAAATAAATAATTAAAAAGACAAATAAAGCGCGAGGCAAATGAGTACGAGGGCGAGAGCCTCGGAGGAGAGATCTGCTCCGATTCCAATCTTTGAATGTTGCAAATTAAATTCCCTCGTCAAGACTCTAATCATTCACAGCAGATGGGGGCTTACGCTCTGTTTTAGATCTGCGGGAATTCTAATGGTTATTGTTTCTGTTTAAATAGGGAGATTATTGCATTTTAATAAGTCCTCCTTGGGATTTGCCGAAACAATGGAGTGCTGTGAATTACTGTAGATAGCTTTAACTGCATGCAGAGGGAGAAATCAAGTTAGTAAGTGTGACAAGTTGCTCTTCCTCTCTATCCACCCGCACTTCCCCTCCCTCCCTCCCGGAGACGGCTGCGAGTGTATTTACCACCAAATTAAGAATGTGCCGTGGGAATAATATTTTTACTCGACAGAGGGGAAGGGGAAAGGAGCTTGGCTGTGGATTTTCATTAAAATGACACATCTGTTCAGCAATTTCAGCAAAGTAATTCTACTGAAAGTTTTATCAGCTAATTTTAATTATTCACTCCACTGACTTGAATACAGGATTCATCATGTTGAATTAATACATTCGACTATATTATCGTCTCAGTCCTCCTCCCCCCCAACACACACACACACACACTCTCCAGTTTTTCACACACAGAAAAGCAGAGTGAGGTGTATGTGGGGAGGAGGGAGCTGGAAAGGAGACAAATTGATTTGTAATGCACTGTGGAGTAAGTTGTGATTTGTTAATTACAAAAGCTATATGAATGCCTGTAATTTCAAAAAAAATATGGAGGATTACATTCTCCACATTTTTTTTCTTGTCCCCCCAGCACGGCATTTATGTATTTCATTTATGTACTCCTGCATTTTTATTTGAGGTAACTGAGAAACAAGAAGTAGAGAGGGGTAACAATATTTCCAACTCATGAAACAAGATGAGGTGCAATACTGGGGTCAAGAGGATGAGAAGAGTTTAGATTTTAGTGGGATTATAGTGGGGACATGAAGGGGAGAAAAAAAACTAGAGGAAAGGTTTTTATGGGTTTCAAATTATGCGTTAAAGTTGTTTGAGATTTTTATTTACTAAAGAAAAATTTAAATAATGTAGTGAGGTTGTATTGTAGCAGGATGAACTGGTGCTCTTCATAAAATACATGCATTCATGAGGAAAAAACATTATGTGGAAATACTAGATCAACATCTACAGACATCAGTCAGAAAGTTCAGGTGCAAAGGAGTCTTTCAAATTGACAGTGACTCTAAGCCAACAACCAAAGTGGTTTAAGGACAACATGGTAATTTACCAGCTCAAGCAAACTAAGTCAATGTCTTAGCATGGCCATCACAAACTCCCGATCTTGGTCCTATAAGAGAATTTCTGCATAGGTCTGAAAAAACAGCTTACAAACCTGACTCAGCTCTATCAGGACGAACAGGGCAGAATTCCAGCAAACTCTTGTGAGAAGTTTGTAGAAGGAATGAGGTCAATACTGAGGAAATGTATGTAAACCCCCGATTTTCAAGTCATCAATGAATAAATCTCTGACATATTCTTTGCATCTCCCATTCTTGTGGCATTAAGCAAATAGAAATAATTTAGGTAATTTCGACTAAACTAAAACAAGAGAAGTTTGTTCTGATTTAACTTCAGACATTGAGAGAGCAAATGCTTACGAGTCTTTTTATTCTAGATCAGATACAGTTGAAATCGGAAATCTATTCCGATTTCAACTGTATCTAGTATGCTAGATCTGGAGGTATTAAAGACTTTCTAAGGAATAAAGCCTCCAGATTATTAAATCTGGAGGCTTTTGACGACATTTTAAGGTTCTGTAGAAACCCTGAAGAAAGACAACCATCAGAGAATCATGGCTATGAGAGCTGTAACTCCGGCGGCATATAGAGTCAGTCAGCTGCGCTGATAACTCGGGAGCAAAAAGGGAAAATCACAAAGCTTCACTTGTCAAAGATCTCTTATTCAAGCAGAGTACATTCAAAAGACCTCCATCATTCAAAGGCAACCTATTCAAGGGCTTTTTGGCTCTGCAGTCAAGTTTCTGCAGGGGTACTGCTTAACTGATGCTGCAGATTTTTTTGCAGAAACACAAAGCTCAGAAAAGCAGAAAAGGCTTCCCCCCCACCTCTTTCTCTTTATCGTTTTATCTCCTCAGGTAACTTTCCTTTTGCAACTCGTCCCCAAAGACTATCACCTTGCCCTGAAGTCCTGATGCACATCGGCACACAGAACAAATGAGACGCCAGAGCTGGGAGACGGGCAGATTGCAAAGTGATACCTCTTTGATACGGCTTTGTGGCTATGTTGGGCTCTTCCACCTCCTTTCTGAATTGTGTGAAGTGTCCCAGAGGAGCCTTCTGAGGACTGAGGAGGGCAGCGAGCTTTTCCCGGACAAAGGGAGGAAACCGAGAACAACCTAGTGTATTAAGTAATAGCCAGAGGGAGTAAAGATATGAGCTTGACTGTTTGCTTGCTTGACACCAAAAAGTGCCAGTCAGCTGATCAATTAGCTTGTTTCCTCCTTACCGTAAGGCAAGGTCAGGGGAGCCGCAGAAGCCATGCACCATCGTATTTCACTTCAGAACATGTTTAAGGCTTTATTACACTTAAATGTGCTTTGATCCAAGGGATTCCACAGTAGCTCTGGCTATATGTTTAGGCTGACTATCCCGCTGAAAGGTGAACTTGCCTTGGTCTCAAGTTTATTAGGGCATCTAGCACAGTGGTTTCCAAAGTTGGTTCCAAACGGCGGCATAAGCGGACATTGGGGAGCATTGCCCGGCCACAGCTGGTAGTCATGACTGGGCATTTGATAGAGTCCTAGCGTAGCTTCCTTCACAAATAGGCTAGCATGGACAAACATTAGTGATTGGGTAAAATCAGATCCAATAGTTTAAAACCTCAACAGAGTCCAAACCTCCAGCAAATAATTGTTTATCCAGACCTTCTGGACAAAGCAGAGCAAGAGGCTATTTCAGAACTTGATGAAATGCAGAGGAAGTAACTTAACCAGTTGATTCAGGTGTGTTAGCTGGTTAGCCCTACCATAGCAGGTTTTCTGCTTGCATTGCCTTGTACTTATCTCCATCCAGCCTTCACTCTGACCAGCTGGGACAGAGTGGTGGAGGTTCAAATTCCCAATGAATACGTTGAGTGTTGTTTGTGAGACGTGTGCAGCAGAGGAAAATTGTGAGACAGCTGCTTCACATCAAACTGAATGACTGGGAGTCTTTGATGGATCTCCACTGTATTCTCTCTCTCCGTCTAGAATGACACATGGAAGAACGTTTCCGTCTCTGGACGCCAGGACTGGTTATCAAATTTAATAAATAAAGCGAGCAAAATCTGTCTACTCTTCATCTTCCATGCTCTCCCAGGATTTGCTTGAGCTGGTAAATTACCATTTTCAGGCCCAATATTCCCAAGGTGGTGTAGCGCTTTTTCCTCTTCTTCCTGACGGAATCAGATGAGTACAGCCAGGGGACTCATTGTTATCCACTCACAAGTCCCAGGAAAAAGTACGACAATGAAAAAGGGAAAGAGAAAGTGACAGCAGGCGCTTGCAGCTTTGCATGTGAGAATCGGTGTCAGGTGGGAGATGGAGTGTGGGAGCTAATGCAGGCACTTCAGTTATGCAGGTAAAAATAATCACACATCAATTAACTGCAAGGGATGCTGAAATAAAACTTTGAAACAGCTTCTGTAATTTCTACAAGGGTAACAATAGTGTAATTTCAACATGTTATTTCAGCATTAAGTGCACCATTAAACTTAATCAAAAATGTTCTTGCAACATAAAATGTTGGGAGAGCTGAGGCTGTGTTTGGATTCAAACTCATTTGCATCCCAGCCTCATTCCCAGGACTTCAGTGTGATAGCTGCTCATGTTAACCTTTGCGTCTGATTTTACAGATATTTTCTGTACATGCTCCGTTTGTTTACGTGCTTTGTGGATCAAACCTTGGTGTTTGAACTTCATGGTTTTTCCCTGCTTCTTATCTCGAGATATGGGTACTTTTACAGCTAATATAGCTTTTGTTTTGTTTTGTTTGGTTACTTATCCATTTCAATTTTAGAATGTGCTAATTTGATCTAAAAGCAAACATAAACACTGTTTACAAAATGAATAGAGTTTAGATCAGTCCTAAAAAAAACACCCAACTTGATCCAAGCCCAATCCGACTAACTTTAATTATAGGCCTAAATCCAGACATACTATTTCATTTACAACTGCACTGCTTAGTTATTTACAACTGCATTGCTTTAGTTATTCCCACTTTTAGCTATTGTTTAGTGTTGTCCAGCTCTATCTTGTCGCTTGTTGTAATCGCAGAGTGAATCAAGTGCAAATTATCTAGGACGTGTGATTGATAGGAGTGTGCTGCAATTTTTACAGTACGATTAACTTCTGTACCTCACTTTTTTATTTTCTCAACAGGTTAAACTCTCTGCTCCTCTGTTTGTACTACAATAAGTATTTTATTACAACTTCTGCATTCTAGTGTTTTCTCTGTGCTGTATGTATTGCAGGGTTATTAAAAAAACCAAACCAAACTCAAAATTTGGGCAAGGAGGTCAGGTAAAAATTATTAGCTTGATTGTCGGGTCGGGCTCATGCTTCTTGGCCACAACTATAAACTTGTTTATGGTAGTTTTATTATGCTTACCACAGCTAAATCCTGAACCGTAAAAAAGAGACAATAGCAACATTTTCAAAGAATGAGCAGTTATTGGCACAAGTAATCTAATCTTTACTTTTGGTTGCTGGACTTTCCATTAATCAAATCTAATATTTACTTCCCAATACACTTTGCTGACTTTAGGAGATGCAAATGTAAAACATTTGCATCTTTCCTAATTTCCTTGTCAGGAATTTCCTTGTCACTGACAAGGAAATTAGTTTGGCAACGTATGCTTACAGCTGGAAGAGAAATAGCGTCAGGGACAGAAGTGAAATTTTAGCCGTCACATCATGCTGTGAACATGACTACTTTATCTCAGGGCTCAGTGGCTTAATGCTTTCTTAGAATGTGGAACAGCAGGCTCCTATAGGCTTCATATGGTGCACTGGAAATTGGGATAGGAGGTTACTCACTTGCAATCCAATCCAAGAGGATAATTGAGCACAGCCCCAATCCAATACAGTCCCCTAAACTGCATGTAATCCACTCAGGCAAACTGTCACACCAACAATGAACACCCTCCCCCACCCCCTTGGGCCCACCGAGGCTATCTAAGGAACACTTCAATAGCTTGTACCTGGCCTGCTGCTGGGACCATTATCCACTAATCCACACCCAAGCGGAACGTTTAAGTAGTTCTAAAAGGATTGGAGAGAGGAGCAAAGCTTTCACTGAAGCCATGCAATTAAGGGCAGAGAAATTATCGAACAATTTAGATCCAATTCTCCTCTGTGAGCAGACAACAAACAAGTGAATGACTCCTTTCTTTCTTGTTTGTTTTTTTTCCTCCTGTGGGGAACAAAACCCATCAAAAATATACAAGTAGAGCATACGAGGTTAAGACTTCAAATCAGACCTGGTTGTCTGGCACTAGAAAATAAACAAGAGTTGTAAAAAACTGATACAAGTCTTACAAGTTAGTGAGGATAATAAAACCAAATTTATTAGAAAAGTAGTAGATTTAGTTTCCTAAATCACATGTAAGGTTTCCTCTTTATATGCTTTTGTGGTAAAAAGAGGGATATGAGGGTTTTAGGCAGGCATAACAACATAACTGTACATTACCCAGCAGCAGCTTTCACAGAGGCTTTCAATGTTTAGAGGCAGTGCTTAAGGACAGAACTTGATAAAGTGCTAAGCAGGTACAGGCCAATTTAATTTTTAGACCAGTTTTTAAGGTTCTACTAAATTATAGTCATTCTCATCAGAAAAAACTGTGGAATCAACCTTTAGCAAGAACCAATCAGGGGCAAGAGTTATTGAGAGTTATCAGTTTTTATGTTTGCAAAGCTGATGTCTGGTTTTAGATATATCCCACATCCAAGACTTCATCAAATCATTGGTTTATCCCGGTCAGACTCTAAATTGCTGCAGGAACCTCATAGCAGTGCAGGCAACTAAAAAATGGAGTCCTCAAATCTTCTACTGGAGTTGCTCATCCCTACCCAGGTCTGTGTGAATGGAAGGCTACTATTCTGTCAGGGTCCAGACTAAAGATTTCCAAATTAATTGATTTTTTTTAAAAGAATTTTAAGAATTTCTTCAAAACAGTAATCCAGCAAGAAGGGGGCATAAGCAGGGTGGAGAGGGGAAAAGACACATGAAGAACTGTAGCCTCTGTTCTAATTAATGTGCAACATGACGCCAATTAATAGATTTGCTGTGGTATTCAGAAAGGTGCGGTCTGTATCAATACAGACCAAAGTAGAAATATTTTTGACATCTTGTTGAATCTACAGCAATAAGAATCAACATAGTTGTAATAAGTAAAAAGAAGGTCCAGCCCAGTACTAGGAAGATGTACCTTCTGCAATAGCACAGTCAGCAGAAAGGTGCGCTTGTTCTTTAAATTCCCAAGAGTACTTAACACACTGAAAAAAATCGCAGAATCAGAAAGACTCGTCACCACAGCAACAGTGTGCTGTTGACTCTCTAGCTGGTTGATTGCAGCAAGTTGCTGGATTTGAACTTCAACTGATTTTTCTCCAGCGCCAGTCATCTTCATGTTCAGAGTTAGGTTTCAGATGAGTGATTCAACTACGTGCAGAGTGAGCTGCATACCTGATGGTTGTTTTGGATCTGTTTACATTTCCTTCTGTAATGTACTGTATGAGAGACCTTCATGTTCTCCAAACAGCAGAGCTTAGCAATAGCCGGGATTCCTTTCTGTTTTGTTTTGGGGTCACTTCTTAAAGTTGCACTACTAACATTGCATTGTGCATATTATACCATAAAGGGCTGGACTAGATACCTAGGAATGCTTCTACCACTACATATATTCTGTTGCTAGCTTAATTATCAGCACTTATGCATGTGTCTGCAGAAATTTCTTCACATTGCAGTGGTTTTAAATATCCAGAACTTAAATTTTAAAAGAAGAAAACAGACTTTCAAAGGTTTAAATTTGTTCATGTTCCATTTAATTCAGAGTTGGCGATAAAATATAAACATTTAGACAATAAATTTTATAAAGAAACCTCAAAGCCACTTTTTGCAGTGACTTTAATTTTGTTGTTTCCAGAGCTGCATTTTATAGTGAAAATGCACACAAACAACGACTCTCTGAGTCTGGGGGGGAAAAAAGCAAGGAAACCTTTTTAAATTAAATCTTAGCTGTGCAGTAACTCAGAGCAAGATGCCACCCACTCAGGACCTTATGGTTCCAAACTCATAAAATGGGACTGCTGTTCATCAGATGTTTGATGGTTCATTTATTTTAGAATCATGCAAGAAGAGCTGCTGAAAAATCTGCTTCAGACACATTCTGTATATGTGAAGTAAAAAAAACATACATATATATGCATATGTAAGCTATAATAAAATTTTTATGCTAAGTGGAGCCGAATCTCTCAGCATCAGTTCATTTGGGTTGCATTCAAGTTTATGAATATACGAATATGCTCACAGGTATGTTGTATATGAAAGATTTGTTTAGCGATTTATTTTAATGGAGGAAGAAGTGAACATCTCTACCATGGAAACTATGGATGTATAAAGTATGAATATAAGTAAGATTTTTGTGACAGAGTGTAATCATGGTGAGGAACATGCTTTCAAGTCTCATAGCAGTCACCTCCCCGCACATAAAGCGCCATTAAAGTCTGGGAATTGATGAGAGAATTCAGAAAATGCAGCCATCTTGAGCATTTGGCTTTAAAACAGACAGATGAAGCCCTCCCCTTTTCTCCTCCACCCACAGTCATTCTCTGTCTGTCTGTCTGTGAGGCCCAGAAGCTATAATATCCATCCTCTGTGGTTCACTTGACATTTGCTTGCCCTGCCTGTGCTGCTACTCTCCATGGCTTGCCAACAGAGGGAGCAGATAAGAAAACGTCAAGGTGCGTTTTTCATAGAGGGGGGGGGGTTAGGGCAGACAGTCCAGATCCTAAACAGGCGAGGAGGGTGTGTGTGTGCCAAAGAGCTAAAGATCGGATGTATTCTGCGTTGACTTCGTAGCTCTGCAAGATAATGCGTCATAGTTCATCGTCGCCACTCGGGGGTTATCTGAAATCTCTGGACCGACGCGAGCAACAGTTTGTCTGTGTTTGTGTCCCAGGTTTGAGCCTAAACTAGAGCAAAACTAGGAAATAAAACGATTAGCATTGTGAAGCACAGTTGTTCTCTTGTTTTTATTACTGCTGAGACCATGTTAGTTACTTTCGGTTTTAATGCTCGTCGTCATGAAATCAGTTGCTGAACTTTTAGGACTGACAAGATATTTTGTATCCGATACAAAATATCGGATACTCTGTGAACCGCACCGACTTCATGCGCATTGTCTGCAGACGGTTGAGATTTTATTGTCGAGTGTACCAACTGATTACATTTCTCGTGGCAAATTCTTTAATTTCCTATAATCTAAATGAATACTGTTGAGCTAGTCGGACGCTTAGCCTCGTTTCTGCTACACCAAGGTAGCCACCTCACTCCTGTTAGTTCCGACTTTCAACCCTCTCAGGTTGGTGTCGCAAAAAAAACTGTTTGTGTAAATTGCATTTCCTTGTGAGCAGTTTCCATTGCGACACAGTACGTGTCATGAAAAATGTGCCTTTGCGAAGATGTATGTGTCCACCGGACGTCCGCTTTGAGTCTGCATTGAGTTCTTCTTAGGTGAAATGTGACTCCAACTTATTTGTGAAAAATGTGGCTATTTGCTGATCTGTTCTTTTTGTAGTGCATATCTAAAATATTTAATATAGGATATATATTGTGGGAAGCCTGCATTTGCATAGCAGCACCATTAATTTTTCTTGACCCTGACTGGGTGTATGCCCAGCCAGGAGCACATATGGGAAGACCGTTGATGTTCGCTTTTTATGTAGTTCTAAAACAGTTTCCATCATGTAGTTTGTGTTTGCTCTAGTAAAATAGGCAGCTATGAGTATTTTTAGACAGACTCCCAAGTATCTGGGTTTTCAGATATCCACAGGCAGTTATAGTGCCTAACTTTTGTGAACAGGGAGTCCACTGTACTTAACTTCATGCTATTCTCTGCAGAGACTCTGTCTGCGCTGATGAAGATTTAATCACCTCGGCATGCTGAATGCTCCTACTGATCCAGTAATTTGTGATTAATTCAGGTAATAATTACTTGACAACTTGGGGGTACACAATCCGTTGATCTTTCCTTCCCAGATGGTCAGTTTATTCTCAAATACGGAAAGAAATATAATGTTGTCGTCATGGCAAAAGTAATGTCCCTTGTTTTCTATTTTAAACCCTTCATTTTGAAGCATGTGCACCAAACGAATAGAGGCACACGATTCAAAGAAGTGAGAGGACTTGATATTCAACAAAACACACTTAATATTTTATTCTTTAGAGACAATTGAACAGGTGTTGTTACACCAAAACACACAGCAAGACAGGAAACAGGACATCTGGCTGCTTTGATTTTTTTTCTTTGTTTTTTTTTTTAAACCACGATACTTCACTCTGGACAGGTGGAGATTGACAAAGATGGATACCAAAGAGGAATGCCGCAAGCCTTCTTCCGCGAGGGGTGTGGGAGCACATATAAGACCCCTGGAGCCAGAAGAAGTGGCTAGCTGCAATGTCTCAGTGCTACTTTGGAAAGGCTCACAGGCACTGCAACCTGATTAGATCTCAGCGCAGACATTTTAAATGGCTGGCCCCTTTTTTACCCTCCATTTCACCTATTCTTTACAAGCCCCCCCGCCCCCCTCCCCTCCTCGCACCGTCAAAGGAGCTGTCAGGGGCTCTTTCTTCAGGCTGGCAGACAGGTCAGGGGTGGAAGGTTGGGGTGGGCTTTGCCCTTTGAGGCGGGGGCTGAAAGCACCTACTACGGATTTATGGGGGCTGAAGGCTGTCTTTAAGGTGCTGATAACATTCACGCTGATGTGTTCCCAAGAGGTGCACAAATGTCAACACTCTCCTGCTATGGGCGTATAATTCTATGAATAGAAAGGACAAAGAGGAAAGGCGAGAGAGATGCAGCACAGTGCTTTTTGTCAGGCAGGCTTGTGTATAATGTTTCGGTTAGCAGGCAGTAAAAGCCCAGTTTTCTCTTCAAGAACAAACGCTGTGGAAACACGTTGATATTTATTTTTGATAGAAAAGCATTTGGACCCAATGCAGAGGTCTTCTGTTTTGGCTTAATTTTCACACTTAAATGGTTCAGATCACAAATATAACATGAGTTCATACCATAACCATTTCTTTATCTATGAAGGGGGAAAAAACATCTTTCAAAGCTAATGTTTCCCCCCTTTGTTGACCTTGATTGAATTCTCCGTAGCTGCATTTTCATTACAAATCTGTGCAAATCTTTGTCTATATTCTGATAATGACCATAAAACAAAACAATTTCATAATAGGAGCATTTCCATTAAATAAGATTTAAATGAAATTCACACATGAATAAGCCATAAGTCATTAAAAAATCATGGCAGCGACGGATGTAAACAGTTACATAACAAATATTCATGTTTCAGTCATGGCCCTAGCCCTCATCATCTATTAGCCATCAGAGGAAAAGTTGGGTTTTATTCAGGTATTGAAGTGACGAGCCTCTTATACTTGGGAGCGACTACGTGTGGGAAATTGTAGTCGGCGATTAAGCAGAAGAGCTATGGATTCAACACATTTGATTGACACTCAACTTTTTATGAGTTGTGCGATGCTGTGAGAGCTTCGGTGGTGCCAGCTGCACATTGACTGAAAAAAACAAAAACAAAAACAGATCATCATCCTCCCATTACTTTCGTGTGTGCCCGTAGTAACATCCGGTTGTTGATCACGCAACTCGTATGATGTGAAAAAGGTGTTTCTACCGCAGTTTTGCAAAATACACATTTACATGTTTTGATATGTTTTAAGTGTGACAAAAAACAGCAAAAACTGAGAAAACCTATAAAGGACAAACACTTTTTTTTTTAAAGCGCTGGCTATTTGCGCTGAACAGACTGCCTCCTTCTTTCAATGACAAGATATTCATCTGACCTTATAATCTAATTCCACTCATCAATCCCTCACAAAACCAATTACCCTAAATGGATAACTCTTAATTGATCTCTCAGAAATCCCTTACAAAACTGGGTAGAAAAGTATTAGAAAATGGCTTACTTAAGAGTGACAGCCTATATTTAAACCAAGCTCTCCCCTTTCGCCTTGGCAAGAGTTTCACCGACAAACTGCCACAACATGAGCTTGGTACAACAGGAAGCCTTGTCGGTGTACTGTCAGACAGTCGAACTGCGTATGTGACCGTCACCATGAGAAGGGCACGATGGGGAGCGACTGCAAAGTACATTAACTTGGAGAATTGGCAAAACGTCCTTTATTTAAGCGCGAGTACATCAAGAATACCGAGCAAACCATGTGAGACGTGCCTGTTAGGGCCGAGCGGGGATGTAGAGGTCCCATGATGGTACTAAAAACTGCACATCAATTACCCGGAGCACTGATGCCTGTCCTCTCCATCTATATCAGGGCTCCGCCTCAAAAAAACAGGAGCCAAAACGTCAGCCATCTACGCAGGAACATCCCGATTCACGAAAGGCAAAAACGTCAGTGCGTCCATGCTTTGGCAATACTACATGAACATAAAGTATTTTCTAGAAGAATAAAGTTAGTTGGCGCTCATCTGCAGTAAGCAGGCTTACAAGGCTTAAGCAAGCAGCCCGTGTTAGACTAATCCATGTTTTTTTTTATCAAGCACAAGCCTTGGTCTCATCAATGCCTGGAGAAAGAAATGGATGAATAAATGCATATTGTTTAGTTTGGAGTTAGCCAAAGCTGAAACTACAAATAGAAAATGGATTTGAGTCAGATGGCAAAAAGAAAAAAATAAAACAGAAGAGGAAGCTGGAGGCTGAGATGTAGAACGCAGTGAGAGAGAGAAAGTAAAAAAAAAAAAATGAAATGCAGGTACACTGGCTGCTTTTACTCTTCCTGTTTTTTCCCACAACAATGCAAAGCTAACGGGGAGACGGGGAGGAAAAAAAAAAAAAATACAAACGCCCGTGTTCTCATTTTGTGTCTGAGAGCCCCACCAGGACCACTGAAACTTGCTTGATTTCCCCAGTCCAATTATATCTCTGTGCTCAATCCTTCCAGAATAGCAGCATCACACCGAGGGACGCTGTCTGCCTAAGCGCAGCGTACCTAATGGAGTCCCAGAAGTTGACTCCATTTCATTGCGTCTAACTAATGGGCTGTGATATTTTCCCCCAAACCGACTGCAGCTCTGCCCCCTGGAAGCTAATCTAGTCGGTGCCGTGCCGGACCCCATCCTAGCGACATGCCAGGTTGTCCCAAACAAACCCCCAACCCAACCCACCGCTGTTGCTGCTGCTATCTTTATGCAAGCCAACATCGCCCCTCTCCTCCCCTCCCAGTGGTCATTAGTGCTTCCCAGCCAACTACTGATTGTCAGAGGGCCCCTGCGATGCTGGCTCTCCCTGTGTGGCAGGCCTGCTGCAGTGAATTTAAGAGGGCTTTAATCTAACTGGGCCGAGGAAGGATGCAGACGCCGCAGCACCGGGGACAGGTGGGAGGTGGGAGTGTATCGGGCAGTCCTGGATGTGCAATCGCAGGGGCTGCAGCTGAGGACGGCCACTCTTTCACCGCTACCTATTGGTCTCCAATGGATACTTGTGCCCAGAACACAAAAATGAGAAGAAATAGGCAAACATAAATTCCCCAAAATGGCTCCCATTCCAGTCATATTGTGGGCACAGAACAGTCATCCAGATGGCTGTGGGACACACCAGTGGTGCAATACAATCACTAGTATGGCAGAAGGAGCAGGAATAAATATAAAGAGCTTTAGGTTTTTTTTGTTGGTTTTTTTTGGTCTCAGCAAAATCTTCCGTTTTGATGACCAGTAATTTCATTCTTCCATTATGGTTTCTTATTGTTAATACCCAGGCAATAGCTGTGTGTTACCAATTAGTGTGAGAAAACTTCTCCAAAGTTTGCTCCAAAAACAGCTTAGTGTTTTATTAAAATGATGTTTTTCAAAGTAGGGGCCGCTGAGCCTCAGAAAACTGGAGGGAAAAAATATATCTGAAACACGTTTCAATCAGAAAATCGTATTTTTATCATAAAATCAAATCTGCTTTTCAATCATTATTGTAAAAACAAGAGGTAAAGAAAAACTTTTAGAAAACTAAAGCACTGATTCGTTTAAAGCTGCCTTTTATTAGCAGTAAGTGAAACACTGATCAATTCTTGCTTGATGATTTTCATGATGGCATTTGACAAAATTTGTAAATAAAAATGTATTTCTTGTTTCATAATTGGTTACTGTATTATGTTTTTATGATGTGAAAGTGTTTTGAACTTCCAATTTCCCTGGAATGTACTATACAAATAAACTCAACTTGACTTAAAAATAATATATTGAAACGTTATTTACCGTCTTCATATTCCTGACTGGCTGCCAGTCACGTATATCAAGTTGCTTTGCTCCTCCAGCTAGCACAGAATAGCTAGCTACCATCCAAAGGAAGGAGTCAGTATTTATGCTAAATAAATGTAATAATAATTGAATAGAGAATAAAAGTGACAAAAACATTCTAAAAGTTGATGTTTCCTTACATATTTTGCTATTTTTGACTTGAAAAGGCATAGTCAAAGGCTCTCTGGTGTAACACACAGAGGTTTGTTACATAACATCATATAAGAGCATCAGGAAGAAAAAGTAACACAGCAGACAAGTCATGGAGAAAGTAGAAGCTTAAAGCAGGGGTAGGTTATAAAACAATCTATCATCCAAAATGAAAGTCATATTAGATAAACGTAAACCTGCCAGGGACAGAACAGTCACAATCTGACAGACTGAGCAAGGGAAGATTAATTAATCTCTGAAGAAGACATAGACAACTTCCTTCCTCATGAAATGTAAACAAAAATGGAGTAGCATCAAACTTTGGTGGTTGTAGGATTTCTCTTTTGTCTTTGGCAAAAGACCAGGCACCATTTCTCCTGCTAGCACTATCCTTGCATGTTTGTTTTGGTTGTATTTACCCAGAATGCCTTGCACTATTGTCTGCTTCCTGCTTTAGGAGCGGGGTCTCCAGTCTGCTTGGTATTCACTATGCATTTGAACCATATCAGAGTTCACTTCAACCGAACCAAGACCTGACTTTGCTTTTTTTGGTCCGCCATCCGACCTTTGTTTTCCTTCCCAAATAATAACAGGAAGCATATCAGATCTTTTTAACGGACACCCAGAACAGCTTTTAAACATTGCCACAATATAAAAAGCAGCTGTATTTTTCTAACCTGCACTTTTTGGCTAGTGTCATCTCAAGCGAAGAGTGTCAAAATTGTAACTATGCACATTATTGACCTCCCCCTGACTGCTGCACTCGAACACAAAAAGATATCTAAATGCGCTACAGCAGGCTGCCGTCATGCAGAGTGCGGATGAAGCTCCAGCAGGCGTCGAGAGCTAATGGCAGCAAGTGTTGCTCCTAACACATGCTCTGGCTCTTTCAGGGACACAGGGGCGTTAAGTGACATGCTCCCAACTGCTGATTATCGCACCTTGGCCGGGCTGCCAGGCCTCCCTGCCCTCTATGAATTGATCTCATTTGGCCAGGAGATAAGGCTGTAATTGGATGGAGCTTGGAATCAGATGGCCCTGCCTGGCTTAGCTAATTCCACTCTTCCTGGGCCGCCTGGGCCTGGGGCCAACAGGGGCACGCCAAGGTTAATGCTATTCGGTCCCCCTGTTCCAGGTGGCCCCCACGCCACGCTTTGACCTGAGAGGTAGTGCAACTTCAGGAGCGGGAGCCGAATTATCTAATAAGCTTAGTGGAAGTTTCACACTCAAACACTGCAAACTGTTGTCTCCACATAATTATTAAAGGTGCAGTATGTCACTTTTGTACATATTTCTTAAAAGTGTTACCATTTAATGAGTGAATCTGTGAAAAGATCAATCACCTCCTCCCTGAGCTGCTATTGCCGACTGAAGACATGCACCCACCGCTCCGAACCAAAAACAACTAATCTGTGTAAACGCTGTCAATAAACCTCACGTATGCGCTGCTGAATGTGCAAAAGGCAGGAAAAACAACTTACCGTTACACGAAAAAACTGTTTATCCGCCATCATCGGTAACTATCCTCACTAGTTTTAGCGTTCATTACAGGCTGAGCTAGCTGCAGCGTAGGAGAGACAAAAGGGAAACATGGAGGAGTGATTGACAACGCTAAGACCCTCCTCCTGTATCTGATTGGCTGTTTCTAGTTGGCACTGGGAGAAGGTAGAGGAACTCAATTTTTTTCAGATTGTCTCTAACATACTGTCAACACAAAGAGACAGTTTCAACAAATACGTAAAAAATATATTATTTAAAAAGTTACATACATACAGTGAAACCAAGAACACACAATTAAACTTGTAGCTAAAAATTGAAATGACAATGTCACACCCAGGTTCAAATCAAATGAACATAAATACACAATGTGGAGCCAATTTGCCAGAATTTTCTTCTTGAAATTATTTTAAAGTTAATGCAATTTTTGCCTCTCATTCAATGTACAGTGAATACTTTCCCATTAAAGATGGCCACCAGATTAATCTTCATCTCTGTGTTCTATTTACACGTATTGTAGTCAGAGATTGGATTTGCCTGTGTGAAAATCGAGTCTCTCAAAAGGATCACCGCGCCTCATCGGGAGAGAATGCGGCAGGGGGGGACGGGCGCCTCACGGGAAATACTAATCTTCTTAATGCGCACATTTATTCAATTCCAGTGTCAATATCAGCCTTAATCAGAGCGGGCCGTGTGACAAGCGCTTTATGTGTCGGCTGATTGTGGATGACAGGAAGTAGACGTAATCGCTTGGGAGAACATCGCCGCTGACAGCTTCAGAGCAAAGCTGTTCTGCTGCAAATTAATTGTGAATTGTAAAATAATATTTAGACAGCTTTCAAAACTTGGCAAATACACACTGTCATGCTCAAACGCTGACCAAAAGATAATTATTTTCAAATATTTTATTGAAGTGAACAAAAGAGACGATAATGACCTGAATGGTGAACACTACGACCGTTTTAGAATGTGAAGGATTGGTAGACATTGTATCCAACACATGATCTCTCTTCTTTGGCAGACATTAGCTAATGCTAATGCTCAGATGCATCATTCATTTTGCTTCATACGCTTGTCTTCATGTGTTAAGGATGAAGCCTCATTTTTGGACTAATTATTCTATTATGTTTTACCCCAAGAGCTGTTTTCATGAAAAGGGATCTTGTTACCATTATTTTTAATTCAAAAGATATGATATATCTTTGAAAAGTTGCACACCTAGAATAAGTCCATAAAATAAACAAAACTGGTAAGGAAAAAGAAAATAGTAAACTGCACAAATATTAAAGTAATGAAGTGCAATACAGAGAAGGATTTATTAAAACCTATTTTAACTCAGTCTCTGCAGTGATTTATTAGACTAGATTTCATATCAAAGCAGGGGAGCAGAATCATATTGAATTGTAGAGTGACAAGCTCACAAACAGAACTAAAATTTTGGAGCTCTATTCAAAACAGAGCTCGAAGCGTAAGGCTGGATTTGAAAGACGAGCATCAGCTGGATACACCATACAAGGACAGTGTTAAAATAAAATAAAAAAAAAAAACAGAGGACATCTGGGAGTGGATTTTTGTACTCGTTCTCTGCAAAAAAAAAACCAATTAGAGGTGTGACGAGGCCAACACTTGTGTGTCATAAACCAGCACAATAGCCATCGTGCGGATTCCCGAGGCCTGACCTCCAGTCTGCAGATAGATAAGTGCACATTAAAACAATATCCTACAGACAGACAGAAAAAAAATCATTCCTCATAGCTGTCTGTATTTACTGAAAGGCTGCTCGCCTCCCACTGGGGCAGAAACAAATGAAAATGTTATTTCTCTACTCATGAACTCCTACCTCGTCTGGTTTTTCACTGCTGGCAATTTCATTTCTTTTCCAAATTTGACTTAAGCCCACGACTTGAGGGAAATAATGTCTCTGGAATAATCTTCTCCGACTGTAATTCCAGCAGCACGATCTCTCCCTTTCCCAGTCTATCTGTCCGTCAGTGGGTCTGTCTGTCAGCGGATGTCTACTCATTTATCCTTGGTGCTGTTGCTTCATGGTTCGGGAGGATCACTCTGGTTTTTCGAAATAAAAACAGTGCAGATCCAATTCCTGTGCAGCCGTTGAACCGGCTGCACAGCACAGAGGTCCAGGAAAAAAGGAAAAAAAAGACGGAAACACCTGACATGTTCTGAAAGCTTTTGTGAAACATTAACAAAATGATCTCAAATTGTGCAGGATTATTCCTTTGTTCTCAGTGTGACATGGCTCTTTGAGATACTATCTACTGTTTCACATCTCCTCAAATTTAAAGTTGGGCTCAACAGAAAGATGAAAGCGGAATTTGAGTATGCCATTAAGTCATCTTTGGGACGACACTTTCTATACGGCACACAGTAAACTGATTAGACTAATCGTTGCCATTGCAACAACAAAGCATCTTATTTCAGTTAGCAGTTCTCATAGTACTAATCACCATTGTAGTTCATATTTTGATCACCTAGCAGCTAAACACTTAACTTCAGCGTACCGAGTTCCATCGTCATTGTCTCAGTGCTGCGATGTCTCAATGGCTTAGGTAAATTGGGTAGCTACTAAACTACGAGACGAACATGTAATCCCCCATTATGTCTGATGCACATGGCAGTCATGTAAGAAGTTGGGTTAATATATTGGTGTTTTAACTTCCCACTTGCATACATGACGGATTCCTTTTCAATCTGCAACATATGGCTTGGCAATAAATCAATAACAATATATATAACAATAGACATGTCATCAATATAAATACACAATATATCCAATAGAATTTTCAATTATTTCACAGACCTTCAATCCAGAGCCCCACAGCATTCTGGGTGATGTAGGCAAAATAAAGACTTTAGTCACTCAACCTCTCACGGTTGAGCTACTAAAGAAGAAGAAAGGTTGGTGGCATCAACTAAGTAACTCGCTCTCTGGTTGCCTAGTAACAACCGGTTGAGTAGCTTGTATTTGGCAGTTTCTGGTTTCACCACTGCAACTCATAACTGCTTAAAAATAAGAAACAACAGCGTGGGGTGAAAACTGTGTATAAAACAGGACCACCACCAGTTTGGCAGCATTTCAGATATTTAAAACAAGAAAGTAGTTAATAATTATCAATATCATCTGATAAGATACATCTGTGTCATCATATGTTTTTCAGTCATATCGTCTAGCACAGCAACATACAAAAAAACCAACAAAAAAATGTTTTTGAGTTCCCTAAAACATTGTTTTTGTGTGGACAATGGTTAAAAACTTTGCTATTTTAGGAAAAAAAAATAAAACATTATCGTTTAGACGGGGTCTAAGAAACTCTATTTCTGCTGCTAAGTGGAAGTGCTAAAGTACATATACACAAAATTCCTTTCAAAGATTGTTACAGCTCCATCTTTCCGTAGACTTTCTGCTCTCTACAAGCTATGAAGTGTGGCTGGAGGGACGCAATCATTGTTTATAGTTTTATTTCTGCAAATGCACGCCTTTCAAAGCCCCTGCTGAGACAGCTGAGCTGTTCAGCGGCTATACTGGAGTGGGAATGCTTGGAAATGTACATCGCTGGGTTAAATGACAGTACTAGGAAAAGGAATTCTATGTTTTCTGTCCATTTTCCATTCTTCCCCCCCTTCTCTCTGTCACATTCTCTCCCTTTTCTTGTGATGACCTTCACCTATACACGGTGGTATTCATGAATGACCATGCTTAACGATGGCTACTTTTATCTGAATCAGCCAGGATCGATGTTAATGCCACAGACTCTTCTTACTAGTTCAAGTTTTTCAGTCAGCAATTTGGTTACTAGTACACTTATCACAGTACAGTGGTTCATAAAAACACTTCTGTATGGCTTTAGTTTGCAAGCATGAAAAGGCCCTTCATATATTTACGCTCATAATGACAGGAATCTATTCATAAAGAGAAAGTCAGTTTATGGAGACCTCTTATCACAAAAGAAACAAGCATTTCCCCTTCTTCTTCATGCAGCCTGTTCCCACATTGCTCTTATTGCTATGGCAACCGGTTCTCTCTCCTTGGGCTCTGTATGCATCCAATCAGAGTGAGACCTTTGTAGAGATTCCTTCGGGCTCCACTTATTCAACTTACCCCACCGGAACAGCCTCCATGCTGAAAAGCCTGGAACAAAAGAGAGGAGAGGCTCCCTCACCAAAACGTGGCATGACATCAAAAATGCGGGCTTTAGATTTGGGTTACAGAGAATACGGAAGTAATAAGCATCTGAAGCGGGGTGCGTTACAAAAACAAAAACAAAAAAAAAAAAAAAAAAACAAAAAAAAAAAAAAAAAAAAGGTGATGGTGCATAACCACAGCCAATTTGAGTAGAAATTATATGGAATAGGATTTGTTATTGGAAGCCTCGGAGCCCGAATACTTGGCAAGTGTCACATGGCTCTGGCAGTGGTTTAAGCTTGATAAGTCAAAATGGATTCCGGCTGAGCCTATTTATGTCATTCCTGAAAACATATGGATAGGATTCGGGCGCTCGATACTTTCAACCTTCAACAATGACATTCAACACCACTTCTCCAGTCCATTAATCTTCCATGAGAATAGATTTCTCATCTGCAGCAGCAAGGGGCTAAATTCAGTCGGGATCAGCCAACGGTTCTAAGCCACACCGACAGGCCCTCTGTATCGGTTTCAACAATTAAAGCCCGCGTTTTCTTGCTGTGTCAGCAGGAATACAGAGACATCAGTGGCGCAGCGACCCACTGATGGCACTGATCAATCTACTTGTCGGTGATTTAACAGCAACAGTGACAAAAGTCCCTTCAACTTTCAATTGATTTCCATCTTCTGGAGATGAAGTTGCTGCGTTTTCATCAACCATAAAATTGAGTATATTGAAATTACGGAAATAATTTTGCTCAACAGAAACACACCACTGTTGAAAAAAGTCTAGCTTTTTGGAAAAAACTTTTGAGCTACAATGAGATGCTTTTTCAGCCTAACTGAGACGTGTATTTCGCAAATCACGTGATGAAAAGCCGGATGTTACTACTGGGAAAAACGATGAAGACGACAGGAAGTAGGGGGAGGATGGCTTGTTTTTCAAGCATTTTGCAGTTCGCTTCACCAGAGCTCTCACAGCATCGTACATAAAAAAAATCCATATAATTAACAGTAATAAACAGTAAAATTGTGATAAAAATAATCCATAAACTATACAACAATTTTACACTTTTAAATAAATTACTCGGCAAAAAGATTCATCAGTACATTTTTCATTTGTACATTCATTTAAGAGTTGTTATCAAGTTTTTTCATAAGTTAAAACATTTTATTTTACAATAAAATATTGTCTTCAGCAGCATCTTTAGCATTATTTTCAACACTGATGAAAATAATGCCAAGTATTTGACGATGCCTTGTAACTTTGAAAGAAAAAATGCTTGTAATTCTACAGTGGAATTCTGGCGGAACAGCTGCTGGCGTTTTACTGTAGAATTTAGGTTTAACAAAAATAAAACAGAAAAATTTGTGTCATTTGAATGAGTTAAATCCATAGCTGTTCTCTAAAATCCCAGACTACAATAAAGTGGCACACACGTAGATGCCGACGTGTCCTCTGATTTTTTGATAGATGATGAACGATAGCACCATGGCTGAAATATGAATGTCTCATCTAACTAGTTCCATCGCTGCCATAATTTTTAATTACATATTTTGAGAACAAGCTTATTCACGTGTGATTTTGATTTCATTTCTTATTCAATGGAAATACCGCAATTGCGAAATTGTGTTTTTTGTGAGATGAGCAGAATATCGACAAAGATTTACAGACATTAGAAATGGAGACAGAGTTGCTGAAAACTAAGCTGACCTCTTGAGAATATAGAGGCTGGTCAGCGCCCCCGGCATTCACAGAGACAAGACATCCAGCGGGACCTCTCATGGGTCCCTGACGGACCTTCAGTTGTTGGGTGCTGGCAGGGTGATGGAGGCAAAGTGGAATTTTGTGTGACTGCCGTGTCACAAAGTGTCATATTCTGCTCATGACATCTAAGCTGCAGGCAGTGAGAAAGGAAATAGGGAGGAACGATAAAGAAGACAAAGAGAAGAGAAGAGGACTTGATTTGGCGTGTCAGAGACGGTAATAAGCATGTCTGGCCACTTCATGGGAGACAGCCTATTCATCAAGCTGATGTAGGTGGGGGGCAAGTCAAGTGGTCTCATGCCCAGATCCTTCCGGATGCTGGCTGTACTGTAAGTGTAGCGGCTGGAAGGAATCAGGGAAATAAAGAGAAAAGGCTACAGTCATGAGAATTCTGTTTTCTTCAATGGAAAAGGTGCACTGCTAAAAATATCTGCATTAATGACTTGTAAAACTATTCACCCCTTGATAGTTTTTTTTCACATTTCGGTGTATAACTGCTAAAAATTGTGACTGTTGATTATATGCAGCCCTTCATACTGTATATCCACCATTATATGAAAACTCAACCTCTCAACCTGGACATTAAGGGGAGTTGGAGTCAGCCGAATGACACAGAAAAACTTTAAAAATTGTCAGGCAATTTTCAAAACCTGACAGACCACACACACATAACGAGAAAAAAATCATAGGGATAGTAAGATTTGATTTTACTCACACAGATTTTACCCACCAACATTTTTGCAATCTCGCAAAAACTCTCGAGACCAAACGTGAGCTCACTGTAAACAAATATTGATTAATATGCAGCATATTAATCCAAGAAAAAAACTATACAAAGACGTTACCGACGTCCGACGTCGTCCGACGTTTCTGGTGTGCTATGGCAGTCACTATCTGATTGGCAATACATCACATTCCACCGGTTGAATTTTAATTTGTCCTTGGTGAAATCCAAGTAAGCTATATCAAATCATAGGTTAAGAATATCCTAGATTTTAGATCGGAGCAGTCCCCATGTGCTGCTGACTGGACCAGATCACTCTTAATGCACCACACACAGCAAGAATGCCCAATAAGATCATCTTAAAATCCATCTCAACAATCAGGCTGTCCTCAATATTGATGGCGGAGGGGTGGACAAAAATCCTGCCATGTGAGCTAGGCATTAGTGATCAAGTATAAAACTAGCCCACCAACTAATCTAACAGACTGGTCAATAGTATACGAGTATTAATCAGTCAAGATGCCTATGGTGACTCTGGAGGAACAACTGAGATTCACAGTTCAGACAGGTGAATATGTTGTCAGGACAAAAATCTGAAGAAAGCCTTTTAGAAGCTACAAAAGACCAGCTTCCACTCAAAATTTTGTAGGAAGTCAAAGTCCAGACATAAATACAACTGAGAATCTGATGCCAAACATGAAAACTTCTGCTAGCTGACACTCTCAATGCAATCTGAGTTTGGGTTGAGAGTTTCAGTCTCTAGCTGTGCCAATCTAGGAGAGATTTGAATCGACTTGCAGCTGTATTTGTAATTAAAGCAAAATGTGGTTCTACAGGTGACTCATTCAGAGGCAGAGCTGAATGGAAATGTAAGCCACTTTTTTCCCCTTAACAATAATGCAATACTTTTTAAAGATTGGCAATCAGTCAGAAAACTGCAATCGGGTTGGCTAACTTTACTAAAAGTCCTACATGAAACTCAGAGCACTGATTAATTTAATCTTTCATTTCTTCCAGATACGTGAAATACACAAATGATTGTGCCGAGCTTCGTCCTGCATATTTTAAAACCTATTAAAATAGCAAAAAAAAAAAAAAAAAAAACGCACCAAAAAACACATCTGCCGCTCATTTCACCGGGTGGAGACGCATACGCTGAGGCCTCAGACAGCCCCGTGATAATGAGCTAATTATAGGTACAGCATTCCTACTTCCATATCTAAATGCTTGTCTCTAATAAGAAATATTTCAAATTATCGAGAGGCAGAGAGAGAGAGAGAGAAAGACAGATAATTGATGCAAGCAATTACACGATCGGTGTCGGAACAAATTGGACAGCATATCTGGACATGTAGGGGAACTGTGACCTCATTTACATGAGAGTGTCAGGAAATAATTGGAGAATGTACTGAGGAGGTGGGATGGACACCAGCACTGGCGACATTTTACACGAGCGGTTCGCTTGGATGGTGAGATTCGGATCACATGAGGAACTTATGGGAACACACAATACTCTTAGGTCAAGGACGCGTAAACTGGTATGGGCCAGAAAATCGAATCATAATGGCGGTATTCATAAAAATGAGTGCGCATTATGACATTAGTCAGTTTCCAGAAGTTGTAATTTGAGTGTTGGAAAGGATTTTTACCACATGCACACAGGATTCCGAGTGGGCCATCGTGTTTTCATCAGAAAGCCAGTAATAACAGAGTTCAGTTTTACAAGCCGTAAGAGAGACTCGAGCTATGTTTGGGCTGTAACCACTTCAAAGAGCCTGGGAGACTGTGTGTGCTTGACTTTTTAACAATATCACTTCCAGATGTTTTATTACAAAACAACATTCAATGGGGGAAAATATATATTCGTCTGAGGGAATCCAGGACACACAAGGTTAGATTTCAGGAAAACTTTAGAGTTCAGTCTGGAACACAAAACCGTCTGGACTTCCTGCTAGTACAAAAGTCTTTCTTCTACCTTACGGAAGGACATTTCACATCACATATGGTTGGAACCGGATGTTGACCTACTTCACTGCTAAATCCAACTACGTTTCCACTGTTTAAGCTCATTATTTGTATTTGCAAAATGACAGACTAATTGTGAATTTTTACTTTTATTAAATCCCAAAGTTTACATTTACCAAAATTATTATGCATTCACAACATTTGAGCTAACTGGAGACACACATGTGGAAGTAATGTAAGACAACACCTCAAGCACACTGCTTTCTTTTTTAACACAGAAAATAGCTCGATTTCCCCCCCAAGATTGGGTATAATTTTCGGATGGCTTATAGAGTCACGTTCATCTGTTCAGGAAGTATAAACACTATGGGAACATCATAGTAGGATTCTGTGTTCTAGAGAGAGAGGGTTTATGGTGCAAAATGTGTGATTTTACCCCAGATAAGGAAAGAAAAAATATCTTGTGAATGAGGTCATTCACGAAGAAAGACTGTCTTGCTCCAAAATTAGGAATAGATTTCCAACACCATCTCAATGGTGAAGTACGGTGGTGAAAGCGGCATGCTATGGGGTGTTTTGCTGTATGTGAGACTATTGTGGTTCACAAAAAATAACATTGTGAATATACTGAAACATATCTGATGACATCATTCAGGAAGTTCAAGGATGCATAAGGACCTACAGCGTAACTCAAAATTGGCCACAAAATGGCTAAAGGACAACAATGTCTGTGCTTTGGAGGCTGCCGATAAGTCCTGATGGCCTATAAATCTGACACAGTTACATCGGTTCTATTGGGAGGAGTGAGTGAAAATTCCAGCAAACTATTGTAAGACTAGAATCCTCCAGGATTTTGTAACAACTTTGGTGATTTTTTTGTAACGAAATTAGTGTGATTTCACAAATATTTGCAAGGACCTCCCAAAAATTCATCCTCATTAAACCACCTTCAAAATCTACTTAATATGGATGAAAAAAAACTAACAAATTAGACACTAATATTTATTCTTTCAAGTACTTAAATAGTTTGATTTTTGTTACTCGCCATATCAATCACGGGTTATGACTTGATGTCAAGTAAAGCTGAGACAGCAGCAGTGAAGTCGCAGTAAGAAACGCTGCCACCTGCAGGTGAGAGTTGCAATCCCTTAAACCCAATGTTTTTTTTGCAAGAAATTTGTAAAAAAAAAAACAAAACAAAAAAAACCAACTTACAACTCTACATTAGCCATAAGTTCTGGGGATCTGTTGATTTTGCGTAAACATAGCTTAAAAGGCAATTTTACAAAATACTACCAAAAGTATGTAATCTTCAAAATTTTAAGAAAGTAAAAACAAAATCTCTCTGTTTTTATCTCGCATTTAGAAAAACAATTTTGTTTACCAACCGACACAAACAAAAATACTGTTTCCTGATTCATCTTAGTCAAAGAAAAACACTGCGTCTCTTTACGCAGCATACTAAAACACCTGATTTCGACTGTGTAAAAACATGTTTGGAGCAACATTGCCTCTGACTCGATATATCAGGCAGAATTTACTCGGCAGCCCAGCTGAAGCAGGCTCCGACAGGAAGCTTTGGCTCAAAATAAAAATGGCCACTGATACACGGGGGTGAATTCATTATAGCTTGCCTCTTGCGCCTCTCATCAGGTTGGATAACACAAACTGGCGGGCTCTGACCCAGCACTGCAGAGCTTCTCTCTATTGCACCCGCCTCTCATCAAGAGCCTTGGGTGGGGAGCGGGGGGAAAAAAAAAAAAAAAAAGAGTAACATGCTGTTTACTTGCAATCCCAGGCCCGTAATTGCCAATTTATTTGATAGGCAGCCGGGTAATGATGGCATTTCACCCCTTGCCGCAGAGACTAAACGGGAGTGATTCATCCAGAGCTCCATGCCCTCCCCGATCCAGCAGACTCCCTCTGCTCAGGACTGCCTGAATGCCTGCCACCCCAACTGAAGGGGTGGGGTGACGGGAGTGCGAGGGGTGGGGAGAGCGGGGGATTTCTGCCATGTCGGCTTCAAACAAATCCAAAAGGGAACCCTGAGCTGCTAGCAAATACAGCTAAGCCTGCCAATTTAGCTGGGGTCTAGGGTTGAGGCAAACACAGGCGAGCTGATGTGCCATTTGTAGGCCTTAATGAGCTGGCAGGACGGAGAGAGGAGGGGAAGGCGAGAGGAGGGGTCTGCCAGGCACTGACCTCCTCTGGCCTCCGTCTCCCTGCCGCTAGCCAGTGCCAGGTCGGCAAACTCACTTCATCTGCTTCGTTGGAGTGCAGTCAGACCGTGAGGAGGAGGGGAGTCCTGCGAGCAAATGCCATTAGCGGACTGTTGGTCTAACGAACAGTGTGGGTCACAGACGGCTCCTGTGTCACATCGCTTCCCATTACTAACGAGTGACTTTGATGTTTCCTCTTTGTTTTCTGGCTGCATGGGAGCTCCCCTCTGCCGCAGGATTACATGAATGTAACAAATGCAATGTGAGGTTTTTTATGCGAGTAGAATAACTGTATTTCCTTTTCTCTTTTTTTAAAAGTTTTTATAAGTTTTTTTTTTATCTGATGGCAAAAACTTGCAGTTATCTATGGCTTGAACATAAGTTGTGGAACATTTTAAACTAGACTTTTTAACTGCTCTCTTTCTTTACTTGCCATTCTTGCACAGAGGAAAAATTTGTGGAGCCCATGACTAATAGTGTCTGATACCCGAGTTGTGGATCTCTGCAGCTCCTCCAGTGATGCCACAGGTGGTTCTGGTGCTTCTCCACTCAGATTAGGTGTGCAGCCATGTCCTGTCAGGTTTGATATTGTGTCACACTTACATTTATATTGGGGCCCAGACTCTTAACATGTTAATTTCACTTAATTAATTACACATATTTTAATATATAGTGCCAATTTAGAGCACGAGTAACTATGTTACTTTCAGTTGTTATAAAAATCCTGTTTATATCACATATGACTTAGAAGAAGTTTGACTTAATAATTAAACACTTTGAAATTGGGCCTTTGTCTCTTGCTCTTTTGGAAACTCCGCCTTCAGGAAGTAATCATGTTAGCGCTCTTCTACTAGCCCAGTAACAAAGTTGTTACCCACATTACACGAAGATACAGCACGTATTAGTTCAACAGATGCACTGTTCCACCAAGTGTTTGCCAATTACTGCTGGCTAGTCTGAAGGAGCTAAGTGAGGGAGGGCTGCTCTGTGAGGCAGAAGCTTGAAAACTACAGCTGTGAGGAGTAGCTATGCCTTAAAGACGGTTCTAACGCCACTCTGGTGTTTAGCACGGCTGAACAGTTGCCAAGGCAGACTGAATATCACAAAGATGCATGAAAGAATCAAGGCAACACTCCAGCATAAAATAGCATCTCAATGCTAAACCCGTTGTAGCGTCCATAGTCTACATTTTCTCAAAGAAGTTCCATAAATCATCAGTAGCACATGAAACAATTTAAAGCTAAATATTTAGTCTATTTAGTCAATCATTTAGCAGAATTTTTTTTTATTATTATTAATAATTATTTTTGGATGTTGCATTGGTCTCGCTGTCTTTCTTGGTCTTCTTGATGATGTTTGTTACCGTAACTAAAGTCTGAGGTCTTCAAAGAACAGCTGCGTTCACACTGAGATTGAATCAGACATATGCTAGTTGCGCTAAGAGAAATGCATGCCACACTTTCCAGATTTTTTTCATTTTTGAAGTGAAGAGTTAGATATGATGTTGTTCCACTTCAAATCTTTGTGCTGTTTTCTCATGTGAACTAAATTGACGCAAATGTGACAAAATGTAAACAAGTCAAGATTGTGAATCCTTTCGCAAACCACCGTAATACACAAAAGAAATGGAGTGATTCTTCTGCACAGCAGGAAGATTTGATCCTTTTTTCAGATTTCACCATGTTCTCCTATATACCATGGGAACAGAGCGCTGCTCGAATGCACCGGCTTGCACCTCTTGTGATGTGTTAAGTGGGTTTTTACAGCATGGCTGGAGGGGACTTGTTTGAAAAACCTGTAGGGACCAGACCCAGAGTCTCCTACAGTGAGACAGTCTAAAGTGACATGTGGGTCTAAAAGTCTTTCTACATCCCAGGCGGCCTTCAGCAGCTCGTCTGAAGGCTCGGCCATTCTCATGTGGGGTGTCTTGACCAGAGGAAGAAGAGGGAACCAGGAACAAACTCCTCCTTTCTCCTGAGTCTCCAGAGTGGAGTAGATGTCGGATTAGGTAAAAGTGATTTAGGGGTGGGAAAAAAAAAAGATGTAAATGTGTGATATAACAAACCATGGTTTGTAGTTGTAATGGTTTGTAGTTATAATATAAAAAAGTGCAAAAAGGTAGTACTGAAAGGTATTGCATACATTTAATCTCATTTGACGTATTTATTTGTCAAGGCTCAGTGAACGTATCTCAACATATACCATGGAAACGTGACCACGTTAGCTAACGTACGTTAATTGTTTTTGCTAGTCCCTTTGCCAGCCTGTTCCTTTTAAAATGTGATTTGAAGTGAAGTAATTTATTGAATATTAACATGAAGGTAACCAAAGACTGTGAGGAAACCAGGACAGGATAAAAACATCAATGTTTAGCCAGTTAAAACGTATCTGGATATGAGCTATAGAGCTAGCATCAACTCGGAGGAAATTAAAGCTAAATGCTACCTCATAAAAATCTAGTTATTAGTATTATTAATCACTGTAACCAGTCTCTAATATTTGTAGGAAAACAAATTATGTACTGTATTAAACTAAATTAAATCAACATGTTCACAAAGGAAAAACAGTGGTGATAATTCTGGCTGAAGACGTTTTCAGTTACATAGAACCGACAATAAATGCTTCATCATTCCATATATCAGTCAGGCTCAGATCATTATGAGTTTTCTGCAAAAGCTGTGCTTTACGCTCGACTCGTATTGGAATGCAGCTGCACCGTCGCCACAAAAATCAGCAAGTATCATTTCAATTTCTGTTGTCAACATCAAATTACTTATTTCATTTCATGCCCAGTCAAGCACTGTAAAGCTACACGCAGAATCCGTTTTGCTTCAGTTGTTCGGCCATGTCTTCCTCAAAGACGAGCTCGCCTCCCGACTGGCAGCTTTAATTATGACCAGATATCTGATCTCTTCGCTGTGTTTTCCACGCAAATCGAGGAGTAGAGACAGAAGGCCAGCTCCCAATGTCCCAGGAGTCCACTGGCCTTAAATCTCAGGATCTGGTGGAGGGACACACAGCTGCTCTACTCTCCTCATTGCTACCCTTCTGCATATTCATAAGGAATTCATGGATGCATGTTTACTTTTGTGCTATAAAGTTGAAATCAGTTATTTATATACCCCTAATAAAAAAAGGGATAAACCTGTTTCCCTCGTCTGACATTAAATCTGACTGAACCTTTCTGTTTTCCTGTTCAGTTAGGACTTAAAAAAGGATTTTTACTGATGCTTTGGAATATTTTTCTAATGAACTTCTTAAAATTCATCCATTAAGATTACTGATGTAGTAACTTGGAAAATCCTACACAACTATATAATCACATTGTGAAGATGTTGGCTAAAGTTGGTATGAGGGTGTCACTCTCCACAGTAAAACCAAGGCCATTCAATAAGAAAAAAGCCATAACTTCAAAAGCGAAATGGGAGAAAAAAAGCCAGATTACCGTTTGCAAATCCAATTTAATTTGGAGGAAACTAAAAAAAATAAGGAAAGAACAGCCCAAGAGATCAGCCACGAAGTTAAAGCTTGAGTACAAACTGACAATGATCCAAAATACACCAGCAGTGGTTGAGGTCACAGAGGTCAACGTTTTGGAGTGGCCATCGCTTAAGGAGTTTGTGTTTCAGAGAGCGGAATGGGCCAAAAAACTATTGTGAAAAGCTTTTGGAAGGAAACTAAAGTCATAGATAATTCTACCAAATACTTGGAAAGATTTCAATAGTTGAAAAAACACAATAGAAAAATACCCATCACTCAAGCTTTCACTGCATTTTAGTTGATAAACTAATATCTTTGATGGTTTTATTGCACCCTAACCTGGTGGATTTTCCTACAAAATAAAGTGGGAAAAACAGTCAGCTTCTCTAATAAAGACATACTAAGTGTGGGTAAACTCAATAGAGACAGACATCTAATATGGTAATCTATGTTTTACAATGTCTGGATTCAGTGTGATTTCCTGGAACAGGAAATGCAGCAGCAGAATGTACTGTTAGATTTATTGTTGAGGCTCCAGCAGCTGGATTTTCCATGTTTTCTGCGCTCTGCTTATGCAGCATGATAGCCAGCATCAAAGAGGTGGGAGAGAGTCTGGGATTCAGGCTGTTTTAAAAAAGAAATATATACAGGAACACATATACATGGTGCAAACAAGGAAGAAACATCACCAAGAGTCTTCAGCCTTTTTGTATATCTGAAGGAAATGATGATCTGGCCTCACAAGGACCACAACTAAAAAATGTTCTGTACATATACATTGGATCTTGTGGTCATATTGTAACCAGAAATCCCTTTTCCCAGAATAGAAATGTGAAAAATATGGAGGCTTTGTTACAGTTGTACTGTTTCCAGTGAGTGAAAAAAAAGACACAACTTACCTTCTTTTCTGTGTAACATGAGAGAATGGCAGCAGACATTGCAGCTTTATAAAAGTCTAGCAGAATTTGTAACAGCTGTCTTCCTATTACTGTTGATTATGTGTGTTGTGTTAGAGTGTGGAAAAAAATTGGCAAAAAAAATACACTAATCCTATATTTTAGTATAAATATGTGTTCCTGTTCTTACAGGAACACATAGCTTCTAAGGTATTTTAACTTGGATTTCGTTGTAGATAAAGGAAATCTAATGATGTGGCTACGCAGGAACATATTTACATTGAAAATAAAAAGAAAATCTAGAATCATTTCACATATGCACAAAATATAACTGCTGAAATGTTAAAAACTAAACATTTTGAGAAAAAAAGAGGTACATTTTCCTTATTTAAACGTAATACATTTAAACTAAGATATTCAAAGATATCGGAGAGCCAGAGATTTGTAGTGATTCTTCCTGCAGAACATCTCTCTGGACCCAGAAGATGTTGTTCTGATGCACGAAAAGAGCCCAGAATGTTCCACTTACACTCTAGAACATATCAAGATGTGCACTAGATAATTTGTGGCTTTTATTTATTTATTTTACATAAGAGTGTTAAAAAAAACACTTGACATACAGTTTCTTTTCCTAATTAATTTAAGAGTTTTAATTTAAGAGGGTTTCTCCCCTCACAGTGTCATAGAACGTTGTAGTTTCAATGGTGTAGATGTATGTTGAAAATGGAAAATGTAATTTCTTTCTTGAAAATTCACAACTTTTGAACATTTCAGAGAATAGGAGATTTTCTTCTTTTAAATATATGAAATTAGGGCTGGACAGCTATGGCTGAAAAACGTATCACAATGTAAGTGTTTCATATCAGTCGATTTAAATAATTTTTTTGTTTGTTCTTTTAATATTTGAAATACTGCCAAACTGGTAGAATGATCTGTCCTGTTTTATTCAGTTTTCTCTTCACGCTGTTGTTTATTTTTAAGCAGCTTTGAGGCACGGTGGCGAAACCTGAAACTGCTGCTGCGCTAGTTACTCAACAGGTTGTTGCCAGGTAACCAGAGATTGAGTTAGCTGAGGTCACCAGCCTTGCCCACCTTGCTGTGAGACGCTGGGTGGTTAAAGCCTCTCTCCTCTGCCTACATCTCACAGTTCAGGATTGGAGTTCAGTTAATATCCTTTATGTTGAATATTGCATATTCTATCAGACGTTTTATCTATTATCACGTGTCTATCACCAGGGTTTTTAAATTACAAAGTATTGTTCTTTTTTTTTGTAGCCACTTCCTATCTTTAGCTGTCAACATGCCAACAACTTTAGTGAATAAAGGGACAAAGTCGTGGTTAAAAAGAGTAAAAAAATTTTGGACACTTTCTTTAGGATGAAACAACTTGAGTGTAAAAAAATGATATTTTAATTTGCTTTTCAATGTTTGCCTTTCTCATAGTTTGTGTTAAGGTATTGTTAATAATGTCTTCAAACAACAATTATTAGGCATGTTTATAAATTTCCTGCCAACTTTAGACATCTTTTAAATCAAAAATACAATGGGCCTCTGGATGACTGCCGTTTCGCCCTCACCACCAGGCTTTCTGGAGGAAACCCTGCATTACGATATGTATCGTTATTGATTTATTGTCCAGCCCTGTGTGAAATTAATTTAGAGAAATTAAATCCTCCGTGGCCACATTTTGTTTTTTCTTTGATTGACATGAACATCCGTCATACATGCTTACATATGAGTGAGGTTGTGATTTTCAGGTACTCACATCTGTCAGTCTGTCTCTGGAGCTGCTCCTGATGGAAGGCTTGGACTCGCCCTCGCGCTCTCACTGTCGCTGTCCTTGCCGTTTTTCTGCCCAGGTTTCAGCTACAAAGACAAAAAAATAAATAAAAAACACACACAAGGCAATCAAGGGTTAAAACTGATAATATTGCATTCTCAATTATCTACATGCACAGCTCTGGCTCAGCAAGACGTCCCACTGAAGTCAGCTCATGAATATGGGAGAACTGGCAGGATCTGCAGCGCTGTCTCTGTAAATCTGTCATGTTTTCTGAGCCTGTTCAGTAGACGTTGCTGCGCTTGCCAACGATTGACGCCATCTGATCTCTCAGTATGCGACTCTTCTCGGCCCACGTAAGAGGGAACAGGGACAAAGACCCCTCCGGAACCTTCAAACTGAGCCACTCTTCTTCCCAAGCAGACACCACATGCTGAGGCAGCAGGAGCCCGGCGACTGCCATCCTCTACGTACGCTGTTCGAGATGTGGCTAAATGATGAGAAGGGAAGGAAAAAAAAAAAAAAAAGGGAAGGACCGGCCAATCTGGCAACGTCTGCGGCCTCACACAGTCTGAGGAACGACGGCAAACTCTTGGGAGTGCAGGGTTCAGCAGGAGGACGTTGGGGACTGGACTGCAACTGATGTCCATGCTGCTTCTTAAAGACGAGCCAAATTCCTCGTTCTCGTGTTGGCTTTAGTACAAAGCAAAGAAAGTGCTTGCATTTTGAGACAGTAGTTAAATGTTTTACCACTTATAATGCCTTACAAAACTACAGATTCAGTCAATAAATAAAAATATATTATTTTTAAATACTATTGAAAACAATATTCTTTCAATAATATTTTACATATAATAAAATATGTACTTTGGTGACGGTTTCACCAAGTGAAACACTTTATATAGATTCCAGATTTTTATTTGTAAAAAGTGTTATGAACTATATTATTTTCCTTCCACTTTACAAACAAGCACCATTCAGTATTGGTTTATTAGATAAATCCATGGTTTGTGGCTGTAAATGTAAATGGATATAAATATGAAATATTGGGAATCTAGAGTGGAATGCTGCTCACACGGATCAGTAGAACTTCCCTTTCAGTCTTCTGCACAAACCGGCCAAACTCTAGAGTGTGTGTGTTTGGGCGAATGTGTGTTTTCACCTCTCCTTCACTAGTCTCCTTCCAGGTATCAGCAATAATTTAACATGATGAAAGGGCACAAGGCAGGGGAATACCAAAGGAACCCTTGAGCTGAGCAGATAATTAAAATGAAAATGTTCCCTTTTCTGTTGCCATTAGTGGTGTGAAAGGAATCCCATTCCTTGGGAGAACTGCATGATGGGTAGAGGACTGGTGGATTCACCGGAGTGTTGAATGTGATAAGAGAATCTCAGCACTGGGAATGCCTGGTGGGCCCGCTTTAATGTGTGTGAAAGTTTGAGAAGGCTTGTGATCGTGCATCCACATGGTGCAAAAAGCTTGGAAGGCAAACTTTAAGACAAAAGAGGCCATGCAGGGAGGGATGTCAAGCATTTTTCTGAGCTTCAGAAGCACTAAGTAGCTTCAGTACAAGACATTCAACCAAAAACAGGTTATCTTTGTACCTGTAAAACTGCTTCACACTTTCCTTTTTTCTGATATTGTGGAGGATCAGTTCTTAACGAGCTTTTAAGTATTCGGATCCTTATCATGTGATTCTGATGTGAATAGTGTTTCCATGTTGGGATCAAGACTGTGATATTCTGATCATTCTACTGTCATGAAGGGGAACATTATTACTTTTGTAGTAACATCGCCATCAGTTTTTCTCCATTTCAGGAACAGCTGACTGACGGAAATTGACATTTTAATCCTCTATTTGAGTGTCCCTAGCTTGTCTCTCGTCCAGGGACACAAAGACAGACCTGGATGGGGCAGAGCCTCAAAGCGGCTACCCACTGATTGCAGGGCAAACTTCTACAACAAGCATTTATTCCTCCAATAAATTATAGTCTACCTGTAGTTTTAGCAATGGCAGCAGAAGAAGTGAACAAAGTCATTCAGTCTATGTCGGCCATGCTTCAAAATACTGAATTAACAGTCATCTTGTTCAGCTCAGCATTTCTCTCTTTGCAGAGAGCAATAGCTGTTTATACAGCAGGCAATTTCTGGTAAGCTTCATAGCATCAAACTACATTACATCCGTCATAGGCAAGCATTAGCAGTTACCTCATCAGAGTCCACACCTTCAGGAAACAATCGTTTCTCAATAGCCTAGTCCAGAACTTCCGTATGAAGCAAAGCGTAGAAAAAGGGTCTGTTTGTCTTTTTATTACCAGGGTAGCGTAGTGCGATCTGAGGCAAATTTTTCTCACGACTTCACATTGGTGATCCAATGTGCCAGAGAGTTATTTTTCTATGACAACGTGCATTACAACGTCAATGAAAGGACAGGCAGACACAAAACAATGCGACAGGGGTGTAAATGCCATTTTGTCCAAAGGGACAGGAGAAAATTCTTCGAGGGGAAAACAGGAACAATATCTCATCCAGCCTGGCCTCTGAACTGATCCGTGAAGAAAGCATGAGGGATGCCGCCTGCGCCCCCAGTCTCAGGCTCCTTCCTCAACACATTGACCTATAATATTTATTAACCAACCTGTGTCCCTGTTGACAACAATGAGTAGTGCGCGCCAGCACACTCATGAATTTATGAATGTGCGCAGACAAAGAAAAGCTGCTACTGACTGTTCCATCAAATATTCTCTGCCAGGAACTGAACTCATATGTGCTAGGCTTATAAAAGATATAATCAAGTAAGTGTGGGGATGGAGGGGTGGAGAGGGAAAGAGAGAGATATAGACATTTGTGTTTTATTAATCAATGTGGAATCAAACTAGGCTCTGCTGCAGAAAAACCACATAATCACACCATCTGTGTCTTGGTTTATCAGTGGGAAAGGAGTCCATGAAATCAGAAATCTTGCATTTATTCAGCTGCATGTAATGTCTGAAGAACATGTCTAATAAAGACATTCCAATAAAGAGCGGCTCATCTTTCAGGGCTATTACATAGCTCAGGACCTGATTACACAGCTATTTGAAAACGTATCCCCCAGCTTGTTCCCTTTAATTTCCCCCTGAGCTCCTTTAAATTACTTCAGAGAATTGTGTGCGTGTGTTTCAGCCCCCCCCCCTCACCCTCATCTGCTCTCTCTCTCTTTTTTTTAACTTCAGCTGATGGATTCATTTCTTTTTACGGTGTGATTAATGGATGTCTTAAGCAAATGGAGGGAATGGTGCTGGTCAGTACGATCAAACGGGGAAGCTGAAATTTAATGACCTGCTGCCTGGTGATAAATCTAAATGAGAAACCCCCATGTGGGGCCTTGGGGGGCCGTCTCTGTGACCTGATCCGGGATCATTTGATCACTCCCACTTGAAACAGCATGGAAGGCATACTTTTTACGGCCTTTTAAACTTAGTTTCAGTTTTAAACATTCTGTAATGAACACCAGTGCACTTCACCGAGGTAAATTACGGTGGAGAGACGAGACGTGTGTGTGTGTGTGTGCGTGTGTGTGTGTGTGTCTGTGTGTGTGTGTGTGTCTGTGTGTAGGGACGCTGTGCACAAGAAGTAATGCAAAGGAACTCAAGTAATAGGTTATTGCATTTAAAGGGAAACTTTATCTGTGTATTTTTAATATTAGATGAAATAATACAGTTGAAAATAATAGTCTAAATTTATACTAATTAAATACAATAATGTGTTAAATTTACTATTAAGTGCATGGTAAACTTCCACTAACAAAGTTGAATTTGCTTGACTCAATGCTGCTGCTTTGTTGACTTCGGTAGGCTTGGACCCCTAAATATTTCAAGCAGAAACACTGAATAGGCCAAAAAAGTACAATGCAAAACATTCTGGTAATACTTTATTGAAGATTCAAGTAGCTGATTTGTAATCATTGGATTTGTCAAGGTTAGACCTACAAATTATGACTCTACTTTTCTCTAGTTTCTTATTATGTGCTGCAGTATAATATAAGAACAAATAAGGAATAAAAATAAAGAAATAAAAATACTTTTTGCCTAAGTTCACATTTTTCACAGAGTTCCAAGTTTTAAAACTGTCTGAATTTAACAACCTTCTTACTATCTGCTAAAAGTATTTTATGGCCTAAATGAACATGCCTCAACATATTGACCTTTATCATTTAAAACACCTCACTGATGCTGAAAAGAGCTAATAATGTCATTTATACTCAGCCACAGTATCCACTTTGGTCAGAGCTGAAAACAGAGCAATTTGTCAGTGCAGTTTTACTTTAAAGATGCAACCTGTGAGGTTGTAGTTGTGACTACAACCTCACAGGTTGTGACTACAAGCCCATAATCCCTTGTAGTTTTGTCAGTCCAATATCTAGTTATCATCAGAGGAGCAGTATAGGGGGAAAAGTGATGACGATTCTGTTGGTCAGGGCCTCATATTTAATAAATAAATGAATCTATTTATTTATTAATTATTTGATCATAGAAATAAATAAAAAAATTGGGGCCCTGTTAATTACAAAATTAATCATATTGTATTTTCAAAGATTGTTTTTAGCAGTAAAGATGTAATGTTCCCACTCCCAGATCAAAAAACACACATATCCATATTTGCCCTGAACACCCCCTCCATATGCGTTAAATGGTTCATTCCTGCTTGGAGCGCTACACAGTGACACTGTTAGCAGCAGCCAGTGGAAGACACAAACAATTGTGGCAGTTATTATGCTGCTAAGAAAAGCTATAAAATAAGGTTTTCAAAAAAAGAGGGAGAGAGAGAAAAAGATAAGAGTGTTAATTTATAACCCAGTTTTGTGAGATTATCAACCATTTAGCATAATTAGCTTAGCTACAAACTACTGTTTGCCTCCTAGCATTTAATGTATTAAGGAAAAAAAATTACCAACATATTTATATATTTATATATATTTGTCCTTGAACCTTTTACCACTTAACAGGTGAGTCAGTCAGCAGCAGCTCTAACCCATGCCCCTCCTGACCCATCCTCTCCTGAGTGAAATTAAAGCTGCAGTATGTAACTTTTATAAAAATATTTTTTTTTTCACATATTTTTAAAAACTGTCATTATGTTGTGACAGTATGGCATGAGAAATAATCTGTGAAAAATCTATTTCCTCTGTCTCCCAGTGCTCGAAACAGCCAGTCAGTGGCAGGAGAGTTTTAGTGATGTCTATCAATCTCATGTGGTGCTGCTCATCCTCCCGCCCCCTTGCTCTGTGCTATGCTGTAGCTAGCATAGCCTGTTGTGAATGCTCAGTCTAGTTAGCATAGCTACAATGACAGCAGATAAACGGTTTCTTGTAATGATAAGTTGTTTTTCCACCATTAGCACGTTTAGCAGTGAGTGAATGAGGCTAATTGACAGCGCTAAGACCCTCCTGCTGGTTCTAATTGGTTGTTTTTGGTCAGAACGGTGCATTACTTTAACCAGTAATAGTAATTCAGGAAGGAGATGGAGGAGATTGATTGTTTACACAGATTATCCGTCTCATAACCAACTGTCACAACATCATGACAGCTTTAACAAATACGGAGAAAACATATTTTTTATTAAAGTTATGTACTGCAGTTTGAATAAAAAGCAACTACATAGCATTTTTAGAAGTCTGGATTGCTTTATGTGTAGTTGCATGTTGCTTTTGACTGTTGCTCATGGAGAGACATTTAAGTAAGCTAAAACTAACAAAAAATTTAAGCAACCTACTTGCATACTGGATGTGGACTGTTGGGTGTTAAATTCATGAGTAGTAAATATTGTGTTAATTATCAGTTTAGAAACAAAGAAAGCAAGGCAGATGCAAGCCTTTAAAATTGTGACACTTTATATGTGTCAAATAGACTCAAAAAATTATAACAACATCTGTGCAGGGGGGCCCAGACAAATTTTTTGTCAGGGGGCCCAAGATTCCTGGCGGCGACCCTGGTTATCATACTTAGATCTGGTTAGCAACACTTAAATAAAATGAATAAATCAATAAAACAACCTATGTGTAACTGTAGAAAAAACAATTAGAGCACAATCACAATGTTCAATTGTCATAATAAGGTTGTATATAAAATATGACATAAAAGAATTCATAATTTAATGCCTTGAAATTGGGCCTCTGTCTCCTTAAAAACTCCTGCTCTTTCTAAAGCTCTGCCTTCAGGAAGTCACTCTTTTATTAACCCTTTAGCAATATTTTTATGAGCGCTGCACTGCATGTTAGCTGGTATAATGAACTCAGCAGATCCCCAGGTCCACCAGGTGTTTGCTGATGGCTGCTGGCTAGTCTGAAGGAGCTGAGTGAGAGAGCCACAGGGGAGGGCTACTCTGTGAGGGAGGAAGCTCTGAAGCTTGGAAACTGCAGTTCTCTAAGGGGAGCTGCGCCTTGAATGGAGCGGTAGGTACATCGTTTTGCACAGCTAAATGGTTGCCATGAGAGAGAGACTAAAGGGTTTCCCAAACATGCATGAAAGAATCAATTTAGGTATGTTTTTGATGAAGGGATAATATTATAACAAGCTGCAAAGCCCAAAAAAGTCAATTTTACATAATACTACACTTTTAAGTCATTTATAAGTATTAAAGCCCACAAAGGATCCCCAAAAGCAATTTTTTTCAGGATTGCTGAGGTACAAGTATTACACATACAAAAAAATCCCATTTAAGGTACTAAAACATTACATCAAATCCACTATACTGCTAAATAAATGGTTTTCCTGCGACACATCAGAGGACAGACAGTTCCTCTCCTACGGACTGCTGTAAATTTACCCATGCACTCTTATATTCACTCAGCCTATACAAACAAAAGCTCCTTGTCCATCTACGGGCCTTTCCTTTCAGAATAAAATGTGTTACTATATGTACACGTAGCATGAAAGCAATACTACTATGGCTACATGTAAAATCCTATCAGTACTTGATCCAGACATGCAAGCATTACAAACACATGTATTTTTTATGACCTCACATGTCGTATAAAACACACATCCATAGTAGGGCTGGAAAATAAATCAATAATATATATCACGATACACACATGATCAATATTAATACATAATACATCTGATAGAATATTTAAAAGAATATTCACTGAACTCTGATACATAACCCCACAGCATTCTGGGAGATGTAGACAGAGCAAAGGCTTTAGCTGCTCAACCTCTCATGGTTCCAGCTAAGCAAGGTGGGTGGCATCAGCTAACTCACTCACTCACTGGTTACCAAGCGACAACCTGTTGAGTAACTTGAGCAGCAGAAGTTCAGGTTTTGCCACCGTGCCTCATCACTGCTTAAAAATAAATAATGGTGGAGAGTGGAACTATGGATAAAACAGGAAATGTTACACCATCAACTTAGCAGTATTTCAGGTACTTATAAAAACAACAAAAAATTCAATAATTATCAATATCAGTAATTATCGCTAAACTGATGTGAAATGTTTAAATGTCGTGCTACGGTTTTTAGCCGTACTGTTGCAACGCGAGCAAAACAAAAGTGAAAAAAGGCAATAACGTTCGTCCCAAATGATCACAGTTGTACGTTCTGAGACGAAAGGCAAAATGAAATATCTAATTTAGCAGCGTTACCTTGAGAGGTGCTGTAAAACAGCTATTACAACATATTCCTGAGCATGTGGAGTCAATTATTTTCTCACTTACTGAAAAGTGCTCACCATTGCCATAGTGGAATTTTACAAGTGTATTGACCTATTCTCAAGGGCTGCACTACAGCCCCAATGCAATCAAGCACAAAAGTAGGCCTGCTAACATTTTGAACCACAAAGGCCTTTTTAAATGGAGTCGTACACAACCAATCTACAGCGGATACCCCACCCTACCCCTCCTCCGCCTTCATCCAGCAGAGGAAAAAAAAAAATAAGGGGGGAGAGAACTGGCCTCAGTTTTCTACTCGCCTCAGTGGGATTCTGCTGCCATCAGCTCCTGGTTTCCCTTAGTTACGCGCAACAGCAGCTGCGGAGCTCGGCGGTAATAAAACCTGGAACAATTTAACGGCTTTTATTGTTCTTCTGCGGCTTTCACAACAGCTAACCTGTCCTCGCAGGATCTGGCAGGAAGAATCCCCACTAGGGCAGCAATGAAAGAGGATCTCATTTACCTAAAAGCGCTTATAAATTTTTAATTTGCTCTAACAAGTAAATTAACAAGTCCCTCATTTGGGAAGTTTTATGGCTGCTTGCCACTAAGGGAGAACCATGAAAGTTTTATAGATAATCCACTGCTGAAGCTCTGTTGCTGCTAATAAATTGTGTGTTTCCAGCAGAACTGTCAGATCCCCTCAGCTTCTATTGCACCACACCATGAATATTTCCCCTCATGCCATCTTCAGAGGTCCTGCACACCAACGAAGAAGAGCTTAATGAGTGAACGGTTAAAAACAAACTTAGAGAATTTCCTTTGACTTTCTGCAGATGTTCCCCTCGGCCCGAGGACAGAGCAATGCGAAACATTAGGACCGCATTAAGCTTTGCTAATTATGTCCCTGCCAGGCTCCACATCACATCAGCCTCACAGTGAGCCCCATCCACCAACGCCACCTTAGGCTGGTTGACAGCAGCAGTTGGAAACTGCTGGGCCTGTTTATCTCACAGCCGGCCTTATCTGACAAGACTAATGTGAAAATGGGGGCCGCGGGACAGTCAGGGCCTGCACGGGCGTTGACATTGGTCCCTATGTCATCTTTCTGACAGTGGCTGCGTGGGTGAGCCTAACAGCATGGCCCAATGGTGACCCTGCACTTTGCCTCCCTCCGCACACCCCCAAGGCCCAGCTGCTTTAACTTCCACAGACAGGCGCCCTGCCTGACGCTCTTGTCACCCATAACCCTTTCTGCCACCCTCGCTCACAGCCTGTCAGTGAGCATCAGTGCTTGGCTCGCACTGTTACAGATTTGCTTGCTGTTCCCTTAGTGCGGCAAAGAGGTCACAGAGCTCCGATTGTGATTATAACCTCAATTTAGCTTGTTTCTTCTCTGTACTTGAACCATGGATGTCACATGGGCTGCTATCAGAGTCAAAATGTCAATTTAAAAGACTTAGGACCTGCTCTTAGGATGTGGTATTGGTACTAGCCCTAGGAGTGGGCGATATGGACATTTTATTGATTCTTTCTTTGATAAGATTGATTAAAAGAAAAACTATTTATTACTTATTGTTTAGGCAACTGTATGGCTGTGACTGCATGACACATCATTCATAGTTCTTGAAAAACATTTCAATTTCATACTGTCAGATTATTTTTATTTTTGTTTACATTTTTTACATTATAAATTGTGAAATTCATCATGATGACAGATCAAATTTCTTGTAATGAAAAAAAAAAAATCACATTTAAATGTGAATTTTATTTTTTGGCAATCACGATAAATGTGATTGCCAAACGCACGGGAGTCCGCTGCCAGAGCAGGACGCAAACTATAGCACAGAGCATTCTGGATAAAAACAACCAGAACAGACACACAAGTCTAGTGCTGGCTTAAGGTCCTTTTGCAAAAGACAAAAGGGAAATCCTACAACCATTAGAAATGGATACCACTCCCTTTTTGGTTGATGTTTTGTGAAAAAGGAATGTGCGCTCAGTGGCTTCAAATAGAGATTTTCTCAGTGTGAGTGAAAGCAAAGCCTTTAGCAGATAACAGGAAGGCTGAACAAGGTCTATATAGTTGAATAATGTGCACATATGCTGTTCTTAGACATTCCCATAAAAGCTAATGCATTTCTCCAGATGTTGTCAACTCCACAAATAGTTGCACAAAATTCAAATAACCAATTGGCATCCTGCAGAAGAGTTTTTAACTCTACACACGTGAGAAAGCGAACCTCCATTTTGTTTAATTCTGCAGCATCCGTCTGCGATGTGCTGCGTCGAGCTAGCCTTTGCTAAAACATTTTACGAGTGACGACTTGCTAACATGCACCCACTCCAACCCTTCTCAAGCAAATAAAGAGGCTCTCTCAAGGGCTGTGCTGGAATTTGGAGCCAAAGATATGGACCCACAGCTGCAGGACGAGAGCATCCTGAGAAGCAGGAGACATTGGGAAAATGGAGGCTCATGAGGGTGGGAAGTGGGAGGGGGAAGAAAGGGAGAGGGGGGTAAACGCGGTTGAGAGCACTGTCTTTATCTCATCAGTCATACTAAGGACTCCATTTCCTCCAACCCCAGGCTGGAGGCTACTAAAGCTTGCGGCTGCATTTATACATCGCCATAAATCTCTGATCTATGACGACATTACAGACAAATCAATATGCTTTTAACATCCATCCTGCGTCCCGCGTCGCAATCACCCTCCTCACAAATGGTCATATAATGTAGTAGTGGAGTGGATTGAGTTATGGGGACAATTCCCTGATTTAATAATGAACTGAGCAGGTGGAGAGGAAAAAAATGTGCGGTGGTGGGATGGGGGGGAGAATATAAGAGCAGTGGGGGACTTCTACTCTCTCAGATCATATCCGAACAACTTGTTATAGTAGCCCAGCGTGGCAGTAAAATAACCTTGCAGCCCACTTTACATGCCTCTAATTCCCCAGGTGACGTTTCCCCAACGTTCCCAGTACGGGCCAGGAAAAAATTAGACCAACCGGATATTGTTACATGACGTCTTCCCAGAAGGGCGCCGAAAACTGAGAGTGATCACACTTACGGCTGCCCCGGCTGAGCGCTCGTCAACGTATAACTGCGCAGAGAAAATCTGCATCCTATTAATTATATGAATCCCCCGCTCTTCCCATACATGCTTTGTAGTTCCTTCCATATTGGCTTTTAAACTCCAAGCCAACTAAAGAGGCCTGACGGTGTGCCAAAATCACAGCTCCCAACGCTGACCGGACTGCCTCGATAAAGAGCGGTATGGAAAAAAGGCGTCAGAGAGAAAAAAAGCTCCTCTGCTATCGGCTTGCAGAGGCTATCATTTCTCTTTTTTATTGCCATTTATTTTCCTCCAGGAATTCACTGCCAGTATATTGGCAGGCCTTCCAGGAGATGGAGGCAATGAAATTTAGCGCGGACACTTAACACTGGGTCAAGCTGTGTGTGAGGCTCATGTGGTAATATGATAGACAAGTGCTTCCAGTTTAGGGAAAGAGGGCTCTATTTGTGTAACAGGAATAGTGGTAATGTGCTCTCCCTGACACTCTTTGCAGAGCAAAAACATAAACTGGGGAGTGTTCATTGGAAAGGGAAGATGGGTACTCCTGCAAAATGGCGAATCCTGTACCGTGGTTGGTGATGTGGCAGAGAGAAAAAAAAAAAAAAAAAGATCGGAGATTGGTCAACGGAGATGTTCAAACCACTTTTTCTCTCCGTCACAGCAGCGTGAGCTCTCGGGGAAATAGAAATTGATGGAAATGTGGCACAGATGAGTCTGCAGGGGGAATATTAGAAAGGCCATATTTTGTGTTTCTCTGAAACCTGACTTCAGACTCCGTCGCGGCTGTCTGTTCGGCTGTCATGACGACAAGGACAAAAAACTAGAGATTGAAGCAGATGAAAGCAATCGATGTTCAGCATTTCTGCAATCAAAACCACATCATCTCTGGCAAGCAAAATGTCCTTTTAAAAAATACATTAGCTCAAATATGCTGCTCTTAATTTTATTTTTATCATTACTTAAAAGAAGTTGAATGTACATAGTGCAAAGCGAATACAGTGATGCCCAGTACCCACTCGCAAAGAGCTAAACTCTGCAAACATTTGAAATCCCCACAAAAATGGTTGTATTTGAATAGTTCAACCACTAAATATACTTTAAAGGGGCAGTATTATGTGTTTTCCAGCCACATCATATTATTTTATAACACCATCAAGTAGCCATTGTACCTTCAAATGCTAAATATGTCAAATATAACATCTTGAAAATGGGCCTCTGTCTCCTGTTCTTTCTGAAACTCTGCCTTCAGGAAGTAATCACTCCTATTAACTCTTTAACAACGTTTTTACCAGCACTGCACCAGTAGCTTCTTAGAAGAAGTAGCGTAGCTTAGCAGATGTGCAGTTCCACCAGGTGTTTGCTAATTTCTGCTGGCTAGTCTACAGGAGCTGAGTGTGGGAGTCACTGAGTGAGGGTTGCTCTGTGAAGAGGATGCTCGGACGCTTGGAAACTGCAGCTCCAGGGAGGATTTTTGTCCTCAAAGGCAGTGACAGGTCCAGGCATTTTTCACAGCTGAATGCATGAAAGAATTAAGGCGACACTCCAGGTATGTTTTTGATGACGGAATAACATTATTAAGTCAATATTACATAATACGTCCCCTTTAATATGCATTAATATGCACAATAGAAACTATCTTAGCACTACTGGAGACCACTCCGGTTAGTAGACTGCAAGTAAGTTAAGTCACCTCAATGACTAATGCCGATATTACACACTTATAAGGGATGTTGGACCTGACCAGAGGACAGCAGAGTAAAGCACACAGCGTCTATGAGCAAAGAGTAGAATTTAATACAGGGAACATTATGGATCCATGTCTACAAATAAAATGTACGCACCTTTGGAAAAAAAAAAAAAGCAAAAATGTAAAGGGACCTTTCATCATTTCTCAAGTTTTCCCACTTTGTACAACAATGTCATTTGAGTTATCACAGATAAATATCACCAACATATCAGTAAAACTAAAGTAATTAGCTTATATGTGGTAATAATATAAAAATATATTTCAATCTAAATGTGCTAATGAAGTATATCTACAATACTATAATGATTTAATATCAGAATGTGGATTGGAGGCACACAATAACTCTAACCTACTCAGGACAGCAAGAAAGTTCCTAAGCAATGCTAATAGAAAAGCACATTTGAATTATATATTATGCAGAACTGTTCTAGCATTGTTTTTCTTACCAATTTCAAGATTCTTCATCTAATTTCACAAGATCTTCTGGGCTATTAGCGGGAGCAACCATCAGCTCTGAGCTCTCATGTCTGATGCAATCTGAGCAAAGCCAATCAACCTAATTGGCTGATGTGAATTCCGACTGCGTCAGCTATTGGTTGTTAAAGCTATCACTAAAGGCGTATTGCACAGATTTTAAAGATTTTTATCACTTTTTACATATATTTATGAACATATTTACGAACTTATTTTTAACTATTACTTTTTAAATCTTATTGTAGAATAAGACATGTAATCTATTTATTTATACTTCTTAATCTCATTGTAGAATAAGATATTAAATCAATATTCATTCTTGATTGGGTTTTTAACACTGGGTCTCCTTCAACTTATTGGCCAAGACAGACTAATACAAATAGGTTAATTCAATGTAGCTCTACATAGTAACACAGATGTCAGTTGCTGAAAAACACAATTGTTAATATAGAGATACAGCAATATCAAAGAAACCCTATAGCAACTTTAAACCATTTAAAATGTTTTGACCTTTGACTACTTTTCAAAAAACTCTGGCTGACATGACATCTTTCTGCTACAGGTAAGCAAACTATTACTAAACCATACAGAACCGTACTTCAGAGAAGTCAAGCCAAACCTTTAAAGGATCTGCTGCACACGTCTTAGTGCCAGATACCACAGCAAACCTTCAGGGGTCAACCGGAGTCCATGCAGTAACAGGGAATGTAAAACTCTATTAGGTAGGTGGTCATAATGTTACATCTAATCAGTAGAGATTGTTCCAGGATTTAAAAATAAACTGAAACTGAAAAAAAAAAAAAAAAAAAACCAGCGTGTCGGGGATAAGGCAGGTGTTTTCATTTACCATTGCCAAACCATTGGTGTTATATGTTGGGATAAGGCAACTAGCACCTAACTTTAACAGCATTCAGCTCCATCTGTGCTGCAACTTGGGGATTAGAAGTGGCAGTAAAATCTGACGGTGAGATATAGAGTTTCTATTTGGCAGACCCAAGGTGTCTGCCTAAAGCCAGCACTGTTATCACCCGAGTCGGCTTCTACTGCTGCTGTAAAGGTCCTCATTTACCCGCCTTCCTAAAATGCATGTGTATCGTTATCAAGTCATAAAACAAGACAGTGCGGTGGCCCCGCTATATTAATAGCAGCAGTTTGTTCAGCTTGCAAAGAGTCTGCCAAACATCTGCTCTGAAGGCTTCAACAGATTGATAATGGGAGTCAAAAAAACCCCAAACAAACAAACAAAAAAAACAAAATAACAGCCAAGGGCAACCAGAATAAAGCCAAACAACATAACCGGAGATGCAGACATTAAGATTTTAGAGACCGGAAATTCCCTTGGTGCAATATAACAGCACGGCCGATGAAAATGCATAGCAACAGCATAATACCATCCATTAACATTAGTGGAACAGCTTTTCATTTATTATCTAATATTACAGACGTCTCGCTGGCTGTGGCGATTAAAAAAACACCACTGCCTGGACTTGAGTTTGTTCCTACGGCACAATGAGATAAGTTCTTTAAAGCAATTACAATTTGCCAACCTATGTTTCCTTTCCAGCTGCCAAACAAAGCAGAAAATCTGGCCAGACTTTATAAACGCAGTGGATTGGATAGCGAGACCTGCCCAAGGCTTTATACGCATCAATGTCTCCTTTTCAGTGTGTTTGGGTTTTTTTTTTTTATAAAAAAAAAAGTCCGGAAGAATTGAACATCTGCTTGTGGTAATTCTGCAGTGGTAATTGTGCTGCTGTGGTAATTGTGCAGCCCGTATTATTCTGGAACAAGAATGTAATCCATAAAGCTAACTTTGCACAAAATTCTTTAACAACCGTTTATTGTAAAGACGTGAAGGATGCATTTCAAAAGTCCTTTTGTCATTTGAATCACCTTAGATTTAGGCTGCATTCACACCAGGAAGGAGTACTTAGTTCGCTTTAATCTGGTTTGTTGGGGAAGGTATGAACGCGTAATCAAACTCTGATGTGGACCAAAAACGTGAACTCTGGTCCGCCTAAAAACCTTAATCTCAGTTCGGTTAAAGTGAGCTCTGGTGCAGTTCGAATGAATATGTGAATACAAGCAGACCGCTGCAATAGCAGGAAACGAACTACAGCGCAAGGCATTCTAGGTAAATACAACCGAATCAAACAGGCGAGTCTAGTGGTAGCGGGAGAAATGGCTCGTGGTCTTTTGCCAAAGACAAAAGTGAGATCTCATAACTGCTAAGTTTTTGTGCCCCTCCATTTTTGTTGAAGAAGGCAGTTGTACTGATCAGTGTCTTCTGCAGAGGTTTTCATGCAGTTTCCTTCAGTGGTTCTTGGTGTAGCACCACCACAGGCCAAGCAGGGACAGGTTTGGTTCATTTGCCACAGCGCAGCGTGTTAAATGGACTGAAAATGTAAGAGTTGCACTTTTGGTCTCCAATCAAAGAGAGTCTACGACACTATCAAGTGTGAAAATACTCTTAGACAAGCATGATGTAATGCAATCAATGTATGGCTAGTCAAACCTGGATTAGATTGCTCAACATTATCTTTAAAATTCCTTTCCTTATTTGGAAAACAATATAATGGGAATTATTGGCTCCCCAGGCCCTAAAAGCTAAAATATTGTCTTGTTCTGGTAAAGTCAATATGGCGTGTATTGTCTGTTTTTCTTTGATTTCATTACAATTATAAAGGTACAAGAGTTTCTCTCTTATATAGTGTACTGATGAGAAAACCAGAGCAAAACCATTTTTTTATTTTGTTGTTATGATTTTGTCCCCCAGAGCAGTGATAATAACTAATCACCACACAATGCAGCATCAAGCAATGACTTTAGTAGTTGAAGAAATAGCTTTCTCTCACGTGTGGAAGGCAAATTACAATGCACAGGGGACCCGTTACATTTCAGCCAAGTTCCACATGACTTGACTTAAAGAGAGACTATTTAGGTTGTTTAAGGTGCTTATTTATGTTGAGAATTACAGCGAGAGGTAAATGCTGTCAGATTCCTCCCCGCCATTACTCGACTTTTCTGTCGAGTAATGTTTTCAGCAGCTATCAGTGATCTTGCGATGGCAAATGAATTGCACCATGACCCTCTTTTGCAAGCCATGCCCTCGCTCTGTTTGTGTTTTGGTCTGGGCTTCCTCTAGCGCGTAATGGACTTCCTTCTTCTCATAAATCATACTTGTACACTCCTTTTGATTTATTTTTCTACCCCCCACCTCCTCCCACCTCAGCTTCTTTCTTCCTCTCCACGCTTTGGTGAATGTACCACATCTTTGTTGCGCAAAAAACAACAACAAAAAAACACAAAGGCAGCCAGACAATGCCAGCCGTCTCTCAGCTTGCATTTGGAGAGGCACTTTCGCGGGGACTAAGGGCCACAAATGTCAACCACAGGAAAGCTATTATAAGAGTAAAATTACTTCCCGACTGTTATCAATCCACTCCCTGGACCCGGAGAATGGTTAAAAGCCACCATGAAATAAGGCGCAGTTAGAGTTTTCTCATGGGTCCCAACCGGGGTTGCTAACCTTGCTATTAAAGGCCCGACAAGCTTTGTCAATGCAATCTGCTGAATGCCTTGAGTGACGCGCAATCGATATTCTCCACTCTCCCGGGTCATCACCAGTGACAGAGGCCTAAGTAATAATACAGCTCTAGCTGCCTCTCTAACTTAAATCCTTCCAGCATCACTCTCTCCCTCTCTTTATATATATATATATATATATATATATATATATATATATATTTTTTTTTTTTTTTTTTTTTATCTCTACGTTTTTGTGTCTTGTGAGCAAAATTTTCAGCACCGATTGAAAGCAGAAAGATAAGGCGGGGTTTGGAGGGAGGTAGGGGAGGGCGTTGGAAGTGATGAGGAATTGTGCTGTATGTCTGGACTGACTCTGGTGAGGGTAGTAAGTGTGGAAGGGCTGGGGGGGGAGGGAGTGGGAAATAGGGGGGTGGGAGGGTGCCTCTGATAAATCGAAAATGACTGGCTGCCGAGTTGTAATCTGCCAGCGTCGAGCCCCCTGTAGCAACAAGCCAAATGAAAAAGCATGCTGACAGGCCGGAGAGATGGAGGGCCTGCGGTAGATTGCAGTGGCGCGAGAGGGAGAGAGAAGATGGAGAAGCAGGGAGAGGGGGGAGGGAATACAAGCAGAGGACGGGAGTGTTAGGGGAGTCAGAGGAGGGAGGATGGGGGGGTTGGGTTCCGCCTGTTCCGCCACGTGTGATGTCGAGCCAGGACAGTAAGATATGTGTAAATTAGGCAAATCACTTGCGCGCTATCGAACAGACACAAAGCATTACAAGCCCAACGCATAGGAGAACATTAAAATTTCTAATAAGCTCTAACATAAACACAAACAGTTGGCTGAACCGTGCCACCTATAATAAGCTGTCAGTTAGCCTGGCACTAAAAATGCACTTTAAGAGTTTATGTCTCTGGCGCTGGGGAGAGAGGCAGGCTCGTAAATGCTACATAACACGTATGGATTTTGGATAGGCCGCTTCTGAAAGCGAAATCTGCATGCACAAACACGGCAGCACACGCAGTGCTGTGGTGTCCTTCACAAACAGGTGAATCAGGCTCCGATATCAAAACCCAACGCAAGAGCTCCACCTACTGCAAGCGCCTTCTCTGCACCCTGTCCTCAGCTGCTCAGGCAGACGGCCGAGCTCAGTGCAGTGGAAAAAGTATTAGTACCCAAACAGATTTTTTTTTCCACCCTCCTTTTGCTTTTTTGCCACGTTATTTCTTTTTATGTCAGACCTAAATAAGTAAAAAAAAAATGTCATCAAATGATAATTAAATTTTTTTTTAAGGGGAGAAAATATGTTACTGGATCCAATGTGTAAACAAATTGCCTCCTTAAGCTAATAACTGTTAATGCTACATCATAGCATCTCAATCAGATTTGAAACTTTGATACGGTCATTCTAAGACCTTCATTTTAAGCCATTCAGAGGTGGACTTAGTGGTTTATAACCCAAGAATGCTTGAACATAAGGTTTCAAACTGATGGTGAAACTGTTGTTCTGGTAGAGAACCCCAAACATGGCTGCATCAATTACAGGTCATCCATGTTCTGACGTACACAGTCCAGTCACATTAATGTGACCACCACGTACTTTCCACTTCAGAGTTAAATAACCAATCACAGAAGGCAGGTGGCAGCACAGTGCAGTTGAGCGTATATAAAGGGTGTGTGTGGGCTTCGGAAAACATTTCAATCGTTGGCGTAATGCAGAAACGAAGCGATTTATCCGACGTCCAAAAGGGCATGATCATTGGCTTTCGGGCCAAGGGTGGAAGCATTTCCGAAACGGCTGAGTTTGTGAACTGTTCGCGTGCCGCCGTGGTAAAAGTGTACCGTGCATGGCAAAATGGGACTGTCCAAAATCAACGACGTGGCAAATGTGGTGCACCACGGGCCATAGATGACAGAGGCGAACGACGGTTGCGGAGATGCGTTCGGGCAGATAGACGGGCTACCGTTGAGCAACTGACCACTAAAATGAACCAAGGGGCTACCACAAGTGTCTCCCAAACCACTATTCAGCGAACATTGCTGCGTCTGGGCCTCCGAAGCAAACGCCTGGTTCGTGCACCTATGCTGACTGGTGTTCATCGACGACGAAGGCTAGAATTTGCACGCCAGTACAGCAGCTGGACGTCCACTGAGTGGCGACAGGTAGCGTTTTCAGATGAATCGCGTTTTATGCTCCATCGGACAGATGGACGTTGGCGTATAAGGCGTGAAACCTCTGAAAGGAACCACCCTGCAACCATTGCAGGAACGGTCCAAGCTGGAGGCGGGAGCATTATGGTCTGGGGAATGTTTTCCTTGCATTCTCTGGGTTCACTGATTATTGTGGAAGGCACGATGGATCAATACAAGTACGCATCTGTCCTTGCGGACCATGTCCACCCCTACATGCGCATTGTTTTTCCTCAGGATGATGGCATCTTCCAGCAGGACAATGCGAGGTGCCATACAGCTGCCAGTGTACGTGCGTGGTTCGAAGAGCACCAGGATGAGTTTACCGTCCTCCCCTGGCCAGCAAACTCACCTGACTTAAACCCAATCGAGCATCTGTGGGACCATCTCGATCGAGTTGTTCGCGCCATGGATCCTCAACCGCGTAATCTAGCGCAGCTGGCCACGGCATTAGAGTCGGCATGGCTCAACATCCCAGAGAAGACCTTCAGGGACCTAAGTGACTCTCTTCCTGCACGTCTCGTAGCAGTTCGCTCTGCGAAAGGTGGTTATTCTGGCTTTTGACAGATGGTCACATTAATGTGACTGGACTGTGTAGAATAGCTGCCCCAGACCATCCCACTAATACCACCACGTGTGACTGTTTCGTTTAGTAGCCTGCTTGATTCTCATCTCCCTTCAGTGTTCCATTTGGGATTTCTCCCATTGAGCTAAATTTTTATGACTCAAGGTTAACCAGGCCAGTCAGTGAGTATAAGACTGAGTTGTGTCACATTGCTTTGCACCGTTTTAGAATTGTCGTCTACCTATTGTACTTTGCCAAAGGCAGTGGAGTTCCTGTTGGCCAAGTTTCCAAATATTGCGCAAATAAACGCAAAACAACAGGAATGGCTAAAACATTTTATAGTTGGTCCTACTACCCACAGGGTTGTTTACAGGGCACATAATTCCTGGTAAGCTTTATTAAACATCACATTACACTCATCACAGCCCAACATTAGCGATTGGGTAAAATCAGATCAGATTGTTTCAAATTTCAACAGTCAACGCCTTCAGGAAGCAATCACTTCTCAATAGCCGAGGCTCCAGGCCTTCTGTGTGAAGATGAGAGTAGTGCAAGAGGCTGATTTTCACCAGGCTAGATGTTAAGTGACACCTTAAAGTGCTTTAGATGTGGCTTTGAATTCATTTGTGACCTCCTGGATTGGCTTCAATGCATTCTTGGAGTAATGTTTTGTAGATCTACTAATCCTGAAACCGATTGACTGATATTAGCACTCTCTGTGGTTTGCTGCTGACTCAAAGCCTAAAAAATGACTTCATAAATAGCCGGTAGATATCAGTAGCTTGTAGCTTGTGTACATTGGAATTACAAAATTAAATTTGCTTAATGGAAACAGCAGTTTAGAAGAAAACACATTTTTTTGATAAAACGTTTTTGTGCTAGTATGATGCACAAATTAAAATTTGTGGCCATTAGAATGTGGCCACATTAAAATTTGTGTATTTTGCAAAACTGCAATTGAAAATGTTTTTCACATCACACGAGTCAGCAATGTTGCTACCAGCAAAACCCCCCCCCGAAGAAGCCAACAGGAAGTTGTAGGAGGATGACGTTTAGTAGCCTTAACGATTAATCATGTGACCAAGCTCATTCCCATGTGATGTTAGTTTTGTTTCTTATTTGATGGAAATGTCGCAATTGCAAATTGTGTTTTATTGAAATTAGCGGAATATCGACACTGTTTTTCCCCATGTTTGTAATGGAAACGCATCTACTGACTTTCTTATCCAATGTTAAATTTCATTAGATAGTGGCACAAGTCCTACATCTTGAGATTCAGACTACTTTGTGTTGTCAAAAAGACTGTATTCATTTATATCCAAGATGAAAAAAGGCAAAAGAAAACAAAAAAACAACTATAGCCTGTGGACTCACCATTTTCAATTCCAATGTTTCTTTTTTCACCATTCAGTGACGGTGGCAGACTGAAGGAGAGCAAATCGACATAAGGCTAATAAGAGAGCAGCACTTAGGTCGTAGCTGCGTAGGTTTTAGCTGCAAAAACAGCTAAAACCTACGACGGCTCTCTCGTCCTGAGTGTAATCCTCACTTTCTGATGCCTGTTAAGCGGGGTCTTGCGGGAGCAGGGTAAAAATAAGAGTCTGTCGGCCTTACTGCCTGCTGGCTTGAATACACAACAGAATTTCCTTGTAAAAAAAATGAAGAAAAAAACGCAAGGTCAATTCAGCCACAGCGGTGACGAGCCCAAGACAGAAGGAGCATCGTAATTGGGGGGAACTCTATAAAGCTCATGTGGAAAGTAATGTAAGATGGTTGCTGACAGATCCCACCCACCAGGACCACAGAGGGCTTCAAGCAAACAGTCTGTCTGCACAGCCATCCATTTCCTACGCACAGTTTACACATCCACATCAGATGAGCTGCATATATTTAGAAATCACCAGTGGCCCAGCGTGGGGCCTAATGAATTCGAAAACAGTGGGAAGCGGCATCCTCATATTTCCAGCGGAATTTGTCTGCAGCTCTTTGTTTATCCGCTGCTTGTTTTATTTCCCTGAGCCACACCGCCGCCGCCACAGCAGCAGCAGACATGCTTGGCAAGGAAACAGAGGCCTTAAAACTGTAAAGCAAGCAAGCATCCATCCATCCATCCATCCATCCATCCATCCCCCTCCTTCTCTTTCTCCGCCTCCCCACCCTGTTTCATTTGCAGAGCCGCTCATCACAGCCGGGCTTGTTGAAGAGAAAAGCCATCTCGCTCACAGCATGGCCGCTGTTTCAGGGCAGCACCGATCTGCTGCGTGCACCCCAACTTCCCGCGCTCCCACTGGGCTATTCAGGAAATCACGGCCGATACTGAGCCGTTTTGTCTAGCTTTTTGTGCTCACCCCTCGGTCGCGCTGTGGAAGAAAGAAATACAAAAAAAAATAAAAAAATCAGACTACGGCTTTTTTTTCCCCCTCCCTCCTGCCTGAGGAAACATTGGAAATAATTTTTGTTACCCTCAGTGTGGAAATTTCAGTGAATGGCACTGAAAAAATTGAATAAAACAATTTAAAAGGCTGTCTCCACGGGAGTGGGAGTCTGCCTGAGGCTTTCTGAGAATACTGGGGGGAAAAAATTGGGTTTTCCAGTCAGCAGGTTTATGACAGAAAACTTAAGGTGTTTACTGGAACAAAACTGGTGTAATCATTTCAAATAGACCAGAAGATGACTTTATGCATGCCGCAAAAACACCCCACAAAAAACATCCGTAGAGGTCTAATCAAAGAGATGCAGAACAAACTAACGTGCACCGTTACACTGTGAATGTTTGCCAGTTCCTACTGTGAAAGTTTCCCAGTCAAAACGGCTTTGAACTACAAACGCTGTCAACGACGACCTGCAGAAAGCCATTCGGTAGGGGGGGAGGGACTAAAAAGCATATTTCAGAACTGCAATTAGAGAAAGAAAAAAAAAGAGAGAGCGATAAGCTGAACCCCGTGCCGTCTGATAAGGCTGAGTATGACTTTAGAATCAAATCGATGTGAGAGTGCGCGTTTCACTGATAACGGTGTGGAATTTTAGCTTAATTTGTGCTTTTCAGGGGTGATTAATGAGCTGTTCTGCTTTGTTATGAGGTGACCTGCATTGAAAACTAACCCGGACTTTTTTTTTTTTTTTTAGATAAAATTCATAATGAAACAGAAACAAAACCTTGTGAGTAAAAAAAGATGTGTGCGTCCTTAAACGCGCCGTAGAACTTATTGTTATTCGTTGGCATTCAGCTGAGGTCTGATACTGTAACATTCCTGTTGTGATGTTTTAGTGTTGTTCCCTTTGTGTCATTTTGTTCTATTCTGATTTTATACTGGGTCATGTGTCCTTTGGTGCAGCATCGGCCTGGTTTTAAAAGTGCAATATAAGTAAATTTGACAGTGACATTGTCAATCGTTGGATTCACATCCAGAGACCTTAATTTCCAACCAAACCCGCCTCCCCAAAAAAACAAACAAACCTTTATTTAAAAAAAATCTAAAAAGAATGTCCTCAACAGTTTTTCCTTCCACTGAACTCTCCAGTGACCTGCTGGGCTCTATGACCTCTATGAACAGCCAGCTTTTTTTATTTATTTATTTTTTTTAGTAATGACCTTACAGTCCTGGTGGAGTATGTTTCCTATAACATTAATAACATGGAATATTGTGATATGGAATATTCCAATTTGCAGAAAAACTTGAATTTCAGTACAAGTAATCCAAGTCATCGTCTTACCAAGTAATTTTTTTTTTTTCAAATTTCTTTTTGTTTTTGCCTATAAAAACTTATTGTTAAATAAATTGGTGATTTTTCATTTTTTTGGCCAAAATAATTTTTGGCAAATATGACTAAGACCATTCTTTTAGGAAGGTGATGGTGATCTATGAGTATGAACTGAAGTATGAAAATGAATGAACCTTCTGATTATATAATAAATTACTGAGATGCTAAAGGAGAACGTAAAACAAACACCCAAACCGAAGAACTATTCATCAAGGTACTCTGTCATAAATTATAGAGCAGCTCTGAAAATGTAAATGTGAACTGTACAAAGTATTTCTGTTATTAATATCCTCGCTTCCCCTTCCAAAAAAAGTAAGAAGTGAAGCAGTGAAAAAAAAAACATGCAGAGCACAGGGGGTTTGGGTGAGAAGTGCTTTTTGCCTCTGTGTGGTCTCACCAGAGAGTACAGAGAGCCAGAGAACAAGGGTAAAACAAGCATCCGCTGCCTTCAAAAGCTCACTTTCAAGTCTGCATTTTATCACCACTTCTTCTCTCGATTGTTTCCTGATAACTCCTCATTTACAGCTGCCTCCATAAACTACATAAAAGGATGCCAACTTCTTCTCTTCTTCTTTTTGTGTGTATGTGTGTTGGAATGAAGTGAGCGCAACCTCAACAGAAAGTTACGTGGAAAATTCCCCAGAGCTGCCTTTTTAAACATGAGGCTAAATAATTCAGCACAGCCAAAACAAAAGCCTGAATCTAACAGAGTGTACTGGCTTCTCTGGCGAACGCTGCACTTTCTTTCTATGTCCCACAAGAAGCAACAACAAGTCGGGGGCACTTCTTGCTCTCCCGTCTGCGGCTGGAAAAATTCTGATGCTTTTCTTTTTTTTATTTATTATTTTGGAGCAGAGAGAGAACATTCTGAAGCTGCGTTCAGAGTTGCGTTCAGAGCTGCAGCTTCAGTCAGGAGCTTTTTGCCTTTCTTCCCTCAAACAAAGTCACAGAACACCAGGCTGTCACCCCTCCGTTGACCTGTGGGTGGTGCTACATGACAGCACTTCAGGAGGACGCAGAGTGGAAAGGCGATGGAGGCATTAAACAGAAAACAGGATATTGGAGTGAAAATCCCGGATAGTAACAAAGAGTGTAAAAACTACAAGAGCAGAGTTTGGGTTAAAAGGAAAATACATGAAGACCAGATGTGTCCTTAAAGTAACATTCAATAAAAGGAGACGCAATGTTAAGTAGAGAGCACCAGAAACAACAATCTCGTCTTCTGCATCACTTTGGTCTGTAGCCATCCGCCTCTTGTGATTATCAAACTAAACTTCAAGTCTGAAGGAGACTCTTGTAGTGCTAATTTGACTATTTCCTCCTCCACCAATCAGTATGACGACTACATTCATGTCAGAAGTCAAAAAACCAAGCAGCTGTGATACAGAAGCACCAGTGAAGGACGCAAGTTTCTGGAAAACATATGTTACAATAGGGCTGGGACATAAATCAACAAAAACATGTACTGCAATAGACATTTGATCAATATCAATAGATAATACATATAGAATATAGAATATTCATTGAGCACTGAGTCAGAACCGCACAGCATTCAGGGAGATGTAGGCACTCATTCGTTCACACAGAGCTAACCAAGGTTGGTGACGTTATTAACTAACTTATTCACTCTGTGGCTACCTAGCAACAACCTGTTGAGTACCTTGCGCAGCAGCAGCAGCTTCAGGTTTTGCCTCCGTTCGTCACAACTGCCTGAAAATAAACAATGACGTGGAGTGAAAACTGTAGATAACACAGGAAAGGTCACGCCACCAGTTCAGCAGTATTTAACATACTCAAATCAAAACACTATATAATTGCCGATATATTTTTAAAAAAGCTGCTTAGGAAGCTAAAATACCTGGGCAAACTGGTCTTTGACATGCTCCTGGATTACGTTTGCATTTATTTTCCTTGGCGCAGAAGACTGTAGAAATGATCTTCTGTGGTGGTGCTAAGATTGTATTAAAGCATGTTGAGGCAAATTTGGTGTTTAACTATTAAAACAAGCAGTTACAAGCATTTTTAGAGGAAGTCTCAATTTGTGGTTACTGGGTTCCCGCTGTTTGAACGGTAAAGTGGTTCTGTTTCAACAAACTGATTATCATTCAATTCGGTTTACCCTCTCTCAAACTATTGTTCTTTACTTTCCAAACTACACTTGAAGTTTTTAAGTGTTGTTCGGTCTCAACTCCTTTCGCTGCTGCATCATGCAATCTGCTCAGATGTCAGTGGTTGGTTCCTTTCAGGTATCAAAGGTACCGTATTCCTGGGCCAAGTCAGATCAAACATCCCTAATAAATCTCTGCTTGAATTACAAAATGGATCTTCATTTTTTTTACTATTATAACTAATAACCGATGAACACAAAGGCCCCTCTTGAATTTTCCATGTGAAAGAGGAGCTGACATTCAAAAGGTTCACCAAACAGGAGCCAGAACCCCTCCGTCGCCGCCCCCCCGTCTTTGGCTCTCTGTCTCCTTCCAGCTTCGGGCTTATTGCAGTAATTTCAGATAATTGTTATTAAAAACAGGCGAGCGGTAGAGCCGTGCAAGCCGAATCCCCTTGAGGAGAGGCCCCGTCATACCGGGAGCGCCTGTGCATCCTAATGGCTGTAGTAAGAAGCAGCAACATCAAGGACCTTTTTGTTTTCTTTCATGTTGAGATGCAGACCCTGAATCGAATTCAGTGTTTCTGTAGAGTAAATAATTCTGGATAGAGCAGCAGGAAGCAGAATTCCTCACGTCTTCTGCAGCTATTCTACATGCCACCCAGACATGAGTGAGACGACACCAACCCACATCTTTGATTTTAATCTTGAAAACTTAAAACAGCTTAAAACATTTCAAACAGGTTCAGCTTTTACTTGGTAGAGCGAGAAAGCTTTCATATGGCAACTTACGTAAATCTGAACAAACCTGTGACGTGGGGTTCCTCTAGGCTCATTTCTTGCACCACTACTACTTTACATCTACACCTTCCACTAGTTTAGATTATGGATGATTATAACATCTATGCGAAGATGAAGTCTATTACTTAACCACTGTTCCAAGTTTCCTCATTTGTAAAGCGTCTCAACTGCAGACTCTGGAGTTCCAAAGCTTTAGAAATGTTTTATAACCTTCCCAGACTGAAACAAGGCAAAGTAATTAGTATTGTTCACATATTTATTTAGATTAGGGCAAGATGTGTGAACTATTTATAGTCTACTTCATGTTGTCAGTCAGGTCCTTCTTTTTAAGAACGTCTTGATTCTATAGGTCCGGGTTAATTCATGATGTATTTGAGAGGGTAGTTAGTTTTTCCACTCTGTGTCAAGATGGTTTGAGTAGCTTTTTTAGTCCCTAACTAATAAAATAATTGATGGAAAACCGTTTCATATTTAGTCAAGTTGTCTTTGTCGGACAATAACATGTGACGGACAATTTGAAACATTTATTGATGACAGAAGAAACCTACATCACTGTGCCTGTCCTCTGCTCAAGCTTGAAAAAGAAAGCAGCGTATTGATAGAGACATGATGTAAAAGACAATGTAAAACTGTCTTTACTTGCTTTAGCCCAAACATTTTCCCATCCTGCTGCCAGCAGGTGCCCTGATTGATCATGTCAGAGCGCAGCTCCCCGATGACCTATTCATCTCTGTGATCGATCGCCGAGCAATTCAGAGACACTCGTCTGACCTGCGGCTCACAGAGCCAACTCTCTGAACTGGAGATGCTTCTCCTCACTTTTATTCATATATTTGTTGACTTGATCTGTGATTTCTGTCTGCGTTGTGATGAGCTTTGACTCGTGACATTGATCGCTGGCTGCTTCCGACTGCTCGCCTTTAACTTGAGCAAGTTTGTTGGTTATGTTTCATTTGTGCTGAACGCGACGCGTTGCAAGTCGTGATTTTTAATTTTATAACTGTCCCTGCGGCCGGTCGCTGTGCCGACTGCCACCTTGAATCAGAAGCGACCCCGCTGGATAATTAGAATCGATTTAGCTCGAATTTAATTAATCGCACTGTTAAATCTCTGCTTTGTGGCTGCCGGCTCTCAGTTACCGCTGCGTGTGTTTTTATGGGACTCTTTGGCACAATGAGGGAAAATGAAAACTGTTTGCATAAATTATTAGTGATTCTTAAAATAAAGGTATTTATATGCATTTTTAACGTGTGCAGGTGAAGTGTGACATAGGAAAGCGTGAGCTCCATTTGCAGAATAGTGTTTGCATTTCATTGTATTTAAATATGCGCTGGTTTCCAAAACTTCTGATGGCTCTCTAGTGATTTTCATGGGGGAAAGACTATTTGCTTTCATTTTGCTCAGTGGGTGAAAAGCATTGCAGAACTGACTGCTTTATTGACTCCAGTCTATGGTAAAGTCAAGGTTGAAGAAACATTAGGAAAGGCAATTTGTATTGCACCAGTCAAACATTGAGTGGAAAACGATGAAGCAATGGTAAGGAAATCTATGTAAAAACCAGAAAGTGAATAATAGTAAAATTTAGGCATTACATAAAAAGCAAGAAACAGTGAGGCTCTCTTGTAATTTAAAGGGTAAAAAGAATGAGGCTGGTAAACTATGACAACGATCTGGGCTGTAGACAATGGAAGCATACAACTGTTGCTTCCAAAGAACCAAGAAATCCTTGAATCTCCCGTGGCAGTCATTCGCTGGCTATTTCCCAAAGCTATAACACTCCTAAGAGCGGTTGTAAACAGCATCAGCAGAAGGCATGGAGAAGCTTTGTTTTGATGATGGTCTTAAGAGGTTGTGTCAGAAAAGAGTAAGAGATTCTTAAAGGAACAGAGTCCAATTTAAAGGCGTCAGATGATGCAAAGTCAAATTACTTTTAAGTTGTGTTTGATACATACAATATTTTCATAAGAACTGATTAAATATTGAATATATACACAGCGGCAGGGCCAGGCTGCTTTGGAGAGCTTTTCTCACTAAATTTTGTACTCAGTCGGGTTGATTGCAATTTGAAACCATTAAGGGTGACGAAAAAGCAAAAATAGGGGCAAATGCACCATACATTTATCCACTGTCTAGCAAACTGATCTAGGTGAGGGTCCCTTGTAACCGTGACAACTGTCAGCCTCTGACGCCTCCAGCAGCTTCTCTGGGGTTGTGGTGAGAGTAGTTTGCTGTCCATAGCTCTCCCTGGAAGTCTGGCTGACAATGGATTTTACAATGTGGGTGAATGCAAATCAGCTGAAAGACTGTGGGGGAGGGAGGGGTTGGAGGGACTGTGGGTCGGGTGCAACTGGGGGTCTTCCACAAGACGGAGTCTCCCCTCTGCCCATGTTTAAAACATGAGAACATGTAAATACGTTATTCCGAGCATGCATTAATGATCACTGAGAAACACATTCTAAGCACCAGGGCAATTAATAAAAGATGGCACACATATACAGTAAAAGCCCAATGCCTTCCCCCACCCTGCTGTCTGGAGAACCCCCCCCAACCACCACCACCACCACCTCCACCTCCCACCCCAACACTTGATCCTCCGAGACACATTTCATGCCAGTTCTTAACCTTGTTTTATTTCTGGGCTGCTCGGGGGCGTGGTGCAGCTGGAGTAGCACTGAATAATAAATGGAGGCTATCAGAGTGCCAGACTACTGTAGACAAAGTCTAGAGGGGCTAGATACGGCGAGGGGCTCACACACACGTGCAGGCACACATGTGGACCTTATTGGATGCTCCCCGGAGAGGAAATGAGGGAGTTAACCGGTCTCTGAGGAACCGTGAAACGAGTCGTCGGGACGGAGCGTAAAACATAAAAAAAAAAAAAAAAAAAAAAAAAAAAAAAAAACACGCGAGTGCATTCAAGTCGGAACGTACAAACGACTCGAAGGGAAAAGTTCTCTGACTTTATGTGCAAATGCAATGGAGAACAAGGAAAGCAGACCCTCTTCCAGGACCCGATGAAATCTGTTTTATTTTCCAAAGTCTATTGTATGCACCCCCACCCCATTCCACTTTTGATTTTTCTGAATTCCATTTTAACTACATTTATTAACCCAAAAAGAATGTAATTATGGTGTGATGAAAAAAACAAATAAATAGCTAGAAGATCAACATTTACTGATATTATCTGTATCACAAAGGAAGCAAACTACTGTGTTTCCATGAACCATAGTAGTTTTTGGTTTTACAGGATGATAAAAAGTGTCTGCTGTCCCCCAGCACTGTTTGAAATGCTTCACCAATAATGAGCAACGTCTGCTTCATTTAATATTAATTAATATTATTCGGACCTCAGAGCAATAAGCACCTTCAGCTCTCCCTTCAAGTAACATATTTAGATAGACTGGTGAAGAAGCTAGCTAGCTACAATGATTCAGGCTGGGTGGCTACATATAGACTGTTTTGCAGTTTTGTTTTCATATGATGAGTTGATGGGTTTTGTGACCTACATCATTAAAATTCATCATCACTTCTCTGGTGAACTTATTTTAAGTCCAGTGGTGTCCAGGCCTTTTGACCTGGGGGCCAAAACTGGCAAATTTTAACTACTGACGAGCCACACAGTTTATGAAAGTGAAAATGAAAATTATTAGTTAAAATTAGTATATATTTTTTTTAGTTTTACTTGCTCAAAAAGAAACTGTTTTTATATATATATAAAATTGGTACATTATTAAAAATCCTAAATATGGAAATGGCTTTGGCCTCATTAAAAGAGAAACAGACCATTTCAAATTTATTTGTGCCATTTATTTCTATTTTATTGGTCAATTTTTTTTCCCATTCTTGACTTGTGGTCAGAGGCCAAACAAAAATAATGTTAAGGGTCACAGATGGCCACCAGACCAAACTCTGGACACCTCTGATGTAGGCACAACAGAGTGAAGGGAGTTAAATAGACATCTATGTCAAGATGTTCAGCTTTATATTAGTAAAAGTTTCACAATTTTGCACAACTCCATGCATATCAGATGAAACCCCAATCAAATGCACTTTAAAGGGGTGTGAAAATGTCTCGCAAACGTTTTTATACCTCCTCCTGTTCAGTGAATCTCGACCTTTCCCATCTGTGTGTGGACAGATGCATCGCAAGTCAGCAGAGGCATTCACACCCACTCTTGCAGTTCTCAACAAGGGCGCGGATACGTCAAATTCCATATCAGATCTGCTATTCTCAAAGAGAAGCAAGGAAGAGGCAGATGGCTGGGGAAAGCGAAAGCTCCACCGTGTCTATTTTTTGTTCCGCCGAGAGCGAGCCGGCCGGGCTGGCAGCTTGTCAATCTAACCGACCGAAGAGGGACAAGATCTGGAGATGACGGCTCTTTCTCTCTCCGATTCCCCTGCTTTTATGTCTCTCTCCCTGTCATTCCATCACTTGTGGGCAAGCAGAAGCTGACCTTCCACCGCCACCCGGCCTCAACCCTGTCAGTCAAGCTTGAAGCAACAACATCAGTGTTCATCCCATGTAGCGGCAAAACTGCGACGATGGATTTCTGCTGTTTTTGCGTCTAAATGTATCAGGTCACACTGATTGTTTTCCTACTATACTGTGAGTAGATATATGTACTTTACGAAGGGAAAGAAAGCTAAAACAATTCAACTGTAAAAACTTAATTACCTTGCAACCCTTCTTAAATCATAATTTTACATTTTTTCTCTTTTTTTAATAAAAAGTTTAAATGTCTCTATCCACACACAGACCTGACTCCTACCAGACCTGATGAAGCGTCAATGATAAAGTCTAGTAGCTCTATGTTGTTTAAAAATAAATGTACTAAGGTCTTGTAATTTTCAAATAATTTAATAATTGCAGAGACGCTCCACCGCACCAAAGTGAACCATTATGCACTGAAGAAGAAAGCCTAGACCAGAAGTCCAGAAGTGGCCAGCCAACCAAAATCATTCCAGCACATCAATAATTCATCCAGGAGATCACAAAAGAACCAAGGGCAACATCTGTTCGGGTCATGATTTTGCAATAACCAGAAAAAAAAACATAATCATACTAATAGCCAAACACGGTAGCGGTAGTATGATGTTCTGAGACTGATTTACTGATTGAGGACTTGTGCAACTTGTATCAGTGATGGGATGAATTCAACTCCATAGCAGAAAAAGCTCAAGGCAAGTAAGACATCACCAGTTTGTTACCTCAAGCTCAGTTCACTTGGGCAAAGCAGCAGGAACACGGATCTATAGAAAATAAGCAAATACAAATTAAATGGATGGTAAAAAAAATAAAAAGAAAGCAAAAGAAAGGCAAGTCAAAGTAAGGAATTAAATCTAGTTTAGTAAACAGGCTCTTTAAACTGGAAACCCCACAACGAAATAGAAGATTCAATCCAAATATTTGAAGTCAGTTGTTGCAGCCAACGGTGCCATAAGCAGGTATTAGGTCTAAAGCAGAGGTCAGGAACCTTTAAAGTCCACTGAGACATGTTTGCTCCTGCTCCCTCTAAACTAAATCCGTCAGGAGCCGTAAAGCCTTCTGGGACTGCGGAAAACGGATACCCTGCAGAGCTTTACAACATTTCCTGCAGAGTTCATTTTCTTATGAATGCTATAAAACACAATGCTCATTTCTGTTTTTGGATTTTAGTACAAAGAAATGCTTAAAACTCTTTAAATGAGCTAAAAAATACATAGTTTTTATTGAAGCCACGTGAGTCATTTTCCTCCTTCAATAAAAACTGATACCACCCACATGAAATGTTTAACTTGCAGACTATTGAATAAGCCTAGGGGTAAAAAAAACAAAACAAAAAGAAAACAATCACCCCTGGTGTGAAATTCTGTGGAGACATTTTATAAAATCAGATCTTACTGGGTCCATATTTAAAAATATCACTTGTTTCTATTACAGATGTCACATGACAATGATGCTTCATTTGATATATGAAACTTTATTAGAAATTGTTTTGGGCTTATTGTTTAATATAATGAACCCCAGCAGAAAAAGGAAGGGAGAATGTTGGTGAAAACATCTAAAGGGAAAGAGGGAGATGGGAGTAGATAAGAGAGAAAGAAGCTAGAAGTCTGCTTCTACACCTGCAGAAAGCAAGAAAAAAAACCACATAGCAACAAACATATGCATACATAATAAAGATGTCATTAAATGAGTACACAGTACAAGAAAATGAAGATTTAGTACCAACCGTGGCCCAACATAGAGTGTGTCTGAAAAACTCCTGAATCCAAACACCTGATGTTTTAGATTTAATGGAAACAGAAGAAATTCACAAGCAGTAAATCTTTTTTTTTCTCCTCTCCTCCTCACACCACTGTAACATTTCCACTTTCGTTCGGCGTGCTCATTCGAAGCGACAGTAATCACAGTTTATTAGCTCACTTTGCCCCCCTCATCATTTCTAAGAGCAACGGGCACATATTAAAGCAATTAGACAATTAGAGCCATTAATGTATTACACTGGCCAATGTCAGACACCACACTGTGGTTGGAGAGAACAGGCAAAAACACTCCCGCTTCCTCTCCATTACAGGCATTTCAGCAGCTTTAAGCTGGCAGAAAATGGACTTAATGATTTCAGCGAGTGTGCACCAGCGCTCTATTTAGAAACAGACTACATTTTCTTTCAAATTAACAGTGCAGGGGATAAAGGCACAAAGGGGAATAGGCTGTGCTAAGCAGAGAGCAAGAGAGGAAGACCTGATGTAACGAGGCTTATGCCGCAACACTAATTAACACAAGGCCCCGCGCTCATTTCCCAAAAATTTATTTAACACAATTCACAGCGCTTCATTTATCCGAGCAAATGAGCGGTGAGATGTGTATCTACTTAAGCTCCAGCAGGTCAATTACTGACGTTAATAATTCACAAAATGTAATATTTAGGTCTGACAAAAAAAAAAAAAGAAAACCCTGTTCTGAAAACACTTTTACAGTGAGCGCTGTCGTAATTAGCATTAAAAGCACACCATGTATTAATTATTATAGGATCATTTCAGAGGCACTAAAACAAGCAATGGTTTAATTTTGCTTTAAATTCCCGCTCTTGAGAGAGACACAAATTAACTAATTACGCAGCCGACTGACAAAAAAAATAATTATTCGCTAATAAGTCACAGAGAGGGAGAGAGGAAGATGGAGAGAATGAAGGGAAGAACATGAGAGGGAAAGGAGAGGAAATGGAGTCAGCAGCTGGAGACTGCTCGACTTCACAGCCCTGATGGTCAACCTTTTCCCATCCAGGAGGGCTAGAAAGAGAGGCAAATCTGTTTCCTGTCATCTTCCATCTTGTCAGTCTTTGTTCAGACATCTTGCATCCGTTTTACCAGCTGTTTGCTGCCTGTGTGACAGATGGCGCCTTCTCTTTGATATGCACTCTCGTCTGGTCCACACCAACACACACGCACACAACCCTGCCCACACTCCCCACCTCGCAGGGTGGAAGTTTTCTGAGGGGAAAATTGCTGCTAAGGGTGAAGAAGATTTGTGAAAAAGGGAAACTTAGGTTGTTACACGTAGAAAACATCTTTTGTTTTAGAACAAGGTGAGTGAGGGTTAACAGATCTTACATTACTCCTAGAACAAAAATAACTAATTACAAAGGAAGCATCAGAAAACACTAGCTAACTAGACTTAACCTGTCTTACACTTGAATGGCACTGATCAGTCAATCAGAATTGTAAAAACCTCAGGGGATTTTTCCGATCAGTGAACGAACGATACCCCGTCACATGCAGAACAACAATGATTGCTATGGAAGTAGCTACTGCAAGACTATGGTACATTTGCGTGTTTGCTAGGCCTTTAAAAACAAAGTTAGAGCAATCACAAAATGTGTAAAAAGTCTAGAGGGAAAAAGTAAAAAGTCCAGCAGAAATCAGAATTTCAACCTTTATGTTGAATTACGAGTGAAATCCAGGTTAAGTGGACGGGCTGCACAGAAGAGAACACCAGACCATGTCCGCGGGCGATGCCAGGGCAGAGCAGCACTGCCAGACACTTACACGAGTTTACATTCAGACAAAACGCTATTGTTGGCCTCGGCTTTCTTACAACGAGCAGCATGTGATCCGTCCTTCCAGAAATCTGCGACATTCCCACAGCTCACGTTGCCCGGCCGCCTCCCTGTATGTGTACGTCTGTGTGAAGTGACCCGGCCTGGCACTGGAGCGTGCATTAAGCAACAGAAGGCTCTTTGATGCAAAGTACCACGGTCTGCCCATGTAGCTCAGACGAGTGAACTATGGGAACCACCCATGTCCCCAGTCATCCAGGAGGCCGAAACCAGAGCTGCTCAGGAGCAGTTAGTAGAAGCCGGGCAGGGCCTAGCATTCCAACGTGGGGAAAAGTAAAGCTAATGAAGTCTGTGAGCACAAAAATGATTATTTTACTGGCTAGCATGAGCATGAACCTTTCCTGAGATTTTGCTGCAGATCCCTGAGTACGTCTTTCAACCTAGTTTTTTAACTATCAATCTACACAGAGCTTTAAAGAGGAGTGGCAAAAGCAAATGAGGTGGATTAGCAGTGCTGCCAGGTACTAATGATGTCATCCAGGACATGTTACTGTGGAATATCATCTCTGACCCCTAGAAAAGATACTTCTAGCATGTCAGGACAGTCAAAGGTCATACAGCAAAAGTCTTCAGACCTCTTCAGATTTGTTGCAAGGCATTAATTATAATGCCTTGCAACAATATAACTATGTAAGGAGTTGAAGAAGGAGGTTGGTGGCAGCACAAAGATATTTAAAATAAATATGTATTTCGACAAGACAGTCAGGAGATGACACTAAGGATGCACAGAGTGCTGCAAAGTTTCTTTGTTGCAGTGAAACCCTATTTTACATTGATGACTGGTGTATACATAAATCCATTTTTACCTATATTTCTATTGTTATTTCATGGTGCTTCAGGAGAAGTCGGAATCAGTTTACTTCACATTTTACAGGTCAGAGATTTGCAAAAATGTAAATCAGAAATTGTCAAAAAACTGATCTATAAAAGCTTTGTTTAAGTAACTAATGCACTGTAATAGCAGAAAATAAGGACCTATTGAACAAAAAATGGGATCAGACCTCCACATAGTAAACCAAACTGAACCACTCCATAAACAGCATCATCCATTAAACCAGTGGTTCCCAAACTTTTTCTCCTGCGCCCCCCCAGTGGTTTCCAAACATTTTCTGGGCCCCCTCTGTCCTTGTCCCTGGGGGAGGGAGAGGGGCTCAACATTTTTGGGAGCAAAATTAATGGTAGCTGAACATAGACAACAACATCAGTAGCCTACAGGCTACTTGTTAAGCTTAAGGTGCTGTATTGATATTAGCTAATCATCTTTTAGCTAACATTACCTGCATCCAACAGCTTCACTCAACTCAGTCTGTTAGTTTTGGGGAAAAAACTGTGTAAAGTTCTTGTGTTTTGCTGGTTTGCTACCATGACTAACACAGTGGTCCCCAATTGGTACCAGCCACGCAATAAATAATTAAATATTTCCGTTTTATGTATTATTTAAGTCTGGAGGATCTTTTATTTTGAAAATCCTTTAACCAGATTCTCTCGGTTACTTGCGCGCCAACACTGAGCCCACAAGCAGCAAAATGAGTAAGAAACAGATCAGATGTCTTTGAAAAGTTTCTTTGCAAAGGGGAAAAGGCCCAGAGAAGAGAGAGGAGAATGGATTTGTCCTGGACCGGTAGGTGAGTACCACATTACAAGCCGCTCTGCGTAACATGCGGCGACCGGCTGCTAATGAGGCAATGAAGCTTCGAGCTGCTTCACCACGTAGAGACCAAGCAGGCTGTGGATATAAGCAACACTTCAGGTGTCATTGTCTCTCATCACTTTCAGATGGAACCGTCTAGTTGCAGAGAAATAAGCTCAAGGCTCGTTAGTCATTATCGTGAATTCAAATTTTCACAAAAGTAAAATGTTCGTTTTTGTGGCGCATCTGTATGTTATTTTGAAGGGATATGTAAACGTTACCATAGCGACCAGAGCAGCCGCTCTATTTGCTTCACTATGATTTGGAGTGAATGTTTTTTCATAGTTAACATTTTTAACTGAATAAACATAATAAACATATAATAATGATCTTTACATATAATAATAACATTTTCCACATATCATCTCCGATATACACCAGACTCTCAGTTGCGTGATATGTCAGCTGTTTGGCATTCCCCTCTGTTACGTCACCACGCTTTCTGATTGGCCACCTGTTACATTCAGCAGCTTGTATTCTCGTTCTGGGAAAACCCCACAGGTTGCGATAAAAGAGCCAAGACAACCCAAATTGGGCATATTCAGGATTTAGCAAGAACATCAACATGCAGAAGCCTGATCTGTCTGTTGTCAAGAGTCAGAAGCCTGACTGTTGTCTCTCCCGGGCGCAGTAAAACTTTCGCGGTAATAAAAAGGTTGGGGGCCACTGTTCTAACACACACCTGCGTAGCTGTGCACAGCAGCAGCTGGTCTCCTTCGCTGCCGCACAGGTGTGTAAACCCAGCGCAAGTGTCGTAGCGCTCATGTTATGTTTAAAGGCGGTTCGGAAAAACAGCTTAACAATGGATTAAACAGTTTTAACTGCTGATAAAAGTGACAGAGGACACAGATATGGGAAATGTGGAAGCCCCTACTGTATCAAATTGACATAGGAATAACAGAGACTTGGCCATTCTAAGGTAAAAGCCCAGCGCATACAGCGTCCATGTTTTGTTTTTTTTTTCTTTCATCCAGAGGCTTCCCGCACCACCCCTGCAATGGCATGGCGCCCCCCCTAGGGGGCGCGCCCCACAGTTTGGGAACCTCTGCATTAAACAATGCTACACTGTCTTGTAAGGGGAGTAGAAACCCCTAGAAGTTAACATTGTGATATTTTGTAGCCATCTCTTCCTTCCAGAAACCTGTCGATTTACAGCAAGGCTGCTGTGTTGGCAGTTAGCCTTACACTTTACGGACTTTACTAAGAACAACTGCTTTCCTTTTTTTTTGAAGTTGTGGTTTATGTCCATGCTTGAGTCACTGTCGTATAAACTGTCACTGCTTTCTTCCTTCAGGTTATGTATTAAAGATAGAGATAAAAGGTGACAGGCAAAGGCATCCAACATGTGTGGGTTAAAGTTGTGTTTCCAGTTGGCTAAGCATCCACTCATTCGCTCCGTCCATCTGTCAGGCACGTCCCCAGCGGCTGAGCCGAGAGCCCACGCTCTCCCTTGCTTTCTCTCCTGACTACGATTGTTGAGTGATCCAGACGGTGGTCAGTCACTCCCTCTGTCAGTTCTGTGTCCCGCAGAGGAGGCCGGAGACCAGAGACACAGAGGCAGGCAGTGCCTTATTACAGCCCACTCACAGTGTTTACATGCAGCGAATTAACACAAACATAGTGGGGGAAATATGAGATCCTGCCCAGTGCCTGACCCCAGGGAAGACTGCCACTTACATCACACACGCACACAATACACAAATCAAGGAGTCAGAGATACAGTTGTATCTTTATCTAAGTATCTAAGTAACATTTTGAATGTATTTCTGCAATTGATTTGCCAAGACCAGTTATGGGCTCAGATATACGCAATACATTTACACCTGTCTTTTAATCCTTGCATCCACTGTTTGCTTCTTATTAAAGAAGGGATCACAGAGGGAAGGGGAAACTAGACTTCCCCTCTAGAATACCCATGACCCACTCCAACTTATTCTGGTGAGATCTCAAACACTCATAGGCCAGAAGGAATATAAATATTCCCTCTAGCAAGTTCCAGGTCTGCGCCAATGTCTTCTCCCAGTTTGCCATGCCTGGAAAACCTCCAAAGGGGAGGCGCAGCTTCCTCGGAGATACTGATAAGGTACTGGAGCCACATCAACTCTCTCCTCCTTACGCAAAGCAGCAGGAGTTCTTCCGGAATGATGAAGATAACAAGGGATGGTTCTTTTAGTCATGATCCACTGTTCATCTGTTTCCCTGGCCTTCCTACCATCACTCATGATCAAGTGCTCCCCTTGAGGAAGACTTATGCCTCGTCTGGAAAGAGTAATCCGGGCTTTTCTAGTTGTAAAGGATGGCCTCAAATTTAGAGGAACCGGCTCTCGTCCCAATCATTTCACAATTGACTGTGAAGCAATAAATGCTGAAGATAATTGTCTGAAAGACTTCAGCAGAACCACATAATTTGCAAAAAAAAGCAAAGACAAGACTCCAAGGTTCTCTGTTCCATGACTACTTTTTGAGGTCTTCTCTTTGGCAAGGGTCAGGGCTGGTAGAGACAAACCCGCAATGGGAATAAGCTCAACGTAGCGCCATGAATGTTGAAGCAGCTCCTTCTTTGGTAATTCACAGATTTGATGGCCCTCGAGACCATCTCTGTCCCTGTACTCCTGCAGCATCCCACACAAAATGCCTGAGGGAATGCAGTCATAAGCCTTCTCCAGATTCTCTAAAGAACCGCACAGTAGACAACCAAACTCCAAAGAGCCCCTGAGCAAATCAGACGGGATAAAGATCTGATCCACTGTTCCATGGCAAGAACAAAAGCCAGACTGAATCTAAGGCTTAACAATCGGCCCGAGCTTTCTCGCCCATTTGGCTTTTCATCTATAGCGTATATACTTTAAACTTTGAAGCCAGGCATGAACGGGCAAACAACACATTTTTCAAAGTCACTCATCTCATTAGGAATTACAATAGATTTAACAGAGTAAAAATCTGACTACTTTACTTGCTCTAAAGCTTCTGTTGTCTACTCTGTGGCGGAGGCTTTTGTCTGACAGATGTTTACAGGGGATGGGAGGTGTTTTCTTGCTCTGCGCTGTCTGGGAAAACATCTGGAGTTTGTGAGGATTTACCAGTAATCCCTTCAGCAAGCCGTGGGGTACTTTCTTAGAATTTCAATGAGCGTGTGTAGCAGGAATGCTTTTCTGGGACAGAAATGGAAAGAAAGGAGAAAAAAAAACAGGTCGCTTTGCGTCAAGTGTCGCAGAGGTCGAAAGTTCTGTAAGCTTCTTAGTGCTTTAGCTTTTAAGCATAAATAAGTTAAACTGGTTTGGCTGAGATGACTCCAATAAACTCTCATTAAAATCCTCTAAGCATGAATGAATAGGCAGGGGGGGATAAAACTTTCATGCAGATTACCTCATAAATTATTTGAGAAAATGGAAACGGCTCTTTCAGTTGGGATGGCAACATATTAGAAATGCTCTGAAGTGCTCAACTACAAACTACAGACGGAGGCAAACCACCCAACAACCCACTCCCACAGAACCTAAGGAGTTATTTTTTTTCTCTCTCTCTCTCTCTCTCTCTGCCAAAAGACCCACAGGAATGTATATCTTTGGTTTAAACTCTTCGGGTTTATGTCTGAGACAGATGATACCACCCAGGAGGAATTTGCACAGGGCATCTCTTTTATATCGTTGCATACTGAGGCATCATCCCTCACTGCAACAAACCTCTTAATGACAGTCCTCAACCCACTCCCTATCGTTCACATTCATTATGGTCATTATATTCACCCGCTATGTTCAACAAGCCAAGCCCCGAATGTAACCAGAATAAATAGAAAGTCAATGCACAACCCTTTTGTCGGCATGGGGAGAAGAAAAACACAACATAATCTAATCAAGCCCTCTGCTGTGTTTATGCTAGACGTCTTATTCAGCTGTTTTTTGAAGTATCATATGGGCGCCTCGGAGTTGCAGACAGTTTTCGGATAAGGTGTTTGTACAAGAATGTTGCCGTTAGGCTTGAGGACAGCCGAGTTGCTGAAACTATTTTACATTTACACACAACAGTTTTATGTAATTATGTGCCTGCTGGATCCTGTTAAGAATTAAATTAAAGTATTATCTGGTAAATTACTATTGTTATTGATCTAAAGTTATGCTAGTGGTGGATCTATTATTTTTTAAATTTTTTTAGGCCCTCCTCCTCGTCAGCTCAGCCTCCTGCTGTGATTAACAAGCAGCTGCTTGTTGTGGTTCGTCTGATTGTTTGGTGGAGTGAAACAGTTTTTCCAACACAAAAATTAACATTTATATTTGAAGTTTTGTATGAAGTCAACTCGTGAATATTTCTGCTATTTTTATAAGTAAGAGAATGTTCTTTTTTGAAACCAAACTCTCAGTGAGTGGCAACCTCCTCCTGAGAAGCTACACTGGCATTCATGTTTTTTAACCTAATTATGATGCAAGGGTAGCCACAACAATGCCTTAAAGCTGCAGTGTGTAACTTTTACAAGAAATTTATTTATTTTTTTACATTTGTTAAAATTTTCATTACGTTGTGACAGTATAATCTGTGAAAATCTCCTTGTGCTCCCAGAACTAACTCCAGAAAAATACCACTAAGAAACAGCGAATCACAGTCAAGAGGAGGTTCTTAGCACTGTCAATCACTTTCTGCTACGCAACAGCTGGTTCGACACAACATAGCCCGAACAAATGCTAAGGCTGGTCAGCATGGCCGATGATGCCAGATAAATGGTTTTCCTGTAACAGTAAATTGTCTCTCTGCCACCAACACATTTAGCAGCACATACATGAAAGTGACTGACAGTGCTACGACCTTCGTCCTGGTTCTGATTGGTTGTTTTTGAACAGGAGTGGCGGATTTTTGTAATAGCAACACTAGGTGGAGGTGCAAGAACTTATTTTCACAGATTATCCGTCTCTGAATGTACATGTCACATGGCGACAGTTTTAACAAACAAAAAAAACAAACACATTTTTGTAAAAGTTACATGTTAAACTTTTGATCAGTGATTAATGATCAAATAGCTCTATTAGACATGCAAAGACTATCGTGTGTAGCATTTATCTTACTTCTCATCCACTTTAAATAAAGCTATTATACAGTTTAGATGTACTACTTTCAGCAGTGTACCTTAGATCAACCATCAACAAAGAGACTTACAATAAAAAGCTTTATTTCAGAAAACAGCCATCTGGCCAAGAGAAAGGCCAGAGTTACCACTTCAATAACACAACAGTATGTGTTAAATTGAATTAGTCCAGAGTGAGGCAGGTCACTGTTTGCCCTTTGTGGCCTCAGAGTTGGCCCATTGGGGTTCCTGGCCCAGTCTAAGCAGACAAAGAGCAGTGAACAGACACACAGAGCAGGACCTCGGTGCTGTGCTCTCTTTCCACTGAGAAAAATACAACCCACCTCCTGCCTCCCAACCAGCCACTGCAACCCACTCTCACCTCAGGACGCGAGCCCACACACAGGGGTAGCAATTACCCTTACCCCATAGTTGGATGACCCTGTGTTCTTGACCCAAGGCAACAAAGCTCCGTGCCCCTCCTCTCGGCTAGAGAGCCGAGGAGCTGATGGGGCGGCAGGCACTCAAAAATGGCAGTGCTTGTTTAAGGTCACTTCCTATTCCCACTCTGTTGAGAGCGAGCCTGTCAATCAGACAGTAATCGCACAGTGGCTGGTTGCTCCTGAGGCAATACAGCTGGGAGCAGGAAAGCAGATCACTGCATATTCTCTTCTATATTCATATTCCTCTAACCACGTTATCAAATCTGAAAGGTTCGGATCATCAGCAACATCTGTCAGAATTCCAACGGGACGAAGATATATATCTTCTTTGTTATATTGTGAATTAGCTGTGATTACACACATTTTGGTTCGATTTTACTACAAACACCCAGGTCTGAATATATCCAGATCTACAGAATCAAGAAATCACTTAAATTAGAACACGTCTGACAACATGAGGTAAACTAAAAACGTAATTGGTTTGGATATATTTTTCTCTTGATTTGAAATTCGTTTGATCAAGAGAAACATTTAAATGGGACAGATAAAAGCCAAACATGAGGAGTCTGCAAGGGGTGCAAAGACTTTTTCGCAGCACTGTCGGTGCATTCTCAAGCTCCTGCAATTGATCCAGAAGGTGCTAATTAGAGCTCAACAAATATCGTTACATCTCAACATGACCATTCTTTTTTTTCTTCACACCTAAAATTGAACAAAAAAAAAATCCCCCAAACCATCCTTTCTCACCTTCTTCGATTTCAATTCCCTCTATTATTGTCCTCCTCCTCCCTTTAATCAAATGTGAAGAGAAAATGTTCTCACCTGTTTTGCAGAGCGTATTGGGTATGACACTAACCTCTTTTCTTTCACTTTTACACTAGACACAGCCAGAAAACACCCATGCTCGCTTAAACTTGTCTCTGCTGTTGTTTCTGTTTTAAAGAAACATTTGTCTTTCTGATTTTGGTGTAGCAAACTCTAAAACTAAAGAAATGGCAATTACATGTTTAGCATTTTGTAAAGGATCGAACAACACAAAGGCTTTGCACAGATACTGTGAATTGTTTTCAAAAACGACACTTGCTCAAGTATCTAATTTTTAAAGCAAAATGTTGTTTCTGATGGAAGACTCAAGTTTGAATAAAAGTCTTTTCATGTAAGGGCTGTGATGTGCAGGATTACTTACAGCCCTTATTACAGGCTGGACCAACACGACTGAATCAACAGACTGAACTAACTTCTTGATGCGTCAGTAAGGTTTGTGAAGTCCTGGTCATTAACCGTCATTTGATTCAGGTGTGCTACAGCAGTGATGCATCTACAAGCTAGAAGTGGAACTCAACGAAAGGTACGGCCATTTTTAAGGATGCGTGATATTGGATTTTTGGTCCATATCCAATATGCTGACATACTAAAACTAATTTGGCTGATAACCGATACTAATATCGATACTTTTTTTCCTATAGCTTCTTACTGCAACTATATGGCTCCCTCTACTGTGGCATTAGAATACTGCATTATCATTGCCAATTTAGCCTGCTACCAAATGCAAATGCAAAACTCAACCCGTTCACAAGCCACAAGTGAAAAGCACATCAGTCCTGCATTAATACCCAACAGTTTCTTATGACCTTGTGCTGTGCTGCAGGCGTCATAGAGTTGTATTTGAAACATAATCAATTACAAATTTAACAATGACACTTGAACTTAATGTAATGTTTTGATTCTTGATTCTATGTTACATGACTTTGTGTTTGTTATGATGTAAAGCAAATTGACAGGCCTTGCTGCTGAAATGTGCTACACAAATAACATTTGATTAATTGATTGTCATTGGTTTTATATCACTTTTATATCAGGGAATTATTTTGACAGAATGGTTGATGTCCGATATAACATTTTACAACTAATATTGTCCGATACCATACTGATAATTTTGTGCATCCCTGGTAATTTTATCTATATAGCACATTTTCAGCAAGAAGGCAGTTCAGTTCAAATTGCTTTACATGAACTAGAAGGACAGATTTATAAGCTAGCAGGAGTTTCTCTAAGTTTTGCTCTGATATTAAAAGTATAAAGTTAAATGTTGGTCTAACGTAAAAAAGTACTTCACAGTTTACAGAAGGAGTTAAATGTTGATCTAAGATAATGAGTACCCCACAATTCCTAAAAATAATAAACTAAACAGTTTTCTGTTTTAAACATAGTAAAGACTGGAGTTGCAGAGATCCATAGGTGATGTTGAAGGATTTCTGCAGACATCATTACGTATTTCACAAATCTGACCTTTACGAAGATTGCAAAGCGAAAATCCAACACACTCAACCTTTTGGCCGACGTACAAAGTTCTGCATGTGATTGTAAACTTTGAATACACACGACTCTATAAACACACCATGGCCTAATCGTGGTGCAGGTATCATGATTTTTGTAACATCTTTTAAGTGTCACAGAGCATTGAAACAGATCAGAATTGTAAAAACATAACGGCCATCTTCTCACTTCTGCACCTCAAAGCTGCTTAAGTACAAAATGGAAGACCAGATGGAAAGAAAGCGCCTTGGGCACTGACAGATGCTCCCATGTGGCCACATGGCATCTAATAAGGGTTTTTTTTTTTTTTTTTTTTTTTTTAAACGATGCTTGTTTCAACTGGCTTTGAAGAGGTACAGTTGCACTAGCACTGAGCGGGGGTGCTGTTCGGCCGTGTTTGATGTAATGAGATAGCTTTGTCAAGCCAACGGGCCAGACACCTGATGCTGAACGCAGAACTTGATCAGTTAGCATCAAAACCGTTTGAGAGACAAAACAAGGAATACAGTCCAGATGGTTTCTACCAGCTGATTCAGATTATGTCTGGCTGCAGAGACTGTAGATGTTTTCGTCACAGTGCATGACACAGGATCTAATGTCCAGACAATGACATCACTGTGAGCACTCAAACTTTATCGCTGTGCTACATCACGACGTGTCACGGCTAAACTGGAGGGGGGGGAGTCAATGTGGACAAAATATTACGTTCATAAAGCTGAAGGTTTTACGTTCATTTACTTCATCGCTGAATTAGGACAGTTAAAATGTCATGAAGTAACATATTTAATACAAGCGCTGTATATCAACACAACCTCAGTACAGTAGTACCTGTACATTGAGCAAGCTAAGCAGCAAGACATTAAAGTTGTCTATTTTCTGCAGAGAGTGTGTGCAACATGTCCGATGGTCGTATGTGCAGGTATTCAACATGGCATGTTGTGGAGTACAGAAAAAAAGGAACTGCACAGAACTCACCTTCTCGTTGTACTTGAACTTGACATAAAACCAACTTGACTTGATCATCCTCCTGCCGTCAGTTTGTGAAAGCTCCGGTAAGCAAAGAATGTCAAAGTCTCCTCCAAACACGGCGGACGGTTAATGATCTGTGCTGTGCCACTGAAATGTTTCGGCTTTCTTTATCCTGCAGGTCTTTGTGTGGGTTCCTTCTCGCTCCGTCTCTGACTTCAAGCCTCTGAGCCTGCTACTGTACTGTTTGTCTCACTCCCTCGACTTAGTGGTGTAGGGTAGTGTGCGGATGGGTGGTGTGTGTGCGTGCCTGAGTGTGTGTGTGGCAGGGTTGGAAGGCTGACAACAGAGCTCCTCAGATGGGCTTCGGCTGTGTTCAGCGGTGTTGGCAGATGCCAGCAGGGAAGCAGCGCAGAGATGTTTTTCTTCAGAGAGGCAAACTCTTAAGACTCGAACAACCTCACCTCTCTCCCTCTTGTTCAAAGTTTATTTTCTCGCCGTCCTCTCCGGGCTTCCTCCTTCTGCCTCTTTGGCTGTTTTTTTTTTAACATTTCCCCCTTTAAGTCCAGTCAATGTGTCCTCTCGGTTGCTTCTTATCGCTCCGTTTTATGCATCAGTAAGCTCTTTCAACCTGACCCCATTCAACCCCGCTCTCTATCTGTTTCAGTCAGTTTCTTTGCCCTCTGAAGTTTGGCTGCCGGCTTTATGACTCGCACAGACAGCGGTCCTGATGCCGGTCTGACCTCAAAGATGCCACAGACTCGACGTGTTCCGACTGCCGAATAAATTTGTCTCCAAGATGTTTGAATAAATCAGGATTTCCTGAGATCAGGTGAGGCGCAGTCCTAGGGAAAAGCTGTGGAGCATTCTGGCTGTCTCACACAACTCAACATAGGATGGGTTAACCTGACTTGCATAACATTTGATTTAATTTAGCATTTATGTCATTTTAGCTGTCAAGGTCAGTTTTAACAAAGCAAACAGAGGAACACTTGCCTTTTGAGAAGCTCAGCGTGACTATTTTCCACACAGAAGTCAGCTAAAAAAAAAAAAAAATCAAGTCAAATTGCTATGCCTTTTATTCTGTTTTTATAATAAAAACAAAACTTCAATGCAAATTTATGCAATATATTTTTGAAGTAATGAGTATTTATGTTCCATTATTTATTTTTATTTTTTTTGCAGAATTGAGACTATGTCCTATGAACAATCTTATTACTGCAAAAATGTCTTGTATAAATGACCTGTCCAGGGCATACGCAGCCTCTCCCCCGGAACGCCAGCTGGAGATAGGCACCAGCACCTCCCGACCCCATTAAGGGACAAGGGTGTAGGAAAATGGATGGATGGATGGATGTCTTGTATAAATTTGCACTGAAGTTTTATTTTTCTTATTGAAAACAGAGTAAACTGCATGGAAAAGTCTGGAATTTGGATTTGAATTTTTTTAGCAACTGAAAGTAGTTTAAAAACCACAGACTATAGATGCTAGATGGATGGACTGATGGACAGAAGATTTGATATACATAAATATATTCAGCAAGTTATTGAAGCCTAACTGTTAGAGTGACCGTATAATTATGTTTGGTTTTTTCTTTCATTTTAGCGTAATACACCAAAGCACAACACAGCACTTCATTAGTGAAAAGGAAATAAAAGGAGAAGTACTGTAGGTTGCTCATTTCATATTGTACAGACGACTTTGAAACCTGAATGAACTTTCAATGACTAATTTTCATCAAGTAAAACATGCGATTGAATAAGTGTGTAAAAGAGCTTCTTAACTCATTATTAAAATCTTAAAGGAATCAGTGATCTAATATTTTACAAGAACTGTGTGTTCCTTTTGGCCTCTTTCACATTTTGTACCATTACACCTACAAAATTCTATTTATTTTACTTAGAACGTGCAGTATGTGTTACGCCAACACAAGTAGTGCACGACTGTAGAGTGGAAGGAGAACGATGCATGCTTTCAGTTTGTTACTGACAAAAATCTAAAAAGTGTGATCTACATTTGAATACAGCTCTCTATAATGTGATTCCCCTGCAAAAAAAATCCAGTTCTGCCAATTTTTTTCACAAGTCATCTAAATAGTAGTCTGCTTGTTTGTAATTTAAAGTGGCAGCATTACATAAAATAAGCTTTTTTGAGCTAAACATCATGTTATAATGTTATCCAGTCATCAAAAATATGCCTGTAGTGTTGCTTTGATAATTCTATGAATGTTTGAAAAATCTTTTAGTCTCCCATGGCAACCATTCAGCCACACAAAACACTAGGAGGGACAGAGTGCCAACTTCAAGGATGAAGTTCCTCTTCTGAACTGCAGTTTCTCAGCTTCCGAGCATCTGCATTACAAAGCAGCCCTCCCAGAAAATTCCCCTCATTCAGCTCCTTCAGACTAGCCATAGCAATTAGCAAACACCTGGTGGAAATGCAAATCTGCTAAGCTCAATATACTAACAATTTCTCAGTGAAACATTGGAAAAAATTGTCAAAGAGGAGCAATGTTGTGACGACTTCCTGAAGGCTGAGTTTCAGAAAGAGCAGGAGTTTCGTAAAGAGACAGAGACTCAATTTGAAGCTATTAAATTATTAGGTCAAATCTCTTTTAAGTCATATTTGACATATTTTTATAACATCTGAAGGTAACACAGTTGCTTCATATTGCCAATTTATAGCATAATGTGGCTTTAATGTTACTTAATTCAGTTACTTCATTGTGATGGTGGTGGTCAGAGGGCTTGCATGCCAGCCTAACTTTGGCCAGACTTTAGCTGTGGCTAAAATTCAGAAGCTTGCCACCATCAGCGTGTGAACGCGTGCGTGTGCATGTGCGTGTCCAGATTCCAATGCAGTTGCTTTGGAATCTGAACGTGATAGAGAGCTACACATGGTAAATGGCTGAAAAGGTAATTTACCATATCAATGGCCCGAGAAGACCACGTAGTATATTTGTTAACTCTGACCTCATAGCATTTCAGTTCAATATCGAATATGTGAGCAAAGCAAGCAGCAAAGTGTTTGAAAGGTTTCTGCAGGAGAAAGTGAGCAGAATGAAGCGGACCTTTAAACACCAAGTGTGAATGCTTACAGACTAAAAAGGCTTGAGCCCAGCACAAAGAGAGGGCCACCCAGCCAATGTTTACATTCTGCCACTCCCCTCAGCACAGAGGACCCGAAGTCCAAACAGAAAACACTTGTGTGTATATAATTATGTCACATCTCACAATGGCTTAAGAAGGCTGCCAGCTAAAATGGGCTCCTGTACCCCGCAGTATTTAACCAAATTTGGCAGCTTCAGAGCTAAACAGAGGTAACCTTTCTATCATAGCATAACAGAGGCTTATAAACAAAGGCAATTGCTCTCCGTAGTGCCACTGTGTTAGCATCCATGAAGACATAATTGGCTTAGCAACACTTTTAGCCCCAAGCCAGTGCCAGTGCATAAGAAGGTCTGGCAGAACGCGCTGCCATACTGAAACAACAGGGAGAACGCCACACAAAAATATGTTTGTTTGTAGAGCAAAAGTTTCCAATGGAGTGAGTGGTGCCTGCTATGGCCGCAGCTATGTTGTACTTGTTTACTGCTTTGTGTTTATGGAGTTGGTGTGTAGCCTGAAATGGGTAGTGCTAATCTCAGTCTGCAGATACCTGAAGCTGACGACGGGGGAGTCAAGGAAACAGAACCGAGCCTACTTAGGAACTAATTACAGTCACTGAAAACAACTCCAATCTCGCTGCGCCCCTTCTGAGTCATGATCTAATTTTCATGTCTTTTTTGTTGTTTTTTTGGGGGGTTTTATGTGAACAGACAGAATATCAACTAAAAATTCTGTCAAAGCACATTACGTAAAACATTAAATTCAATTCCATCATCTACTATAAAGCAAAAAGTAAATGCTTCAAAAGAATTGTTGCGAGTGAACAGAGCCAAAGTTGGCTAGCATAGCCGATTTTGGACCAATTAGATTCCATATCCTGAGCTGCAACGAAGTGAGGCTAAAGCTAACGGCCAAGAGCAAAGGATACTTCCAAGCTTCTAAAGCAAGTTCAATCTCAAAAAATGTCATTATGGAAATAAAATCTCACGAATTGCTGTCATATTTGAACAGCATGATTATGTACAAAGAAGCTAATAATTAATAAATAGAAAATGTAGTTGGGTGGTGGTGATCTCCCTACATAAGCCAGAAGTTTTTAGCCCCTTCTTTTGTGTATGGTTTCTTTAGATATTCCTTTCAGAGGGCCAGCAGTCAGGTCTTGTCAGGTGGGCTTATCCTCTGTGGTTGGTCTAATCAGAAGAAAAACAAACAGCAGGTTTCCTAGACTCTTTGTTACGGGGGGCAGGGTGTGTGTGTGCATGTGTGTGTTGTGTGGGCTGCTGTATTTGCTTTGCCTCACTCCTGTTTTCTCCTTCATAGCCTTCTTTCTCTCTTGTCTTATCACTTTCCTCTCTCCTCATATCACCCACGGGGAGCCTGTGGTGCTGTAATGCTAAGTGACAGCTTGCCTGCCTTGCTCACTTCCCACACACATGCCTACGCCTGGCCATGTCCCCGATGGCCATCGCTTTGCCCAGACAGCAGAGTTTCAAGAGCTTACAGGGACCAAATCCAACTAAACTGAAACAAGTAGTTTGGGGTATCAAATCACCGCCTGGAGTATATTTATACACAACACACAGACTTGAGCACAACTGAAAAGGCTAAGTTAGTGGCCTACTGATAATACTATCGAGAACTATAAAACAGCAGGCCGGTGTAAGATTTTCCTTTAGTTCTTATTGAACTGTGACTCTTAATCAGGCAGAATAGATGACAGTTATAGGAAAGGTATTTATTTAGAATAACTTTGTTTAAGGAGAGTTGCTTGCAGAACAAAGAAAGGTGGATAAATAAAAACTGGAGGATGAAACATCCTCCGATTTCTTTTTGAACAGAAACATGATGTAGCGTTGTGTCTGAAGACTCCTGCAGTCTCACTCTGATTTCTTTCTTGTTCAATACTGCTTTCCCGCAGGATCAAACAGAGCAGAAGACGCCCACGGAGGCCCTGGAGCTGCCTGGCTGCACCAAAGCTTCACGAGTGGAGGCAGCGTCGCTCTCGAGGCTGAAGTGGACGTACCTCTGCAAAACGACAGCGCCCATCGTGGATGTTCTTTTGAGGGAGTGAAATACAAATGTTTTGTGTTCATTGGTTCTGACTGGTAGCTCAACAGCTCTCCTACTGACTGCAACAGTACATGCGCTCGATGCCAGGAAACAACTCCAAAGAGCTCGGTTTCAAAAAAAAAAGAAAGAAAGAAAGGAAAAAGTATGCCGGGCATGCCAAGAGAAACATGGAAACCTTCCACTTTCTGCAACAGTCGAGGTTTACATTCTGAATGTCCGCACATGTGCACTGAACTGGTTGGCAGAAAACGGATCGCTGTGATATCGGTGCCAAGAACAATCTAAAAACAAAATATTGAATGTAGACAGCTTGCTATTCAAACATATTGCAATAAATGAACTATTATTTGTTGTTAGATCAGGTCTCAGTATTCACTCAGTAAGGAAAGCAGCAGTTGGCTGTTCTAAAAATCATTAGAAGTCACTACATGGTGTCATCTACCATCAGTGTAATATTGCAACTGTATATTTTCTGTGACATTCACACTTTGCCTCAGTGCAGCATTGATGATCTTTTATAACAAGATACAGACACAGGATACTTGTGACATCAAGTAATAGGTCTATGTTCCTGTTTATACTTAAAGCTTGTTTTGTTCCTGAGGTTGGGCTGAAAAGCACTGATAACCAACAGTAAAGCTATCCCTCTTACAGATATTTATGAAAACCTATACAGACTGTAAGCGTTCGGAATGCGACAGCGATCCAATCTTCATCAGTGCAGACAGAGTGTTGGAGTAACATAGTGAGGAATAAAGTAATATTTCTGGGTCATTGCTGAATAGCGCTTGCATTAATTCTGTTGTAGCTGCGTCTATGTCCTGTATGCAAATTTAATGTCACAGAATCTCTCAACTTGCCCGAAAAACTGTGGTATCTTGCCTAGGTTGGGGTTTATGCTACAGTAGCATGTTTAGGTTGGAATACTGGAAAATAATTTACCTAAGGTTGTGCATTTTTATGTCACTGATACCTAATAGTGAGACGGTACTCTGACTAAAGTAAAGAAAAGCTTAACGTCAAAATTGTTAAATATTGCTTTGCTCTTAAGAGGAAAGCTGATGATTTAAGGACTGAGTTGCCTTAAATGTCTTTTCTAGTAAACTATTTGTTCTCTCCTTTTTCACTCTGCTGGAAGCAGCAGGAGCCAAAGGCCTGACACGACACAACACAGTGCATGTTCCTTTCTTTCTTTCCCCAGGCTGTATAGTGCAACAACACAAAGGTCATTTCCTGCTCTCCACACAAATATTAGACTTGTAGCTCCGAATCTGATTCTCAGATAATAGAGACCCGAGTCCCATCTTGGCCTCAGCCAGGAAATCAAGTTATCCAGAGCTTCTCTGCCTGCTGATACAGGGAAACGGAGAACTACACAAGGTGCACATGAGGTACATTTTGCTCCAATCCATCTAGGCGACTTCAATTAACGTCCTTGACGAGCTGCGACAACATGAATCCTGTCTTTTAGGGTGTCTGTTAACAGGAAGCGGATGAAAAATCAGAAATTTATATAGTTTTTTAAATGCCGTTTCTTTTTTTACATTTAAAATTAAGCCTCACCTTATGTTAAACAGCCGTTTTTCCAATTCATTATATAGCAAGGTTAACACATTTTAGAAAGAAATGTTGAATAGAAAATAAAACAACTCTTGCAAAGGTTATAAGGTAATATACAATGTTAATTTATAAACTAAACATTTATCTGCTTTTATGTACATACCAGCATAAAACAACAAATTGAAAATCTAAAGGGAAAGTAAAAAGATAAATGCACATAACCATGGCAACCAATGACTCTCTGCAGTCAAGTTGTGCGTGGAGCCGCTGTGTTTACATCCCTCTAGAAGCTAGGAAAGCCATTGGTAACCATGGCGATTGACTGCAGGCTGTGATGGAGGCATTGCTGAGGCCAAACTAATTACTTGAGCTGCTTGTAAACCAATTGTCATGTACATTGACTGTACTCATTATTGTCTTTCAACGTTATTCGATGACGACAAAACTGGATACTGATGTGCAAAACACACATACAAAAAAAAAATAAAACAGACCCAGCCCTATTGTCTCAGTTTTAAACCAGGGTTTCATTTGGAACCAATTTCCAAATACATGTCAGCAGGCCATGGTTTAACAGGGGAACTGAGCTCCAGGGAGAAACCGAGAAGGCAGCGAGGAGGGGATATGTTGCTCTTCCAATGACTTTCAGATGTGCGAGCCTGTGCCACAATGTTTCAGCTCACCTCCTTCTCTTCTGTATGCCTTTGCACGCATTCGACCTTTTTGTCTGTTCACAAAAGGAAGCAACCTACAAACCCCAGCTGTCCCTGTATCTCTCCGAGCACGGATCAAATGAAAGCAGGAAACGGAGATAAACACAGACTAATTGCTCACAGACCGAAGTAACTGAGCGCAGGGCTGGTTGTGTGCAAGGGAGCTTGTAAGTCAATTGTTCAGGATGGCTGGATGTTTAATGAGAGCTAGCCAGGAACTCAGCCGACCAATTTCAGAAAGAGCAAAATAACTCTCACAATTTTTTGGAAAACCACCACTAACAATCGAATTTAGCTCAATATGCACCTCCGATGATCTCTGCCGGTCAAAGAGCATCACAGGGTTCGCGAAACGCAAACAGTAGAGGCACACATCCCCAACTACCAGCATCCAGACAACATTCTACAGAGCTGTGTAGCACTAGTATTTAATCACTAGATACACTAGGCAGTTACCTTCTCAGTGTTGATGAAGGTACTCACCTCAACTAAGTGGCTCCAACTAAAGGCGGTATGACCTACTTTCTGATCAGCTCTTATTATTTGACCCATTAGGCACACATATTAACTGTGTATACAGCATTAAAATCTTATCCTCAGATGATCAAAAAAAAAATCATCAAGTACAGAAAAAAACGAGAAATCAAAAGTGTTCATAATGCAGAATACCGAATTTCAGATATTGATAACAACATATGAACTGAATGCGCAGCACTGATGTGAAAGATGCATCAAGGGATGCTGGGTAATGAGGATATTAAGTGAGACAATGTTAAAAGATCTGCTGAGCACGAATGCTGAATCTAAGGCCACCTTTTGTCGGAATACACCGTACAGCTAGAGGCGTGTTGAGAAGGAACAGAGGCAGCATAAAGGCATCAAAGAACCATTTCCGCTGCAGTTCTTAATCCGGGTCAACTCAAAGACTCTTGAATCAAGGTTAACGGCAGCCTAGGGGCGGAGGGGAGGGCGCTACCAAAGTGATCCAAAGCACAGTAAAAAAGAATAAAGAAAGATCCTCGTAGAACTACAGTGGTTGACCTCTGGAAACCTCACATTCTGTGCAAAGACGAGTCCGTATTTCAAATATAACCAACGCTAACCCTTCTGAGTGAAAGGGCGATGTGTGATTTTCTTGTCTGTCTTTAACTCAGCACAGAGTGGAGCAAGTGCATGTCGAAGATTTAAGCATCACCTGCATGCACAGACGCCTCTCAGGAGACTACAAAATTATTAAACATTTTAATCATTCTGGTAATTGACTTGAAAAAGTCAGACTTCTGTATTTTCTATATAGTTTTGAAAGTAATTATGAGTTTTCACGTACTGCAAACATTTTTTGTCAATAATAAAGTTGTAAAAAAGATTTCCCACCAAACTTTTTTTCTTTTGCTTATTATATTGTGTTAGCTCTTAGTGTGACATTCAGACACATGAGCTACGGGAATCTTCAGCAGCACACACACACCTGCACACACACACACACACACACTCACGCCTATACACACACACACACACACACCGTGCCTCACCCTGCTGCACTAACAAGGATGTATCCCAGCAAGTCAATCCATGAAGATTGGCATATTTTTACCTGAGAAATGACTGTTGTGTGGAGAAAAACCCAGGACGGGTCGCCTGCTGCACCGTATAATAAGCTCGACTTATTTTGGCTTCATTATTGTCAGCTGGTTCCTCTGCATTTCGAAATATCACAGCAAATTGGCTCTAAGATGGACTGTAATAGGGAAGCTAGGCAGAGATCGCGTGCGAGGCTGTCTGTCAGAGCGGGCCAAAATTAAATAAGGGGTACGGAAAAATCTGATTGGCTATGGGGGTTACAGCCAAGCCGCTAAATAAAAAATACGTTTCCTCAGCCATGTTGCTCTAAAAGAAATGACCCTTTGTGTGTAAAATGTGCATCACTTACAGCAGATACAGCAACAGTTACCCTTTTTCTTTACACCACCGACCACTTTTGCCCTTGTGGACCCATAAAACACATCAACTCTGCTGCGAGGCGGCGTGTAAAACAGAAAGAGGGGCCACTCAATCTGTGCGCCGTATGGTTGCGGAAAAGCTGCAAGAGGAAAGCAACACTCATTTAATGAGATTGCTCCAAAAAAAAAAGAAAAAGGGAGAGCAAAGGGCATTCTCTCCAGCTGGCAGCAGAGGGCGCCAGCACATCATAGAAGCACCACAAGCAGGATGCTCATACCAGAGCCTAAAGTCCAGCTGAGAAATATCAGAAATGAAGTTGGAGAAAAATAAATATGGAGGTTTCGACTTTTCCAGTCTGATTCTAACTTTTGCAGACAGCAGGTGAGGGTGGAGATGCTGGAGTTATTCCAGGAAACCGTCTCGTTTAGTGGAAACGATGTCAGGGTGGTTGAGGTGAAAAATGCGTCTTTTTTTTATGTTTGCGAGTAAATATTTCAGTTATTACTGTCCCTCTGCATTGTGGGATGCACTCGGGTTTGAGGTGTTTACGGCAGATTTAGTTTGACTCTTTCGGCCTGCTGACAGGGCCAGATGAGGCCCAGCGTCTGGGTGAATTGCAGATGGCTCTTTCTGTTTTTCCGCCCTGTGCTGATGGGGAAAGCCCAGGATGGGAGCGCCACCTTATCGGCACCGCGGTGGAAGAGATCTGGCACCGTTGGGAGGATGGGCCGAGGGACAGCGTGGCCCCTCGCAGCGGGTTCCCCAAAGAAACCGCCTCCCATCTGCTCATCGATTCCGACAAAAAAAAGCTCTTTCGTTTCAGATTTTACTGTAAACACAGCCGCAAACAACATGTTTAATCACTTTGTCACCTAAAATTTTTCAACCAAACTCTTAGAAAACTTTATCATTTATGCGCAGTGTGTTTTGTACACATCTAGTTTTTCCTCAGTTTGCTATGACTTTCTTCTGGTATTTGTCATGCGTGTGATTAGGGACACTGCAAAGCTAGGAAAACATCTCTGTTTTTCTTTACGTTTTATGCAAGAGAGTTTAAAGGGGCAGTACATTGTATTTTCCAGGCACATATTAAAATTTTATACCACAATCAAGTAATTATGTTACCGTCAGTTCTTATAAAAATCATCTATATATCAAATATGACTTCTAAAGGAATTTTATTTCATAATTTAACGCCTTGAAATTGAGCCTCTGTCTCTTTAAGAAACCCCACCCTCAGGAAGTCATTACAAGATTGCTCCACTATTAACCCTTTTACAACATTTTTACCAGTGTTGCACTGACGAGTAGCTCCTATACTGAGCTCAGTCCCACCAGGTGTTTGCTAATTGCTGCTGGCTAGTCTGAAGAAGCTGAGTGGTGGTGTTGCATTGGATGGCTGCTCTGTGAAAGGAGCAACGTCTCAAAGGCGGTTCTAGGTCCACCCAGACGTTTTGCACAGCTGACTGGTTGCCATGGGAGACAAAAGGATTCTTCAAACATGCATGAAAGTCTCAAGCAAATACTCCACGAATGTTTTTGATAAAGGATTAACTTAACATGATGTAAAGCTCAAAAAAGTAGATTCTGCATAATTCTGCCTCTTTAAATAAAAATGATATTAACTGCACTTGAAGAAGCATAAAAAGAAAACATTTCAAAAGTAAAAAAGAACAATTGAAAATTAATATTCCATGACCTTTGGGTTTTGTTTTTCTTTACTTGGGGATCCAAGACTCTTCACTTTCCTTCTGTTCTTTCCTGGCTTGTTAATTATTATTCTGCCATATTGCGTTGAGTATTTCCTTCATTTTAATTGTTTCCTTCCTTTGTGGATCTGGGTTTAGTCCTCTATGTTATTTTTTCCAAACAAAAGGGATTTTCCCCTTTTGTTTATAGATAGTAATAATAATCTCTATACTGACTGTGATAATTAATTACCTTCCCTCGGTGTGGCAGCTCCAGTCATTCCCCACCTACCTCATCTCTGCTCATTAACTCACCTGTTTAGCATTCCAGTAACTAAGTTATCTGCTGTACTCGTAAATCCTTCTGTGTCAGATTTGGAATTTTTCTAGTTTTTTATCTTTTTTTGTAAAACCTGTTTATTTTCCTGTGCCTGCCTCCTGCCTCCACACTTTGCCACTCACCCACAGAGCCACGATGCTGGTTATTGACTTGGTAAGTCAGCCCAGGGTTTCTGGACTCTGGATGTGTACTTCTTCATCTTAAACAGGTGGAGTTGAAATAAAAAGGACACACTGTAATGTAGAGGCAGGAAGAAACCTGGCCATGAAAAAAATAAATAAATAAAGAGCAGGTAAACATACAAATGAATCCACTTATGAATACCCAGCCAAGCTATCAAAGGAAAGCTTTAAAGTGCTTTTAAGCTAACATCAGGTGAAAGAAGGTCATAAAAATATGCTTGTTGTATAAACAGTTCAGGTTCATACTATTATGATTGTGTGACACTTGCTCTCATAGAGTCTTCTGGCATTTTATCCAAACAAAAACCCATAAAACAAGTTATTCACATTTTCGGCCAGAGAAATAGCTCTCTGCTCTCTTGTCTGGAAGTGCTTCCCTAAATAATATTAATGCCGCATCAATATTTTCAGATGTGATTTCAGTTCTTCTTTGAAGCATCAATGTGACATTTTTTTTATGTTGTTATATTTGTTGGGACTCTATATAGCAGAAAGAAAAAAAATCCCCAAAAGCAACACATCACGTTCTGATTCATTGTAATTTAAGAATGAGAACAAAGTTGTTCTGATAATTGAGCTTCTTTCTTTTGTTTGAAAATTAGCAGGTAAATGGTAAACTACACATTGTTCAGTTTGTTGAATTTCTTAGACGGGAAAAAATTGTTTTACTTTTTCACTTCTGAAGAAGATCAGACACAATGATTTGCTTTTTATTTTGCATCTGTATGAATTAAAGTGGCATACGACAGCTGAAAACATGAAGCTAGGAAGAAAAAAAACAACAAAAAAAGACAATTTTCTGCCAGCTGTTTTCATTCTGAGAACAAACAAAGCAATAAAACAGAAGGAATGCGATCAGATTCTGTCTGATCCAGGCCTAGCTCAAAACTCAATAATGTATTGGCTTGTTCAATCGCACCGTGAAATCCAACCAGTGCACAGAGAGAACAATATCAGTCCCTTGCCAGTACATTGGTGTATTGCCAGGCGGCTCTGATCATCATTCAAGAACGGAAATACAGTCCAAAAAAAAAAAAAAAAAAAAAAAAAAGAAAGAAAAAAAAAATCATTCGGCGAGGAAAAGAGGGAATTCCTTTAGGTCTGCAAACATGCTGCCTCCGACTCACGTTCATGCTCCGCTAAGCAGGAGTTCAGCGAGAAATTATCAGCAACTGAAAGGTGTTCATCTATAAAATGAACATCTTGTCAGCGATGTTTCTCACATCAGCAACTCCTCTATACATATTCAGACGAAGAGTTTTATGAATAATGTATCTGGCAAATTGATTCATTTTGCTTTGCAGTCTAAATAGGAACTGGAGAAGCATTTCATCTCCAAGGCACTCGCAGTTTAAAGGTACTGATGGCACATTCACATTTTCGTTAAAAAAAACCCAGTATGTTAGCAAGCTGGTTATTTGAAACCACTTTGTTTTCATTTACAGAAAATCTGTACTGAAATACCAATGATTTGGGGTCTGTGTGCTTTTTCCCGTGGCATCCTGCAGTATTAACAGGCTACTAATCAGAAAAACGTACATACGGTAGAAGAAGGATCCTACAAGTTCAAACAGGTAAAACTTTCAATACAGCTGAATAAATCAACATAGTTAACATTATATCGCTGCTCTCTTGTGAATACTGTACATTGCATTTCCTCTGGTGGAAATAAAAGCTTCATCCAATCCGCTCCATGTCAGTGAACTGCCTAAACACTCATGAAGGCCAGTTGTGATCCAAGATGTACGATACAGTTTTTCCTGATAAGTAGTCTGTTATTTTGGGTGTTATTTTTGGACCAGCAACAACAGTGAGTCCTTGTTTCTGTCACTAGTATGCACAAACTGATTTCTAATTCAAATTTCATGCTGTAGCATCTGGCTTTGTCTCCAACCCGAGGCTATCTCTCTATGGTTTAAATCACTGTATAAAGCTGAGGCTCACAGTTCTCTTACATCTGCATCAACTTAACTTATGCACCGTGTAACACTGATCTGACGTGAGGAGAAATGTCAGTATCCAATCATTTTCTGAAAACTACAAGCTGTAACACGGCAACATAAATCAAATCTCATCAAATATGATCTTGTTTGGATTTTTTGTGACAGGTCTGAGAAATATAAAGATGGAATGCTGTTTTATAACCTAGTCCTGATTTTTAAACTCTTAAACTCTTACAATTTACTTCTTCTTCCTATCTGATCTGCCTGCTGTGTTCATGTGGTACTTTGTTCTCGTCTGTACGGTCGCTCAGAAGGGCCAACAAATGCAAAAGCCACAACAAAACAACACAACCCATAAAACGGCAGCAAAAAAACACAGCAAAAGTTATGCTAACAGGTTATCATACTTTTCTTTGTAGCATAATTTTAGTTTGACATAACTTCCATTTTAACAAAAATTATATTTTAGCATAAATTCTGTTTTAGGATGGGCTAACTTTTGTTTTAGCATAATTTCCATTTTAGCAGAACTTCCATTTTAGCTTAGGCTACTTTCTGTGTTAGCATAACCTTCGTTTTCGCATAATTTTTATTTTGACGTAACTTCCATGGCAAAAAATCCATTGTAGCAATACTTCCATTTCAGCTAATTTTTGTTTTAGCAGAATTTCAATTTTAGAAAAACATTTTTTGTGGCTTTTGTTGTGTTCTTTTATTGTGGCTTTAGCATTTTCTTGACCCTTCTGGGCCACCGTACTAATGTTCAATAAATAAACCTCTGATACCTTCACAGATCACCTGGAATTAGACTGAGCTTAAATTACTCACAAGCCAGTATCATCTATTTAGCCAGGATCCTTTGAAGGGATTTGTGTTCCCATTAGACTGCGCCTGGTTGTTTTTGAAAGGTCTCAGAATAGAAGGTGTCGAATATAAATTCTCATGAACTTTACAGATTTTTATTTGAAGCCATTGTATGAACATTAGCCCTTGTTATTCCATAGAAAGCTACCTCACCACTGGGTTCATAGTAATCAAATATCAGAGAATTGACGAAAAAAACTCCTTCATGGACAAATTGCTCAGAGAAAATAGTCTACTGTGCTCTAAAAAGATGGAAATGGAGGAAAAGGATAATAGAAATTTTCTTTTTTGCATCTGATGAAAAGCAAATAAAGAGGATTTTCCAGTTCTGACTCAACTCGTGCAAATATGAGCTTTCAGATATTTCTCCTCTCTTGGCTGTTTGAGACTCTCATTTCATGCCATGAAGTAGCACCCCTTCTGCTAACCTCAAGTGCTCATCATGAGCTCATTTTCCAAGTTTAACAGCTATTTATAGCGCTTGTCACACATTCAGGATTTTCTTTGGTTGGATGATTAAAGGAGGAAAAAAATCCTCAGGGGAAACTTCAAGATTAAAGAACAGAGCCGTTAGATTTGTAAAATAAATGATAGCTCAAACAGAAAAATAAAGGCACCGAGTTCATAATCTTTTTAAAGGATGAAGCTTGTGCAGTTTTATCTACGTTCTGTGAAGTTCCACTTCAACAACATGACGATTAGAGAGACTTTAAGAATCTGTCATTTCTCCTTCACCAGTTATAATTACTATGTTACCACTCACTTTAAAGTGAAAATAGATTTTAGCCTGACTGAAAAATGAAGAAGCTGAATTTATGTGGTTTAGGTGATATGAGTGTTCTTTAATTTTTATATCAGGTAGTTGGATGCAGTTGATTTTATGTTAAAAAAAAAAAAAAAAGAAAAAAAAGCAAACTTAGTCCACATGTAGAAAAAAAAGCAAACTTAGTCCACATGTTTTACACCACTTTGTCTTTGGGATTTGGTCCATTCAGTCACCATCACATGACCAACAAAAACCACATGACCAACTTTCTCCCTGCTCTTCCAGAAACAAATGGCAAAACGTTGGAAACAAATATTGGTCCAATTTCTTTTGTAGGAGTTTTTGTAGGATTATAGAACAAAAAGATACAGAGAATCTCAATCAACCCAGAGCAGGAACTAGAACAAACTTTGAATCAAGAAAGACTCATCTAAAAAACTACTCATTACCTCAGATCAACATTTAGGACCATCTACTTTATAGAACCAAACATGGAGAACCAACATATGGTTTTATCAGATCAAGAATCCAGATAAATCCCTCCTAGTTTATAAATTCTTATTATTATTAAACACAGGGAACCAATATGTAGTTCTACACTTCTAGTTTCTAAACTTTTTATATTTTTCTCTTGTTTTTCTTTTGCTATTTTGTTTGTATTTCCCTCTAACTCGAGTAAAGCACCTTGAATTGTCTTGTTGCTGAAAATGTCCTGTATAAATAAAGTTACCTTCCCTCACCTTAATACCAACATGTTTAAAAAAACTGACTACTATTGACCGATACCAATATTAGTGCTGATATACCAGGCATCCCTAACAGGACTGAAGAGTCAAAATGTAAATTGACAGCAGACCACACTGCTGTCTGAGGTGATAAATTTAAGATAGAAGTTGGAATTTATATGAGCTCTAGTTGGTTCCCTAAAACAAATTAAAAAAAAGTTTTACCACAATTTTTGTTGTAAAAAAACCCCTTTATAATTAAAAGTCTGTTCTTTATTGAAAAATTCCTTTCACACCAATATTATGCGTTGCCATTCCAGCAGGTTGGATATAAAGAAAGAGGACAAAGTATTGAAGTTGCACTGGAAACTTTGTGTTTTCTTTAGCAGGAGTAAATTTTGGGGAAGGAAAAAAAAATCTCTTTCCCATCCAGAAGGGCTCAAACTATCTCGAGCTCTTGTCACTAAGCCTGAGCGCTGTAACCGACAGCAGGCTGGGTTTGAAGCCCGTTTGACTGCGACAGGGCTGGACAACCACGATAAAAGCTTCTTCAAACACTTACAACCCACCGGCCAGCAATGACTGGCAGCTGGAATGGGTCTGGGTTTAAAGTGGCTGACACTTTAAGTACAGCCACTTAATTTTTCATGAGCTGATAGTGGGGGCTGTCAGTAGAGAGATCCAGCACGAAGCTGGATGGTGACCAGCGAGAGCAAATGTTGCCTGTCTTTACTCAGCAGATGTAGAGAGAGCGAGCTATGAAAAAGAGTCAGTCGTGAAGCAGGTCCCCTATCCCTCTCTTTGCTGTCCTCTCTTAGAGGAGTGACACTTCAAAGGAGCATGTTCTTTTAATGCAAGGCAAGCAGAAAGAGAGAAAAAAAGAAAACCCATTAAACCATTTTCAAAGACATTCTGGCCTAGACTTGTCAAACAGCATCAGGGGGCTCCTGCTACAGATAGGCCTTTGGAAGTAGGAACAACACAGACACACGAGTCATCCGTAAGAGATGCAGCAGGAGTGGGCGAAAGCATGAAGTTACTGATACTGAGGTGTGAATGTGCTGTCAGAAGAGCTCGAGCACAGAGGAAAGAATGACAGCGTGGAAAGACCGGTTTACGAAGCATCAGTGCCTATGCCACATACTGTACGTACGATCACAGAGTCGTGCACAAGCACGAAGATTCGGAGGTTTACAGAGGAGCCGACACAAGTACGCTGCTATGGAAGGATCTCACAGGTCAGGGCAAAGGGCGTGGCAGAACATCCAGCACAAGAGATGATGCGATTCGCGATGTTGGGTTTAAACGATGACGAGAGATGACGTTTTAGAAATATGTTTTTGTCAAAATCCGGTTTCTTTGTTTGCACATGTTGAATGGCTCACCATTAAGTGCTTTTAAAAGTCTGTTATTGAGAAGAGAATGTGTCATCTCAGGTTTGACTAGCCTATATATTGCGCTCAGGCACGGTCCTGAAACCGGTCGCAATGTATCCCACTATTAGAAGCTGCAGTATGTAAGCAACAAAAAATGCAACAAATGCTCCAATTTTGCAGACTATCAGGTGTGAAAACATTCTTGGTCTTTGAGCAACACATCATGGTTGTGCAAGAAGGGCTGTTTGAGTCCAGTTAATTAAACAGCTACATTGAAAATGAATGCATAATCCCAAAACATATCACGTCCAAGGAAGTTGCTCCAATTGTTTTGATAATGTTGATTCAATATATCGTACAGAAACCTACCCTTGAATCACATATTCCCTTCGGTAAATCCACAGGCCACTGTCAAACACTGAGCAGCGTCGACATGTTCACACATAATGGGCATGTGTCTCAGAATAAGCCATAATGATTTGATTTGATCCAACGCCGCTGCATGAAGAGCTGCAGTGACAGTGACGGTTATCATCCCCCACAGGACGGATTTGGCATCTTATCTGACAATCAGGACAATGCTTTTCTTCAAATCTCCTGCTGGCTTAAAGGATAAGCTTATTAAGGTGACCCACAAAGCTGAAAGAGCTGAACATTGCATTACATCGTCAATGGAGATTGACAACCATGGCAAGTTTGTCTCCATCTTGACACAATAAGGGCTTCAGTCCAAATATTTACACAAGGACACAGGAGACAAAACACACACACACACAGATATATATAAACCAGCCCCTTGAGAGCAGCCATTAGTGCTTTTAACTTGATCTCATTACAAGCGGCCTCCAGCAGATTGAAGTGAAAGTTCAGGGTAGGTAAGAGACTGACGCTGGATAATAACACAGCCGCTGGCAGTCCTAAGGCAGGATTTCTCCATCAGGGCAGGCAGAGTGAGATCCTAGCCAGTGAAAATATCCAGAGAGCCAGAGTTCAGAGCCCTTCAGTTGACCAGTTGGCCTGCTTGAAACCTATCTTTGAAGGCTGTTTCAAATCCCAGAGCTGGACAACTCTGAGCGCCTCAGAAACTATCACTTTCAGCACCGGACATGTTCCATTTAGCTGTTTATACCATACAGAAAGAGCATGAACGTTTTCCAATAAACAAATCCATAGTCCTACTGTATCTTTATAAATAAATCTGTACTTATCTTATTAAATAAATTTGGCCTGCACAGTGGCGCAGTGGGTAGCACTGTTGCCTTGCAGCAAGAAGGTCCTGGGTTCGATTCCCGGCCTGGGGTCTTTCTGCATGGAGTCTGCATGTTCTCCCTGTGCAGGTGTGGGTTCTCTCTGGGTACTCCAGCTTCCTCCCACAGTCCAAAAACAAGACTGTCAGATTAATTGGTCTCTCTAAATTCTCCATAGGTGTGTGTGTGCATGGTTGTTTGTCCTTTTTGTCTGTGTTGCCCTGCGACAGACTGGCAATCTGTCCAGGGTGACCCCGCCTCTCGCCCAGAACGATAGCTGGAGATAGGCACCAGCAACGCCCCCCGATCCCCTTAAGGGATGAGGGTGTACAGAAAATGGATGGATGGATAGATAAATTTGACTTTCCTGATGACATTTCTGGTAACGCAAATGTAGAAATGGGGCAAGAGCAGTAACATCCGGCTGTTGAGGGCGTGATTCTTGTGATGCAAAAAAAGTGGTTCCATTGCAGTTTTTCTGAATACGGCAGAAAAAACAGCATCTTGGCACATAGAAACACAGATGTAGTCACACTGGTGTTCTGGTGAACAAAGGAGGCCAACTCAAAGCTCCGACCTCAACCCGTTTAAAAACTGTTTGAAAAAAATGGGTCCATGGCAGGAAACCAGCAAACTAAAATGAACTGATTCTGAAGCTGTTCTATATTGTTTCTCAGTGAGAATCTCACATTGAAAACAAACCGATTTTTTACAATTCATTATTTTATATTATTTTTCCTCAACTGCTGACAAACAAGAAGACAGACCAGCAGACAGACAGGAAGGTGGTTGTTCTGAGACATGAGGGGTTTGGAGGAGGGAGATCTAACCTAAGCCCTCCTTCTTCACCCACCACAGTCCTTTTCTCATCACCCCAGAGAGCAGATGGGCCTCACAGCACGCTGTTCTGTTTACCAGAGCGACTGTACAAAGCAGCAACCACCACAGGCTCCCACTCCGTCAGTGAGCAGAACAAAGCTTCCTCAGGAAAACATGACAACCTAAGAGACAAAATGCTGGAAACAACTATTTACATAATGGATAAGGAATGAGAGGGAGAGCGCAAACTTGCTGTATTTGTTTCTGACGCCATAGCAGAAATTGATATTGTTACCATGGTTACAATGTCCACATATTCAACTTTCAGTGCGTCCAGAAAATATAACTTTTTCCACATTTTGTTGTTATTCTCAACTGCATTAAATTATGTTTTTTTTCTCTCAAAACTTTTGTTTTTGTGTCTTGCAAGTTTATTAAAATTAGAAAACCAAAAACATCAGATTCGCAACCTTTGCTTAATACTTTGTTAAAGCTCAAAATTCAGTTTCCACTGATCATCTTCATATCTTTGCAGCTTGAATGGAGTCCATCTGTGGTAAATTCAGTTGATTGGACTTGATTTGGAAAGGCACACACCTGTTTATTTAAGACTGCACAGTTGACAGGCCAGGTCAGAGGTCAAACAACCAAGCATGGAATCAAAGGAATGGCCTGTAAACCTCAGACAGGATTGTGTTAAGGCACAAATCTGGAGAAGGATCCAGAAACATTTCTGATGCTTTCACTGTTCCAATGAGCCCATTGGCCTCCATCATAGGTCGATGGAGGAAGCTTGGAACCAGCAGGACTCTTTCTAAAGCTGAGCAACAAGAGCCTTAGTCAGAGAGGGGACCAAAAAGCCAGTGATCGTCCTGTCAGAACTCCAGGGTTTCTCTGTAGACAGAGGAGATCCTTCTGGAAGGACAACTGTCTCTTCAGCAATCCACTAATCAGGCCTGGATGGTAGAGCAGCCATTTCTTAATAATAAGGACATGGAAGCCTGTTTGGAGTTGAGCAAAAGGCACCTGAAGGACCCTCTGGTAGAGATGGGCACTCTAATCAGTGACAAAGGGGAAGATGATTCCAGCAATGTCCAGAGATGAAAACCTGCTCCAGACCATCTGGATCTCAGAGTTCAATAGGACAATGACCCAAAGCACATGGCCAAGACCTCAAAGGAGAAGCTTCAGAATCGCTCTTTCAATTTCCTGGAGTGGTCAAACCAGAGCCCGGACTTAAGTTTGATTGAACATCTCTGGAGAGGTCTAAAAAATTGGCTGTTGAATGAATCCATCCAACCTTGAGAAGAACAGCAAAGAAGACTTGGTCAAACTGCCTAAAGACACGTGAGCTGGGCTGGTGGATTCACGTTCAAAAAGACCTGAGGCTTGAATTGCTGTCAAAGTTGAATTAACAACGTATTAAGCAAATGCTGCGAATGCCTACATGAATGTTGTTTCTTGGTTCTTCACATTGCCTCAGTTGTGGCAGAATTTAGAGTTTAAAATTTTTAGTTTAAGACAAAATTCCAGACGGACTGTATCTGTGGGGTGTGCTGAAAAAACAAGTCAAATTCGTGAAGGCCCCACCTCACAACTTGAATAAGTTAAAGCATCTGCTGTTAGCTATCTTCTTGGTGCCAAATTCCACAGCACACCCTCACGAATCTAGTGTAGTCCATGACGTAACAGGTTCAACACAATGATATGACAGCTCAGTGGATTTTAATGCGTCTTCTTGTTTTTGTAAAGACAGACGTGTCATGAGTCACCCCAAAATCAAAACAATACAACTAAAGAGCGTGTCTAAAAAGTTGAGCAAAGTTAATTTAATGCAACACCCTTTGACCTTTCAGGCCTGAGATAATCATCTCAAGAAAATCAATCTGTAACTTCATATGACACTGGAGACAAGAAACTAATGAAATGACATCAATAACAGAGAAAGACTGGGGATGCTTTTGATTTATTCTCTATCACTAACCACCTTATGTATATTCAGGTTTAACCCCTACCTGGGCTCAATTTTCAGAGTTGGGTGTAAACTCAGAGGGGAGCAATATTTGCAGCCTACGACATCCCATATATCAGCACACTGGGTCAATGTCAAAGAGAAAACGAAAAGAAAATAGAAATATTCGAGCCGCGCTGGGAGAGGACTCGAAATGAGGAAAATTTTCTTCTTCCCTTTTTTGTTCCGTCATTGTGCTTCAGAGCCAGTGACAGCGCTGATAACAGCCGCTGTGCCTTCCAAATGTAGGTTTTCCAAAAATGGAGAATTACCTTGATAGAGACTTCTGATATTTATAATGTAACCTTGAATAAGGACAATAGTTTAAGATATATTTTAGGCGGAGCCAATGAGGAGATTATAGAGTTGCTGGCTAACTTAGAGAACAAAAAAAGGAGGTGGCAGGAGGCAAAGACGATGAGCTTTTCAATTATGCAAATGTCATTAAGTGTGACAGAGAAATTCTGCAGTGCGAATGTTGATTTGTGGGTCAATCTGCATGTTGAAAGGAACAAAAAAAAAAAACATTGTTCTAAAAGTCCGAGTATTTGCAGCAGCATTCTGCCTCATTAGGTCATCAAAAAAATATTTGATACAACTGGAAGAAACACACAAGGAATTAAAATGTACGATTTTATTTACAGCCTTCATTTGTGATGACCACAAAGAGTTTAACAGAAAAAAGTTCCACCTGTCAAGAATCCAAAAAGAATCCGTTGAGTCCTCATGCTCAGAGTCCATCCTATTGTACCATCCAACAGACTGGCCTCTTGCTTCGGTTATGCAAATAGGCCAGGGCTTAAAAGCATTCCTGACTCCTTCTTACAAAATGCCTAAAGCGACACAATCATAAAATTCCATGTGTGTTTTGTGGACTGTAAAAATCCACAAAACACACTTGGACTTGATAAGCAAAAGCTTACTCCCCTTCTCTTGCATTTTGTCTGGTAGATTTTTCTACCGGATCGATCAGCGAACAAATTAGGGCTAATTTTATGAAACATAAGTCTTTAAGTCCTTTGATGCATACATTTTGTATATTACACATATATTGTAATTCATATGGCAGATTTTATTGTCTTGTTTAAGGTTTTAATAAACATAACACCCATAGACTGGATTTAATTGCCCTACATGTGTCTATTAGTCCTGTAAGAGATCACACAAGCCCAAAGAGGCAAAATGTAGGTCAGGCTGCCTTCAGTTGGAGTCGCTGAAGCTTTCAGCATACCCAAAGAAGAGACTCCTCCTGTACAGTCCAGCATGAAATGCAGTCATGTTGTTATCAGGTCTTTGCTCTAACATTTGAGTAGCACGTGTGTGTAGGTGAACGCACCTGTACAGGTAACATGTTCTCTCTGCTGAAACTCACACAGCTCTTGAATTCACAGCTAAAATCAAGTAACCCTCGTCCAGGGAGATAACAGAGCTCAACCTCAGAGGTTCTCTCTGTCATGTGGGACTGTGTGCACTTACTGTACGGAACCATTGGACGGTCTCTAAAAGTCATTGCTGGCAGAAATTTACTGCTGCATCAGGGTAACATAAATATTCATTTGTGACCTTGTTATGTTGCTGCTCTTAAAAAATCTGCTTCAACAGACTCGTTTGTATGCTCTTGTCACCGAGAAGGCATACTTCACACTGATATCATTTTGTCTATATTGATTCACTTTCTACTTTAATAAGATATGGTAGCTTCATTTTACGGCAGTGTTTTGGAAATAAAGAAATGCAAAACAAAGTGATGATAGAAATAATTCATTGTATTATTTTTGCCACTGTACGTGACTGAGTAGGATATTGTTCTGTTTCCATTGCTACCCAGGACTACAGTGGTTCAGACACATTGCTGTCAGCACCACAACCATGCAAAGTTGGTGCTTACAGAGACATCAACTTTACATGGTTTCTGTACTCATCGTAGAGCTGAGACTCGTCCAACTGTTCAACAACATCCGCTTGAATACAGACTGCAGAAAAACCACAAGAGCTGGTTCTGTTCGACCTCAGCGCAGTTTTTGACACTGTTGACCATGATACATTATTGAAACCGCTGGAGAATTGGACAGGACTATCCGATCCAGTACTCAATTGGTTTGAATCTTACATGTTTCTTTGTTTTAATAGGTAACTTCTCATGGAAGTGGACAGAAGTGACATGTGGGGTACCACAAGACTGACTCCTAGGGCCCCTCTTATTTAATATCCATATGTTCCCACAAGCGCGGGTTATTACAGGAAATAAGATTAGTTAGGAAGATGGAGCAAATCACCCCAGTTCCCAGAATAGACTTTAAAATACTGTAGGTAGTTTATAAATCAAAAGATTTGTAATCAATACATTACAAATCTATTGTTGTTGTACCAGCCTTCCAGATCTCTAAGGTCTTCTGGTTCTGGTTCTGCTCTGCATTCCCAGAACCAGAACCAAACATAGAGTAGCAGAGTTCAGCTACTATGCACCACAAATCTGGAACGGACTTCCAGAAAAATGCAAAACAGCCGAAACATTAAGACTAAAAACCCACCTTCAAGAGTTGATTTTTAATCATAGTAAATTAAAGATTGACCAACATATTTGATGTGTATTGGGGATTTTTAATGATTTAATGCATCAAAATTTAATGGTTATTACTGGCTTCTCAATTGCTGACTGTATGGTGTTTTTTTATGACTTCTTATTGTTGTATTTTTAAGATGTAAAGCACTTTGAACTGCCTTGGTGCTGAAATGTGCTAAACAAATAAACTTGACTGATCGATTGTTTGATCAACTGTGTCAATAAAAATCCCCAAACAACCAAAAACAAATAATATATCTGAAATAAAAACCACACACACCTGAAACCATAAATACAATGGAATAAAATGTCTCTGTAAACAAAAATGAGTTTCAAAAACATTAATCACTACAATGATTATCTGATGTTGTCTGTTGATTTATCACTTAACACCCAAATGAAACATTTGTTTGTGGTTATGATGCGGCAAAGTGAAAAAGGGGGCTGCCAATATTTTACGCAGTAATGGAATTAGATTTTTTGTTTTTGCTGTATATGTGAAGAAAGCACCGCTCGCTGTTGGCACACTAAATGCTCCTGAGGGTGAAATAACTTTAAAGAGTATGTGCAACATGGCTTCAGTGCAATCAGCACAGCAGGTTCTTAAAACAGCTTATGATTATGGAGTCAAAGCAGCAACCATCCCTTCTGCTGAAGAAATACTCCCCCACCCCAAAATCTGAAGAGCTTTTATGAATAAATCACGAGATGTTGTCTGAAAAATAGCAACGCATGACAGCAGAGACGCAATGTCAGCAATGTGACTGCGCTAGTGTAAAAAAAAAAAAAATCACAACAACTAAGAGTAGGGTTATATATGTCAGCTCCTGGCTGTGACAGCAATATTAATATTGTCGTATCCATACGGAAGAATGTTGAAATATTAGCAATGCTGTCAGCCGATTAAAATATTTAAGGACATTAATAACAGGCTGGCAATGTGATTAATCCCTACGCCTAACTTCAAGTCTGAAATATAAATATGCACGTCCCTCCTTCTGTCTCACTGCAACCAATTAAAATGCTAAATGAGCAACCGGCGAAAATCATGCACGTGAAATTTTAAGGTGATGTGTTACGATGCAACACAAGAAAGTTGCAATGTGTCCAACTTTTGTTGTTTCCCTGTGTGTCGAGTCCAAAACCTGCTACTTTTAGGTCAAAATAGGCAGTTCAATTAATCTGCATTATCTAACTCTTAGGCTGTTAAATTTTCAGATTAATCACATGCTTTACCGTGCGAGTAACCACGGTATACAACATAAACTTGTAGTTGTGGGACAGATGATACCGAAAACAAAGTTCTGCCACAACAAGAGCCGACTTGAGGAAAGTTTTTCTGAAACTCTAAACTGCTAATCTGACTTTACACATTACCTGACAAGGTGAGTCGTCCTCTTATTTATAGCTGCCCATAAAAGTAATTGACGGCTCTCATTTCTACACTAATATTCACACGGAAATACATTTACGCATCAATGCACTTAGCTCACCGTTGCGCGCTTCTTCTTCAGGCGTTTCTTCTTCCTCTTCCCCTGTGTGTGCGCCAGGCGGGGGTTGTTCTCCTGGTCTGACGACTGGTGCTGGTGGTGATTGTTCCTGCAAGACTCCAGGCTTAAGCCGTTGGGCAGTTTGGGAGGCTTCTTCTTGTGCAGGGGGCCAGCTTGGCTGTTTCTGCTCTCCTGGGGCGCCAATGTCATGTTCTTCTGTAAAGAAAGACAACAGCAGGAAGCTAAGTTAAAAAGAAAGAAAGAAACCACATTTGATTCTCCACAAAGCAATGCGTGTGACAGTACGAATCAGTCATAACAGTGGCCTTAGAAGACTCTGCAGCCGTCAGTGATTTGTTTTTCTATATCAGAAAAACTTGTTGGCAGACGGAGGAAAACTCATAAAAATCCATTTTGACATAAACCCAACGTCTCCAATGAGCATCGTAAAAGTTGTTCTAAAATATATTTATGGTGCAGAAAGGATTTAGATCCAGAGTGGAGGACGTTCTCCTGCAGAGAACGGGAGCAACAAAAATGTCCATCAATTTTCTCTCATTTTATTTCCTGCCCATTGGTTGTACAAAGACAGAGGAAAAAAGAGACTCCAGCTGCATTTAACCCAGAGCGACTGAGCATGAAACCTGATTCTAACGATACACAAGGGATTCCTGAGCTTGTTTATCTGCAGTGGAAATCACTTCCTGTCCACAACTGTGCATGCAGACAAAACAGACATCGGATGCTGACCGGAATTGGCCGGGTTTCAGCTCGACTGGCGCTCAAAAATCCAAAATTATGAACAACTTATACCTACATACCATGTCATTCTGACTCAGTGCATCTCAAATAGTGGAGCTTAGGAGTTAGTGGGATCAGACAGTAGAATCTTTTTTCTTTTTGCTTTTGTATTTGTAGTAGTCGTTTTTAGTGGTTGAACTTCAAACAGGTCTCAAGCCACTAGGTCGCAGCAGTGCCATAGGCCAGTGCCTATGATGCCAGGCACAACAGTGTTCAGAGCTGACGGAGGAGGAGAGATGGAGAAATTTGTGAAATGAAAAACGGCGGAGGTGACAGGAGGTTCACTGTGAATGTAAAATATTATTCACTTTTTGTTTAGTCTGATAAGCTAAAATATACATGATATCATTACATATTTTACACAAAATTGTTAAGCAATCCTTTACCATTTTGAAGAGGAACAAGTGAATAAAGCAGGCAAGCAGTGTTTACAGTAAAGAAAAGCTTTAAATATTACTGTGTTTAATTTAAAAATGCATATTTACGTGAATCATTTGTATTTTTCTCCTTTGAGATTCACACAGACTGAGCGGTGCTGATTAAATGTTATAAATCAAAAATAATAAGCTGAATTTCGGAATTGTTTTAAGACACCTTCATTTTTAAGTTATCGCAGCTCGTTTTATTGCTCTTTTGTATGCAGAATGCTGATGCCAGAAATGTACACAAAGGTTTGTACAGATAAATAACTAAATACTATCAGGTTCTCAATGATAAAGAAAATGTATATTCTCCAATGGGGCATTACAGAAAATAATCGAGAACCTGACAAAAGACTAAGTTAGCAATATTAAACATCTGAAAGTTGTCCCATCAGACCATCAGTTTCCAAAACACATGCACGAAACAAGCGCATGCAGGGTCAGTGCGACCCCGCCAGAAAACACAAAGTAAAAAAACCTACGTGATCTAAATGACTCCAGTGTCTTTTAAAAACTGCAGAAGGATAAAAGAAAGCTGTATTTCTGGCTTTATAGCCAACTGTAGCGAAGGCTGGATGCATAATGAGAAAGTTGTTCTATTTTATTCTTTTGAATGTTTGACCTCTGTAATGGAACGTGCTGAAATTGAAATGCAGGCGGCTTTGTGGAGACCTCTGAGTTGAAGTAAAGGTCAGCATACTCTAGGGCAGAGCTCAGCAACCTTTTGCATCTAAAGAACCATTTTCGCCGTCGTTCCTAACAAACAAGGCTTGTTTAGAGCCACAAAGTCTACTTGACCTACACGAGAAAAAGAAACATATAATACATACTATATGGAACACATGGATCAATGTCTTTTATTTACTGAAAATGAGAACATGAACAGATATAAAGCACACAGTTTTCAGCCGAATGACACAAAACATAAAAGAAAAGTTTCTTTTGCACCTTAAGATTCATTCTGTGCAGAAGCAGCATAAAACAGAGAACCTAGCCTTTCTGATTGCCTTTACATGTGAAACCTTTGCACATTTTCAGCAAAATCTAAGGAACAGAAAACCCTCATTATTCTAATTCTCAAGAAAAGATGCTAAATACAGTTTAAAATGTGCAATTTTGTTTTAATAAATCACAATGATTCCGTTTTACTGTGAATGCTTTCCAACATTCACTGAGACCTTATCTTCAAAATATAATTTATGAGTGCTCATGGCAGAAAATGTAGGAAAAAAATAATTTTAACACCAATAATTAAAAGAAAAATCAGCCAACTCGGTACACGTTCAGTTTTATAAATCACATTTTGTTGCACAAACTGTACTGAAAGGAGTGTGGATGATAGTCCCCGCTGGGAAATTTTTCATTACATCAGGTGATCCGGGGATTAGTTTTTTAGGGTCAAAATTCACTTTGTGGAGTGAAATCTGGTAAATTTTTGACAGACCTACCAGTACAACAAAAAGGAATCACAAAAGAAGCTTTAGTTTTATGTTAATTTCACAACAGACATCAGATTTTGGTGTCAAAATAACCACTTGGACTTCTTCATGGAGTTTTGTTCACTTGAGTAATGTGCACAACAGTCAGTGGTCTAAAGCAGCAGACGATGCCAACATCTTAAGTCGATGGCTGACAGGCATCACAGTGGTGAGCCAACATCAACCCTTACATCAGGCGCACTTAGCCACTTCCACACCATTTTTAATTAGCACAGATGGCCAGGCAGCACTGTAAAAAATACAGCTTTATTGCATTTGAGCTGCTAGTGAATGCATAAAAAAAAAAAATCAGTTATCTGAGGACGCTGAAGTTATTTAAGGTCTAAAACTTGTATGAACAGGCTCATAACACTGACTAGCCTATTTACTACAGCCACGACACAGGAGTCAATTATAAGTTAGCTTTGAGTGGAAATTCATTTAGAAGGTATGGAAGTAAAACTGCAGTAAAAATAAACATTTCTGTGGAAAAATATTCTTAACATAATCAGCATGACAGGATGAGAGGTGGCCAATCAGAACTGAGGATGATGAGGTACAATAACAGCATTGGAAGCATCCCAGACCCTCCTGCCGTGAGAAGTCATCATCTATATTAGAAGCAGAGGTGACATCATGCCACTCTGTTATATAGAAGTCACCATGAAGGATGTAAGGATATTTACCACTAGCTTTAAAGATCGACAAAGTTTATATTTTAACCATCTGTGGCAACTGACAATAGCAATTATTGCAGCTACTAGCATTAATGACAACACAATCTGGCAGTGTAGATTTCACCCAAACACATTTTAAAAATGTCAACCTTTACAAAATATAAATTAAACGGCAAAACTGTTGAGCCTAGAGACAGCACCCAGACCTTATCTTGTAAATTAGCCATCTTTATGCAAAAACTACCGCAGATGAACTCGTAGACACCTAAACAAAAGAGCAAACAGAGAAACTACTTCTCTATTTTAGAAAACATGGGAGTAGTTGCTAACTAAGGATTTTGCCCCCCAGTGTTTTGGCACATTAAATTTCATGAATAGCTGTGGTCTGACAATTTAGTTTAATCATTGTTCTATTTTTTTAAACTGATGAACTAAACTTAGATGCAGGAAGTAAATGCTACATTTTAGTCCCACCTTCCTTTTTCTCATAGTAAATCAAAGACAAATAGATCTGAATCATGGGGGGGGGAAGAAATGAGATCACAAAACGCATGTGAATGTAGAAAATGCCACGTTTACATTCTGTCACTCAAACTCAAAGCCCCTTTTACCCGGCAGCAGATGAAACGGTTTTGATAAACACATTTGTACAGCGCAGGTTTGATGGACTGTCAGAAGACCAGGAACTGACTTGTGGAAGCAGCAATGTTACAGAGTGGAGGAGAAAAGCAGAAAGCAATCTGACTTAATTTAGACGGCTGCATGCAGGTCTCACAGTCACAGCATGACTTGAATCTGATTGAGGCAGCCGGTGGTGGCAAGAAGATATCAATAACCTGATTAAACACTAGATAGAATGTTATCATTTTTGGACCAGCAGCACTGTGCATGTTGAGAAATGCGCTAGTATAAGTCACTGCGGGTAAGTTGAGGAAATGTCCATAACTGTGACCCGACTGGCAGTGTGGGTGGCCTATCAGGGAGACTTCCTAACCAATACAGATATACTGTATGTGGTTTAGTATCAGTTGATACAGAAAAACAAGTGCTGGACTTACTCAAAATGTAGGTTTTTTATATAAATACAGACATGAATGTACTGAATTACTAATTTATTTAACAACTCGGCACCATTACAGCACATTTAAATACACCACAAGCATCACAAGCTTAGTCAAACACGTAAAAAAGACAACTTTAATTTGTTCAGGCAGAGCGACAACAACCAAGGAGAAATAGATAATAAAGAAACTAAAACTGAAAACAATAGGTTCACTATTTTGGTCAAAGATGTAAAAAATAAACTGCAGCAAACTTTCACCAATACCCAATCTAGAACTTCTTTCAATATTGGGACCGATACTGATATTAATATCTGATCGGTGCATTTCTACCACCTACAGCCCCAATTTTGTTCTGTTGTTTGACTCAAAATAAATGACACCTGAATCCTTCACTAAACCTTTGATCCTGTAACAAACTCAATTTATTTCAATTTACTCCCAAAATTTACTTCATCTCATTCTACACAATGCAGGTGCTTTGTCTGCGCTGATAAAGAGTCACTCACCTCAGCATGTCATATGTTTGGAGTGGCTCCAACTGAGAACCAGATAATTCTGTTTATAGCCTTTTCACCACCTCATGCACCCACATTTAACACTGAACTTTCATCTCCATTCATGAATTGGAAAAAATAAAATGTAGTACTACATCACAGTAACACACATACTCTATAGAGATAATATTTAAAAAAGAAAATATTTCTTCAGCATGTTTTAATCAACTTTTAACTTGTTTTTAGATGCAGTCATCTTATACAATCTCTATCTTGGATCAACAATGATTCCATAGCAGCTGTAATGACAACTGACTTTGACTGCCTTTTTATTTGACATCATAATGAAAGAGTTATCGTGATAATAGCAATACTACTACTAATAGTTTCTATTTTTGCTTTTATGCTTTGATTTAAATATTCAGTTATTTCTTAAAAGATTTCTAAAACTTGACCTTTTGTGAGGGAGTTTTGCTTCTGTCTTAACACCTGGATTCCGTTCCTTACACAGATTCTCTGTATTTATTGGACAAAAAGGAAAAAAGAAAGATGAGCCAGAGTCCCATCAAATCCTAGCTTCAGCCCAGCAATTATACCACGTAGCCCAAAGTGAACTTCAGAGTTGGCAGACGGTGCATACAAGGAATGAAATCACAGCCAATTTTCCATTATACACAGCTAAGAATAAATCCTCCTCTACTCTAAAACAAGCAGTTGCTCACTGACAGACCACCCTGAAGTATGCTTTGTGTCTCTGCAGAGCATTATTTCACCAGCATTACTGTTGTCAAGAAAGAAAAAAAGAAGAAAACATGGAACAGAAGCGAGTTTGAAAGGCGTGCTACAAACACTGACTCATGAAATCATTTCTGAAAGCCTCGATTCACTCATAGAAAAACAAGTGCATGCATCAACTAATCTCGTTTGCCTTTCCGCCCACTCTCATCCAAGGCAAATAATGCAACATGACATGCATTGTCGGAACAGAAAATAAGAGAAAACTTATGACGGGACTCAGAAAGAATCGCTCGGCGCCAACACTGACAGCAGCGGCTGTGCACAGAGACGATATTTGGCGGCGTTAAGTCTGAATGTTTACCTACAGGAAACCTTGACAAATTAAAGCCAGAACAGACAGACTTTTAATTATCTTTTCTATAAAGCTAAATTAGGATGAATGCAATTACATTTAAGGTCAGCAGACATGCCCGCGGCGTCCGTGTGTCCAGGTGTTGAGTGAATTATTGTCTCTCAGAAAAAAAAACACACCCATCAATGTCTATAATTGACAATGTTGAAAACACAAATGAAAAGGAAAATAAGAAAAATTTCAAAGCACTCTGTTGAGTCTGTGTTATATGTTAGATTCTGATGAAACAGGAAACATGTTTAAGACACAAAAATCATCATAGGTGATTGGTTACAGTTTTATTTTATGATGTCTTCATCATGTATTGGCGTCATCGATCACAAGGCTCCCCACTTAAGTTTTGTCAGGTCAGACCTCGCTGCGCACCTTGAATACAATCAGTGCCACCATGATTAACTGTTTTTAAGTGAAGTCACTCATTTTTGTTCATTTTTTTTCATAATCCACGGTAATTGTAAGTGTAGCACGTCCAGCTTCTGGTTTTTCCACTTTGCGTGTTTAGAGAATCAGACGACGTGGAGTTGGTTGGGAGCAAAGCGAATAAGACGTGTGATGTAAACCGATCAAATGTAAAAATTCATTTTAAATTAGCATTCAACATTTTATAGAGACGGTCAGAAACGCTTGTGCTTGGGGTTGCAATCCTAAGATTTAAAACGACACGCAACAGCTCTTCTGTGCTGCATGCTAGCCTGTGAATCTAAGTTTTAACACCAAAGCAACATATTATTGGTCTAAGGACATTGCCTGATGAAGATACAGAAACAAAGCTAACCTTTGTTAGGTAACCTTATTGTGGTTGAACTAACAAAAAAAAAGTCACATGCATTTGTCCAATCAAAGATAAATACACTGATAAAGGTAGATAAAGAGAGGAGAGAGGAGTATGTTAACTCCAACCATCTTGTTGAGCAGTGAATTGTCTCTAATGCCTCAGAGTCCCTGCCTGATTATCACATTTCCAGCCTGTGGTTAAGAGCATTAAGCCCACTCTAAATGGTGAGTCAAACACATTATCAGAAAATTCACCGCTGTTGTTTCCCATGATGCAATCAGTTAGAAGTTCAGTTCGGAGCGTTGAACTGCTGCCTCTGTGTGTGTAAGGGTTCACGCCTCGCCAAGCAGGAAGCACCGACTCCATCTCTCGTAGCTCCTTAAGCCCAAGCCTTGATTTGATTGCAAGTGTGCACAATTGACTTTTAGATACCAATGTAGAGGATGAAAATCTTTTATTTTTACCATTTCGTGTGGTTGACAGATTAAAGGTTTAGAAAACATAAGAGTCAGTGGGAGGGAAAAGGGCTCAGAACAGTATAAATGTCGAGATTCTTTAAGCTCAACAGAATTAGTGGCTTCACGTTACTCCGACCATCCATATAGGTGGTCCTACTGCCTCTAATTTGAACTCAAATTAGACTCAGTTTGTCGATGTTTTCACCTTTTTTTTTCTGTCCAATATCCCATTATTTTAAAGGATGTTTCATGTTAAAACTCGTTGTGAACTATGTGGGTGTAGAAACTGTGTATTTAACGCAACAGGCAGAGTGAGGACTGATGAGTTCATACTGACTTTATGGGTCCATTGTCTCCTCCACTGCACACACAGATTCTCAGAATCTGACACGCTGAAGATTACTACTACTAGTAGTATTTTGTCAATTTCGCAACTGTTTCCGTTAAGTAAAAAACCCAATTAAAATCACACGTGAATAGGTTTGTCCACGCAAAAAGTTGTTAAAAAACATCATCCTCCAACTACTTGCTGCTGTCGTCTTCTTCCTGGTTTGTGCCAGTGGCAACATCCAGTTGTTGATCACGCAACTCGGTTGATGCGCAATAGTGTTTCCACTGCAGTTTTGCAAAATAAACCAACTTCAACACAACCAAAAAAAACAATCACCTCATCCTAGCGCCAAAACTTAATATATATATATATATATATATATATATACGTATACATATATATATATATATATATATATATAATATATACACTGGTGTGTTTGCATTAAGCACATTTATTTTCGAAATGTCAAATTGCGCAATTATGTGGTCAATGGAAGCACAGCTACAGTTATATGTCCAGGTCTAGCCTTGTTTTGCGTTTCCATTTTTATTAAAGAACATTGTAAACTTGTATGTCTGGATGCCACAAGGTTGGTCGTTTCAATGGAAAATGAATGGAAAATGTATTTATAGTCCTTTAAGCATATACATCCCTACGAGGCTTTTATCCTAGAGCAGTGTTTATTCATGCACTCACACACAGACTGGTAGGCAACTTGAGGTTAAGTGCTTAATTGTTGGATTACGCTCTCAGTGTGGTCGCATTATCTTAGTTCAACACTTCAATCTCGTTTCCTGTAACCGAGGAAGGGCTGAGGGCGTACAGAAGCTCGTCTTTTTCAGAACAGATGCATAATGATGAGCCCTGAGTGAGAGCTCATCAACTTATTTTAAACATCAAAGTGATATAAGTCCAAAAAATAAATAAATATATATATGGTGCCATGTAGCATCTCTCTTTGCACTTGTAGATGAAACAGGAATTAAATGAGGTAAAGTAAAAAAATAAATAAATAAATAATTAAATGATCGGAAGACAGCTTTCCAGACTCGGTTCAAGGAGTTCTCCTGGGAACTGATTAGAAAATAATTCAACATATGTCATTTATTCTATCGATCCAAAACAGGTTTAGTGACAACAGTCAAATTTCTGCATGATAGCTAGTGCATCTCCTAACTGAGCTGAGTCTCAGAATCGTCGTGATGTGACAGATCATTTGTGAAAAGATTGATCTCCTCCACCTGTAAGCAAGCAGGGGGCAGAGGTAAGGAAAAAGATGAGCAGCGTGCACATTACCATGATTGACAGCGTTAAGACCGTCCTCCTTGCTCTGATAGGTTGTTGCTAGTCAGCACCAGGAGAACTCGGAGAAGGTAGCTTTACTTTAAACCATCTCACCCTACACAGACAATCTTTATCAAACAGAAAATATTTCTACTGTACATGATAATAATAATATATAATTAATAAAATAATAATAATAATAATAATAATAATAATAATAATAAAATTTAATTTATAATGCACTTTTCATTAATAAAAATCTCAAAGTGCTAATGAAGAACGTAACTCCTGTTCAATTCTTTAAGTGTTTTAATATTCTGTTTGCTACTGCAGGCTAATTCATACTACATCAATCTATTCCTTGTCATACAGTACTATGATATCCATCCATCCAAACAGTACATTTGTTAAATAAACCAATACAACCATTTCCCTAAGGACGACTTCACACATGAAAATACTACATTCATCAGAGCGCTTACACTTGCATAGGGATTTGTTTAAGAAATCCAAACCAAACAGCAATTACATCCTTTCTGCTTCATAAATGTTTAATTGAACACTTTCATCATCTGTTGCTGTATACATATATAAAAAAAATCTGTACTGTTTTCTTGCACTGTATTTTACATTGTACTGACAGCACTTGAACACAACGGGTTATCCTGTCTACAAACATCTGTTGTGTTTGGCAGCGCTCCGCTTTCTGAGTGCACACATGATTAAGGCTGACTGGAGTAATGGCAGCAAGCGAGGAAAACACAACTGACTTGTCGAAATAAAGCAAAGTGACACCGGCAAACACTTTCTGCATCAAAGACGGCAACAACGTGGCCTGAATAATCGGGCGGCGAACGAGAGGTTGCGCGCGGAGTGACAAAGCAACAGCCAGGCCTGTCAAAGTGAATCATTCGGAAAAATGACGCTTTTGCTTTCTAATTTACTCTGTGTTGGCACAAGCAAAGTGAGGAAATGTGCTTCTGTACGTTTGTGTTGATGACACAGCGTTATGTTTGAGTACAAAAAAAATCTGTTTGCAGCAGAACGGCAAGTCTGCAGTTCCTTCTGCCGAGCGCGGGACTTGATGAAAAACAAACGTATTCAGTACGGACGATGAGAAGCCACAACATTTACCCTGATGAAATAAAGATGAGGAGCAGACACAGACTGTCATCCTCATGCATTTTGGTTTTTTTCTCCATGGTAATCACTGAGTAAGGAAAGCAGACAGAATGGCTTGTCACTGGCTGCACAAACACGGAGACCAACACAGCCTCCAACACTGCTCTGGTTTATTATTTCAGCGGCACAAACAGGTAAAGTTTCTTAAATATGCATGTTTCAGGTGCCATGTTTTCTACTCCGCTCAGGACAAACAAGAACAAGCGTGTGGAAATCAGTCTCCAGCCCAGTTGCATTTTGGGATGGACTTTGAAGTCATCTTCCATGGTCAAGATAATTGCACCTAATTGCCGACAGATGTGGTGACTAATGAGGAGGAGGTTCTGTCCCTTTGTTCAGCCGTCCTGAGACGACAGCTCGCTCTCTGTTCTTGAATAATTCCAGTTACAGCAACATTTATCTCCTCTTTGGGATCAACGGAGCCTTTATGATCTGAATTCAGCAAATCAAACAATTAGAATAATGAGAAATATTAATGGTAATAAACAGAAGCAGCCTTCATGTTAGAAAAAGGACATGGGCATAACCATTAAAACATCAATGTTTAAGTTGCCGTCTGTTATGACCATCAGTAAATGTAACTGTGCTCCGTTGTATCTCGTGTTTTAAATAGACCTGAGCCAGTTCTGCTCTGTGATTGGCTGCCACTCACCTTGTTGTTTCACACTAGCTGCTCCTGCTGATTGGACTGACGTCACAGCCTCTGTGAACCAATCAGCTCCGCCTTCTGCTCACCTGTCTGAATCTAGGCAGTTGCAAAAAATAAGTAAATTGCCACTGAAGCTCTGACTTGATGCATTAATTAAAATTACTTAGGTTTGTTCTTAATGTAGTATCAATTATTATATTGCATCTATATCTGGTCTCATTCAAAAATTGATTATAAAAAAAGATGTTCCTCCTTATATATCCATATTTGAAACAAAGATATATTAAGTGATCATAACTGTTTTATTTATTTTATTTTTGTTTTTATTTTTTACGGTTGATGACTGGTCAGTTAGAAACTCAAAAATCTGATCTTTTTCTAATCAGTGAACTCATCACATGTGAGCAACTCTTGATGGGACACTCTTCGGTGTGGATGGCGTCACTGCAGTGAGACGATGCAAAAGTTAGCAATTATTACATGACTGCAAGGCGTCTTAAAAGTAATTCAGGACAAGTTAAAGAGATGTAAGAGACGGCTCATTTCCAGCTGTTAGCGGCTAACAGGAAGGCTAAACAGTACAAAAATCGCTCTGTTATATATTCTTTTTAACTTTCAGCCTCAGCTATGAAACATGCAAACCCTGGAAATGCTGACAGTTTTGTCAACATTTCCAATTCTATTTTCTCTACAGAATACAAACAGAGACTTCAGCTTCAGCACCGCTAAAGCTGCCAATGCTAATTTCTGTTATGAGATGAGAAAGGCATTTTAAAATGCCAACTCTGCAATTGTTTTGTTTAAAAATACTAAAACCCTGATTTTTTTCCCCAACTATAACATCAACACTTATAATATCAACACTTACTGACCACTTATGACAAGAAAATCATAAAATGAATGTTGCCCTTGTGTCTTCTTGTGCTACATGACCTAAAGAGAAATCGGATAAAAATCAGCATCGACAAATCAAATCTTTGTAAAACTTAAATGAAACCATCACTGTTGGTTAAAAAAACCCAGCTCTCTCCTGAGATTTGGAGTCAGGTGAAATAGAAATACTTGATTTTATTCAAGCTGTGTCTTTGTAGTAAGAGCTCCCATTCCCTCTTATTCCTCTTTTCTCCCCTCCTCTGCCACTATGATTTATAGCAGAAAATTGACTCGGGGAGGGAGAGAATAGCAGGTGGTGCTTTAGTCTACCTGTCCTGAGAGCTTTCCTCCAACATGCTGCGAGAAACTGAAGATGCAATTTACAGACAGGGAAAAAAGAAAAAAAAAAAAGTCACAGCAAATAGTTTAATTAACTATTAACTACGGTGGCCAACAGGAGAAGGTGGGATTCAATCAAGCCCTGATGTCTCCGTCAAGCCCAAAACCAATCAGACTTCCTCTTAACTTTCTGCTTTCATTCATTCAGAGGTGGAGCTGAAAATGCACCAAGTCGGGCCTGAGTCCTGAGACAGCCGAGAAGAGAAAGAAGAAAAAAGTTTGATTCTACACGTCTTTTGTGTGGCACCGCTTCTTACTCCAGAACTCCTCAGATCGACGACGTAAAGTTTCAGACAGGACGCCAAGGCTTCAGACAAACTGATCCACGTTTCTAAGCAACTGAGTACAAAAAAAACATAACAAGAGAGATCATTAAATTGGACCAACGCTCGCTGAGTTCTTTGTTAGCGTCTGAGCAGCTGTTGGCCCCGACCCCAGCGAATGCAAATAGACGAATTAGACGAAGCCGAGCATCTGAATGATCGGAGTGATTTATGAAGTTATAACAACTTGTGACATGTTCTTTTAAAGTAACTGTATGCATAATTTCAAGTTGGTTATGTAAATCATTAAAGACGGGCTCCATCTGATCCGATGGTGACCGGATGCCGAGGTCATTCTTGGGTCTTCATCCTCTCATCCAAATGCTTTTGGTTCTGTGTTCCTGCGTGACATATTTGGATTGATTTTCACCGAGCAGTGGAAGACATCAACAACTGTTAAAGTCATAATAACTAAGGGGAAAAAGTTCAGATCTCTTCAGGGGAAAACAAACTTATGACAACAAGAGAAAAGCTGACTAAACTACAGACAAAAAATGTTAACCTCCATTTGCAATAGAACGTAGCGGATTAGAAAGATCAAGAGCTTGTTGTAGGACTTTGATATAAGGTCACAATGCTTATAATTTTATACTGTTTTTGGATGATACTGCACCAACGCACACGTCAACAATATGAGCCTCACCACTTACTCCCGTTCGACACAAATTTCTAAAAGCGCAGCTGCAAAGTCGGAGTTTTGGTTCCGCTTTGAGAGATTTACTTTCAACGAGACTGATATGAGAGCATGTATCTTTATGAACAAAATAACCTGTGGTGTGTGTGTGGGCGTGTGTGTGTGTGTTGTGTGTGTGTGTGTGTGTGTGTGTGTGTGTGTGTGTGTGTGTGTGTGTGTGTGTGTGTGTGTGTGTGTGTGTGTTTACAGGCTCGCTCAATATGTCACTGGTTTGAGTCTGGGCCTGTTGACCTTTGCTGCCCTCTCTCAAAAAAAACCTTTCCCTGTTGACTTACTGTCAAATAAAGGCCAATAGAGACAAAAAAAATCCTTTAAAAAATAAATAAAAATGAAACCACAATCACAAACTGGTGTTTTTCACCCAGGGTACTCCTTGCAAATACTGAATTTGTTTGGGTGAAGAACCAATCGCAACCAGCAGAGAATGACCAAACAAAATGGAAGTATTTAGGAAAACACAAGAAAACCTCAGATTTGAATACTGTATCTCAAGAAAATTTAATGAAGCCTACAAATGTGCTCTCAATGTTGTCCATTTTAATTTCTGTTACCTTTACATGTATGTAACCAGCATTACACAGCCTGTTCTTCGCTCTACTCACCGAATACCTAACTAGGATTTAACTGAAATGCAAAACAATAAGAAAATATATTTATTTCAGTTGTATTTGATTTGATTGTGTTTGACTTTTTTAATACTCTTTAGCTGGTTTTCAAGTACTGTCAATTATGTTCTCCAACAACACATAATTACAGAGTCATATTTCCAGTAAACTTTAAGATTTTTTAACACAAAAGGACAATTTGGGCCGCTGTTGGACTACCCTCAGAAATCCATCTACGTAGCAAGTTTTCTGTTGTTTTTTGATTGATAAAAATAAAGAATTGTTAAAAAATTAAAGAAAACAAACAGAAAAGATGCTTAAAAATATCCCAGACTTAAGCAAAAGACAAAATGAAACTGGATATTAATATGAAGGTAAACAAAAGCATAAATCTTTTTCCTTGTTACAGCAAAGAAAAGCTATTTAGTTTTCCCATAAGAGCTTAACAGATTACCACATTTCAGTTACAGTTACGCTAAATCAATGAAGGAAGCACCGGCTGTGCGCGCATAACTCCGTTTCCTGCTTTTATAAAGACTAAAGAGACTGAAGGCTGCAGATTCCTGCCTTATTTATAGCCTGCAGACGTTAAAGCTTACAGTGGAAGATGAGAGGCAGACATGCCGCTCCACAGGTAACAAGAATCCCTGTAAAAGAAAATCTCCATCTCCCACAATGGAGGAGGAGGACGAGGAGGTTTGTGTCAAAGAAAAAGAAAAAACAAAACATTAGTTCAACTCATATAATGAAGTTCTCAGAATAATGAGCTGTTGCTATGCCGGCGAGTTGCTGTAATTGCCGCGACTTCCTCACACCTAAGCATTCCGAGATCAAATGAGAGAAAGCGAGCCATTTTTAAGAACGTAACTGACTTCTCTTTTTTTATTTTTTGATGGTACATTTTTTATATGCAGCGGGAGAGGCTGCACTGGAGCTGCTGACGCTCTGCTGACACGGTAATCAGATGAGGAGATGCAGGATGATTCACAATGAGGCTGCAGGAAGAATTCAGCGACATTCCCATTTTTTATTTCAAAGAAACACAAATTATTCGATTTAAACTGTGCGTTGGATGCACAAGCTCAACAGTTTGCAATTCAAAATGACATCAAGACAGTGATTTGTTAAGAACTCTAGTTTTAATTAAGGTATTTTGTACAAATAAAAATCAAAGAACTCAGCCAATTCCTTTCAGCTCAGCACAGAACCATGAGGATTATTGAAGGTAAGAGGCTGACAATAAACTGTAAACTCCTAAGAGCCTGAGTCAGTTCTTAGCACGAATAAGTGGCCTCATTTCCACGTACTCTATCAAGCTCCTTGAATGACGAGAGTGTCAAAGTGTTTGTCTAACAGTTCAATGGCTGATGCTTCTTTTTTTTTACTCTAAAATGGCACTTGAATGCAACATATTCATCTTCATGTCTCTGAGGAAATCCTTGAGGACAGACTGCACCACTATCAGAGAGTTGTTTAATGAAGAAAAAAACAACTAAGAATCTCTCAGGTTTTGTAAAGAAATAAATCAATGTGTGTTTTTATTTTTGGGTTTTTTTTAAACACAGGAAACTGTGCCAAGAAGACTGTCATGACTCTGTAAGAAATTATATTTATCAGCTGTTTTTCATTAGATTCCCTCAATTAGATAAAATACCCCAACTCCAGTCTGTGCTTTCCAATGCCATAACCAGCTAGAGCCGATACACAGGATGAAACGATTGTGTTTCATCCTGCAAAGTTGAGTTTTTGGTAAGAGCACGCCGATCGCAGTTTTCTGTCCAATCCCTGATTTTTAACCATTCCAGACCGAGAGGAGCGCTGAAGATCCAGTCAAATTTGCAGTAGCGCAAATCTGCCACATATCGCACTATCTGAAAAATTCTCCTTTTCTGAAAGGGGAGACGTTGCACTTTCCAGTCAATATTGGGTTATTACGGTAATTTTACTACTCGCCGTAGCAGGGAGTGAGATTAATCTGAGGGGCGCTCTTTGAATAGATGGTAAACTGCAAAAATAACTCGCTACATATGAAAAGTTCCAGTTGTTATGGATAGACTGGCAAATATATATTTATTTACTTGCAGGACATTTAAAGAACTGCGCGCAATAAAATAAGCAAAAATACCCAGGCGGACATTTGAAACTTGGATCATAAAGGGTTAAAGTAATATAGATCTTACTACAGCTATACGGAGATAAATGTGTAGCCAGCTCATCATTCTCTTGATCAATGCTCGGTTCTGTCCTCTTCTCCCTTGTTCTGCTAGAGATCCACCTAAAATGTTATCACATTCATTTCAGGGTTGTTTTTTTAAATACTTGACATCATCTCTAAAAATGCTACAACCTCCTGCTTCAGTAAAACCAAATATACCTTAATATACATTAATAAGCACAGTGGGAACCGACTGTTTGTGGAGAATAATTTTCTATATTTCACACCTGTTTAAAGCAGCCTGCTCCTTTTATGGCCAAGTGTCTGAGAGACTGTGTGTTTTGTAACGAGGAAACCTTTGCTCTTTTCAGACAGAGGACACTGTTCTGTGCAGCCAGGCCGTCTTTGGGCAAAGCAGGAGCAGAAAAATGACTTTCATTGTCCCTTCAGAAGAGAATGAAAGCTGCAGATGTAATAAAAGCTTTAGTTAGTGGCTCCCTCAGCGAGCCGAGATGTGCTGAGTGTCAGAAACCCAGGAGCAGTTTTTTTTTTCCCCTAAAGAACAACATTATCCAGTGTTTATTTCTAAGGGATTTCAACAGAAAAGTACACCTTTCTGTTCATTTGATAGCTGCCATAAAAACGGGCAAACACTCACTCGGCAGTGACTGAACACCGATCACAGAGCATCAGAGTTTTGTTGCATTAAACAAAGATCCCTCTCATCTCTGCGACACAAAAATCAATCAGTCAACAACAGCTGAGTTATGCAGCAAGTTCATTTTCAAATATTTACTTGCCAGATCTTTTTAAGATGTTCAAGAATGTTGTCTTCAAACAGTTTCAACATGTTTTTTTTTCTTTTTTGTTTCTAAAACCAGACAGAAGCTACAAGAAATATGAAACAAAACTAGTCAGAACCCTCAGATGTTATAGTTCACAAAATGGGAAAAAAACACACAAAAAAACCCAATCCTGAATCTACTGTTTTATTTACAGGAAAACAAAAGACAAAAAAATTGAAGGTATTTTAAACTTTAAGGTTGCCGAATTACCTACTTCTCATTTGTTTTGCACTAATTATGAGAACAAAAATCACACACACCCATTGCAGTGACAAAGAACAAAGAGTCTACACACGACGCGCCAATAACCATTAGCAGCGACGCTCACCACGGCGTCTACAGGCAGCGGCAGGGGAAACAAAGGGGTAAATAAACAGTTCTCTGTGCCAGTCAAGTTGAATGACACAGCAATCATTTCAGGCCACTGAGAACTAATTAGTTCACAGCAGAGGAAGGAAAACAGAGCGAGGCGCTCCTGCAGGCTTACAAGACGATTTCCAACCAGCAGCCTTCCCCTCTGTCCACAAGATCTGGTTTGAAATTCCCAACAACTACCTAAAAATATCTCTCCCACTTTTCTGTTTTTAGATCTTTTTTTTTTTTAAAGGGTGAACTCTTTCTGACTCATCGCTGGCTTAATTACAGTTCAAATGAGCTAAGACACATTCTGTTTTTTTTTACTAAATCACTCTTTGGAGAGAAATGAGGACCTTATTACAGAGGCCGTTGTTTGTCTGCAAAATCAAACTAGTTCCAACCTCGTCTCTACTCCAGTTGATTGGGCTTTAAATGTGTCGGAGAAATAAAACTGAAGTGCCAAACGCGGTTTCAATTTGAGTAAAAGCCGCTTCATTAAGGGTGTTTAAAGACAGTTTAATGGAAACGAGAATGTTCTTCTTTAGCGACTGAAGCCAAGACTTAATTAAGAGCAACTATTAAATAATTTCCCTTTGTAGTGATTGAAACAGAAAAAAATTGACTGATACAAAAATAATGCAGGTTATTTTTTTCCACTTCATCACTACTTCAGTGAGAGACGTCATTAATTACTATAGAGCATTTTTAAAAACACTTTGGCAGAATGAGAGAGCGGATGAAATGGTGTTACTAGCAACAGATTGTATTATTTTTTTATTTAATTTTGGACTGGAGAAAACTTTTTTTCCCACTTAGCCTCCATTCATCTTGAGATATGAAATTTTAGAAACAAAGAGAAAAACAAAAACCTGAACCAGCAGACACGATGTGCTGAAAAATAATGTATTTTTCTAATTCCTGACAAGCTCGTCATGACTGGTTATCTGTAAATCTTCTAGTTCTGGTCACTACACAGTCTCTCGTTACATATCCCCACACGTCTTCTGCCTTTTATGCAATTTAATTTTAAATAACTAATTCCCCCAAAACCGAAGCAGAAGCTTCTGTTAGTTTTACTACATCACCAGCTACGACTCAGGCAGGCGTCAGCACCGCATTATGATGAGCAGCAGCATTTCTACTGGAAAGGCCTCACCTCCTGTCAACAGATGAAAACCAGCTATTAAAACGTACTCCTGCATCATCTGCCCAGGATTTGAAGGGAATGACCTTGTAACTCCTCAAAGAGTCACTTTTCTGACATTAAGAAATATCACAGTGACCAATCACAGGAAAACAAGTTTGCAGAGATCGTTAGAAACAGACGACAGCAAGATAAAAACTTCTTTTCAAAGCTCAAACAGTCAGTGAGGGTTTGAGAGCACTAAAGTAATTTAGCTGTCAGCTCAAATACACTGCGCCTCCGTCTCTGTGTGATCACCGCTGTTCGTCAGATGAGAAGCAACTAAAAAAACTCCCAACAGTATTCTCTAGTCACTAAAAAACAGAAGATCTGAAGCCAACAAACACTGCAGAGCTGCTGTTAAATAAACAGCGGTGGTTGGCAGCAACTGAAAATACAGACACAATCAGACGGAGTAAATGCTGCTCAAACAATCTGGAAGTGTGTAGATAAACCACAGAGAAGGACGGCTGCTGCTCTCCTATTGAGCCATTTGAAAAGGCAAAGCATGCAGCTCCTCTGATCACCTGATCCGTTGCTGTACCTCCAGCAGCATTAAATGTGAATTGTATTATGAGTTAGTTGGATTTCTGTAGCAAAGTAAGAGATGGCAGAAAGTTTCCTGACCAGTGACTTCCAGTTTCTTGAACGTCTCACCTCCTGATTCAGATCATTACAGATTCAGATGTATTAGTATAATGAGAAAAACACAAAAAGAAAAAAAATGTGGTTCATGTTTAGGAATATAGCCAGTGGTTTTGAAACATATATTCCTTTTCATCAATTTCCCCAAGGATCATGTCGTAGAACCTTCAGAGACATATGAAGATAGTTACAAAGTCAGCCTTCTATCACCTGCAGGATGTTTCTAGGATTAAAGTACGTTCATAAATGGTAAATGGACTGAACTTATATAGCGCTTTTCCAGTCATTTTGACCACTCAAAGCGCTTTACACTAGACTCACATTCACCCATTCGTACTCACAAATGCTCACACATTTGTACGCCAATACGCAGATCGGTAGGCAATTTTGGGATTTTTGGGCTTGCATTTTTGCTAAAACCAGAGATGGAACAACCACTTCTAAAGTCCCTACCTTGGCTCCTCGTAGCTCAGAGAATAGACTTTGTCACTTTATAAATCACTGAATGCTTAGCACCCACATACATTAAAGACTTGCTATTCCATCAACCTTCCAGAGCACTCAGGTCTTCTGGTTCTAGTTTGCTCTACATCCCGACATGTAGAGTAAACAGATGTAACGTAAGGTGCTCTGGTCAAAAGAGACCAAAATTAAATCACTTGGCCTCAATACAAAATCCTACGTGGTGAAAAACAGCCTGAAGACGCATGAAACCTGGTGGTAATAGCTTTACCTATTGAGGATACTAGTCAGAGTTGATAGGAAGTTGGATGTAGGTAAATACAGGAAGAGAGTAAACCTGTTAGATTAGGTTACAAATACTGGAGATTAGGGCAGAGATTCATCTTCAAGTCAAACGAAATGACTTACAGACACAAAGGTGGATGTTTGAAAAACTATTTTTCTATGATTATGGTTTTCCCCTTTCAGTTAATGAAAATATGACATTTAAAAACACAATATTAAAACAGACCTATATATATATATAAATTCTGTTTAATACCTGCTTAAAGGTTATGTAAATCTGCCAATCAAAACTTAACAGGATTTATATTCTAATTTATCGAATTCAGCTGCAGAATAAAGCACATCCTGGTGCTAAAGTAGCTCAGTTATTTGTGAAACAAATCTCATAAGCCATCGATTGTTTGTCTTTGACTTCTACAATTATTAGATTACGTGTTTGTCTGTCACATAAATTCCCAATAAATAAAAAAAAGAAGACACGGCGAATATAATGTGACAAAATGCGAAAAAGAATTATTAATCATTTGCACGGCAACGCATACCGTCTCCTGCACAGATGAAATATGGCAGCCTGGGAACGGATCCAGAAACCTGACAAATGGGACTTGGAGTGAGGAGTGGAGTTAGGGACAAAGAAGAGGAGACGGTTCCGTTATGCTGTTCCCACAAGAGACACTCAATGATAGTCGATGTAATTAGTTTAAAAGAAAACAAAAAAAACTTATATGATCACCAGCAGATAAAAATAAATTTTTTCACTTTATTTTAGCAAAAAAAGTCGGATTTCTACGTTTCAGCTGGTGGCGATTTCAAACTCAGCTTTCAGAGCAAATTAAATGAACATCTCCATCATCATCTGTTTCTGCGGTTGTACACGAGATTGATCTTTACATTTTATACGCAATAGATGCTTGTGGGTGCCGAGTGGGCCACCACATCCCGACTTGGAACACAGTGTGCCTCAGCTCCACCGCGTTCATATATGTGGCTGCCTGCCTGCCTCAAAGCATTAATGTTGATGTGCTCACAGGATAAAGCAAGCTGAGCGGCACCAAGGAAGTGACAGCTTTTACAGCCTGTATGGAAGTGCTGGAAAATGCTCTACACGCCTGACACACAGCACACTGACAGGAAATATGGTTTGAGTTATATTCCCCTCCCCCCCTTTTTTTGCGACTAATAACCTGCGGGTTATTCCTCGGCATGCGCGGGGAAGTAGAATCTGGGGCATTTTTAAGGAACTGTCACTTTGTACTTCTTGGGTCGCCCTGCAGCACTGCCCTCTCTTTGTGGCAGGATGGTCTCCAGGGAGGCAAAACACTTCCAGACCAAAATCAAAAAGGCTCTGCGACCTTGGTGGCAGTCCATTCTGCCCCCCCACGCATCTACACCTGTCATTCAGGTGGTAGCTCCGGCAAAAGACAGTTTTCACAAGTGGTGACAGGCAGGAAGAGCTGCGGTGTTTCGCTTGCCCTCCTCTCACGTCGGAATCACAGCCACCGTATCCGGGCCGACCGCGCCGCAGTTCACGGCGAGAGCGGCGGAGGCCTCATCAGGGCGCATTGCAAGAAACGCTGCTGGTCCTGGTGAAATCTGTGTCACTTGTCAATCATCACTCAGGCGAAGAGGTTCCAAGCGGTGGCAGCTGTCAGAACATTCGGGAAAAGTTGAGTGCAAGATAGAGGAACAGCAGATAACCAACTGTGGTTTTGATTTAAAAACTATGCGCAAGTACTTAGAGGATCAAAATTTTAAATCGACGCCGCCGTTTTAATCTGATTTCCCTAAATAAAGTCCAGTGCCAAACATCATGAGGTTCAGCTTCCGTCAGGGCAACAACTCAACACCTATACTGAGGTTTAGATTAATCAATTAATCGATCAATGAGAACTTTTCTTACATGTCGTCTCAGTATAAAGTGATTTCCAGAAAGGTACAAAAATAAGTAGCTACAAAAATGACATTGGTTGAAGGACCAAGAGGTTGACATGAATATTCAAAGAATTGACTCTAAGAAAGTAAACGGACTAATAACAAAAAGAAGGAGTAATAAACAAAGATAATACAAAAAAAAATACAAAAATACAGACAAGTGAATTAGAATTGACATTCAGTTCAAACAACTGATGTAAAACGTGTAATCACAACAGAATAAAAAAAAAGAAAATAAGTATAGTAAACATGATCATTTTAAATATGAAGCCAAACTAAAGTGCAAAAATGACGTGTTTTTATAAGGTGAAGATAAATAAGGATGACCTTAATTACTAAAAGTGAGCTAAAAGCCAAACCAAAATCGAATTTTAAAAAAATCATCAGTGGTTTGTTTCTTTTGCTTTGAGGCTTGGTAAAGTCGGCTGTTCCATACGGGGGAGACAAATATGGCAAACAAGACTCAATAAAAGACGAAATATGGTTATATCAATTAAAAACAGTAGAAACTGTCTTAGCGCTACCTCAGAGGCTAATATATAAAGGCTTACTACCAGACCTGAGAGTACAACCAATCAGGGTCAAGGAAAATTGTAAAGCAGACTGGACTGCAAACACCAGCCAATTGCATGCCAATCTGCATTTTCTTTCAAATATTTTAAATATGCTCTTGGAAAAAAAAAAACATCAAAAAACACAACTTGTGTTTAGCTACAATTTAAAGTTCTTGCATATGATATTATAATTGCACTGATGAGCATAACAGCTTTATCCATCTCCTCTGAGAGTCAGATTCACTCCTGAACAGCATAAACCTATATTTGGATGTTTAATCATTTGTAAGCAGTGAGAGCAGTTTTATAAGCTGCAGTAAATTTCAATTTGGCTGTAATTATGTGTAACAAATGACGCTTGCAATATGAACAAGACATTAGTCTATGAGTGAGCGGGAAAAGGGGACGCAGAAGCAGGACAGGCCAGAGCAGAGGGGAAATAAATGGCTGGAATATCATAACCCTCAGGGGTACAAGTCCAAGAAGAGAAACAAAAACCCTAAACTTTAAATATAACTGTGTGCAAACAGTGACTAACGCGGAGCCGTGAAAGAGCTCTTTGGCTTTAATTCACCTCGTTATGGAGAGCAGGAGGAAATAGGTAGAATAGCCTTCAAACCAATGCAGACGTTGGTCACTTCAAGGCCTCTTTATCGCATGTGAGATTACTGATGTTTGGAGAGGAAAATGTTAAGATGACTAAGTGGATTTATGAGGAGGAGTGTGAGAAAGCAGGACTAAAAACAGCCACAGATGGACTGACAGTAAGTCCCAGAAGCATTCAGTGCCTCTACAGGCACTTGACATTTCATGCTCAAAAGAACTAATGAGATCAGAAAGAGAGAAAATGCACAGTATCTTTTGGTTGCCACGGCTGCCAGAAAGAAGGTATCTCTTCCATTTTCTACTCGACGGGTTAATTATTTTGGCATGTTCTATTTTCTGTCAATCAACAACGTGACCAGAATCAAAGAGAGCAATAATTAGTGGCAGGAAAACACACAATACTCCTTGGCTGTGCAGAGAAAATACTAGGAATCATGAGACACCTCAGTCAGTACTGAAAGTCTGAAACGCTGTCACATTAGGTTTTTTGTGAAACATTTTCCACCCCTTTTGTGATGTATATATAAGAAGGATTGCCTTCAATAAACAGACATTCAGTGTGGTGATCCTGCAACTTGAAGTGAAAGTTAGTACCAAAGACAAGGCCGATGCCTTTAGAAAGCAAAACGTAGCAATAATCTGAGGATGGTAATTCCATGGCCGACATGGCTAGATTTTATAAATGTCAGCTGATTTTCAAAACCTCTCGAGACCTAGTCTTTTAAAACTAGCCCCTTGTCATACGCTTTGCTTCGTCCAAAGGGTCTGGACTATCAGCTGTTGAGAAACGATTGCTTTCTGGAGGCGTGGACTGTGTTGAAGTTTTGAATTTTACCCAGTCACTAACGATTGGCCGTGATGTATGCAAGGCACCAGTTCAACGCTATGAAGCTTATCAGAAATTGCACTGTCAACAACCATTATACACTGCAAAGAGACGTGCCAATCAAAATAAACTGGCTGAAAATGATAACACTTATAAGCATGGAAAACATGGACTGAACGGCTTAGTTCACGTCCTCTGATGCCTTTCCTAAAACCACAGGAAGACTACAATTTAAAACGGTGCAAAAAATCGATATCGTCGGTCATTACCTCTCCTTCCGGCTCGCTGGAAAATGTGGGAATCCAGGTCAATGGGAGAAAGTCGAGGTAGAGCACTCAAGTGGGATTTAAATAAAGCAGAACTGTATTGGAAGGCATTGGCCAGGTTTCTCAAGACGGAACGTGAGTTCAGAGTAAAACACACGTGGCCAACTGGGAAGAAGCAAAGCCGATAGTTTGTGGGCTATTCTTAGAGGAAAATAACAATACAAAGTCTGACTTTCTAAGGCACAATGGAGTTTAAGTTTACCACAGAGAGCATAAAGACCCAAATAGTTTGGACACCTGAACATGAGCCCGATTAAGGCCACAAGCGAAAAAACTTTGGTCTGCAAATAGAGGTGTTTATTACTTTATGTGTTGCTGGAGTCTTCATCTCCCCCCATCTTTGATCTTGGGAGTTGATGTGCCAGAAAGATGTCAACAGAGGACATGCTTTGCATTTCAGGAAAAGGAACTGCATGCCAACTGCAAGGCACGGAGGTTGAAGTTTCAAGGCTCGTCGATGCTTTGGGCCCAACCAACTCACCAACGGAGTAGCCACATTAATGTCGACCGTAGTCACGAGGGTTGCTTGAAGAAATACAAGACCATCTTTAAAAAAAAGGAAAATAAGGATGCCGTCTCTCAGAGACAGCAGACGCAAGTAACATTTCAAAGAAGGCAGCTAACATTTTGGAAGTGCAGACCTGCAGAGGGATCAATGATGGAGCCTTCCAAGCAGCACACAGAGACAGCATGAGGCGGCGGCAGCGAGATCAAAGCAACAGAACAACTGTGAAGGCAGATAACATGGAAAAGCAGACAGATGTGTTTGTAGGAGGCTTTTGGAGCTCGAAACAATCGAAAACCAAGTAGCACCAAGTGTTTCATGTAATAAAAGAAAAAGCAAACAATGTCGCCGAATGTCAAGAACGACAGGATGAGCACCAGTCGTTTCAAACACACACACCGCGCCATCATCTGAGAATAAGTAACACACACGATGCTCAAAAAGGGGCAAGCGGAATCTAAAATAAAAGATCTGAGCCAATTCATTGGGTCTGGCTGCATTCCAGACGCTCACAGTCAGTTTATTCAGAAAAACAACGACAGAAGTGGACAAGGGCATGTGACAAGTCGAGCAGAAACATGGACAAACGGCATGTTTGTCCTTGACTGTCCAAAAAAAACCCAGCTGTGTCAAAAGTGAGCTACAACACACACTTATTGGCAAAATCATTTTAAGCATTCATTTTGATTTTTCTAGCCTTGAAAACTACTATGTCACCATGACAATAAAGAGTGTGCACTTACAGAGTGAACAAAATGATGTGCATTCAAATTCTGATAATTTTATTGCCACTGGAACAAAGCCTTCAATGACTACTGTTAAGGAAATAAGTAAGTCTTAAATAAGGTGAACCACTGAGTCAATCAAGAATGAATCGAAATGCATTTTGATTATTATTTTTTTAAGAAGTTAAGCAAAGAATATGAGCAATGACTCCCTTGGCTAGTACAGGAAAGTGAAGAAAAGATGAAGGTACAGCTTCACCAGCCCTCCTAGAGATTGGAGCAAAAGGGAGGATCCCATCAGTTTCAGTTTACTTCACAACTCTGGTATTTGCACCTGCAGACTGTGACCCTGGATGGTTCAAACTGAGTTCAGAAATACCTTTTATTATGCGTTTCCAGTGAGCTGCCTCCATCATGAAGGGTGTTCTACAGCTATAATTGATTGCTTGATTGATTGATTGAAATAAAACAAAGTTTGACATAACATTATTACGAAACCTAAAATAAGAGCAATATCATGAAGTTCACAATTTTAACAGCAGATCAGAATTTGAACAGCTTGTTACAGAGAGCTGTGCAGCCGTCTGCTGGTTCAACTATTACATTTTGTGCGACCATCTGCTTGATGGCACGAGTTCAAATGGCCTCCTCAGTTCCCTTCACTATCCTCTGCAGGAAATTATTGTGTTTTCCAGGCACATGATAGCATTTCATAGCATAATCAAGTAACTATACTACCTTCAGTTGTTATAAAAATGCTGTACATTTACATATGTATGACTTAAAAGAAATTTGACTTTGTAATTTAACACCAATCTCTCTTTAAAATATCATGCGCCTTTTGAAACTCTGCCTTCAGGAAGTCATCATGACATCACTCCTCTATAAATCTTTGACGACATCATTACCAGCCTTTCACCGAGAAGCAGCTCATATTGATTTTACATAATTCCCTTTCTTGGGCTGCACAGTGGCGCAGTTGGTAGAGCTGTTGCCTTGGAGCAAGAAGGTTCTGGGTTTGGTTCCTGGCCCCGGTCTCTCTGCGTGGAGTTTGCATGTTCTCCCTGTGCATGCATGGGTTTTCTCTGGGTTCTCCGGTTTCCTCCCACAGTTCAAAAACATGACTGTCAGATTAATTGGCCCCTGTTGTGGTCTGATGAGCTTCCTGTCAAAGATCTGTAGTGTCTGACTTTATGTGCTGTAGCTTCTTATGACAGAAGGGTCACATAATTGCTTGAATGTGGGGGGAAAAAATTGCTAAATGAATGAAAAATAGTTTTAGCACAAAATAGTAAGTAGTCTGCAATATGTCTAAAGGCAGGCACAACTTGCAATTTTGCATTTCTTCTAAACTATCGGTTCTCAACGTGGGCGGTAACGCCTCCTGGGGGCGTTCAGAGGACGGCAGGGGGCGCTGGCGGACATTTTTACAAAAGTGGGGCGCTGAGATGCCTTTGAGGGGCGTTTGGTCGAAGGTAAACTTTACACCTTAAATGCACAACAATGCCAGTTTAGACTTTGAGCAACTTGGTAAAACTGTATTGTGTAACATTAAATCATGCTTGGCTGCAACTGTATCGATGGCAGATCTCCTTCTATTCAGTGTTTGTAGCTTCTGTTAGCTTCTTGGCGCAGCTCCTCTCCTGCTACCGGTAGCTAAAATCACGATATCCTCACTGTGTCTCCCTCTGAAAAATGAACCCATTTTAAAAAAGAAATCCCTCCATGGTGATACCACAATAGAGAGCGTTCATTTTATAGCGTTAACACCGGAGCTGTAAGTGGTCCGGTATGAAATGGGGGTGATAGAACAACACCGCACTTTTAAATTTCAATAATCAGAATGAAGAAATGGTTTCCATTGTTTTAAAAAGGTTTATGTCAGTCTCCATTTCCCCATCGATACGCTTCCCGACCGCCCTGCACCTTAGGGGCTTAAAAAAAAAAGACGCGCACATTGCGCAAAACTCTGCAACAGGTGAAGCGGGACATAAAACTGAGCGACAAACTAGATTTGAATTATGGCATAAAAACAGAGAATCCGACGCTGATGGTGGTGTTAAGCCACGAGTCACCCATGAAAAAAAAAGGATTTGAATGATATTGTAATAAAAAAGTACTTTCTGCACAAAGAAAAAAGGCCCCGTGTTCTCCGAGATACTATTAAATGAACAGATGAATTTTGGAGAAGCCGAACTATCCTCTGAGGAAGAATGAAAACAGAGGAGAAATCTCTCCGTGCATGCGTACGCTCAACAAAGAATTGCAGATTTTACTAAGGCGCCTGCGAACAATGCCGAGAAAGACGAGGAGAAGAAAGAGAGACAGCGAGATGGAGCCAGAAGCCATTTCCATTTGTAATAATTTCCCCTCTGCCCCGTGATAGACTGATCGATGTCTCAAGGGTAGATTAAATGGAGAACTCCCCTATCATCTGGACTCATTCACACACTAAAGGCAAGCTCTGAGTGCACTCACAAAGGGTGTGTGGGGTGGAGGGGGGAACACAGGCTATGTCTCTGCTTTCAGCTGGATCTAGCTCATTACCTGTGTTTGTCTTGGAACCGAGAGCAATTTACATCCTGCCAGGCCTGTAAAATCACTTGAACCTCGACAGTGGAAGGGGTCACCCGCCGGAGCCGGCAGAAACAAATACAAAAAGGGAGATATTTTTACTGGAACAATTTACATCGACAAAGCTCTTGATGAAACGACTGGCAGAGCAAATGTGCACTTTCAATAACCCGGAATGGCTATATGGTTTGATGAAGTTTGTAGGTCAAAAGCAGAGCATAAAAATTTGTACACAGGAAGGCCTTTAAAATATCTAACACAACTCATGATTAATGTGGACGGCAACTTTCAGACAAGGCAACCTATTAATCTTATGTATCTTACTAACTTTTTATAATGTTTTTTTATAGTGTGCTTTTATAATCTTACTGATCGTACTGTAGCCAAGAGGAAGCCATAAAAGAAATGGGATGTTCAGGAGCACCGCTTCAACAAACTAAGGATAAACATATGAAATAAAAAATGGATAATATTTTTAAGGTCTAATTTGAAAAACATCAACATTATTTGTGATACTGGTGTACACCAAGGCTTGGTTGTAGGTCCACTTTTTTCTTGTGAATTTGTTTCAACATGAATCTCACTGTATTTGTAGCATATTGCAGTACAGAGCAGTCAAGTCTCTGTAAATATTAAAAATCCAGGACCAGATTTGTGATCGACAGTGATTAAAATGTGAGACCATTTGGGATTTTCTGAGACACGCAGCTTCACTAAAGAGTTGGTTTGTTAGCAACAAATTCTGAATGCTGTTAGCTTTTCTATCCAAGTTTAAGAGAAACTGCCAGAGAAAAGTGCATGTTGCCGTCACGAAAAACAAGCAGGATAAATTGCAACAACCAGCTAATAAAAATATTTTCCATATTGCAGTGACGAAAAACACGGTAGTGGGTCATTTTACTGTGCAGCATTTCAGGCATATTGATTGATTTGATTTATTGATTTTAACATCGTATTGTACTGGGACTCAGTATTAATAATGTCTAATCTTAAACGACTGATTGGTGTTGGAGACAACAAACTCATATCAAGACAAAGAAAACGCAAACTCCCAAAGCGTTAAAACGTACGTTAAATTTTCATTAGTGTTGCAAATGTTCAGGTTTATGATGCTTCCATAAGCATTCTTTCACTTGTAACGGTATCGTCTAAAATTCCTTCGGCTCTTAGCATTAAACATGGCTAAAATTAGTCCTTAATGTAAAGGTTTTCCAGATGGAGACACTGACTCAGCATTGTAGCTTACATGCAATCAATGACCAGGAAGACTGTAGAAGTGAGGAACATAACAGCTGTGAGTGCATCACAGGCTCAACATAGAGGTAGGCTGGAAAAAAACATTTAAGAATACCCAGTCTGAAGACTCTCACTCGGTTTAGACTCTAATGGCTCTCCCATGCTTCATTCAAAGCAGAATCAACGTAGCATTGACGTTTATGTTCATGCAACACTCCCCTTATCAACACTAGACCTGGGTTGAACTGTTCCGCACATATTCTTTGTGCGATGTGTTAACAAAATGATGCGATTTTTGTAACATGCCTACGTCAAAGAGAGCCAATTTCAGCAGTTCGGATTAAGTATGTCAGAGCCTTACGACTAAGGCAAGATTCAAACTGAACAACATCTTGATGTGAGGCACCACTGCTGCCCGATTATGCACGAAGGACTCCCTGAGCTTACAATGACTGGAACTTACCTGGAAATATTTAAAACTTAATAAAGGCATCGAGTCGAGTCAATTCAAAGGCAAATTAATAGGTAAAACTGTCGGGGATGAGACAGCAAGATTGCCATTCGAATCCGACAGATTCAAGCTTCTGATGCAGCAATCCCCTCTCATTATGTGGGCTCAGTCCCTGATGAAAGCAAATGGAACGGCCAAAGCCGGGTCTTAAATCCAAACAGTCAGGTTCCATCAGCCTACAGCAGTGAACCGGCTGCCAAGGTAAATACAAACAGTCACCGCAGAACAATGCGAGACAGCCAGAGTGAAGCTACGCTGGCTTCAAACAACTGAGAACAGGATTCCAGTATTATCTGGGAAACACTTAGAAGGAACTTATGCAAGAGGAGGAAGGAGTGCTGGCAGAAAGTCGGTTTAGAGACTACTTTGGGCGACCTAAAATACCTCAAGGACATATGCAGCATGAAAAATACTTATGCTCCATTATTTAGTGCACAGGGGGCACTGAATAAGAAGCGTGAAACAAATGTTTAATTTCATATTCTTATGTCATTGAGAAGATTAACTCCTCAATGAAGCTTTTGTGGAGATTGAGGATCGAGGAGGTTAACTCCTCCATGAGTTGACAGATTCTTCAATATACGGTTTATTTTTGAACGTGACTGTATATGATACCTTAACAAAAGATTATACAAATGGTAAATATCAGCTATTTCAATTAAAGCTGATATATTTGTTATAAGAAAAATGCGAGAAACCTGATGAAATCCCTACCCGTGTGCTGGAATTACAGTAAAAGTTCAAAGCTTACACGCCAGAACCAAGACAAATTAATATATTTCTTCTCTCTAATCTACCCATGCCATTTCTGAATTGGCCTGTCCATCTCAATCATCGCTACCTGAGTGCTATTCATTCAGCACAATGAAGCTGTCAGTTGAACAAATGGCAACTTGATTTATTCTCTCTCCTCATCAAAAAAAAAAAATCCAATCTGGTGAACCTTTCCACACTGGTGAAGACCTTCCTGCATCTCATTGGGATGCAGGTGGCTCTCTGGCAGCATTTCAAATAAAGGTTTATATTCTATGAACACACAGATCAAGTTTTAACTGTTCAGTTGGGATAAAAAGCTCTTTGCTTAAAGAGCATAATGACGCACTATTAAGCTACCTCAGTGGCTCAGCTCAGCAGGGCAACCCCGCTAAAACACAGACATCGCTGCACCTTGTGGGCCTTTATCGCATATCCTTATATTATGCAACAATGTGTGCAGGTCAGCCATAAACGGCGCCGATATATAGCCCATGTGCATTGTTGGAGCGTCTAAGGCAGCCGGAGGCATAAAGTGCATTATTTATGCCCTTCGCAGCTCCGTGTGTCCAAGATGAATGAAAAGGAAGATGAAACGCTCTCTTGTGACAGTCGAGGGTGAGGAGCTCAGGAATGGAAAAAATCCATCCAGGCTGCCCATTTCCTCACACACCCGCTAAAGGCAAGCACCCTACCATTCAAACCCATCTGAAGGCGACATGTCGAATGGGATGGATATTTGCTCTGCAGATACCAAGATGCCCCAGTTAGTTAGAAAAGCTGTTTGTGGTTTTAGGAGACGTGCACGCACAATAAGAAGAATGCTACCAAAAAAGGTGGATCGGTGCATCCCTAGTTCAAACCGCGCCCGTGTCAGAACTCCATATAAAGGCTAAAACAATACATGGATTTTTCCAATTTTAGATGAAAAAAAGAAACACTGGCAGCAGTTCTGTCTTCAGATGACATACCAGTTGGACCAAAGATGGAAAAAAAAAATCTGCACATTCAAATTCGCAACTATTTCTTTTCCCCAAGAAATCATCTTTTGAAGCTGTACCATCAATGATACAGTAAAAGCAGCAATGTTCCTACAGTTAGCGACTAAGGCTAACTCCCTTAGCGATAACCCAATAGAGTACTGCCAATTAACAAGTGAGAATCACAACATATTGAAGAACTGTGTGTACATACATCCTCTTTCTGTGAGCACAAATCAGTAATATAACAAGGCTAGCACTGTACAGAAATGGTTAATCTGGGATTATGAGCTCTTAATGATCACACTGATGCCAATTATCATAATACACTCTAAGAAGGCTGTTTGAACTGGCAGCGAAACGAAAAACAGAAATGCCATGAGAGGCAAATAACAGAAGTGAAAAAAAAGAAAAGACAAAGACGTCTTGGAAAGTTGACAAGGCATGGCCGTCCTTGAGAACGTGTGAAGTTAATGCTGAGGATGGAGAGGCGGGATGCTGGTGGGGAGCACTAATAGGCTGAACTCAGCAGTCAAAAAGGAGACGAAAAGGAAAGTAACATGAACGAGATGCTAACTTTAACTAGTGATAGTGAAACTCCGGGTGGTAAGTTACTTCTAATCAAAGGACTTTATATGTACTTTGCTTAAGCTGCTGATCGTCATTATGAGCTAGACTTCGTCAGTGCCGGTGTCAAAATGAAGGAAGTCATTAGTCATTCACACACTTCATCTGCAAATGAATCAACACCTCAGGTTGTCCCAGTTATAAAAACACTCTGGGAAGGATAATTAGAGCTTAAAAGCATTACTGTTGGTACAACATGGAGTGATAATGGTAGACCTGCTCATTTTGATTGAACATAATGAAGATCCAGTGAGGTATTGAAGATAAGACGAGGGTATTTTCTCCCCCCGTGACAGCTAACCTTTTTTCAGAATAAGGGCTGAAACGATTAATCGCAATGAAGCCTCATTTAGAATCAATATACACAAGGAAAGGAAATATAAAAGGAACAAATGCATGTTCAAGTTCAATTAAGGATAACACGACTAATGAGTACACTGTGAGCTGAGTACATTTGTCAGGACTTGAATTTTTTAGGTGGGATGCATTATGTATGACTTTACACACTCCTGCACACTAAGAATTTAGGATGCGAGACACTGAATTAATTACAGTGTAAGAGCTTTGTGTGAAAGATCTCACTAAGTAAGCAAGAGCCAGTCAGCTAGTTTAAAATTAGGGAGAAGTAGTCAGAGGAAGCACAACAGGTTGAGAGGATTTGACAGGAGAAGAGACGTTTCCACAGACGGATGGAAAATGGGAAGCGTCACAGTAATATATTTTGCTGGATGATAAATTGTCCCAGAAATTATTGCGATTAACGATAACATTGTCGTGTTGATGCTATTTTTCAATTAATATAGTGATAACGGCATAGTAATGGAAGTTCGCCATTTGAAAGACTAATAAACTAATTTTGTACAGAACACGCTGCACTAGAACCAGAAGACATTTTAAATAACCAAAATAAAACACAACAACCAAAATCAATAAATAAATATCAAATAAAAACCGTAAACTGAAACAATAAATACAGTGGATTATGATGTCCCTAAACAAAACTGACCTTCGAAAGATATTAATTATCAGAGTGGAAATTATACAATTCATTTTAATTTACTATGCAATTAATTGGTTAATTGGTTACTGTGACAGGGTGGGAGATGAAATCTATTTTTAGAAGCACAGGATGATTCTTTAATTGTTCTCCATTACCTTGGCCAAGAAAAAATGTGGACTATACTCAGCAACATGAACAGGAAATTGGTTTCATCAGACACACAAATGAGCAGAAGAGTAATAAAAGTTGGGGGTGCACTGATTGCAGTTTTCTGGCCGATCACTGACCTTTAAGAAGCTTGACATGCTGATTCTGATTTTCCAATTTTTAAAAAGAAAATTTTTAATGTTAACAAATTCATAAAAGTTGCTAAGCTGCATGCAGACGTGGCCTGGTGTTGGTGATTAAAATTGGTTTCTTAAGTATCGGCTGATCACAGATCAAACAAAGGTAAGGAAATCTAACAATTTATCAGCCCTTTACTGCCAATACCGAAGTCAACACAAAGTAAACTGAGCTGCCTAAAAAGGCGCAGGGCTTAAACATCACACTCTTTATAAATAGGAGATGAAAAAAAAGATATATCCTCAGTGGATCAGACATATAATCGAGGTCAACTGCTTTTCCTCAAGCAATCCAGTCCTTACATCACATATTAGCACACTGTATAAATCAAATGTTATCTGCTGAATTTAAAACTTTACTGACCCATTTTCAGGAGCCTTTACACAAAGGAATACATTAAGCTCCTTTCTGCCTCAATCCTCTGCAGAGTTCTAGGTAAGAGGAAAGCTGTCTGGCAGATACGGAACTCCACACATATGCTCGGCCTTCAGTACGGTCGGCGTAATAAAACCATCTGTTACTTATCGGACGTCAATGCAGTGAAACAATATGTGGGCTAATTGCTCCTCATTGCACATGTTAACAGCCAACGATGTGCGTACGCCCCTCTGCTGTCACTTCCCACCCGGCGCCATGATTTTCTGGTGAGACGCTGAAGGTGGGCGAAGGAAACAAAAAAAAAGGAAAAGTAGACGCAGGGACACTGGGTGAAGAATGCAATGAATGACACATTTGAAATTCTAATCAAAACGCTCAGCGGGGGGAAGATGAAGTAAGTCTCGCCATGCTGCTTGGGTTGCCATCAACTTTTACAAGGCAAGCTGAACTTTCACACACATACATGCACGCACACACACAGTTCAGAGCTCCCCAGAATGACTAACACTCAGGTGAAACAGATACTGCAATTACCTGCTCGCCACAGAAAACTTTGCTGCAGGGTTTCCCTGCTGCTCTGCCAGTAACAGAAAATCAGATGCTGCGTGTTAGCGAGGATTCATGCGTGTTGCCTCGGTGGAGCCCTGCGCTACTCACAAATTTAAGTGGAATAACACTCCAGAAGAAATTAAGTAAATGTCCATGCTGATGTAAAAGTTTTACTGGGATAAAAAAAAATCCTAATGCACAAATATGTTTGTTATCCAGACTTTCTTATATGAAATATTTTTATGTATGTATCCGTTTCTAATCTAATCCTCTAATCTAAATAAGAGGTTTTCCCCAACTGGGAGCTTAGCGCTTAATGTGACAGGCAGCCAATCAGAAAGCGCGGATTCTCCACCTGCCTTTTGAGGGGAAATTACGGAGGGGAATCCCAAACAGCTGAAACGGCGCAATGCTTAGCCTGGCGGTGGGGCTAGTAAAGCATGGCGGACCGCCATGCTTAAAATACACTGGGGGAAACCCTGCAATAGATTATAGGGGAAACACAAGTACTTCTCTGATGCCTGATATATATTGTTTGGGGTTTTGACATTGGAATATATTGCAGCTCTGATGGAGGAAACAGTGAGCAATTTGTTAAAAATTTATCAAAATTATAATTTGCCCACTCTCACATACAGCACAGAGATGCCTCTCTTCCTAAGACATGTTTAATAATCCATCTCAACACAATGACTGCTTCAGGCTACGTTATGGTTACAACAAATGATTTAATAATTGAAGAAAATTAACAAGTAAGATTTTCTTCCGCTTGAATTTACTCTTCACAGTTTTGATGTTTAATTTTTTTTTATTAAGTCTTAGAGATGACCCACTTCTATGTTTGTTGTTTTTTATGTAGTCTTGTACATGTTCTTTGTTCTGGAATGAGTAGTTTCACTATATTTCTAGATTTTTAGTGTTCCAAAAAAAGCTCTGTAAATTAGAGCAGAACTTATTTTACTTTAAAGATGCTTTATCTTTAGAGAGTTCAATGTTTGATTTAAACAGAAAGTAGAACAGAATGTGGAAATCAAAATCTGAAGTTGCTATCAGCAGACCAGAGCTTAAAAAAAGTCTAATTGGCCATGAGTCCTACATTTCTGGAGCAGAATCCTATTTTTACTTGCGGAGATTAAATGAAAATAGGGGCCTCTTTCAAATGCCCAAAAAAACATCAATACTATTTCTCTAAAACTTTGGCAAATCGTAAATAAAATCTCGCAGCGCAATTTTTGTGCGTCACATTTTTATTCTGTCGAATCATGTTAGAGTTTGACGAAACTGAGCGACTGTAGAGCTTTTCCTCGTTTTAGGGTTTTTGTACGGCAGTCTAAATGAAGCAGCAGGGAGGCTGGATGTGTTAAAGTTATTGATGTCGGTTGTTTTTGTTTCTGGTGTAGATGAAGGTCTACGGAATGCGAAACAAATATTGCAAAGACAAATGACTTCTGCCTTGATCGCCTGCAGCCGAGATGAAAAGGCAGCTCGTGTTTCTCTCTCCTCTCTGCCATGTTTGTGTTGAGTGCAGGTAGCAGCGCAGAGGAGCTGCCCATCTTCGGCAGCACACTGCCTGAGCCCACATATCCTCCGACTGTCAGGGTGTCTGTTAGCTCGCTCGCCTTTCTCTCTCTAGATGTTTGCTCGTCAGTCAGCTCCGTCCAATCTACCTCCTCTGTCCGTACACCTTTGCCTGTCTGCTTCCTGCCACTCTAATGTCTGCCTCTCCCTGCTGGCTTCTCCACAACACACACAACAAAGTCTTCTTGTAAAACAAACATCCATTTTTTTCCCTCTCTCTTTGCTCCTCTCGTGATGAAAGTCCCCAGGAGCACTTCAACAAAACTAATGATGTTCTGTGCTGGCAACCCCGTTCCTTCATCTGCCAGCTCCCACCCCCACAACTATCCATTATAACTATGCAACACGTTATAAAAAAAAAAAAGTAAAATGCAAACCAGGTAATAGTGGAAAAGTCTGAGACAAGCTGCTTCTGACCATTAGGTAACAGGAAAAAGTTAGTAAAAATAAATAAATAAATACACCCTTGATGCTTAAAGAGGATTCAGGAGCAAAACTGATTGTTTCTCCAATGCGAAATATAGAAAAAGATGATCAGTAAGCATCGTGTTTTTGTACTTTACGCTGTTTTCAACTTTAGCTCCAAGTAATCATAAAAGTAAAATACTTATTTCAATTACTTCAGCCCTAATAAAATATCAATACTGCAAGGTAAGAAAACAATAAAAATCACACAGATTTCTTTGTATTCTGGCTAAATGAGCTTCTTTAAGCTACTGAATAATGTGTAGTTGAAAAATCTATGGCCATATATGCTAAATAACTGTAATTGTGATTATGTATATGTTTGTTTCTGTCCAATAGCTGTGTTTACAATTACCATGTAAATTGTGCAATTTGAGATTTTGTTATTGAAACGCCGGAATTTTGGGAAAAAAACAACAACTTGTTTTTGGATAAAACATTTTGTCGGCGTGCCTTTTAATGAACAAACTTATTCGAGTGCGATTCTGATTGTGTTTCTTGTTTAACGGAAACATAAATGCAAAAACAGTGGAATATTGACAAAGTTTTGCACACGTTTGTAATGGAAACACAGCTAATGATTTCGCTTTAACGACAGCATGAAATCCAACAAAGGGGCGACTCAATCAACCTTTTGTTTCAGGATAATTCAAAAGAAGTCACAACAAAACCACAACTTCAGTGTTTTTATGTGATTTATGACGCAGTCTCCATGAGAACAGATGGGCGAGCAAATACTGCAACCGCAAACAGGCCAAATGTTGCTCCAGCACGCTGACGAAACAAAAACGCTTTTCATCGTTGTCTGCTGAATTCTCCTGGAGATTCAGAGCAGTTTACATGACATTTTACAAAAACGCATAGATACTCATATAGCTAATTATTACTTAGACAAAGTGTCAGCGCACTTGATAGACAGCACATATACTGTATAATTGTGTGTATTTATGCATTAAATAAAAAAAATAAAAAAAATAAAACGTAAATGGGTTTTCTCTTGCCGTCAGCACAGTCAGAGGTTCTAATGGACTATTGATGAAAAGCACCTTGGTGGCTTCATGAGGGCCCATGCAGACCAGTTCATCCATCAGGCCTGTCAGGGCTCCGCAGCTGCCGTACAGAGCAACAACATATCATTGACAAAGTTGGTTAATTCACACATTACTCACACTACTTTGGAACTGCTAAATGCACACCCCCCGGGTCTGACTGTGATTTAGCAGTGCTGCCCGTAGCAGACATCAATATCAATTACTGCTGCTATTTAGGGAAAGGGGAAAAAGATTTACCACACATTTATATAGCTAACAATGTCTCCACGCAATTTATTTAAGCAATAACCTTCTCATGCGCCCGCTGCTTGGAACTGCATTAAATGCGTGTATGTTCCAGTCAGAATAGGATTTTTTTCAACAGGACGGTTTAATGATTGGAATACGGTCGACTTTAAACTACGAGGAAGACGACAGACAAGGTCCCACTTCTCGCCAGAGAAGAGCTGGTGTCTAGTACAAAAACGGTGATGATAAATTACGGACATTAGCGATGACAAATGGTCGAGGAGTCTGGAGATCTAAAGAAATGTTTCTGGGCAGCTGTCGTAGTTTAGCACATCTTTAAAAAGACTGAAGGAAAGGACATCAGTTATCGTGGAACGCAGGAAGAGTTGACATCTCGTGAGAACTTCCTGCCAGCACAGGAAGACAACCAACAACAAGTTTGTTTGAAGTATATGAAAGTATGAAGACACAACCCCACGACTGCCAAAACTTAAGGATTTTTTTATTAAAAAACAACCTGTTGAGCTGGAAATTCTGTAATGTCAAACTTTGTATTTGAAATTCATTCATCCATCTGAATTTAAGTTAGTACCTCTATTAACTACTTCACTGGTGTATTTTAAGAAAACAGCGACAATTTATTATTGTCATGACGACACCGGCGTTTTCGTGAGCCTATCGACTAGCATGCAGGTGTTTTTGGGGGTGACCGTTAGGGGGTTTGAAACACAGGCACTGTTTGGCACCGATGTTGGTTTCTTGAAATGGAACGTTTCAGTTCAGAGCGTAAGGTGTTCCAAGTACAGGGGGGCAGAAAGTGGAAAGCCTTCTTTCTACTTTTTCAGTGTGATCGCAGAGAAACAAACTGCTATTATAGTGTGAGGAATAACAGCTTTGAAATCGCCAAAGAAAAGTGCAGAAATAAATAGAAAGTACGCCAATAAGAGCTTTGTACACCAGAGTCATCCAGCTTTAGCATACACTTCACAATTACCCCTCGGCAGTTTTAACTGGTGACTGGCTGAAGAACTTTATTTCGGCCTTTTAATTAGTGAACATTTTCTGAGGGGAGGGATGAATTCTAAAGAAACATTATTTTATATTTTTCAGTAACCAGTTTTTGCAAATCTACACTGCATCAAAAGTGGCCTGGAGAAATTGAAACGCTTGTGCAGTTGCATGCGAACAACACTAAATTACACATTCATCTGCATGAAAGTTATAAGAGGCATTTGACAAGTTAGCACACGTATCAGAAGTGTTGATTGTGAGTAAAATCGGACCCAGGACAGAGCCTTGGACTACACCATTTGTGACCTCGAGAAATGTGGCACCGACGCCACATCGTGTCCTACTTGCCACATAATCTGCAAATCAACAGGAAGGTTGTTTGGCGATATGGAGAAGGATCTCTGAAAATGATCAAATACCTTGGATAAGTTCAATAAACAAAAACTTAAAGACTGACTGAAGAGGGTTTAAAATAATGTTTGATTCTTAAAATTCATTCTGTTAACAGGCCACTTTTTCCAATACACTTGATTAAGATTAGATTAAGAATGAAAGTTAGAGGATCAGCCAGCAAATCAGCATTCAGCTTTAGAAAACAATGATCCAAAACTATCAGGATCGGCTGGTTTCTTTTTTTTTTTTTTCATTGATTCACATTCACTTCCACAAACATAACACTGTGACACAACCAGTCCAAAAATGTTTAAAAGATCTTCTCCCAGCTTTGTTGTCGCCCAGTGGCTCGTACATGCGCCGCTGCGCACCCTCATGTGTCCTTACAACAGCATTAACATCTTCTTAATCATCCGTATCAGGGGGAAATGCTGCCTGCAGTTCCCCTCATTGAATTACAGCTCACTTTTTCTTTCAACATTATGACACTTCTGCACTCGTACCACATCATTACCATCTGCCTGCACATTTCCCGTTTGATAAATTGGGAGTAATGGCTTACAGATAATCTCCATACCGTTTTTTGGTCTATAATTGACAGTCAATTTGGTTCTTATTCATTTCTTGACAGCTAATGAAGATTGTCTAACAGCGTTGCTCAGCTTTGAGCTAATTGCTCGGTGGGGTTTTTAATCTACAAATACTTGCACCCAGTTGTAATTCCTCTTACAAACACCCTCGGTCTCCGTCCCGTCTGTGTTTTTGCTCTGGGTGGGCGCAACGCTCAGATAAACTAATTAATAATGCCTCCTTTCAAGTCTTGTTGCATTAAGCAGCATTTTACAAGAACGTCCAATTAGCAGACATGTACAGATGACGCCATTATCTGAACATAAATCACTCTCATCTAATCTGTATCTGCTACTTCACTTGACAGTCAGGCTTGACACCATTTTGTAGCTTGACCCTAGTAAAAAACTTCAACTGGACTGAAAATAAACCATTTGTTTTTTGTCATAAATTTGGTGCATATTCTAAAAAAAAAAAAAGGGAGTTAAGAAAATAAAAATTTATTAATTTTTTTAATCAGTTAATATCAACATTCAGACGACTTTCCTGTCAACAACAGGCCACCAGACTCAACCGAAACATGACAACAAAGACTGACAAAGTCTGAACACGTTCACGGAAACACTTCTTGTTCGGCTTCAATCACCCAGACAAGAATTTGATTTGTATCAACGTGCTGTACCCTGCTATTTCCTCCTTTCCTATTGAAAGGGAAAGTCGTCCTTCAATGCCTGTCGCAGCAAAAGAAGAACAAGGTTCAATTCAAGACACTGTAGGGAAGAGAGCCATACTAAGTGCTTTGCTGGACTGATTTCAGTCATAACATTAAATCCATTAAATCTTACAGATGGGAGGCAGACAGAACAAAGATCGACACTGGTTGTTGTGTATCGGGACTTTGGCAGAGATTGATCCCAACACTCTGGAAATGTATGTCTGGTCAAGCCAAATGCATTATTGTGTCCACAGAGAGATGAAAAAGAGGATCAGACAATGTTGCGTGCGCATTGGCGACGAATAGCTGTTAATAAGCACTGAAGGCAAACAAAATTAGTCATTTATGCCAAAATTACCAAGTCAAGACACTACCTGATTATCAGGACAAAATAGTTTTTCAGTTTCGGATACCGTTTATGAATACCTGCCTGATGAGATTTGGTAGGTGCTCAAACCACCAACTCACAATGCAAAGTAAGGAAAAATAAAGACATTTCAATCAAGTAATTTTTATAGTACATTTTTCTAAAGTTATGATCAGGAGTATATGAAGACCAGGTCCTCCCCCCACCAGTCAACCACTCTCCTGGATCTCCTTTAAGCCATCATCTACTGGTCTGTTGCTCCATCCCAGTCACCAGCCAGCGGTTTGGCAGCCGCATGCGTCACCATTCCTCTGCCTCCACCACTTTGTTCTGTAGCTGCCTGGCAATCTGCAGTTCCTCTTCAACACCATCCTAAATTCTTTGTACGATAATTATCATAAACGTTTTGGATCACTCACCAACACTCCTCCGCTCTCTGGCAGAAACAAAACCTAGTCCCCTGAGCTCCAAAGCTGTTCCTCTTTGATCAAATCACCTCATTAGCTTTTTCTTTTCAACCCCTTTCTTTTTTGCTTAACAACCATCTCTACAGGTTTATAGTTAGTTCCTGCATCACAGTCTTTCTAAGTGTGATAGCTGCACTGAACAGAGATTATTTAAAATTGAATTTTATGGTGCTGTGTAATTTCATAAGTCAGAGGATAATTTCTGAAGCTTGTCTTGGCATTCGAACAGACTTAAATCCAAACGATGTTTAGATTGCTGAAGCATGTGTGATGTGGATCATTCTACAACGGAAAAAGATATCATTCACCAGTAGTAGGGCTCTAGTAAATTATTATTTTAGTAATCAAGTAATCTATTGATTATTGTGACAATTCATCGATTAATCAAATAAAAAAAATGTATAAAATAAAATATCGGTAAACTGTCCTAACAGCAGTATGAATATTGGAAGTCAATATTGGTCCAAATTATGCATCGTCAACAATTACTTTTCTGTAGCTGAGAAACCTGTAGCTAAGTTTTTTAAGTCAACCGGAGCAAAAATTACACAAATATTTGAAATTATATTAAATGTAACAATAAAAATAATAAAGTAGCAGGCTAACAAAGGCATTAAAAAAAGAATACTCCAGTCTTTAGTTTCCATATTCATCTTCAGCCAATTTAATAGATGAACTTTCACTTTGTGCAGCCAACAAGTTAGCTTAAGTTATTTCTAAAGACACAAACACTACAAAAACCACAACTAATAATCTCAAGGTTGAAATGCCAGGTATAATCGGGACTATAGTTGATGATAGCATTCATGCAAAAATGTAAAAGGTTAATGCATTATTCTTCCATCACCATCCATAAAAAAACATTTTTGAGTGTCTACGGAACATAGGTGGAGAACAAAACGAATATACAGTTGATTTGTCTGTGTGGTCATATTTTACTGATCAACTGCAGTGTCTGCAGAACACAATAATACCAATATTTACACTTAATTGTGAGTTAAAAACCAGGCATACTTGTAATTAGTCACTCTGAAGATAAACTGCCTCACTCTCACCTGCTGATCTGACAGATCAGTAGAAGAAGCTGATGCCTAACAGGCGCCACTGCACTACAACGCACAGTTTATTCCTAAAGAATGGAACAAACCAATAAGCAAATAGAACTATAATAAGTATTTAATGCAAAAACAGTAATCAAGATTATTATCTTGCTGGATGGCAGCTGACTCTTAGCAAAATGATAATACAAATTGCATCAATTCAGGCTAAAAAAAATAAAAAAATGATACCCCTCACTTAAAAACCATCCACTTGACCCAATAATGACTGCTGGTGCTCCAGGACAAAGTCACTATTTGCAAATTAATTTTAATCAGCACACTTCATGTGGTGCACTACAACAAATGATGCAATGATGATGGGGAACAGATTGAATACATATCAATGATAGCCCGAGGTTACCACAGAGACTCAATAATTTAGAAGCAGAAGCATTAGATTCCCAATCAGCAATGGATCTGACAAAGCAGGCTGGACCTGATTGTAGTACTTTATCAGATTTGTTTTTACCTATGGAGGTCAGCATTTCTCACATGCTAGACTGATAAAGTGGCAGGCTAAGAGTGGAGTTGAGTCTATAAGCAAAACACAAGAAGTCAAATAAGAATAATAAGAATAAGAATAATAAGGGCAGCCAAAAACACGCGTTGACCGAGGGAAGCTGCCTTAAAGTATATGATGAAACAGATGTGATAGATGACTGTTTGCTATATTAGCTAGAGCTTGCACCTTTAGCAGGAGCTAACACGATTAGCAGGAGTAAAAAAATTAAACCAAAAGCAATTGGAGTATAATAAATTAGTGCTTGACAATAGTACATATTTAAGTCTTTATAAGACACCTTTACAATACATTTCTGAAAATATTTTGATTCAGATGCTTATCATAAACGGCTTCAGTTAGAAACTAGTAGCGCTCTCTGCAGCATTTCTAAGCAACAGCACAACAAACACTACGTTTTCCTCCATTTGGTCATCCTCAGTTTTATTTCCCCTCGTCTCTTCTGGTTCAAGTTTAAATGGTAAATGGACTGAACTTATATAGCGCTTTATCTGATCATTTTTTGGCCACTCAAAGTGCTTTACACTAGAGCCACATTCACCCATTCGCACTCACAAGCACTCACACATTTATACACCGATGCACAGCTCGGTAGGCAATTTGGGGTTGGGTGCCTTGCCCAGGGGCACATCGACACGTGGCAGGAGGAAGCTGGAATCGAACCCACAGCCTTCTGATTGCAAGACGACTACTCTACCCACAGAGACACAGTCGCCAAACGGCTAAACATTACTCAATGCGCAAAAATTACAGTTCTGGCTGGAAGCAGCTAGCTTCGTTACACCTAGCATTCACCATCTACTCAGATGTATGGTTTTCAAATCTGAAAGAAATATTTTATTGTATTATTATGATAATATTACACAACTAGTCACGAATCCCTTTCAGGAAATTCTTGGAAAAAAATATTTTGGAAATTAGAATTAAATAATATAGACATTAGCATTTGGCATAAATAATATGGACATTAGTATTTGGCATAATCCAAATATAACATTCCAGAAGGGAAAAAAAACACCATCTGTGAAGCATGGAAGTGGAAGTGTAATGGTGTGGACTCTGATGGTGAGGATCAGCTCACCATCAGAGTCCACCATAAATTGTAATATGCATCAAAGGTGGTTAAGAAAAATGTGATAACACCAAATATCTCCACAGATGAAGAGACAACTAAGAAATGGGAAAGCTGATTCAAAATCCAAATCTTGTCCAGATCTCAGACTGCTGTGACCATCTTAAAACTTTAGTATCAGAGCAAAAAATTTATTATATATATATATGTATATATATATATATATATATATATATATATATATATATATATATATATATATATATTATCTATATATATATATTATATATATATATTTTCTCATATATATATATATACACGAGTTTTCCTCATATACAGTATATACTGTATATATATATATATATATATATATATATATATATATATATATATATATATATATATATATATATATATATATATATGAGGAAAACTGTTATTTTTCTGAGGCAATTTAAGTGTCTAATGCCAGTTAAATTGGCCATGATGGTTTCTCTAACCTTTAAAAGAGAAAGGTGGGAAGCAGGGCAATATCATTATGTATTATGCTCTGTCTGCACAGGGGCAATCAATGCTTCATTTCACAGGAGTCCTACTGGGGGAAAGGCCACTCAGAGGAGGAAAAGAGATGGGGATCGACCATCTTAAAAATACACAGACTCAAGGGCCAGGCTGAAGCTCGAGTCCCTGAGGGGGGGAATTGCGATGATGATAGCCCTGCAGACACTGAAGAGCAGTTGACAAACAGCTGCAGGAGCCAGCAATATCAACAGAAAGCTCTCTTTTCTCAGAGCTGCATTTACAGGCCCATTTATCCAGTAGTGAAGGCCAGAAAGCTGCGCATCCACGGTAGACTATTCTGTCTAAAAGACAAAAGAAATGTGATTAGTGACTGCGAGCAGTGTAGAGTAGACACAATGCATTGTGTGTGTGTGTGTGGTTTTTTTAATGTATAAATGAAATGGAGGAAAATAGTTAAAATATCTGGCTAATCACTGGAGTTTTGTACGTTCGATAGACTAACTGATGATCAGCCGGTCAAACTCCAAATGTAATCTTTTTTACTTGATCTGTGAACAAAGCACAAAGAACAATAACACCCTTTGGTGTAGAAGTTGTTACAGAAGGAAAGAAACGCTCAAAGCGGCCATTTTTTAACACAACTGAATGGTTGGTGGCTAATTGAAGCGGTAACTTTTAAAGAAGCGCCTGGACTAGCAGATACAGGAAAAGGTGAACAGATTCCACCAATTCGGTGCCGTCACATTCATTTTAGCAGTCCAGTTCTATCAGTATATTTAAAGCTCTACTAACTGCAGTGTATAAACACTACATAATGTGTTGAATATGAATAGTGTAATCCTTTAATCTTTATTTTGAATTAATAATGGATCCACTTCACCTGCAGAGCTGAGTAATATGGATGGCTCTAAAAGAATGAGTCTGTCTCTGGCCTGAATAAATTAATATTGGCAGATCACAGTGAGGTTTTTCTTCTTCTCTCATCCATCCTTCCATGGATCTGAAATAAATATTTAGATGAACAGATGGTGCTTAGAAAACATATTTTCATCTGATATTAAACATTAAAAAAAAGATTCTTACATTTTTTTAGGAATCCAGAAAACATAAAACAACCTATTTAGAACATTATTGTTTCTAAATGGAAACTGAAATTGGCTAAAATTGGAACTGACGGATTAGAGGTTTACAAAATCAAACACTGTATATGAGTCACAATAATCTCTTCCTGGAGATGGCCGTAAGTGATTAACCCCCTAAATATTTATTCTTTGTTTCAACAAAGAAAGTGATCAAATAAAATCTAGCATTTCTTGTATCGGTATTAAAACAGACTTAATCTAAGTCAGTTGGTTATTGTGAGGGAACAGAAAATTTCACTTCGAGAAGCTTACAAAAACACTCAGAGCTATCAGTTATGAGCTGTTGTCAAAGTATTCGAACAAGCAACTAGTATAAAATATGACATTTTCCACCGTCATATTTCTGCTCTGCAGGTCGACTGTAAACATGCATAAACATACATTTCAGAACAGCAGAAAACTGCCGGTTGTTGCATCTTTGGCCAGAGATCTGCAGCAGATACTCTATTCTAACCTCTTCACTTTTTGTTTTAGTGTTTTAGCAACACTTTTGTTTAAATATACTAGCACATGTGCTTGCGAGTGAAGCAGGAGTCATTTCCTCTCAGAATGAAGTCTTTTGGTAACGTTGTACATCTACGCAAATGCAGACGGGGAGCGAGACAGAGAAAAAAGATGCTGCGTTTTTCATTTTCTCTTGTTGCCAACAATCACCTTGCGGTGTGGATAATGTACACAAGAAGATTCTAGCCTTAACTGTAAAATATGACAAACCATTTTGTGTGTGTGTGTGTGGGGGGGGGGGGGGTAGGGGTGGGGGGGGGGAATACCAGAGAAAAGACATTAGGAGAAACACTCCAAGTACTCAACAACTAGCGAGCTTCAAAATCCAGTGGATCTACCAGCCAGAGTCTTAAACATCACTAACACAGTCAGTCTATTTAATTGGGAGCCTTGGGTTGTTCAAGCATGTGCTGCAGGGTAACTAGACAAACAGGAGAAAACAGAGCAGACTATTGTGGGAAAACATAATGGCTTATCATTGGGTCTGCTTGCTGAATGATAAGACCCATATGGATAGCCTGTGGGCTGCTTCCTCTCACTGCCTCTACTCCACGGCTGATACCTTGCTATTAACTGGCAAAACTAAATCCATCGTAAGGCCCGGCTTTGCTAGAGAGAGTGTGGTAATTCAAGCAAGGGAAAATGTGTGTGTGTCCTTCACATAACACACACCATGAGAAGTGCTAAATCAACAAAGATCCTGCTGGCATTTACATAAGAGCACCTTTTGATTCACTGTGCAAACCTCCCATTTACAAAACACACTTAATGAAACACACAACCGACAGACTCAGGTCTAAAAAAAAACAAAAAAAAAAAAAACGGAGCATGCTCCAAAGCAAAGAAAGTCATACCAGATTGTTCATATCAACAAATTCAGCTTAAAATAACTTCTACTAATTGTCCCCTTTGTGGATCCAACACCTCAACCCTAACAGAGGGCTGAGAATCCTTGTAATCCCCGAGGCTTTGTTGATATTGGGGGTATGAAATGGCATCCCAATGGAGAGAGAGGAAGGAGCTCTGGTATATGAAGTACACCAATTAGATAGAATTAGACCCGACTAGTTGTTGCATAACCTCTGGAGATGGGCACCAGCACCCGTTGTGACTCCACAAGGAACAAAAGTGTTGGATAATCGATGGGAGGATAAAGGCGGTGTCTTGTGGAAAAGACGAGACGTCACTTTGACTTGACTGAACCGACAGCTATACGTTTATTTTCTTCAAGTGCCATTTAAATTAGACATCCCCTTTATCAGCAACACTAGATGTCACGCTCAAATGACGATGTACATCCAAACATTCTCTGGTACACTGGTGTACAATGGCGTTTTAGAACACATTATTTAACTTTCAAGTAGCTAAGGAAGATTTTAGTACTTTCAAACACTGAACACAACTTGGACTGCAACCACATTCCTTCCAACTGTGGGATTGCTCAGAGGGGGGAGAGGTGCTGAGCAGGTTTGGGGAAATTGACAAGCTTCCAGCTGAAAGCCTCTGTGTCGGGAGTTCTCCTCGAGATCCTGATGGTTGTCTGTGGTTATGCTATATGGTGATCAGGAGCAGACTCTTAATGCTTTACCACCCCCGATCGGTGACTGGATGGTCGGAAGATACAAGTCCAATGCATTTCCGATCAGCAGCTGCACTGTGAATTAGGACTTCTAGGTTCTGCTGACAGCAACACTGTCTGAATTACACAGTGTTGCTGTTTGCCACCAAATCCTCTCTCTCTCTCCCTCCCACTATAACCCACACTGTATGCAATGCTGCCTCTGGTTCTGATATAAATGATTACCATAAACTTAATGATCCATCACAGAAATGTTCCTTATAGCTCCTGTATAGTTATAATAAATGAATAAATAGTTTAGCAGTCTCACACAAAGCAGGAAATTAAAGTTTTCCCCCCTGAAATGTGTCCAATTTTGAAGCTGTTGAAGGAAGTCAAAAGATCTCATCATATGGCACAGATTGTGTTTGCGTCTTGTTAAACAAAAAGAGGAGAAATATTTTACTTCTTGTCCGTTGGGTTTTATTTCTGGAACCCTCCGCCCAATGACCTGGAGAATTTCATGTTATATAGTTTTTTTCAGTTCTGTTGTCAGATAGCTCTGTACCGTGGGCTGTTTTGTTTTTATTTAAGAAATCACTGTTGTAACATTTTATTGTTGAGACAGTTAAATATTAAATTTATCCAGAGGGCAGCAAAGAATAGTTCTGTTGTTATTTGAGCCTCTTACAGAGAATCCATGTCTCCATTGTCTATAACTGCAGCATCACAGCAGTGGGGTGGTTGACCATTTCCAACGGTTATTGGATGAAAGGCAGTAAACTCCGTGCATAAAGACCCCAAACTGGGATTTGAACCCAGAACTTGAAATGCCTGATCAGTGCATCTCCATGAAGAACCACATGAAAAAAAGCTGCTTTAGTTTCAATATTCCTTATGGGTGTATATTCAAAGTGAAGTAGCTCTGCAAACCTATGCTACAATGATTAATGTGTATCACCAACCTTCTAGTTAAATAAAAACATGAAAAACTACATTTTGACTTCTTCTGGAAAATGGCTTAACCACTTATCTAATGTCCAGAAAGCTTACCTGTCACATATTCTAATAAGAAATACCTAAAATAAATATAAAACATTGACTAAAAGCAGATTGTGACTCAAAGTGTGATGTGCTGCCACAAGGATCATGGCGGAGAAACTGTATCACTACGGGATGTGCAGTTAAGTAATGATGTAAAAAAAAAAAAGTCTCAGAATGTTTAACAATGGGAGAAATTAATCAAGAAAAAGCTGAGTTCGACACCAGCCATGGCTCTACTTCAGCGATACCACTTCACATTCAGCCTTTTTCAAATATTCATTCGTTTGAAAGAACCTGCCAAAAGAAAGTCAGAGTTTAAATAAAAATAAAATGCCCTGGACTCGATGACTGCTATTCGCATTCAACTAGACAAATTAATTTCTTAACTGAGGTTAAAATATTTAAATCTGTACAGACGGGGTGTAATGGTACATGCATTTGTATAGAAAATGTCAATATGTATGGATACTGAGTGAAAACGATCCTGTGCAACATTTTTGTACGGAACCAAAAACTTTCAAAGCAGCATCCAAATAAAGTAGTGAAGACTCCCCCCCTCCTCATTTTATTCTGTTATTTGAGAACATTACAGTTTTATTTTTTTTCTGGGGCGGAGAAAGAGATCTTGACCAAACCAGATCTTTATGTCGGCAAATTTCAATAGCAATAAGGTACGGTTGTATTTGCGGAGGTTAGTGTCTGCAGCCATCTATGAATAGTGAACATCAGCAAATCCGTAAGACTCCCTTTAAAAACTATTAAAACTGCCCATTTTGTTAGTTTACATAAAGCAAATATACTGCAATATGCTGTAGTTTGTGCTGAAAACCATTTTGATTCTAGTGCAGAAGCTAATATTTAGTCTTCTTTGTCTTATTTTTATATTGTTAAACTTCATATACACCACCTTTTTTGTGACAAAAAAAAGTTTTGTGATTCAATAGAATATTTTGGCACTTGGATAAAGTGAGGTTTTTTAGCCATTCGAGATCGGTTTATCTCTGAAATGGAAGCAATTTTTCACATCATACAAGTCACATGATCAACAACCAGCTGTCGCCGCTGGCGCAAATCATGAAGAAGAAGGCCACAGGAAGTAGTTGGAGGATGATGGCACGCCATGTTTTTTTGTAATCGCGTTTCTTATTTAATGAAAAACCTTTATGCACACTTGCAATGGAGACGCAGCTCGTGACCACACATAACCAGCATATTCAATGTTCTGATTAAGTTTTGTGATAAAAACGTGGGATCTAGACTCTGACATCCAGAACGTAATGAATTTATCTTGTGCAACGCGCGAGTTAAGATCACGTTTTAAAGAGAATCTGGATTTTTTTTTTCTAGCAGCAGCTTTATTACAAAGTGTCTCACTTAAATGTAAAGACTACAAATTTAAAAGAGGGGCAACATGTAGAGAAAGTTTTTTAGCTACTATACATTAAAAACTACACAAGGTCACATAAAACGCCTGATGAGCAAGCAGTGCTGAGAAAAATGGGACAACATGTTCACTAATTACAAAACCAGACCATGCCAATTAGGCAACAAAGTGGCGCTTGAAATAATTCCCCCTTTTAAAACTTAGTGTTTATTTGCATCTGTTCTACTTAAAGTCAATTTATTTAAGCAGAGCCATAAAGCAACAGGACATTTCTTTGTCTTTTGTTTCATCTGCTCATATAGGACAAAGCTCCAACACGTGGAATGCAGGAGAACTCAGCTGATTGAGTTCTCCTCAATCAGCTGAGTAACGCCGTGGTACACTATCAGCCAAAGAGATCCAATGCACAGACAGAATGCTGAATGTACAGAGTTTATAAAGAACCCCCCGAGTCAGCTCATTTCCCAATAAAAGACATCCTGAGCCTGTTAAACTGCTGCACACCGAGAGGGAACAGCACCAGAGCACGTCGATCTGCTTCATCGAGGGCTTATGACGTTTTTACGACCAGGAAGCACAGCGAGGTCGTATAAAAATTTACAGCAAAGCCGTTATTGGAATTAAAAAGGAACACGCACAAACAAATTATCTGTCTTTACTGAACACACAAATCTCTAGAAAGTGAAAAAATAAAAAGGCCGAAAGAGTGGATCTATTAAGCGGACACAAATATCTGTCAAGGCAGCATCATCCAACAACAACTGTCTTTTAAAACCGGCTCCATGAGCAAGTTCTCCAACCTGCTTTGCTTTGTGAAAAAAAGCTTAAAGTGTCTCTGTCACTGAATTGTCCAGTGTTTTTGTTTTTTTGTATTCTGCCGATGCATTTGATTTACCATTAGCTTGTTCCTTGCTGTGCATTATTAAACGGTGTGTTTCTCACTGCCTGTCTTTAGAATCTCCACCCAACAGACTTCTGGGGCTGTGCCAGACAAATCAATTGTTTCGAAAAAGCTGGCATGCTGTCAGAATCATCCCATGAACAGCACAGAGCAGAAAATGCCACATTATTAAATGGAAACCAATCGTTCGTACAGACCTGTGTGAGAGCAATGCTCTTTATTTACCCAACACTGATTTCTGGTCTACTTTCAGGTCTGACATGGGGATTCTGGCTTAGATTGATTCAAAAAAAAATTGGGTTTTCTTTTAAAAATGCAGACCAAAAAAATGCTATCTTCTTTGGTCGAGTTCTTGGATTATAATCTAACAGAAAATCCAGGGATTACAGACTTATCTCCATCGATCCATCAAAGCCCTTGTCACTGACCTTTATGGTTTTGCTAAACTCAAAAATGTATCATAGTACACCCAATGTTAGGACTTCTTCGTTTTGATGCATTTATTGAAAAGCAGAAAAACAAAATCCAGTTTTTCAACATTTGAAGTGCAGATCATAGGGATTGTAGCAAGATCTTGTCATACAAGAGACAACGCAATATTTCTCATGGAGGCGACCGCTATCTCGCGAGTATTAGCACAGGTTACAATTTTCCTGGTGTAATTGTAAAGAAGCTACCCCAGCTACTCTTGTACATTGAACAGGGTACGTTCAACTACATCACACTCACAGCATTCGCTTTCAGTTTCAACTGGGGAATGTTGTGTGAACTGTCCTGTGGCCTGAAGAGTTTCAAGAAATCAGAAATACGTAGATCTCATGTTTGTTTGTGGCAAAATCGATAAAAGATGCAGAATAAAGATTTTTAGCAACATAAATTTGATCTTTTAATTTCTCTCTACAAGGATTATTACAATCTTCTCCCGTCTTGTTTTCGTGAATGCCATATGGTGTTTCATCTTGTCTTGTAGGTTTCATGTATCGTTACACCCCTAATGATCCCCAGTCACAGGAAATCAACGGAAAATTGATCACTTGGTCTCTCCATAATTGATTGGTGGATCTCTAACTGGTGTCTTGTCCCTTTTAACTCTCAGTGTGAAGAACCAATCAGGTATAGCAAGTTATCAATTAATTTCACATCTTGAGTCATCAAAATCCCCCCCCCCACACACACACACGCACAACATAACCCCAGTAATTCTCACCTTATTTCAGGTGGAATCCCTCATAATTCCACCGTCTGTGTGCGTCCACAAGACATATTGGTGTGAAACTGGATTTCAGAGCTAATAATTGTTTGGGGCAGCAGACATTAGATCGAAGCTGGAAGGTAAATAGAATACTGGCAGCGTGTCAGCGGAAGGAAAACAAAAATATCAAGAAACGAAAAATACAAGGGGAGGATTTTCACAGCCTTATAAAAAACATGTCTCTTCCTTCAGACACAACTTTTAATGATCTATTTCATTGATCTTTTGTCAGAGTAGCCAGTATTTAGATATGAAATCTTTTTCCCTGCAAAATTTCTCTTTTCTTTTGCTTCAAATTCAATCAGAATTCTTTGTCTTACAAGTAAATGCAATTCAAACATTTTAGAGTAGCAAGCTAAAGTCCAAATATTTGAGCCTGTCTCCAAAAACACTTAGAACTGCCAATTTTAATAGGCAAATGTACCTCAATATGGATTAATACAGAGGAGTGGAAATCTCTCTCAGCTGAACACATACCACACCAGGGAGCAACAAATGTTCAAATAAGCTAAGGTGTTTTCTTGATGAAAATGTTTCTGCAAAAGAATTACAAAAAGACACCCGTTGTTGTGCCCTGTTTTTGATCTCAGTTGAAAGATTAAATTATCCATTAACCCATAGTCCACATTTTTCTGTATTTTGTGTATGAAAACTCGATTCTTAACTTTCTTCAACATTTTAGTTACTTCTACAAAGGTTTTATTTAAATGGCCTTCATCATTACTTTATGTTGAACTAAAATAATCTCTTTTTCCACAAATGATGTTCTTGTGATCTTCAAAAATGCAGTGTTTCACTGATCTTTTACAGTTATGATCAAAAAGCAGGTTGCATAGGTACATCGTTTCTGAGGGAAAGATGAAGATTGTTTTCCCCTACTGTAGGGCTTTTGAAATAATCCATAGCTCATTTATTACTACTCATCTTTAAGTGATGAATGATGTGATAAACTCAGAATAAATAAACACAGTGGGAATTAGAAGCTGAAGACATTTTCTCTACAAGAAGTTTTGTTTGTCATCCACACCCTCTCTATAGGGTGTGGATGACATGAACGTAAAGTTTTATCCTGATATTTTGCGGTACTATGGTGATAACGATAAAAGTGACAATTAAAACCAATTTGTGATTTTCACATAAATAAGTGTGATTTGTATCACTAAATTGCTCATAGTAACTGCATTTAATCATATTATGGAATTTTTTTGGAATTTATTGTGACAACAATAAATCAAAGTTCTTGTCATGATAAGAAATGTATCATAATAAATGATAAACAATACAATAAATGCCCAAACTTACTCTCTATTCAAATTTAAGCAAAGCTCTTGGGGGGGGGGACTTATTTTTTTCTCATTTGCAGTCTAATGAGACATTGGACTAGTCAAATCATCTGATGTGATATCGGTCCAGGATGTGAGCTTCCTTTTTCAGAAGCTGCCAACTCCTAGCAGACCTCTCTATAGCCCATTCTCAACAATTGTGGCTTTAACCAGTTCTTCCTCAGTCACTCTCGGCCAGATCCATCTCTATTTTGCAGATCCACACTTGCACATCACTCCAGTCAAGTACACCACAGAGTACTAATTTTACACTTCATACTTGAAGCATTTTAACCTTAACTTCATTAAATGGTGTATCTCCCGGTTTATTATGGACCTCTGAGCCAGGTCACAATGACACCATTGCTGTTTCTCTCTGCTCCATTTTCAGCAGCAGAGAGAGGTTCAAGCTGAAGCAGGTAGTGAGAATGACGATAACAGATGACCAGGGTGACTACCTCACATTATAGTCACAAGTGCTGATGGTCTGTCTACTTATGCAACACAAGCAACAAAAGCCATATAGTCTCCGTGCTAAGTATATATACCAAAGAAATTCTGAGGGATTATTGTAATATATTGCTTAGAATAGTGAAACTGCAAAAACTCAGACAGCATCAGTATCTAAAAAAAAAACTAAAGGAACCTTTTCAACTGAAGAACAAATCAATAGACGCGGTACGACCACCTGGTGCCCCTTCAAGCGTAAGATTAGGGCAAGATGTCAATGTTTCTGGGACAACTTCCAGATACACATTATGTTACTCTGAATTTAATACAGCCTAATGAGAGCTCTCAGACTCCAACACATGGCCACAGACACACACCGGTACAGTTCAATTGGCTTCATTTTGCAACCAAATTTCCCTTTAACAAAACATGGAACAAGTTCCCCAACCATCTCCCCTTTATGTCTGTTTAGTTTCAGTGACCCTGAACATGTTACCAAGTAACCATTGGTTTTGTCTTTTTCTTTCTGTAACAGGTCACTTACTAAACTAAGGACGTACTTCAAAACCCCATGGGGCTCATGCTAGTCTAACCTGCAGACTTAAGACGTCTGATTCAACGTCTGTTCATCTGAATTTTGACAGAAGTAATTAGGGTCTAACACTACGAGAACAGAAAGAAATCACTTATTTTACACAATTTAAAGGCTTCCCAGCTTATTTGCTTTCATTTTGTGCTTTAGTAAAAGAACCAAACCCCTTGAACAACTTGTCTAACATCTCGCCTGTGGTGGCGCTGCACCAAGAACCACTGAAGAAAACAATAAAAATAAAACTTCTGAACAAGACACTGAGAGCAACTTCCTTCTTCACAAAACCTAAACAAAACTGGAGTGCTGTCAGATTTGAGTAATTGTAGAATTGCTCTTTTGCCTTTAGCAAATGTGCCAAGCAAACATTCTTCAACACTGGACTAAATTTGAGCGGAGGACAAGCACTAGCCCAAGAGATGCGCATTTGTTTTAGTTGCATTTACCCAGAATGCCATTTGCCATGGTCCACTTCCTGCTTTTGAAGTGATCTCCAGTCCTCTTGGTACTGATGTATGCATTCAAAACACATCAGAGTTCATGTCAACCAAGTCAAGACCTAGGTTTGTAGGCGGACACAAGTTATATGTTTTTGGTCTACATCCGAGTTTGATTACACATTCACACCTCCACAATCAAACCAGACTTTCTAGACAAACAAACTAGAGTATTATTAAAGCGGATTAAACAGGGCTGGTGTGAATGCACTCCAAGCGTCTACCAGTAAACACGTCAACATAAAAATCTGCATAATTAATCTAGAAATAGCTAAATGAGGCTAATCTTTGATTTTTTTTAATCAAAAAAATTTGAATAAGTCATAATTTTCAAAAACACCATATTGCCCAAGAAAATAATTACTGGTACTATCGCAGCAAAAACTGACACACATAGAGGGCTAAAAATACTCTCTCTCTTCTACAGGCCCCATGGGTAATTTACCTGTGCAGTGAGCAGATTAACAAGTCTGACATATATGATGGCATCATAGAATATCACCAAAACAACCGATATATTTGAAAATATCTTGTACGATTTTCAGATTCCACATCGAAAGAAACACTCGAGATATTCTAGTGGCTTTTGGAGTCCCTGTGTCTTAATAAAACATCGCTCCCTTGGCCATCACATATTTATAATAGAAAAATGTAACAGTTGTGCTTTACAAGTCATAATTCAGACCTCTGGAACACAGCCTTGGCTGCGTTTGGATATCGAGGAAAATGGATAGCCAGCATACAATAAATCACTCCCTCTCAGAATAAATTGTCATAGTGTGGATCAAATTGCTTTTTCTCTTCGAAGTGCACAAAGACTCACTGCTGCCATAGCTGCACAGCTCCTTATCTGCTGGAGAAGTTGTAAAAGCATACCCAGAGCAGTACATTCAGCAACAATAGCAGCCCCTTTTTTGTGACACAGATAGTAATCTCTGGCTACAGCAGAGCATTTAAAGTAACATCTGCTCAACACCAGCTCGCAGAGCAGCCAAATATGCAGAGAGAAGCCAACAAGCTGGGACTTCCAAGTACACAGGCAAACCTTATCTTGAAAATTAAAGGGTCTTAGGTTCAATTTAAAGGCAAAGATAAAAACAATTTTTTAAAAAAGTCAGTGACTCACCTCTAGAGCCTCAAGGGTGACAAAGCCTGTGATGGAGAAGCCATCAATGATGTCCTCCTCGGCCGAAGTAGACTCCTTTCGCTTCCTCCGCGGCGGTCGAGGTCGGGACGAGGAGGGCTCCCGTTCCACCTCCCGCTCAGAGTCGGAGGAGAGGCGAAACACCGAGCCTTTGACGTGGTTGCTCCTTATCCCGTTCGGTCTCCGTTCCCGATCCCTCTCCGACCTCGACTTCCTCTTTTTCCGCTGGTTGCTAGATCGAGGTCCGTCCACGTCCTTCATGGCGAACATCCAAGTGAAAACCCACCACCCCAGAAAGACTCAAACCCTTGAGTGAAACGCCTCTGGAGGAGAACTTCCACAGTATCCTAGAAGGTGTTGTCAGTCGGTTAGATCCAAGGCAAATGGGTAATATCCAAGAGATAAAGGCTTTTAGAGGAAATTCCAAACTGCATTAAGTCACTCAATCAAGCTGGGTTCCACTTGAAGATTCCCAAAGGCAGCCCATCAAATCCATCATGCAATCACAAAGCTCCCGATTCCACCAGAGGAGGGCCTCTTCAAGTTAAAGCAAATGTCTGTTCAGTGAACTTATCCCTCCAGAGTAAGGTGAACAGGTGCTGCCACATTTTTCTTCCCCGACTGACACCTATGGCCTAGGGACGGCAACCTCGTACCTGCAAAAATCAAGACAGAAAAAGTGAGAGAGAGAGCATGCATTTGCACATGTTCACTCTGTAAAAGGTCAACAATGCATTTAGTTAACAAGTCACTGTTGTAGAGGGTACTGCATGCTACTGTGCACAACGCAGTATGAATGATTTATGAGGACAGCTAGAATCACATCTGGTGAGTAAACTCTGGGTTTGTACACAACCAGGTCTTTGAGCTCAGAATAGAGATTGTAGCTGTCCGCAACCTTTACCAAACTGGATGCTAAACTGTTGCCTTTTTCACGGAACATTCCACTTATCTGCAAACAAAGATGAGATGGAAGCTGCCTCTGGTCATTCATAAATCACTAATCACACCATCAATATCCTGCACAAACACACGTTTTCAAAGACCAAGCTGGCAGAACAAAAGGAAGCATGGAGTGGTACTCGGTAGAGTCAGGAGAGTAGCGGTACAGGAGTCATAAGGTTGGGGGTTGCCCACCACATGTACATGTCCTCTTGAAAGGAATGGCATTTAAAGGCAACAATTCAGTGTATGAAGGTTTGAAAGATTGGCTTGGTGGATGATTGTGAGTTAATAAAACTTTTAGTTTCCGCTTGGGATTCACTTTTAAGAGTTACTGAATCGAATAAGCTAGCAAAGTTGGATCTTACTTGAAGTCTCAGATGTGCAGTAGCCACAGGTTGACTTTAACCCACCAATGACTTTTTAACTTAAAAAAAAAAACATACCAACACTACATCTAGGCTCCAAACATTTTGTGAAAGAGGCTTGTGTTTCTGATGAGGAACATTCTTGAAAAAGAAAAGAGTTTAGATGCTCTTCCACAGGTGTGAAATGCTACGGAGGAGCATTAGTGATTAATCTTTAGGAAGACTAATGGCTTCAAAACTGCTAAAAATAACCCTACGATAAAAAACCTTTTTAATTAAAACACTAAATAAAGCATTGTGTGAGTGTGAGCTCTCTCCTGCTCTGTGGACCACAAAAACCGAGCACTGCTCCATCCCCAACCTGTTGCTGCTCATTGCTGGTGAGATGGCCACACATTTGGCGGTCAAAGGATTAATTTGGTTCTGGAAGATGTGAAAAAATTAACAAGCAGCACCAGTCACTCTAAGTAAAATAAAGCTGCTAAAATTGCTATTGGAAAGCTGCAAGCCGCATGTCCGTTATGAAGCCTGACTGCAGACTCACTACTTGATGGGACAGGTTGATTAATTAACCAACATAGCATCCTATACAAGTATACTGGCAGAGGTTCCTAAATTATATGCAGAACTAGAACACTTGGAGTTACATTTTGTGCGTAATTCATTATTTGGAACAGTGTTCTGTATCGTGCCATGAAGGCTTTGAAACTCCTAAAGAAATTTCTAAAAATAGAGATGTAAGCTTTTTAGTATCAAATGTAAACCTCAAGAATTTCAGGTCCTCAGCAAAAAGTTAGCCCATGTTTTCTTAATTTTAGGTGATCCGCGATCAGATCAGCTGATACTTGCATGAGAACCCAATAATATTCACCAATCTCATCTACTTGTGAAACAATAGTCACCCCACTGTTGCCAAATTAGCACTTTAGCTATTTTTCAGACAGGAAAATCGTATCGGTCAAAATCGGAATCAGCCAGTCAGGTATTTTTAAAGATTGATCAGTGCCCCTCCACCCCAAACATTAACTTATCAGCAGTTTGAAATCAGATCTGCATTGGTGTTGACCAAAAACCATAACAAAATATACATAGCACACACTGAATGAACACTTTTGCTATATTTCTGTCATCTAGCAAAAAAAAAAAACTATCAAAGAGAAAGAAAATCCAGACAACTGCCATGACTCTTTAGTGATGTCATTCTGCACTGAACCACACCACTCACCAGTGCATACCTCCACTGTCTGACACTGAAGGCATTTGGATGCTTTATGAGATTACTCTGCAACATTCAACAGCTTGCAGGCCTATTTTGCATCCATCTCAAGAATTTAGCCAACAGGATAGTAACAAATCCACAGAAAATCATTCTGACATTGTCCTACAACAAAACCACAAGCTACTTAACGCATCCAAAAATAACAATTTTGACCCATTACATCACCCAGACATAAAGCAGCATAAGATAAGTTAACCCAAACTTAAAGCTTTTTCTGAAGAGTCCCTCAAAGCAATAGGTTCGAACAAAGAGGAGATGCGTCTTTCTGCATCACCAGACAAACCAGAACTGATTTGTCTCAGTCAACCATCATTCCCAACTTTACATGACAGCCAGTGTGTCCAAGGAGACAATGCAATGGAGCTCATCTGGAATTCTGCAGCACATGCACACACACGCCCACGCTCGCTACACCCTGCAAAGTGGAAAATGTTCAGTTTTAACATTAAAGAAAAACAAAAATTCAAAACAAAGGCACATCTAGTAAGCCACCATGCAAGCGTTTAAAGATGCAGGGATCATTTCAGGACACAGTTCATGCAGTTATGCCAATTTGGAGGAAAATAACAGAAAAGAAAAAACACCTTTACTGTAACGTCACCGTTTGCTTTTTGTCTTTTTTTTTTTTTTTTTAAACTATGCATTTAACCCTGAAGCCTCGTGCCGACACTCATCTGGTGACACGCGCACACTGCACACACAGCTCCCATGCTATTCCTTATTTGAAACAAACTGTGTTCCAGCACTCTCCCTGGCTTTTCCTCCTCAGTGGAGACTCTTTGCCTCGTCTTCGCTCACGGTCCCTTTTTGTCCGCCTGTGCTGTCAGTACAGATCTCTGGCTCAGGAACACAGTCCAGCCCATAGCAGCGACAGCAGCAGCGGACTGGCACTGCCTCCTGCTCCGGCTCGCGCGCTCTCTCTCTCTCTCTCCCTCTTCAAGCCTCATTTTCCACTATAAGAACACACAACAAAAGCAAGCCTCTTTTTTTTTTTTCTTTAAGAGCTCCAAGACACGTCATGCAAAACCAAGAAATGCAAACCCTTGCGAGTGAGGAAGGGACCGTCCGGACAAGTTGAAGGCCTCTTGGTCAGAAGAGGAGGGGGGGGAAAAATAGAAGGTTTGGAGCTGGCGAAATAAATCCCCGCAAAGGAAAACCATAGGGCGCCTCCTCCTCCTCCTCTCCCCAGATCCGAGCTTCAGGATCCCGGAGAAGGGAGACCGGGGCGCAGTGATACTGGCGATGCCGCAGTGCCGCTTTACAGGCTGAGCGCTTCCTCCTCGGCGCAAATAGTGCTGCCTCTGGACACACGTCGGGTCATTATTTAGAGGAGAACGGCGACAACACCGTGTACCTGGCGGCACAGTCTGAGTTTCTAATGAGATGTAGTAGATGCAAGGCTGCATAGCGACGGAGACATGCGCATTTGCCATCTGTATCTGTCAAAAATGATAAGTAGAAGTAATTGTGAATAAAACAATAAAGGTTTTTAATAATGTGTATGAAAATAATTTATTTAGCTATTCTAGAATGGTAGTATATCTTTCACAATTACTTACATACATCTGTAATGTTCATAATATCACTGGTTTTGAGAAATTCATGTAGTTGTACAGATGCACCAATCAACTGGTGAGAAACCAGAATCAACCTCTTTTCCAGTGATGAGTAATGACTAATGGTTAATTCAAATGCTTATTTTTCCTGCAAACATGTAATTTTGAAATATATAATTTCAAAATGTTCAAAGATCAAAGATCATGCTCATAAAAATCCAAAAATAAGGCAACTCACCTCATGTGAATCTGTGAATTTTTTCTAATTTACAGTGGTTGGAAAGTATGCATTGATGCATTAAATACAAAAAAAAATCTTTTTTGTTTGTTTTTTTTTTAAGTTTGGGACCTTGGGATACTGCCCCTGTGAGCTTTTTATAAAGTCTGACCCAGCCAATAAGTGTCAAAGTATTCAAAAAGCAGAAAGTTAAGCTGTTTCAAATGCAGAGCAACCAGATTTCACAACACCTCCATCCCTCAAACTATAAGTGTCATGGTGTATTGTCTTAAAGTGGACCCAAATGCAGAAAGTAGATGAACAACTATGAACAACAACAAAAAACAACTTGCAAAAATCACAGGGAGCCAGAGCAGAACAAAAATAATAATCCAGGAGGAAAAAGCCAGTAGGGACGCCAGTGAAGAAACAGGAAAAATAGCAGAGTGTACTAAGATGAACTGAGAATGAGTTGCATATATACTGGGGAACAAGGAGCAGATGGGGTAGGGCTAGAAATGGGGAGGGAGAAAATGTGGCACGGAGGGCGAGGAAGAGTACACAAGGAAATAAATCTAACCCTTAAGAATAACGAGACCTAACAAACATGATTAAACTAAGTAACAAAAAATAACAAGACACAAAAAATAAACATAAACTAGAATCACAAAGGAAGGACTGAGCTAGTAAAGTTAAAACAAGTCTGGTCAAAAAAACAAAAGATACTAAAGAACACAGAATAAGCAAACCTCATAAAAATCTCAGGACCCGAACAATAAGGCTACTAAACTCCCATAAAGGTTTTTATTGCACAAATTTATGTTTAGACTTTTTATTATTGTTTCTTTATTATTATCACTGGACCCTTGCAATGAGATGTTGCTCAATACATACATTTCAAAGGTACAGTCGAACAACAATAAAGTCTGTTCGTCTGACTAAAACCATCCGAGTGAGCAAACAGGCACCTTACAGGAGTTGGAGTTGAAGATAACATCAAGCACTTGCTTCAACAAACCCCCTGTCATCTGGACAAAGCAGGCAGTACTGTAGGGAATTAGTTTTTTTATTATTATTATTTCTCCAGTGCATTTAACACAATTCAATCTGATTCACTTTGACATAAACTCCATAACACACAGGAGGAGGCCTCAACAGTCACCTGGATCAATCACTACCAAACAGAACAAATGTTTTGGAGAGTGAAGAGTCACATGTCTAACCATGTGGAGCACCACAGGGGAGGGTACTCTCCCCATTTCTTTTTTTTACTCTGCATACATCACACTTCCATCGCAAAACGACGTGGAAACAGTCACATCTTGAAACAAATGCCATTGTGGATCGTAGGAGAAGCAGGAATATGTCGAAGAATGTTTTCATCACGACAGAAGAAGCTGCGGCAAGGGGGGAGAATCAATACGTTGGTGCCGCCTGCACAACAGACCACACTGGAGATGAAGCAGCTACATTGACGGGGCAGAGCTGTCATTTATTTCTCTCACCTACTTGTGGCAGCACAGGTTTTTTTTTAGCATTTTCAGTAATGTGTTGCAGACCTTTTTCCAGTAGAAGGCTTCAAAACTGAAAGTGCCCACAATTTCTTTCAGTTTCTTAAGTTCTAGAAATCACAGAGATTTCTTGTAATTTAGATGATCTTGTAAATCAGTTACCTATTTCAAGGTATCTCTAGCTCAGTTTCTTTCCTTTACGCATTCTAGTCCTTAAAACTGAAATCCATCAAAACTGGAATCGGCACACCGGATTTGAAATTCTCAATATATACTTAAAAAAAGGCTGATGGATGCATCTTTCTGACATTGCCAACACATGGCTGGGGAATTTCTCCGTAGGATTAATACTGCAGTTGAGTTGTCAGCTCATGATTTGTGCGATGAAAGCACCCCTAAGCTTCTTGCTGCAGGGACACCTGGGGCCAGCTAACTTCATCACCTTGTGTAACAAACGCCGAGAGAAGTCTGATCTCAGGGAAATGCGGCAGTAAATAATGTATCACAACAACACAATAAGCACCAAATACTTTCAGAGAGGCTCCTTTCAACATTTGAAGGAAGCGTTTACCTCAGAGGGATGGTTTTCCCTGTTGTATTCTAGCAGGCTGACTGGGAATATTTAACCGATAGGTAACACAGTTGTTGGAAAGGAAAGGGTCTTTGACTGATTTACAGTTTGTGAGTTGTGTTGTATTGACATTGCAGTTGATGTTGTATTGATGTTGCCCTTGAGAGAATGAGAGAGACAAACATGATTATGTAAGAGAGTAGTTATTTAAAATCCATAAAATGCATCGTTTGCCCCGAACCAATCCATATTCCCACTTTACCCTGGTTTCTTCAAAGAGGTTACTTTGATTAGGGTTTTTTTTTTCACTATTAATGATAAGCAGTAACCGTTTACTTAATATTATTGTGCTAAATGTTTTTTTGATCTATAAAGAAATAAAGGAAAACTCAGAGTTAATCAGGTTTTTAAATGTGACAGAATATGCCTGGTATCTTTTTTCTTGGTAATATTTTAATACCTTTGTTTCTGCAACAACCTTGAATTAAACATAATTACACCAGCAGATTAAAGTGATAGAAAAATTGTAAATCCTAGACTTATGAGTTGCAAAATATTAACTTAAACTCTGATGGCTCTTGATTTTTGCATTTTTGCATGAATCCCTTCACACTCACTAACGTGGGAAGAAAATCCGATAATTAGACAGATAATCTATTGGTTCCTCACTTGGTACAAAACAGCATTGTTGTAGCTCTATTACTCTATACAGTAATATTACTATTGTATTGAATCTCTAATTGTGTTTTAAAGGATCTTGATTTTGGGTAGAACAGTCCAGTTGGGGTCCAAGCATTCTAAATGTGTATGATTTTGAACTAGAGACTATTTAAAAACACTGAAATCGCGCTACAATTTGTCATCAAATTATACGCTTCAATTCTCACACCAACTACGTCAACAAAGTCAGCCACTTTTGTTGGCGTGCAAAAATATTTCTTGTGTGCAGACCACAAGAGGCGCTCATTCTCACTGACCGGACACAAGAAAACATTTATTCAGGGAGGAGTTACAGATTACTTAGTTGTTTGTTCATGTCTTCTGCTAACATTGCCTAACATTGTAAACACGTCTCTGAATTTGCTTTGATAACAACAAATCAGAAAATTTGTGGGCTGTATAGTGTATTCCGTACTAAATGCAAGGTGTTATATATCTCATGAACAGGCGTTTTACTAAAAAGCTTCCAGTGAATTCTCAGCCCAGTTTTTTAAATAGGGGCCAAGTGGTGCAGCTCAGAGCTTGCTTAAACTGCCTCAGTCTGCTGTGCTTGGTGCAGCGGTGAGTCCGTCCGCCCGCCCATCCGTAAGAATAATGCCAAGTGATACACATGCACTTGACCCTGTCTGATCTTCTGGGAAGAGTGTCCTTGTGACAAAGTGGTGTGGCAGGGACCAGGCGACAGAGAGGCAGCTAATTCTTAGCTCCCCCTAGACTCAGCCCATTTGTGGGGAAGACAAATGTGCTGCTCTCCCCTCCTGTCTGCCTCGCTATAATCAGCTTTAATTACACCTTCGCCTAAACTTCATCTGCCTCCACAGCTCTGCTAACTGCCACACAACTATCTCCATCCAGGGGATTGAAGTCTGTACAATCAGTGCTGTGAAAAATCCTTTAGGCCTTAGCGGATTTGTTCGGTTTTGGCTTCTGCTTTGTCACACCGAAAATGTTTAGCATCCTCCATCCCATGTCAACGTCAATAGATGAATGCAGGTTACCTATCTTGACCTGAAAGCCTCTCTCCCGCAGAGGGTTACTTAGCTAAAAGCAACGTGTTACGCAGTCTTGTACTGCGGTCAACAACGCAGAGTTTCAAACGTGAGTGAAAAGATGAGCGAAAAAAAGACCCCACTACGACAGATATCTGGATAAGACCGTGGAAGTACGTAGCATACTTATTACAACGGTAAATTATCGTTCAAATCAAGAACAATCAATTTATAGTTAACATTTGTAAATTAACGTAAAAAAAAAATTGCTTATTTTAAACCCGAGTATGAAAACTTGGAAAACTTGAGATGTTTGGTTTAAGAGAACAAAACATTTCTTAAACATTTTTTGAAAGAGTGCAACTTTTACAGTTTGAACTTACGAAGCCAAGAATAATGATTAATAGTGATTAATCAGTGCTAGAGTGTGACTAATCAGACTAAGACTTTTAATCAATTGACAACACCACTACCATATATATTTTAATGTTATTTAATTTTTAATTAATTATTTACACATTTGTAAACTTTTTGGGAAAACAATCATGTATTCCAACCAGAACCTTTGTACTCACCTGTTCAAGGTTCACCAGTAAATCTGATGCATTCGTAAACTGTTGTTTACGAATGCATTGAAACATTGAACCCATTTCTCTTTGCCCACTGGGACTTAATTTTGCTTTAAAAAGCAATTCAACCCTGGAAAAGACTATTGTTGTATGCAAGCTGTGCTAAAATTAGTTAGCCAGTCAGTGAAGATCTTCCAGCCTCAAATAGCATCTCAATGCTAAACATGTTGCTACAGCACAGACGTCCTCAATGATAATGTCAGCGTCCACATTTTTAAAGGATTTTTTTTTACATTATTTTAACTATTATTGTTAAATCAGAAGTTGTGTATAAATTAAAAGCTTTAATTACCATTTATTCAACAGAGACCATACGAGTGAAAAAAAAAACAAAAGTACAAGAGAGAATATTGCTTAAATAAACCAAAATGTGTCAAACACACCTAATCTGCATGTGTTACCCTCATAGGAAAAATAATAGATTCCTTCTGTTGCACTGCTTATTTATCTTTAATTGCCAATTCAGAACGCAACACTTCATCCACTCCTCCCTCCCCCCCACCAAACCACCACCACTCTTCAGACAACAGATGGTGGTAATTAGTGGATCTGATTTGCAAAATAAAAACATTCTCACCTGCTTGTTTGTTGCTTTTACCTTTATCTTATTTGGGTCTCTTCATCCTTATTATCTCTGCTTGTCAGGAGGGAGACTCAAGTGGCATGTAATGGCACTATGGGCATAATGCATGTTGAATTGCTGGGTGCTTGTAGAAACAAAGGTTTTCTAGGTAATCTCAAATTCTAATATCCTCCTCCTACAGGTCTGTCTATGAGCCCCGTAATAGCCCCTATTACTTACACTTCGAGTGCAGAACAATAATGCTTGAATGTCCCCCTCTGTAGCCGTGCAGAGTTACTGGAGATGAAGCTTTGTTCTTCCCCTGTTATGTTCCAGTGGCAAATATGATTAGATGATGCTATTCATCAAAGGTATAGTGGGGATGTAAGTGTCTCTAACGCGCCACATGTGGGAGGTTTAATATTCATCACTAATGACTTGTCCCTGAAGGCCCTACAAGTGTTTAATGCCCTTAACGTGACCGTAATACATGACAAGCGCGTGACATATTCACCACTAAATTGCGACACATGAACTGCTGTTCAAAAGCTGACCTGAATTATGAATAATGTCGGTGCATCTCCACCGTCAGATAGAGAAAAAAAAAAAAAGGACAGCACAGAGACCGAATTGTTCTTACAACTAAAAGTTAAATTAGAGTGATTTATTATAGGCTGGAAGATCAGTTTGAGTGAGGCTTGTTCTTGTAATGATGACAGCAGTGACTGAAAAAGCTCTCTGGTCTTAATATATGGGGACTGTCAAAATCCTCTTAGCTTGTGGTTCCTCTGCTGGCTTACACAATCAATCACTGTTGACTGTTTAGGATTTGGATAGAGTGAGACCTACATTTACCACTGCAGGAAGGAGGGGAAAGAGATTTACTTCACAATATTTCTTTTTTTTTTGGTACTCCTTAAAGCTGCAGTATGTAACTTTTATAAAAAAAAATGTTTGACATATTTGTTGAAACTGTCACTATGTTTTGACAGGATAGTATGATACAGCTTATCTGTGAAGCTGACTTTTCCCAGTGTGTCTAATTCTAACTAGAAACAACCAATCATAGCCAAGAGGAGGGTCTTAGCGCTGCCACTCATGCCCATGCACGTGCCTCTCTGCTACAGTGCAGCTTCTCCTCATCGGCAAAGAATTGTGAATGCTAAGGCTAGCTAGCATGGCCCCGGATGATAGCGGATAAAAATTAGTTGTTTCTCCGCCATGAGCACATTTAGCAGAGTATTCATGAGGATGATTGACAGCGCTAAAACCCCCCTCCTGGCTCTGATTGGTTGTTTATGGTCGGGTGTGGTGCATTTCCTCACATGACAATAGTAGCTCAGGAAGGAGGTAGAGGAGACCAACCATTTCACAGAATATCTGTCTCATATCATAACGTTACAATATGCTAACAGCGTTAACAAATAAGTACAAAAATACTCTTTATAATGCTGCAGCTTTAAGCTAGCGTTTGATTGTAGAAACACCGTCTGCTATAATAAAGTAAGTATGAAATAAGCTGAAATTAAAGTGTAACGATTCAGTGCCAATTTAGGAGCTAAGGCAAAAGGTAAATTATATGATACCAGAGTCTGTATTCATAAAAAAAGTAATCCCTTGTTATGCATTAATATAAATGTAGCATGGCAAGAAAAAAAAAGACAAAAGATTTTAAATGTATGTGATGTTTTAGACGTTAAATCCATGGTTTCCAAAAGCCACATGAATATGTGTGCTTAATACATGGCACAAAATTATAGTTCAATAATCTAAATTCCTTTATGAGGAGATTAATGGTATTCATATTTCTGATTCTTTATTGCTGAATTATTATATATATATATATATATATATATATATATATATATATATATATATATATATATATATATATATTAATAAGTATCTTTCTTATATGTTTGATTCTTTTTTATACGTTTACATTTGAATTGTGCTTACAGATTCCACTCAGCCATTGATGTTATTTGCACTTTAAAGTGACTCAAACCTTTGGACCTCTAATTTATCACACCTAAAAGGTCCCATTTCAAACTTTAACTCAGACCTCTTCAGCGACTCAACATCATTTCTTTTCATTATTTGTAACATTTAATGTGCCCTGAAAGGTATATGCCAAACAACTGCTTGATGCTTACAAGGTGAAAAACAGAGCAAACTTTGATTCATTCTGAATGAATCAAAGTTTTGTTTTTTTTTAACAACAGCTTCTGATGTGTGTTGTCCTTAAGGTCATTTTGCACAAGTCCACCCATTTGAAATAGTATGGATGACCTTTCAGTGCACATTTCAACTGCAAAATGTAATCATAGACCTTTATTGCCATAGTTTCAGAAGATGACTGACTATATGCATTTTTTCCCCTCTCCCCCTGAATATCAGTGGTATTATTTTATCCTTTTACTCCTGCACAGCAATTTTCTATTTGACATCTGTGCCGATAAAAGAGTTTCCAAATATAGCCTGACGGAGAGACAGAAAAAGAGAATGGAAACAGAAAATAACAAACCTTACATGCTTCCTTGATCAATGTGAAACCAAAGGAAAATCTGCAAATTCCTTCCTACAATAACAGTGTGAGTATTAAACCAAGACTGTTTCTCAAACACAAAGCTTTAACCGCTTCAAGCAAGCAGAACAGCCCAATCGCAGAAACATTCGGCATTTACTAATTCATGAGCAATCCAACGTCAAGTTCAGCCCCGTGAAGCGAAAGAGGAAGAATCAGGTCTATGTTGCTCATGTTAAAATAACTGAAGCCAGATAGGAACATGTGTTCTCAATTCCAACATAATGAAGTCATGGGAAGCCTTAGGAGGGACCGCGAGGTCGGGAATTCGTTATTTCGGCTCGGTCAAATACATAAATAATGACGGCTTGAAATTAAAGCTGGATTTTCACGCAGCTACAACAGATGTATGTCAAATAGTCTTTGGACCTGGTTCATGTTCTTTTTTCTTCTCCAATCTAATTTAAATTTATCTTTAAAGTGACTGTAAATAATCCTTATGCATTTTCTTTTCTCCATCACCACAGGCAACAAGATCTCTATTCACGCTGGGTGTGGATTTTCCTGGGTGACTGATATTAGCAGAATTAGTCACGTTCAATAAATAAGACTTAAATACCTCCCAATAAGTCTCTTATTACATCTCATAATAAAATGAGTTCATATAAAAGTAACAACCTTTGAGCGGAGAGTTTAACCTCAATTCTCTGGTCCATTATTATTTTAAAAGTTTTATTGGCTCTAGTGGCCTTTATTTGATAGTTAACTGACAGGAAAGTGGGTAATGAGAGATGGGGAAGACATGCAGCAAAGATCGCCATGGCCGGGAATCGAACTTGCGACGGCTGCATCGAGGACTAGGGCCTCCATATGTGGGTTGTGCTTAACCCCAGCACCACCAATCTCTGGTCCATTAGTTAACTGGTCTAATTCTAGCCCCAAAAAAGGGGACTTTGTGTCATCAGATAATCTCATCAGAGCAGACAGAAGTCAAATATGGAGTACCTCAAGGTTTAATCCAGGGACCTCTCCCGTTTAATATCACAGAAATAAGTTAGAAAGTTTGAAATTCAAAGTGGGAAGACTGACAGTAACCAGTTTACCAAAAAAACAAGTCATTGACTCATCCAGCAGGTTAAGAGTCCTACAAACCTCACTTGAATTAGTTAAGGTCAGTGTTGACAATAAAACAAAAAGAAAGAAAGTGGGGAAAAAACACCGTCCGTGGAAGAATTCTGGGAAATTCAGCAATCAATTTGTGACCTTCACAGTTGAGGGTTATGCAGCGGGACAAAGATCCAAACAATGAAATGGTCCAAAAAATAAAATAAAAAATCAACATTTCTGAAACGCCCATTGAATACTCAGACTTGAACTTGACCTTTAGCAGACTGTTTGCTCTCAAAACCCCAGAATTACAGCAACTCTGCCAGGAAAAGTACTTGATGGGAGTCGTCGTCACGGTTCCCACAACTGGGTTTAAAGGTTTAGCGAAGAACTACTTTGTCACATAGAGTCGGGTTGATTTGGACGGCTTTGTTCTTCAACAAATAAAACTGTTTATATATTTGTTCCTGACACATTTATTATACATTTTAAACATAAAATGTATAAAGGGGCGAACACAGCTTCATGACAACGTTGCTAATCACTGGCAGTCAATCCTGGTTCTGATCTAGTTGATAGCCTACATTTGTATTTACCTTGCACTCATGTCACAGAGGAGAAATTGTGCTTCGCTGAGCAACAGAAAGAGAGAGGAAGGGGGCTTGTGTATGAAAGTATAGGTGGGGGGTCTTTCTGCTGCGATGTTTTCCTCTTACTCTCCCCATCGCCCAGCCTCTGAAGAGGAGGCAAGTAGAGTTCACTTATCCCCCCCAACAGGCAGCCCTCCCCTTTCATCTCACTGCAGCATTTTCAAGCAATGCAGAAGATCATCCTAATAGAATTTGTAAACCTGCAAGTGAAGTGGATTGTAAGTGACACGAGAAGGTTTGTTTTTCTTCCCTTTTTTTCCCCTCCTCCTTTTTTTTCTCTCGCTCCAGGAAAGGAAAAATGTCCTGCAGGGAGCAGAAGAAGAGCAAAACGGCGAAATGGCTGTGGTGAATGCACTGCCGCTCCATTTCATCCCCATTTCTCTCCTTGCTGTAATAAGTTGCCGGCTTGCATTACTGGAGATGAGTCGTTTTACAGTCATTAATTTAGTGGCCCACCTTGCGAAGCAGGCCATTATGGAGGGAGCTGCCGTCATCAGAACAGAACCACAGGGGTGACTGGTGGTTTTACTGCGCGTTTCACTATGTGCACATAAACAACCTGTAATAGAAATAAGGAAACAGTTTATAGATATTTTTTTAAAAAAAAGCAACAACAAAAAAAACACTGGACTGTGCAATAATTGTGGATCAGAGGATATCGCACAGTTGCAAGAAAGCCTGAGGGAGGGGAAAAAAAGTGGTGGTGTTTATGGTTTCTATTTTTCATAACAGAGAGGAATTACTCCCAGAGATCTGGAAAGATTAAAAGGATCAGAAGGATTATCTGTTTCTGGAGTGCTTGTTCTGCAAAAAGAGAAGAGGATTTTACTTGGCCTCCATTTGATGTAGTCTGCAATTAAGAAACATTGAGTGTAAAAAGATTTAAATTAAATCAAGTGTATTAATGTGCGACAGTTGATAAGTGTGATGGAGTGCAGCGTTGGCTTGTAATTACTCTAATTCGATTTGAATTGAATTATTATTTCTGTTTCAGCAAGTTTCTGGAGGAGGAGCGGCTTCAAAACATGCAAGTAAACATCATAGGAAGGACAGAAACAGCAACTGAATTCACTGAAACACAGCGATATTTAATAAATGAGGATGTTATGAAAACTCCATTCATTTCAGGAAGTCAATTCTCATTGTGTGGATTAATTACACTCAGATTAATGTTTTCAATTCTTTATTTCTGCTAATTATAACAATTTTCCCACTTAACAACTACAGCTACAGTTAAAATTATAATTATAATGTAAACGTGTTTAATACCTGCTTAAAGGTTTTTATTTTCAAAATGTATGTTTCATCTGACACACAAGCCTCAGCCTAAATTATGCATTCTGAATATGACTGTACTTCATTTGAAACACTTTTGTCCAGAACTATTTAGTCTTAAACCCTGACGCGGAACAAGAATGTGAGAAATTTGAAAGTTTGCTTTACCTAATTTGAAGTTCCCAAAAATGTGAAGTTTAAGTGTAAAAAAAAAGTGTAATACTGAAATATGAAATAAGAGAATAGAAATACACAGCTGGAAAATTCAGGAGTACCAGCAGCAAGCAAAAGGTAAGTGGAAGAATCCATATTTACACAAAGATAAAAGAAAAAAAACACAACTACTGTAATGTACTGGGAAATTTACATTACACAGTTTTATATGTTGTTTTTTAAAAATATTACACTATTACACAGTTACTAACATACTTGGTTTTAAAAAACATGTGCAATTGGAGTTATCCCCCTCCCCAACCAATTGCTACACATTGCTGTGTTAAGCAAGCGTATTTATCTATTTTTTGCTTGTGTACAAGACAGAAAATGTCTCAATGTCTCAAAAGATTTCTGGGCAAGAAAAACACAAACGGTGATTGGATAGAAACTACAGGTGGACACAAAAAAAGTGTAAGAAATATGGTCAAAATTTGAGTTTTTTGGGGGGAAAAAAAGAAAGTATCAATAACATTCCAAATTTGTACATTTGTTAAATTCACAGACTACAATGGGGGTCTGGCATTGGTGTTACCACTGTTATTTAGCAGAAAACAAAAACTTCTGTGTTCAAATCCTGGCTCTCACAACCCTACAAGAATTAGCTTCAACTGATTTAAAAAGTTGTAATTTCAGTGGTTTCCCACTCACCTGGATCACACTAGGAGAAACTGGCTGGAAAACCTGCTGCCATCCAGCCTGTGCATGGCGCCCCAGCTGTTTACTCCGAGGGCTGAGGAGCCTTCGCTGTAAGGGAGCCGGGCTTCTTTTGACCTTGCTGTCCGTCTGAGTAAACCGGTACACGCTTCACAGGTTCTGTGTCCGCTGGCTTGGTAGTCGATATAACGGTTCAAAAACCGACCCGGCCCCGCCGCGCACTGGACCGTACGCAGAATTCTCAAATCAGATGAAAATAAAAGAAATTCCCCTGTAGCCTCACAGCATCTGCACCAGATGCACCACATGAGGCAAAATGGCTGATGATGCAGGTGCACACTCTCGCTCGGCTCGCTTTTTTTTTTTTTCCTGGGAGAGGTTGTTTCAGGAAATTTGTATGAACCCAAGAAGAAGAAGAAAAAAGTATGCTGCTGAAGACTACTGAAGTCATATGAGAATGTTTGTTGATATTTGATTTCCGTTTTTAATCAATATCTCTCTTGGCAGCATATTGGTACCAATTAAGTATGCAAATAAACCGTCTTAACAGCAGGAGCGCTAAAAGGGATTATTTAATGTATTTACATGGCAGTTAGTGAAAAATCCTCCATTTTCTGGATTCCTTCAACATATTCAGCAGACTGACTCCATTTGGTTATTATTCATGAGATGTCAGAGACATTAAGCACTTACAGTACCAGTCAAAGGTTTACATGAATGTATCATTAGAATGAATGTTATATTCATTTTGGGCATTAAATTATACATTTCAATGGTCTTTTTTTAGTGAAGAATCATCATTCAGCATATAGCTTCGATTAGTTTAAAAACTTTTATGTCGATTGTTTGTACCGTATGACGGAAAAATATATACATGCCCTCTGCTAATATTAGGCTAAACTCACTTTAACCTAATATTAGTAGTTTCTCTCTTCTTACTAGAATTGGTAGAGCTCTTTGAAATTGGTCGGGTTCATGACTCTGATCAGACTTCTTAAGATTAATCCACATATTCTCAATACAGATGTGGTTGGGTCGTTTTTCAAAAGCTAAATGTTAGCTTGTTTTTTGGGGGGATTTTTTTCATTGCCATTTTTTTTCTTGTTGTTCGGGAGCATTGTCTATATCAAAACACCTGGTCATGTCTAAATTAAATTATCTGACCTCCAACAAACGAAAAAATAAATTAGTTGAATTTGCTAAGAAGAATCCAGTATTCATCACCAACTCTCTCACAAACTGGACCAAGAAAGACACACCAGCTTCAAACTCAGCACTTTGAAGCAGAAGTGAAAAGACTGACATTCTCGGTTAAGACAAAGATTGAGCGCTTTGACCACGACAACAGGATGAATGTAAAGACGAGGCTTTCGAAACTGCACACCTATAAAACATGGTAACCGTAACATCATGAACAGAGTTTGATTTACTGCCAGAAGTACAGGTGCAAAAAGTGAATGAATGCAAGTCCTAAAGACTGAGGACAATCTCCAAATTCCTCGCAGGAAATCAACATTGTTGAAACCTTGAACAGAACTGGGATAATCATCCCAAACAAACATTGCAATTGGCTTTGGAAGCCGTTCATGCCAGAGATGAGTGTCTAAAGCCACTGTGGGTAAACGCCGCAGGTACGACTGATCTCACAAGTTCGAGGAAAGCGTATAAGAGAGGGGGAAAGAAAAGACTTCTAATTTTGTTGTTTTTGAGTTTTGTCAAAGCAAAAGGCCAAACCCGTCATCAACTGTGGCATGAATCTGCTGCTGTTTTTGTTTAAACCCAAACCACTCAGCTAGAAACAACTGTGCTCTTAGAAACCGGCAATTTAGAGATCAAAATGAAACCGCAGCAAACAGCACAAAGACTTGTCTCCGTTCCAGTGTTAACATTAGTTGTTCATCTTTGTAGAGACATATTGTTTCCTTTCAAAGCCATTGTGAAATAACGAAGCAATGCAAGCAGGGAGTTCAGCCAACAATACACTGTTTCCATACAGGAGACTGGCATGACATCTGCAGGAGCAAGGAGTTTCCATAATCGCCTGCTTTTTGAGTGTGAACACACACAATCTGGTAATTGTGCCTCAAAGATAAATTGGGATCTGTTAACCAGCTGTGACACATAAAAACACAGTGGAATTGCCACAGGGGACGATTTTTGTACCCTTTGTCCCTTTGTCATCACAGCTTGTAGTGACATGCATGATCTCACAGCTCCACAGGTAACGGGGTGGTCCTGAAAGGCTCCAGTGGGCCCACATGGAACATTAAGAACTGGAGGAAGGTAAGAGCATTGAAATTAAATCTTTGGCCAGTGCTTCCTCACTTACAGGTTTTCTTCTTCTTTGCAGTTCAACGTGTGAGCAGTCAGGTTTTGTCCGAGCATCAGGTTTATGTAGTCGTTAAGTTGTCCTCAACTCCAGTCCAAGAACCCCAGTGTCCTGCAACTCCAGTACACCTGAAACAAGTGGCTGAATTACCTCCCTGGCATGCAGTGAAGTTCTCCAGAGTATTCCTAAAGACCTGATTATTCAACTCGGGTGTGAAAGTCCAGCTTAAAGATAATTTTGAAGTAGTAGGGATGTCGTGTTGGGTCTTCAGGACAAAGGCAGATAGGTGGTGGGCTGGGATGCTAGGGATTCCTTTACGTTTCTGCCGTCATTTGGGGAGAGTCTCTAACAAAATTGTCCATATGAAGATGGATATTTATGCCAATTCTTGTTATTAAAGTGGAGCAACATTATTAAACTGGATTGAGAGCACCCGAAGAGGAGTGCTTTCTTTCACAGTTGTTCTGTTTTTGTCACATTTTGTTTTTTTGTTTGGGTTGTACAGGTCTTCCCATATTCAGTTCGTTTCTCCGTGTTTATTACTGATGTTAAGGTTGTTGCCAAACTAAGGCTTAGTTTGAGTTTATTCTTGTCTTCTGTTTCTTGTTGAATTTATTTAGCTCTAATATTGTAAGGCTTTTTCTCTTTTTAGTTCTTCGAGCCTCCTGTGGGTTAGTTAGTTTCCAGCCTCAGTTTCACTCCTATTCTCCCTGCCAGAGCTGTTACACATCTCCCCTGATTAGCTTATCCGGTTCTCACCATTTTCAGTATTTAAGCTCCTGATTTTTATTGCTCACCAGTGGGTTCGTCCGTTTCTATGCCTGTTTCTCCATCCAAACTCTACATTTTCACATTCAAAGACCAGTTGGCAGCTTTTTTTAAAAAAATAAAATGCCAAATTTGAGCAGCTGTCTGCACCTTGGTTCTATCTCGACTACACACATCATGACAGTTTTGAGCTTTATCCATCTTCTCATCCACTCTGACCAGGATGGATGGAAAAAAAACATCCCTCATCATTTCAGATGTCGGCCAAAAAAAGCTCAGTGTGGATCACATTATTCCCCCATTTTTTCAGTATCTCTGATGTATAATTCCATTAAAGAAAAGAGAGGTTTGTTGCTGAGAACATGGCAAAATGTGAAATGGTTCAAGGTTGTAAACCCTTTTTTTTGTTAATCCATAGCCAAAAGTCTGTTGAGGCTGAAGCTTTGGATAGAATGACACCTATTTTAACATCATCCAGGGATATATTGTAATACGCTGCAAGGTGAAAGTCTACACCGTGTCCATTTGACATGCTGTAACGCCTCGACAGAGTCATTTGAACTGTGAGAAGTCTCCCTGGGTCTGTCCAGACAGATTCACCACAGCATGGGGTGCTTCATTGTAGCCTGTCATTAAGCAACAGATCAAAAAAGGGGGGATAAAGTCAAGTCACAAAGCTCTGCATAAGTTAGGAGGATGGCATTATAATCTAACTGCAGTTATCAGCATAGAAAAAAGTCATTATCTTTGGTTTAGAAGCATACTTTTTTTTTCTTCTTGGGTTCATACAAATCAGCAACAAAGATCCTGAAATTGAGGTTGAATGAGGTTGAAAATATTTTTGCCTTATGTGACAAAAAATGTCTTCAATCTGTGCGTTTTTCCGACATCATCAAGCAAATGATAAAATCAGACAAATAACTGTTTGTTGTATTTCTGAATGAATTATCCTGGCTAACCTGTAATTGACCGCCAAATCATTGATACCTTGTGATTCAATGAATCTACAGAAAGGTTTTATTCTCACTGCAGAATTTTCACACAGTGATGCATTAGCTGGGACTGGAACATGTGTGGGGTCCGAGTTGGTGAAAGGGGTCTCTGTCTCATGCGGAAGAACAAATGCAGTGAGTAAGTGCAGTAAAAGAGCCGGCAGCGCCGAGGGGGCAAGGAGAATGTTCAGCAAGGGATAAGATCAGTGTTTGACTAAGATCAAAAGACGATTGTGATTAGTGAGACATAAAGCATCACTATTAACAGAGCCACGACAAGCCTGGGAAATTACCTGAATAATCAATGGATCTACAGTTATAATTCATGAGCTAAAGATGTCACTGACTGCTCTGATAAAAGCAGACGGGTTGGGAACTTCTCTCCCTCTGCCACGTTTGCAAATCCTTTCGTTTGTAACAGCCGAGCTGCGGAATAAAAATTTAAACACGCCGCACTTTGATTGGCCTAATGACGGGCGAGGCAAAGGTGAGATTTTTCCATTTCCACTCTCATTCTCGGCCCCGTCCTTTGTGGTGACAGGATGTTTGTAATGTTTTATTTAGTCCCATCCGTGTCCTTGAGCGGGGGGCAGACAGAAAGCCGAGCGAGACGGCTTCATTTTTCTCCCTCCAGAAAACAGAGAGAAAGGGAAGTAGATGAAATGTTTGGCTGGTATGCTGTACTCATTCCTTTAGTCCTTGAGCGATGATGTGCAGACGTTGTTCAAAGGATGCCTTCGAGGAGACCTGAAAGTGATGAATTTTGCCATCAGAGGAAGTGGAATAAAAACTGAAGCTCCCGAGAAATAATGTTTATAAGTATTCATATCCACATTTTAATGTAGTGTTGAAGGAAAAGGAAAAATATATTTAAAACATTTGCACCGGCTAGCATTATGCTACATAGTGTTATTTGGTTAGTTATAATGTGAGCTTACACATAAGATATTTTCCATATATCTGTGAGAAATCCACGGCAACACTGCCTCTATAAATGTCTAAATACACTAACTTAACTTTATATATTTTGTTAGAAAAACATACTTACACTGATAATTGGTCAGAAGTCATCGCACACAAGGTTGTACAACTTTGTTTTTTTTTACCAGTGTGAGCTTCTGAGATTTTGTAAAAGGACAGCTTGGTTTGTTGAATTCACTCTGCTTTGTTATGTTGTGTCAAAACAAAATGAGTTTTGCGACCTTAAAAAGTCTAAAAAACACACTAAAGTGTGCCAACATATGAGTATGGGTGCGTTTATTTAACTCAGCAGCTCACAGAGTTAACTTTTCTTTAAAAAAGTCCCTACTGTCTTCAGTAGGGACAATGGATGGGGCAACATACAATATAAACCTATTAGACAAAAACATCTTAAAGGGTGCAAATGTCCTGAGACTGGGAAAATAAAGTTTGGAGCTACACTGGCTAACTCAGATTCATGTGTTAGAATGGTCTAGTCAAAGCCCAGACTGAGAATGTGTGGCATGATAGGAAATTTTATGCCCACAGACTCTATCCGTCCTATATGAGCTTGAGATATTTAGCAAAGAATGATGGGCAAAAGCATTCGGTCTCTTGATGTGCAAACACAGAAAGTGTAATTGACGTGAAAACAAACTAAACAAAAATAGGAAAGCTGTGAATACCTTCTGCTTCCACTTTAAAATGTCTTTTATGCAACATCTCATGTCTCACATCTATTGTATAGACATTGTAACAGTTTAAAGAAGAGAAAACATGACAGAACAGACATGAACAGTGCTGTTAAGGGGCTGCTTCATGCTTTATGCATGTAGGCACTTACTGTGTCTGTGTGCACACATGTGTCAGTGTCAGGACTTTCACAGAATAAGAGAATTGCCAGCTATCATAACCAAGCACCTGTCAAATTATCCCTTCATTGCAATTACACCGCCTGCATTTCACCACTCAGTCTGTCAAGCAGCCGCCTGCGGTCTCTTGTCAAACCTTTGCTCTCTACCCCTCCTTATCTGTGAAAGAAGCATGGCTTCAGTCCAATGAACTGGCTGTGTGTGTGTGTGTTTGTGTGTGTGTGTGTAATGAGACATGTCAGGAAAAGATAGCAGCAGAATGGTGGGGAGGAGTGACGAAGGAGGAGACAAAGAGGCAGGAGGAAGGAGGCCAGGTCCCTCGGTCTAACTAAAACCCTGCATGATGTTGGTGAATGTTGCATCATTGCAGAGGAATGAAAAACGGGAATATCTGGGGATGTCAAAGCTAGAGCGCTGTTTGGAAAATAAAGCATTAGAAATATATTTTTTCTTTTCCCCACACACGTAATACCTAAGGCATTTAAGCTCAAAACATTATTTAAAGGGGGAAGTATTACGTATTTTCCAAGCACCCATTTAATAGCACCAACAAGTAGCCATGTTACCTTCAGTTCTTACAGAAACTACTGTATATATATATATACATATATATATATATCTCAACTACTACTTTAAAAAAATTGACTTCGCAATTTAACGCCTGTGTGTCTTTAAATTTTTTTTACCAGCGCTGTACTGAGAAGCAGCTCACATAATGAGCTCAGCAGATCAGTTCCACCAGGTGTTTGCTAATTGCTGCTGGCTAGTCTGAAGGAGCTGAGTCTGACCAGCCATCTACTGGAGGGAAAAAAAAACCATCCCTCATCATTTCACAGGTTGGCCAAAAAAAAAAAAGCTCAGCGTGGATCACATTATTCACCCATTTTTGCAAACGCTTGTACAGACTTTTGAAACTCAAAAGCTTGAAAAGTTTTCTGGGGTGGGTGTCAAAGACTAGGCCCCACCAAGTCGTTTTGCACAGCTGAATGGTTGCCATGGGTGATTAAAGTATTTCCCAAACATGCATGAAAGAATGAGGGCAACACTACAGGTACGCTATTGGTGAGGGAATAACATTATAACATGATGTAAAACTCAAAAAAAGTCCAATACTGCTCCTTTACCGTACTTTGAGTAGAACTGTTTACTTAATGCGTGTTTGACAGCGTGTTTCACAATGCAAAACTTTATTATTTTAATATAAACACATCTGGGAAGTACTAGGAGTGGATGCACATGGATCCTCTCAAAGCCACTTGTCAGAATACACTCGTTTTTGTTGGGCTGTGCTCTCCAAGCCCTGCTACCAACCTGCTGGGTGCTGAATGAAAAGGTTAATGTTCCCCTTGTCTTCTCACCTGTGGTTTGATTAGCTTGAAGCCAGAACCACTTTTTACAACAGCGAAACATGCTGACCACCAACAATGCAATCACCATGAGAATGAAAGATAAACTGCAGATGAATGTCAACAATACAGATGAGAAAAGTGGAGTAAAAGACCAGCATACTGCTGTGCGGTACACACACACTCACACAGCATGACGGCTCATTGCATCCTTTCATTATGGCCTGTTTTCTCTGTCCTCCTGTGGAGGAACAAACAACAGGATGATCAGTCGATAGCAGCACTCCTGATCACTTAAATACTCAAGGTTAAATAAGTTTCTACTTTGAAGGTATTTCGTTGTGGTCTTATTGAGTAAATGTCATCTGATGCATCTTCTCCAATCAGTTCCATCATCTGATGCCGTTTCCCACCTGACCATGGATGGTTGTGTTTTAAGAAATCGGTGTGATGTTATCCCTTTGTGAATAGTGTACGCATATTAGAACCAGTTGTGTGGAATTTGTTACTTTTTCATCGTAATCTTGGTTAATTTCCCCCTCGTCTTTCTTATACACTCAGAAAGTTTAATAAATATCTACTTAAAAAGCAACATGGCAACAAAATGACAGTAAAAATGAACAGATTTTCAGAACTTCACTTTTAAGTAAAAACTGATATAATTCAATAAAACTTTGTACTTTTGAGTTGATAGTATTTATACTGAAAAAAGCTAAATGCAAATGATAAATACTTATAATCCTATAAGGTCAATACAATGCATACCATTGCATAGGCTATGGGTACTTTTTAATTATTATATTCAACTCTTCTTTGTTCAGTAATCACTTTCATTTTCTCTTTCTTGGAGTCTCCTGTTGTTTGCTATCCTGGTCATTTTGTCTCCTTGTCATTTCTAGTTCTCACACATCTTTTGAGTCGTTTTTGACTCCATTCAATTTACAAACTGCAAAAATCAGCAATTTAAGGCAAATCACTGTAAAACATGCTCGACAGCTATGCTGGACAAAACCTTTCACTCTTTCGGTCACAGAGGAAGGCTGAGCTGTAGATTAGGAGTCATCCCAACAAGGCAACATTTGGGTCCCAGTGTGGAATTGGCATTCGGTGCTTTCACCATCTTGAGGAGCGCGGCCTGTGACTTGGAGGCTGACTTGGCTGCAAGCTGCTCCAGAGCCTGCTGGAGGCAGTCTGCAGAAAGCAAAGCACTCATCCTGAATTTACTCAGTTTGAAACTGTAGTAGAAATGTTCAAATCTAAAATGTTGTATCCAATATCAGCCGAGATATCTCTGGTAGAGAAAGTTGTTTTGCACTGCAGGTAAATGCCTAAATTGAACCTTAGTTTACTATTTAAGCAGTGGTTCAACAAAAATTAATCAAGATGTTAACTTGGACTCGCCTGGTTTGAATTCCACTTCCATTCCGTCTTCACATGCCTGAATTCCCTTTCCTGACATGTTTTAGATCATTTTCATGTTGTGGGTCCCAGTTCCGATTTAGATTTGATCTTTTTTTTTCACATTTTCCTTGAGCACTCTCTGATACATCTATTATGAAAACAATGATAGTGAGCCAACCTCATTTTACTGCAACAAAGCATCCCCAAACTGATACTTATGGTTCTGTACATCACAAGATTGTTTTATTTATTATACGGAATGTTGTATTTGTTTTACACCTAACAAATCCTCTGTTCATCTGGACCAATAATTCAAATGTCGACTCAGCTGTCAATAAAATATTCCATAAGTTTGCTTGTATACATTTTCGTATCACATGTAATGGAGATGATGTGTGACTTACTACTACTAATTTATTCCTCAACAGGATTTGTATTTTTTCTTCCATTTTGCACAACTGTGTAAAGATTACAGTTTACAAATGACGCAATATTTATGTTTACAAACATCACATGTCTATAAAAATTTATGTAAATGATGACTTATCTTTTAAAAATACTCTGTCTTTACACAAAATCCAAATTCTGTGTAAAGACTCGTCTTTTTCTGTGGTAGAAAAAGATAAGTTGGGAATCAGCAATTAGCAAAAACCTGGTGAAACGGCACATTTACTGACCTCAACATAGCAACCACTTCTCAGTCCGCAGTTGCTAAGAACGGTTGTAAAGGCGTTGTTGTTATGACATGCTGAGTAGGAGCTTCTTAAAGAGACAGAAAACAGTTTCAAATTTTTTTTAAGTCATATTTGATAAATGCATTATTTCTATAAGAACCAAAGGTAACATTGTAACTATGAGCCAGGAAAATAGATAACGCCGCCCCTTTAAGACTGCAAATGGATCAGTGGAGCTGCCACACAGGAATAGCTTTGCATACATTTCCTGCAATAATAAAATGCTTTTTTCTGCTTTAAAGCCACACTCCTCTCAGTCTTTAACTCCACATAGAGATGAATAAAACCCTTGAAAATATTTGCAACATAAAATACAACCAAAAATACAACGGCCTCTTTCTGCAAAACACTCAACTTCATCTTAGATTTGGGTTGGGAAGTAATTCCTGTTGAAGTTCGCTTTTAGTAGGCTGTTTAACTTTCTCCCCAGCTCCTTCTGCGCCGATCAACAGCAGACGTGAGCGTGTCTAAAGGAAAGAAATCTCTGTGATATGTGGCACATGTGATGCAAGAGGCCTGAAATAAGCAGATTGAGAAACCTGAAGGAGAAACAACATGCAAGATCATGGGCCCCAGAAGGTTTGTCTGTCGGAGAATATATTTTCAGGAGCGTGGGCGTCTGTTCCTTTTGCTGTGGATAACTGCAGTATTCCATCTTGTTGCTTTATAAAAACTTCAACCTGGATGAAGGAGGGCTTCTGTCGCGGTTTGAACTTTCGAGCCATTTGTCAAAAATCTTATAAATATCCAAAATGCTCGCACATCAAAGCTTTGCTGCGTCTGGCTTTAATGTTTGTACATGGCATTAGTGACAGAGAGAAAGATATACTGCTCGTGTTTGAACTGGCTTCATGAAAAAAAGATGAAACACTCAGGAACTCCAAACATCTGAACACTGAAACCACTCTACAACAGAAGTACTCCCAATTGAGCTGAGTCATATTTCTGGCAGCTGCTTTATAGCTGAATGGAATTTTTTATTTTACATTGCCTGGAAAGCATCAAAGCTGTGACATCACAGATCTAGCATGTTGTAAAAGGATTCGACTGTTGGTTATTATGCACTTAAGAAATCAGGGCTTTCCGGAAGGATGGCGAGAAGAGATGGGAAAGCAAGTGCTTAAATTGTGCCACACGGCATGTTGGAATATCTGGAAAACCATAAGGAGAAAAAAAGGGGGGAAAAGATGAAATAAACTAAATGCTGTGATTTTTGTTCAACCTGCTCAACAATAAACTAAGCTGCAATCATTTAATTAGTTATCAATTTCTGTACGTCAAAAAACGATGTTTCATTACAAGAAGAGCCACTTTCCGGATTTCTTTAACATCTCGACTTTTTCGCCTAAGCAATAAAAACAAGATTTTTAATGAAGAGTATGTAGGCAGGTTTAATAAAAACATTAAGAGCAGTCGTGGGCCACATTAAATCAGTCCACAGGCCACAAAAGACCCCCAGACTTGGACAGCCCTTGGTTTGTGTGTTAGAATGGTCCAGTCAATGTCCAGACCTAATTCTGGGACACGAATTGAAAATTCCACCCATTCTTTGTGATTTAGCTATTTTTGAAAGATGAAATGTTTCCATCAGAAGTGGAAAACAAACTTTGGATTTCACAACTATACACTAATAGATCTGCATTAGTAAGATCAGGTGAAACACACACAAAAAAACATTTGGTTGGTTTCACCGTTTATCCAATTTCAAGTCTAACCTGATCGAAATTCCTGTAATTTAAGGTATCAGTTAAAAAAAATGTGGTAAATATATTTTTTTAACCACATATTAAGAGTCTTTTCTATCAGTATTCACTCTTAATAGTTACACATATTATTCTGTTTAGTGTCCTTCCAGAACAGAAAGAGCACCGCTTTATTAGATTCCCGCCATTCTCCAAAGCACACTCTTCATTTTAAGCATTAGTTCGGTATTATGTGCTTAACAGGGCAAAGAACGTATGTGACCTGGGCCCCAAACATGCCCGAAATGTTCCAGCGAGGCTGCTGAGAGTCCGGCCCTCGCAGAGGTAATGAACCTAAAAACTAATGCAATTCCTCTAATGGCTCTGACTGACCCGGAGCTTAATGTGCTGTTGCTTGTTTAATGGCATATTCCAAACCATCCAGCGGGATTTGATTTTCAGATCAGGTCCTGAGTGAGTCATTAGGCCTGATAGGGACATGCAGGGGATGGAGGCAGCAGAAGGCTCGCAGCAGACATCTATCAGTCTTCCACTGTGAGCTCATGCATACTAATCTGGACGGCTCTGACGGCATCCCTCGTTTCATATTATGTGGCTGGGGAAAGCGGTCGCCATCGGAACGCAACGACTCTGAGATGGAGGAGAGCGAAGAGGAGCAGTTGGTGACAGTAATGAGAGGTGAAGGTGATCTAATGAGACCGTCGCAGTGTAGGTGTTTTAACGGCGCAGATATGTGGGGATGGAGAGGATAGAAGTAAATCATATCTGACTTGCAACTGCAAGTGTGTCGATATATTCTTTCCTGTAAATTCACCAGGGTTGGTTATGTCTGAAGTTAAGAGGCATTGGATGACATATTAGAAATTTATTCTTACAGAATAAATGAAACATGAATATTACATTATATCGTCTTGTGAAATTATTCATCCTGACTCATGTTTTGTTTACTTTACACCTGTCAGGATTTTCGTCTGGGTTTGTAAATTTGTTGTTCTGTGTTTCTTTGCATTCACACAGCAGCCTGAAGTGACCCAAATCCGAGTTTTATTTTAATTTTTGCAGTTACGCGGCCTGTATTCTGATCTTTTTGTGACAGTATGAACAACACAGATCGGATTTTTAGAAATGCAATCCAGGCCATATGGACTTATGGTCCTAAATCCGATACACATCTCACTAGGTTCATCTGACCGGAACGTCACTCACACTCGACAAACGTCACAATTTTGCATCCAAATAAACAGAAGCGGGGGAAAAAAATCTACAGCCCAACGTCAAATTAAACTTCACAACTTTCTCCTACTTGTGTTCCTCTGTCTTGACATTCACTAATATCTCTATAAAAATCAGCTATGATTTAATTTCATTCAAATCAACTCAAAAATTCAGTTTAACTATTACCTGGAACACTGATCAGTATACTTGACATGTGTTTGCTTGGTGATTTTGATGATGGCATTTGACAAAATGTAATATTTCTTGCTTATTTCACAATTCTCTTTATTAGTTTGAATTTCCCCAGAACAATCCCATTGAGATTAAAAAACTATTTTGCAAGAGAATCCTGGTCAAATCTTGGCAGCAGCACACAGTTTACAGAACAAACCAGAAAAGGTTAACATCATCACAAATAAATTACTTGTAATGATTTGGTTTGGATGAGGTGAGAAAAACGCAGGCAGGCCAGGATGAATATATGAAATGATGGATTTAATGAAACCTCAAAGACCAGAACAACGGGGAGCACAAGGAGACCAGGGTGGTGACACGATGTAACACAACGAGAATCCTACCAGACAAAGACAACAGGTGGACTTAAATACACAGGGAGGGTAATCAAGAAACTAGACACAACTGGGATCAATAAACAGGGAGGACAGGACAGAGACTCACAGGGAAACAGGACTAAACACAGAAAATCTCAAAATAACTATACAGAAAAACACAGATCACAACATTACTTAAAAGGTTCCTCAGTTAGAACATCTACAGTTTCACAATTTGTGCTTTGATTGGTTACTGTATTATATTTTATAGTGCAAAGCACTTTTAACTACCTTGTTGCTGGTCGGTGTTACGCGAGTAAACTTGACATATTAAATTAAATCATTGTTTGGAAAGTGCCTTTTGTATTTACTAAAAATGATCTTTATCCTAAAGTGAGTTTTATCATCTGAAACATTTGAGGATGAAAAAAAATAAAAGCAAAAAATTGAAGAAATCTCCAGTGGGAGATGTGGGGGCATTACTTTTTCACATTTCTGTATATTTACCTCCTACATACAGACTGATTCTACTTGTATTATAAACATCTGATTTAAGCATGTGTGTCTCCTGTGGACACTTTATCAATCTTTCAATTTACTTATAGCTGCATGAGGACGCTTTGTGTCTTGTTTAACCATGCTGACTGGACTGCTATGAAATTAAAACGCGGACAGGGAATAATATTGATTGCTTTCTGCTTATGGGAACTATTCATGAATTATAGATGAACTCCACAGCTTTTGTGTTGTTTTTGCTGTTTCCATGCCACAGTGTTCATGTCCTAAAGAACATGTTCATACCCTTAGATGTGCTGTGGTTGCTGGACGAAAGGTGCTTGAGGAGGAGGAAATGGGTCAAAGGGAAGCTGAGGAGTATAAATCTTCACTATGGTGCTTTCAGCCAACGCCTCTTGAAAACTACAACTTGCTGAATCGGTTTGATGGTTTCAGTCTCCCAGGTTATATTCTGAAGAATCACAGAAACTGCAGTCCTAACTCTCATTTTAGGCGCCATCCTCCGGAGGAAAAGACAGGGCCCCAAGCTTCTGCCTCCCTAGACACGTGTTTACCCGTCTGAGTTTTAACCTCTGTTCCAGACGATTTCCCCCCGTTGAGCCTCGAGAAGCTTCACACGCGCCCCGTCAAAAAAACATGGCGACCGAGCCGTCGGTGCGCAGCTGAGAGAAAACGAGACGCAAAATTGCGCGAAAACCTAAAGAACGTCGAGAGCCCATTTGCCTCGAATAATTTGTGTTTCTTCAACTTGAAAGTAGTGCACTTCTGTTATGTTAAGTCGCAGGGAAAATAATTGATGCACGATGCTCTCTGCTGGAGTTCCCCCACTGGGTTATGCATTAAGCTAAAGAGAGCCGGTGTCACAGCTGTCAGGCATCCAGGCAAGCCGCACACGCTCCGCCTGGCAGACTGACAGACAGCTGGGCTTCAATTGGCTGAAGGATGGCGTTTGATCCAGTGAAGTGTGTTTAACTGATTTCCTTAACTTCTGCTTGATGGCATCTATTAAGGAGATGGCTCTCACCGTATGCCGACCGAGACGCATCACTGTGGATCAAATCAGATGAACATGCCCAACTGGAGCTAATATTGCTCAAAACACACACGAAGCCTGCAAAGCCTTGCTTTTACCAAAAGCAAACGGGAGGATTGATGTTTTAAACTGAACATGGTAGCTGCGTTCCCATTAACCATAATTGAAACTACAAAAATAAATTATGGCAATTTAAAAAAAAAAAAAAGAAAAAAAGTTTTGATAAAATATTTTTTACGCTAGGTGGGTTTTCAGCAGTATCAATTCTCTTTTGGCATGACACGAGTCACGTGATCAACAGCTGAATACTACGAGCATAGACATAAGAGACATAATATAATCCTTATATTATGTCTGTGACTACGAGAAGGTCCTCACTGCAGCAAACAGAAAGGGGCGGGGACGAACCACTGTCAGTCCCATACCTTATTTGGAAATGGGCTACTGCACTCCGGAAGTAAAGGGGGCGCTATTTTCATAATCACTAGAATAAATACCTTAAAGAAGCGGAGTTGAGATGTGGATTGAAAGAAGTTTGAGAGGTTATTCCACTGTTCCACGTGTTCCGCACACGATCCAAAATGGAAAAGGCACAAAGTCAGCAAAAGGTATTTTTACCTTCTTAAAACTTTTTTCACATAGTAAATCAATACGCTTTTCTAGATGAGGTTGAACATATAATTAACAGCTGTAAACTATTGAAATTCGTAATTCATAGAGGGTAAGGTTAAATTTAGCATGTAGCATAGTTAATTATTTCCTTGCAGGGCACCATTAGATAAAAATAGAAAAGTAGATAAAATGTATAATTGAGAAGTGTATTTTATGCTCAAACTTTGTTTTTTATTTTCTTTAACAGATCCACGTTTCTATTCGCAACATTCAGAACAGAGAGATTCTTCCGTATTGCATGAACGATAGATATTGCTGTCCCCTTTGCTCATACAGTGCCGATGAGTCGTTCAAGGTAGTGAACCAGATAACAAGAACTGCTACGGTTCAACATAACTGTATGTAAAACTACACTTACACTATCATTTATTTATTTATTTACATTCTTAACAGTTTTCTAGTGGGTTTTTTTTAATCATAAAAACACTAGAAAAAGGTTAATCCTTTATGAAATATGTTTTTGTACACCAACATTTCTGGAAAGTAATACTTTTTATAAACTAAAGGCTGCCATCATAGATGGGTGTAGTACCCTCTACTTCAATATATTTTTAGTAGTAAGTAACTGCAAAAAACACAAGAGTAACAGTATTTAGTGAAATGTCTACTATTAAGTACGGTTTTACTGATCATAATGTGATCATTTATTTCGGCAGACATGAATAAAAATGAAGTTATGTGCACTGTTAGTTATCTTAAAAACAAAAATTAAAAATATTAATACAAGTCAACAAATTAAGGTTAGAAGAAACCTAACATTTATCTGTGTGTCGTGTTTTTTATGGGTTAAAATATGTTCTTCATTCTGTGAAGTTACTCGCATTAGGTTGCATATCAACAAAATCTACTCAAATAAGAGTATAACATGACAAAATAGTCCATATATATATCAAAACATAGATATATATATATAAATATATATATGTTTATCAAGTTACAGTGTAAACAAGTAAATCTAATTAGTTAATACCTGCCTTTGGCTGTTTGAGCAATATTCCTTTTACAATTTTAATTAATTGTCTGTGTAGTGGTTATAAAACTATTTAAATTACTAAAAGGAAAAACAAGATCTAGTGATCTGCGATTGATTATTTTGGTCTTTCAAGTTAACCGCTACAGGTCGATACAGTAAAAATTAGCCTATGTTTGATGAAGTTTAAAATGTATTTTCTTTAATGTTACTTTTCCAGTTATGTTTGTTTATAATCCTTGAAACGTTTGACCTTTTCAGGTTCAAAGTTTTAAGTTTGTTAATCATTCGAGTCTCGATTGGTTTTGTCTGATCGGATGTAGGGGAACGCGACGCTTCTGCTCCTCCATTACAACACTGGAGACGAAAGCAGTAAAGTGTTTTTATTATTCCCCTTTACAGGTAAAACAATTTACATACAGTATAAGGTGTTACTTTAAAGTTATTTAGTATGTTTGTTGAATGAACTGGGAGCGTTGTGGTGGCTGTGATAATTAGTTTTTTTTAAAGAGCTACTATACTCACCTTAGCTTCCTGGCTAGCTATGTTCTGTGTGTGCTAGGTTTGTTTTACTGTGCCAGTATACTGTATGCGACAGTGTAATGTATGAAACTGTTTTGAAATATCATTACAACACTGGAGACGAAAGCAGTAGCGTCATGTCCGTCTTTTTATTATTCCCCTTTACAGGGGCGTAACATTTGCAGTGTATTTATTACCTGGAAGCCATTGTGACTCCTAAAATTAGTTGTTGAATCCTACAAAACTGGAACAATAATGTTAAAGAATGTAAAGTGATTAATTTCAAACATGCCTTTTTCAAACCAATCATTTGTATATATAATGATGTGTTAACATTTTTTGTTTTATGTTTGTAGCTATTACACTGTGTCCTTGCTCTATTTTTAGTGGGAATGAACCATTTCTTGTTTAAATATATGCATAGTTTAAATAGATCTTTTTAATTATATTCATTTCTTTTTGTCACTGCAGAATTCCAAATCTGCAGATGTGGCCTACCCTGTAGTCACATCTCACTTTCATTGCCCTTACTGTTTTTTAACCACTTTGTATCATCAGGGAAGTCTTCTTCAGATGTCATCTGGACCATGGACAGAATTTGTTGGCAATGACATTAAGGTGAGATGTTATTGTTGGACAATTATAGTTCTTTAGAGCTACCAGACTGCTTATTTCCAACCATTCCTCCTTTCAATGTTTATAGTCAATTTTGTGGGTAAGGCTATTGTCTTTTACATTCATTTAATTGTTAAAGTAATGACATTTAAATTTTTTCCCTTTTCTTGAATTTTCTCTTAAACACCACAGGGATTCCCTAAACAAGGACTGTCCCAACAACTGTGGAATGTTTGTAGTGATGGTAACATCTGCTTCCTCCCACCATATTGTTGTATTGTTTGCATAGACATAATCACATTTTTCTTCACAGTATGTTCTATTTTGTGATGGAAGCACCATTTAATTTCACGGAGGTAAGGAAACAGATGAGAATGCATGCTTTCTGTTGGAGATTTCATTAAATACGAACCTGTGATGTCCACAGAATGACATGATGATGATACGAAGATGGTGGACTCTCACTCTCCTGAGAAACTTCCCTGTGAAGTAAGAACAATAATGGTGCACTATACCACATCATGTTACACAGTCAGTTTTTTTAAAGAAAATTTTCAATTTGTCCTTTTAAAAGATCCAAAGAACTACAAAAGGAGAGAAAGCGGAAAAAAGTTAATGAGAGGGCAAAATATGAGGTATGGTTTAGTTCAGTTCATCAGTGTGTAGTTTTGAATCATGTAATTTGTATTCTGTCCATTCACAATGCACTTTTATGCTATGCTTAATTTTTTAAATCTGAAACAAAATCAGGAAAAAACAGTTAAAAAGGTTGAAGCAGTTTTGATGTTATTTGGACTTGGGCTCATCTTTCACTTTAAAATATCTATATTTTTACAGACTCTGTGTGCTGATGACCACACCTATGCAAAAGCAACCAAGGGACAAATTGAGGTTAATTTTTAAAATGTACACATAGCTATTAATTTTGATTTGTATTTATTTATGTGCAATTGACACTGAAACCATAAATGATTTTTTTTAAACAAGAAAATATTTTTTTCACGGCATTTTTTTATGACAGTACAGATGGAAAGGGTAAGACACAGATATAAAGTGTTAATTATTGTTTTATTCTTTTCACCATGCAAGTACAAAAGATACCACCAATTTTGCAGGTAAGATTCATTCGTAATCATGTGTCACAGCCATTATTCTGGTGACAGTCTTGCAATGCACCTGTTTTTCTTTCATTTTCAGATGCCTTTAAATGTACTTGAAGCTGTTCTCTAAGAGGTGATACTAGTACAGGGAGATGCAGCTTACCTCACCTTGGCCTTGACCTGCAAGCGCTTTAAAGCCATTGTGTCTGACCCAGTGTTCAGGAAGAGGACTCACTTTGCTTGGCTGGATGGTAAGGACCTTTGACTTTTTTCACATAAAACATGTAAAATTAGATTTCAACTATATGAAATCGATCATTCATTTACAGGTAGATCAACTGGGGTAAATTTTCAAAGTCATTCAAGGCAGAAAACCGAATTCCTTTTGTTGTTACGTGTTCTTCCTGCAACCGGCAATAGAAAGACTGTGTGGGCTTCACTGGAAATGGAGGACGAGGAGAGTACCCTCCTTACTACTGAGTACCCTCGTTACTACTGAGTACCCTCGTTACTATTGAGTACCCTCGTTACTACTCTGATGGCATACCTGGACACTGCCCTGGATGTCAGTACTGAATGCAAGGGGAATATTTGTTGTTTTCCAGTCTTTCACACATTTCAGTTGTCACACATTGTTCTTTTTTGGTTATGTCTTTTTAAATCTGTTCTGCTGACATTTGGACTTGTTCAGTCATCCTTTTGTTTTTCACAATGTGTTCTTTAAACATTATGTACATTTTTGAGTGTGCCTTTTGTTGTAGTTCAGTTGATTTATATTTAGTTTTTTGTAGAACTGTTGTTGTTTCCAGGAAAAGTTACATTGTGGCTCTAATATATTAAAGAGAAAGTAGAACCAATAAAGTAGTTGTAAATATATTGAAACATCATTGTTTAACAATTGGAAAACCTTGTTTGAAAAATTGCAAGCAAAGTTAATAACTTTCAGTATTTTATGTGTACATGTTTTATATACTTTTTGAACAATGACTGGAATAAATACAAATTTTCTTTACAAACCTTATATACGGCTAAGTTGTTTATGTTTTAGCAAGCCGAATCAATAGTTGATTTTTTAAATAAAGCAACCAAATACAGAAACATGTTCAGTTACAAACATGCCATAATACACAGAATAAAGGTATGCTGAGCGACAGTGGAGACCAGGTGGAGGTGATGGAAACTCAGGTGAGGAGCAGTTGGACACATCAAGCTGGACCTTATGAAGGGTAATTTAAGGAGATGAGACCGGTGCCTATAGGCTGGGATGGAGGCGCGTGATGATCTGATTGGCTGAATTGAAGACCGTTAAGAGTTTACACATAGGCATAATTTATGTATCCAGTGACTTTATTCAAAAAGGCTTTCATACAGAAACAAAATAATTCATCCACAATGGATCAATCTCTTGTCAAATAAACTTTCTAAAACCTACTATCGCTCTGAGTGTTTCCAGGTTGAAGCTACATTTAAAGTTTTACATTAATCCTTTTGGGTTTTGCAACAATTGGAAAGATTGAATCAAATGCAACTGGTAGAGTTGATATAGAATTTCTAAATGGAATAGTGGGACACTATTCCAGTGTCTTTTATCAGATTACTGGTTAAACTGGAGTCCTTACAGGAAAAGTTTCCAATGAGGCATTATGGTAAAAAATAATAGTTGAGCTCACCTGCAACCAAGCATATTATAGTTTTTGGAATGGCACTAGTTATATTTTAGATTTAAAAGTACTTTTCACTACATTACAATCTATTAATTGAACTCCAGCGTTCTTAAAGTATTTGGTATCTGTTTTCTTCATCTAGGAGGGTCTGGTGATCTGCCCAGGGTCCACCGCAGCAGCATTCACAAACCCACTATAGGGATAAGCGTGTATGATAATTAATGGATGGATAAATGTGTTCCTAATGTAATGTACATTTGTCTTTAAAATATTAATTTCATTTATTTTTTAAGCCTTTTGTTTCAGATAGATCAGGTGAGAATAGATAAATACATATAATTTTTTATTGTTGCTTGTTTTAAGTTGTTTATTACTAATGTAATTTTAACATTCAAAAACAATAGTTTTAATTAATTTTTTTAAAGGGACATATCACAATACATATCACGTGAAATAACACCTTTTGTAGTCATTACTGTTTCATTTGTGTTTATGATGTTGCAAAGTGTCCTTGGGTGTTTTGAAAGGCGCTGTCAAATACAATGCATTATTATTATTATTATTATTATTACAATAACGCAGCTGGTACAGGAAATAGCGCCACTAGCGCCCCCTTCAGTTCCGGATTGCAATGGTCCTATTTCCAAATAAGGTATGAGGCTGACAGTGGTCCGTCCCCGCCCCATTATGCTTGCTGCACCAAGGTGTACTTGGATGCTACTTCTGGAAAATACTAAGAAGAAGAAGAAAATGGCTGAATAAAATTTCCCCAAAACGTTGCATGCGTAGCCGCTTGTAAGCGGTTTGTCGCTCCAACGCCAGAAAGGCTGATAGATGATGAGCGTCAGAGCCTTAGCTGAAATATTTTTTATATATTTACGTCTATCTCTGCCATTTTTAATGACATTAAATAGGCTGACTGCAGATATTTGATTTCCAGATGTAAAGCTAAAGAGTATAAAACTAGTTTTGATCTTGTTGCCCTAAGTTTCCAAATATTAATTTAGCATAGGTGTCGTTCTTTTTTTTTTATCTTGTCTTAATGAGGATACTGTTCTGGGTACTCAACAATGATAGTTGGGGTATGCCATTACCCAACAAAGTAAAGTAAAAAAAAAATGCTGCAGGTGAACAGGCAGAGTTCTACAAAAATATTGTATTTTACCAACGGTTCCATTAAAACGGAGATGATCCAATTTAAAAATCACAGGCCTCTGGCATAATATTTGATCCCTGGGGAGAAGGGGGACATGAGGTAAAGACATACATTTAGTTATTCCACAAATGTTTTGAAAGTATTGAGTGGGCCATTTTTAATCATGTTATTTATTGTCTACTGTGGCCAAATCTACCTAATGGCATAAATAAAATTTATTACTCTCAATTCACTCAGTGCAAAACTTTTTGTCATCCTTATCACAGCCTTTGATTTGTCTAAATTATTGGACCTGATGAGGTTTCTGTCGGGTACAGCCAAAGGGTTTATAGCAGAACTGCTTTGTGATCGAGGCCATTATTTACAGTGCAACCATTTTTTTAATATATATATATATATACAGTATATATACAAAAAAATTCACTACTGTGTGTTCTGAGCTGATCATCGAATCTTCTCTGGAGTTTTGAGAACTAACCAAAGACTCAGTGGGGTTAAGATCTAGGAAGTAAATATACAGATCATCATTGAGCACAACTGAGAAGCAGTCTGACACATGGACCAATGTATTACAGCTTGCACAGTGCAGGACTCAAGGTAACGTATGCCTTTTCCTCGCCAGACAAATGACTTACATTATTTCCTAAACAACTGGAAGGGATATTCATCAGAGAAATTGACTTTGCAGTCTTTGCTCATCCTTGTTTTCCCCCAGAGATTTACTGTCTGTTCTGGATGTTTTTCTTTCGGGGAAAAAAACCTGTTTTTTTTGGCTGCCCTTCTTGTCAGAAGGCTGCAGTCCAAAAGCGTTCATCTCGCTGTGCTTCCAAATCCACTCTCACCCACCGGCTGTCAACGTTAAACAATCTCTACATTGGTGGGAACACAATTCTACAGGAGAAAACTACTGTGGATTCTGTTGAATGATTTCAGTCGCTCAATCATTCTTCCCTATATGCTCTGAGTTTTCAAAGGAGGGGTATTATATATTTTCTGATATATGGTGCCATTTACGGCATAGCAATGTAATGTAACTCGCCTTCAGTTGTAAAAATGCTGTATATGTTAGAAATAACTTAAATTAAATTAGACTTAAACATTTGGCACCTTAAAATTGGCCTCTGTCTCTTTAAGAAGCTCTGGGGGAGGTGTATGTGTGTTGGGGGGACTTAGCAGCTGACTTGAGCACCAAGGTGGAGTTTGGGTAAAAAGGCTAATCATTGTCATTATGACAAGCGTTTGGACACCCCTAAACGGTTGCTACGGGAGACTGAAGCATTTCTCAAATGACTTTAACATAATACCTCCCGTCCCCTTAGTAATAGGGAAAACAGAAGATGTGAGGCATTTCATGCTAAGCAATCATGGCCACATCCTTTTCTTCAGAAGTAACAACTTCCCCAATAATTACATCAGGTGCATCTGCCCATTTGATACAGTACTCAGTCTGCTAATTGGGTTGATGCTGGTTGCTTTTGTAGCTTTTCCTGTTTTCATGGTTCGACTATACTGGGAAAAAAAAGATTGCTGCCCATTTGTTCCGGTGAGGTAAATGCAGTGAACATGATATGATGTGTTTTTTTTTTTTTTGCATGGTTATCAATAAACACCTTTGGCAGTGACTAATTTGCACAAAATCTAAAATCAAGTCGAGCCGTCGCCAGAAAAAGCCTCAAGGTTCGCAAAACGCAACTATTGTGTTCTGCCAAACATTCTGGCCATGACTGTGGATTGTCCTATGCCAGCCTGCCAGACCCTAAACTAACCCTGCTGATGAAATAATTACTGTTGCTACTGTGCTGTGGCCAGAAATCGTCTGGCACTCTGTGTTCACAGTGTATTAAACCCATTAAAGTGTTAAGCAACACATTGTTTATGTACCATAAATCCACAGTTATGACTGAGCCAAACAGAGAGCAAATTAGTCACAATAAATGCTCTAAAGCTTATTAAAAAAATTACAATTGGGAACAGTTTTCATTTTACCAGGAGAAACAAAAGCCAGCTGCATTTCTTAAAAAAAAACTCAGTCTTTTGTCATGAACCGTCATATCGTCAGAGTTGCTGCTGCAGATTAAAGCGTGAACAAGAACACATGTCGGGGGATTTTAAGATCCCCAGTGAGGGTGTCTTTAAAAAAAAAGTCCTATTAATGCCATCTTGTTCTGTTCCTATTAGGTGTTCGCTCTGTGCCTAAGGAGCTTTCTCTGTCCTTCATAAATGGAGCGAAAGAACCAGTCAGTTCATTTGCACAGACTCTGGGAGCACACGCAGAAACAGATGTACTGCGTGTCATTTCTCTGCCCTGAGCTCTGCTGTCGCGCCGTTGGCCGAGTGTTGTTTTTACTGCTCCAAGCGACGCTTTCAGGCATTTCCATTAAGTTAATGTAACGTGGCGCGCTGCGCTAACATCGAGTCAGTTGTTACGAACGTGGTAAAAATAAAAACTTACGGGAAACGAAGAGTTTCTTAAAGGAAAATGGTAAAGATGCTCTACGGTTGTTCATACGAACTCATGTTTATTTTCAGCCTGTGAAATTTAGAGAAGCAACGCAGCCATGCGGATTCCAACATAAAGTACGCTACAGGGATATTTTCAATTAGACACTTAAATTTAAGTTGGGCGCCATTTTTTAAAATGGCTGTCGTTTTTGAACCTTTTAAAACAAATATTGGTATAAAAAATGCTACCAAAATTCACAACTTTAAATTTCTTTTTACATATCTTCTCGACTTTGGTCCTTATACAACTTTAAGGTAATAACGTATCAGTTGGCAGGTTGAGCGACAGCTGTGATTAGCTTTAGCCTCCAGCTAATTTCTTTGTGTTTAGCCGTTTAGCATTACAGAGCTACGATTCTTGTTCGTTAGCTGTTTCCATCACTAGTAATATCGACAGATTATTTTAGTGCAGACATATACTCTCCATTACACCCATTGTGGCCAGATACAGGAAACATTATCAAATAAAAATATATTTGGTTCAAAATATGAATATACATGCGTGGTTTGACTCCATTTTGAAAAACTGCGGCACTCACCAGGGCTTTGTCGCTTTGTCATCACTTGCTGCAGAGGATCAGTTACATTGTTTAGCCAATCAGAGCTGCGGAGGAGCCCTGATTGAAGGATTTCCACTCTCAGCATGGATTTGAACTTGTGTCTTTATTTACTTCATCAAAGCTCACAGTTTTTACCAGATTCTGTAGCTTTCCGAGTACTTCTAAATCAGCTCCTTAGTTGCATATTTTCTGGGTTGCTACTGCCTCTAGTGGTGTGGGGGTGGTAGCACAACTAATATAATTACATTTCTAAATCAGAATACCGCAAAGTCTTTATTATTTATTATTAAATTAAATAATCTAAACGAGACCTTAAAGTGGTTCCAGTTTCTCTCGATGGCCAACCTGTTGAAACTGTGGCAAATTTTAAATACCTTGGGTTGATCCTGGTTCAACTTTGCTGAAAACACAGACTATATTTAGAAGAACTGTTCTCAGAGACTCCACCTTTTAAGAAGACTTACTGATCTTGGGGTGACCCAACTAGACTTATCTCTACTCTTATGTTTTGAATTTGGGGGAAAAAATTATATTTTATTTCTCACTACAGAAGGGTTCAGTGAATGTGCATATAAAACTGGTGGGTTCGGTACCTCAAAAAAGGTTAAGAACCACTGTCCTAATGCCTTTGATCATTGCAGCAGACGGGTGGAGCAGTGTAACGGGGCAGCCATGACTCGACTACGCCGGCCAATTCTGCATCTCCACGGTGTTAATGGCATCCTAATCCCAGCGGGTTTGGTGAGTGAAATAATACTTTTATCGGTGGGACTGCGCTGACCGGTTAATCAATGTTTGTCAGCTGCCAAATCTAAACACTGTTAGGAAGGGAGCCGTTGTCTGGATGTGATTTACTAAGTTACCCAGTAACAAGCATAATCTCCAGAGAGACGTTGTAATGGTTTATTAGTGGTTATGCTGCTGGTTTTCACACATAGCTACTGTTTGGAAGAAAGCCCAGTGGAGGCTCTACCTCTTGCTCAAACAAGTGGTATGTTTTTCATTGTTCTGCTACATTTTAGGAGATAAAAATGCTGCTAAATGTAAAGTTCTGCTGAAATACTGGTTCGTTACAGACGACTTCTATTCATTATGAAGGAAAAACAAAATCTGCTGTCTTCAATAAGACTAACTACAAACTAAATATAGAACAAAGTGTTTTTATTCCAGTTTATCTGGAGGAGGTCTGTTTTTTTTAATTATTTTTGTTGTTGCTTTTCCAAAGATCGCAATGGAAAATTGGTTCATTTACTGCATTTACAAAACGCACTCAAAACAGCAGCTGTTACAAGCCACCAGACTGCTTCTTTATTGGTGTTCCACAGCCTCTAAGTGCAATTAACAGGCACTCACAAGGAATAAACAGCAAGTGAATGTTAACATCTCAGTGCTTCAAACAACTGTTCAAGCCTGGCTATGGAGCTGACTTCTGTATTTATATCAGAAGTATGAGCTTCAAGCACAGTGAGCATTTTCCAACTGCAGATAGCAGCAGAGCCAATGAGAGATTAAAAATCAAGAAGTTATCATGTGTTTTGGTCTTACTGCTGATGGAGGATAATGTGGATTTTACAGTAAAAAATTATGACTAGATCTTTCAAATCCCTTGTGTTTTATGTATATTAAAGTGGTGCAGTGTAAAAACATTTACCCCTTCCTGATTTCTTATTTTCGCTTTTTTTGCTCCTAGAAACAGTTGTAAATAGCATCAAGGAGAAGCATGCGTTGCTGATGGGGGGTGTCGAAAAAGGTATGAGGCTCTTAAAGAAACAGGCCAATCTCAAGGCTTCAGATGCGGCTATGATGAAAAGTCTAATTTCTTTAATGTTTTTGATATATAGAGCATTTGCAATAACTATCACAGGTGTCATAGTTACTTGGTGGTGCTATAAAATGGTGCCCTATACCTGTAAAATCCTTCTTAAAAGTAATGACGGAAGCATTTCAGACCACTTTAATTCATCAGGTCTCATTCTGTTTTAAGGAAGCAGCTCAGCGTTGCTTTAACTTAAGCAACAGAGACACTTTCATAACAATCAGCTGTGTATGTGCTGCGGGGGTCTTAATCGCACATTTTCCCTTTTAGAAGAGCTAATGGGATAGGCAGGTGTAGCTACTTTGCAGCGAACACAGAAGAAAAGGAAACAAAAAAACAAATCTGCTTGTTTTTTATGATGCATGTGATATTTTTTTTGATTAGTAAGGGGTTGTTATTAGATATGCAGTTGAAATTTCATGCCATCTGGAAGTATTATAAAACCAACCCAGGCCTGAATGACATCTGTGGGCTTAACCCTTTCCTGCATGAATTATGATCCTTTGTGTCAGGATTTTTTTTTAAGGCATTAAAAAAAGGTAGGATTTTTTTTTTTTTTAGATGATCAATTGTAATTTTCTCCAAATGCAAAGTTATTTGAAATATACATCAGTAGTATTGTTTTTAGGGGTTATCTGATGTCACAATGTTTTATTTACCTCCCAGAGTCGTCTACAGTAGAAGGAAGGACCGGGTCTGTTGGCATGCTTTTTTGTCTGTCGGCCATATTGGATTTTACAAAAATAATTTCTTGCATATGCAGGTGATGGCCAGTAGTTGATAGTGTATTTTATGATGCATTAGTGTCCACTTTAGTGGTCTGTGTGCATTTATAACATAAAAATCAATCCACAAGAAAATGGCTTTTAGACAGCTGTCCACTGTAGTGACCACTATGCATGAAAGGGTTAATTAAAAAGGAAGTTATTTTTTTGGCTAGCTTAAGGTTTACCTTGAAGATGCTGAGGCGTGACCTAAAACAGGCGGAATCCACCTCAGTTATCTTTAAATGTTTATTATCAAAAAACTGTAAATACTTTATCACGGTGCCATATGTTAACATCTCAAAGGTGATTCTATTTGTTCTCTCGCCTTCATATTTACACCGGCAGGTGAATGCGCTTTTCTCAATTGTCAGATCAGATGAACCTCAACCGTACCAGAAACATTTTCAAACGGCAGTTAACGGCTGACCCAATGTAATTAAAACGCAATCATGTATAATGATCATAATAATAATGGAGGATAATGTGGATTTTACAATAAAAGTAGTGATTCAACCTCGGTAATGACCTCAGATGAATAACCAAAGCTTGTCGAAAAGCCGGATGCCGCAGCGCATTCTTCAAGGGATTTTAATGTTTTAATGTGGAACTCAGCCTCGGCATACTGAGACGCAGCAGATCCTTTGCCAAGTCAAGCTGTTGCTCTCCATCGTAACCTCTGGTCTTTACCGAGGTAGCAGTGAGCCGAGGTGAGAGATAAAAGCCTGATCTTTTTTTTTTCTTTTTTCCTTCCATCATCCTCCACCCCCCTACTGTCTCCTCCTCCTCCCCCGCCATCTCTTAAGGGCTCCTTTATAAAACAGGGCTTGGGAGAAAGTCTGAGCACAAAAGCTGTGCTATCAAGTGACAGGTGCCCTTGTTGTGCCTTTAGCTCACGCTGTGAACAAGCTCCGGGCTAGCACCTTCATAAAACATGAAAGGACTTGACATGTGTCCAGAGTTCTCGAATGCAGTTTCAGGCTCACGTCAGGCGCCTTGAGCAGACGCAGACACATGCAGGTACAACCTCATAACACGCTCGCACGGTCACAAAGTACATGTCTGAGGGAAATAAAAAAAACACTTTAGGAGAGATTGGCATTTGAAATGTGCTGCTATGGCTGTGTTATGCTGCTATTTTTTGTTGCTGTTGTGGAGGGTGAAAAGCAGCCCAGTTATTGTTGCGTAGCCGCCGCCGCGGAGAATCGATGAGGTGCGTGAGATTTTAACAACACAACAGACAGCTTTGTTTCTTCATGCTACCGGGTGTAAGTGCGCCTGTTTACATCCATGAGGGAGCTAATGTTACAGTTCAAGCTGTGATTGGGCTTGTCGTATAACGGTTTTGACAGACTGACTCAATAATCATTTTTACCATGACTGATGTTGGATTTGATCTCAGTGCTTTGAAGCTGGCTTAAAGGCTCTCTGCAATAACCCTTTAAAAGCCTGACGGAAGAGTCGGAAAATTCTACTCTTTAAAAATCTAACTGTTTACTAGATACGTTTTAAGAAGATGTATGTCTATAGCTATTTAAAAAGTGGCTGAGAAATTACAACAGTTCTGATAAAAATAGATTTCTTTCCAATAGGTTCAAGTCTATATGAAGATACGAATTCAGCTGCATAGGAGGGTTTTTGAGCATGAAAATCCAGGCTTTGACTAGGCCACTTTTATGGATATTCAGAGGTAAATTTCCCGATGCAGAAGGCTCAGTTTGGAGACTTCAGCCCCCATGTGGGGCTTTGTGGAAATAAAGCAGCATTCCAGGTATGTGTTTAAGGTTATGACATTATATAAGGCTCAACATTGATTAGGTTTTACATAATACCTCCCACTAAAAAGCAGAATTTATGCTTCCATCAGTTATGGGAAGTTGTCCAGATCCTGCAGAAGCAGCTCAAGGCAGTACTGCCACCATGTTTCAATATTGATATGATGTGCTTTTCTGAAAGATGGAGGATGGAATTCCATTCACATCTTCCAGAAGGTTCCACTTTAGTCCAAAGATTATTTACCTTAAAATCCAAGTAACCATCAGGATATTTTTTTTATCAAATGTGAGAGAGGCTTTTGTGGTCGGTTGTAGCTTTTGTCTTGGAACTCAATCATGGATTTGATTTTAACTGTGTTTAAAGGAGGTAAAAGGCATCCTTGGTGGTGTGAATGTGTGAAACATGTCAGTTGTGAAGCCATTCCAGATGTCTCTGTTCACTACCTTATTTTCCTCTATGAAGGTTTATTCTGTTGGGCTTACTGTGTATTGCTTAATGTGTAAATTATGTAATTTGTGTGTAATCTGTGTGAAGTGTGTATGAAGCACACTTCCTATATACGAAGCAAGTGAACCCTGCCTTTAAAAAGTTTCAGAGCAGTTCATTTAGCAGACACACACTTAGACTCAGAATTGAGTGATATACTGGTGTTGGACATCGTTTAATCTAGTCCATGTTGTCAGACAGGCTCTATTTTGAATAGAATAAAAAAATCTAACTTGTGGTTAGAGACATTGAACAAAAAACCAAAGTATCTACAACTAATTTATGGTTTAAAACAGTCTTGGTTTTGCAGAGATCTAGGTTGGTTTGGAAAACTAGGTTTTACCAAAGTTATCTTTGTCTTATTGTAAAATTTGTTTCATAAAACATTGGTTAGGAGGTGAATACCTTTTGATTTCACTTTAGTTTTGACATTATAAGGTTAAATCAACTGCTGATCTGGACTAGAAAATCCAGATTTTATCTGTTCAGTAAAGGTTAAACCAAACCGAGCCTGACTTGTAACAGACGTGCAGCTGGTTTATGCAGGCAAAACTGTAAACCAGATAAATTTTGCGTTGCCCTCCTATCACCCCGCTGTCAGTTTCCGACTTAAATTATTCACTCTTGGATATTTTCCCCCTCCATCTGCCGCGTATCTCCGTGCAAACTTTCCGTGACCTTTCGCGATCTCTCGCGCGGTCGCTCACGAAATGAATTATTTATAGCGCCGTCACGTCGAAAGCTATTGTTTACATTATGCGGTAAAATCATCCAGCAAGGCATCAAGATGAAGCCCAAGGTTCATGTGTTGCTCCAGCGCTGCTGCCATTTAGCATATGGTGGGAATCACAGTAAACGTTGCTGACATGCTGCAAACGGCACACGGCAGCGCGACGGCATCCGCTGAACCAGCATCTTTGTTAAAACAACAGATGTTCATTACAAATGTTTTGTTTTGTGCGTGTTATGCCATTGTCTCGTAATTCACGGTGACAACATTTAGCAGACAACACCAAACCTGAGTGATTGTAGGTGGAGTCTAATTAAAGACTGGAACGTCGTCAGGCTGTTGAGGAACATGACTTCACTGGGAAAAGGGTTGCTTTTGATTAGAATCTGGGTTTTGTGCTTGCAGCAATTAAAAAGGAAACCGCCTGAGAAACCAACTACAGGCGTTATATCTAGGAGCTGAATAGAAGCAGATTTCTTAGCCAGAAGAACAGCAACCTCAATTCTGGAGGGATTGAGTGGAACACCACAAAGTGTATAAATTTATATTCCAACATTTTCACATTTTGTTGCAACCGCAAACCTTCAGTATATTACAGTATATTGTAGCTTTGTGTGAAGTGGAAGGAAAACGGATGGTTTATACCAATGAAAATCTTTAAAATAGGAAATGTATTTATGTTTAATGCTCTTTACTCTTGAAAAAAAAACATGTGCCACCAAAGTCACCTAATTTATTCATCAGAATGCACCTGTGTAAATTAATCTCAGTATAAATCTAGATGTGAATGCTGTAGAGGTCTGTTAGTGAACATTTGAGAACAAACGTCACAAACGATTAATGGTATTAATCACAATGAACTTGTTATTGAAATAATTGTTAAACGATTTAGTTATCGATTAATCGTTGAGCACACAAACTCAAAAAAGGTACATTTCTGCAAAACAACATAGTTATTAAGCCAAAACTATAGCTACTGTCTGCAAAAAATGAAATTTTGATCAAATAAGTTGAACTTTATGGCTATTGTATATGTATAAACACTGTTGTAAAATATTGTGTCACATTTTGTTCTAAAAATGTGGCCACAGCTGTCCTTTCTCGTGTCCTGAATATTCTATTTAAGTAAACAGCCATCACCAGACATTTTTACTATGTTACACACAAATAAACATGAGCTCTTCCTTCTGATCAAACCCCACCAATGAACACATCTGGTACTAAAAGTGTTTGTCTCGGTCGTCTTCTCTCAAACGGCTCTGCAACTGCCCGATTACGGTTCTTGCTTCGATCAGTATCATAAGAACAAAGCACTCATCTGAAGGTGGTTTCAGAGAGCAACACAGTGGCCCGCCTCTCTTCCTCCACAAAAACACGCATTCCATTAGTCTTGCTCTCGTCGTGGAGGCCGAGAAACCTGCACATCAAAGAACGAGACTGATCTGAATTTGTCAGTCTGCAGCGAAGCTGATTCTCTACGCGTGACTTCCCCTAGACTGCGATCAAAAATGATAACTAACCCAGTTATCTCAAAATTATAGCTTATTAAAATCTGCAGACCTCTAACGTTCTGTGCAACTTTTCTTATGGTTGTAATTACTGCCTTGATCCTCAGAGTGACAGGGCGGAATTGGTGATTGTAGTTTACAGTAACACTCTACACTGGCATTAAGAAAAGGTTAAATTTGGCTTGTTTAGCTGTACGTCCATGATTAAAGACCAATTTAAACCTGGAACTATAAATTAGGGATAATAACATGCAAACCTCCTCATAGACCACTAACTTTGAGTATTTGTTTTTGCAATAATGGTTAAATAAATCATTACCGTAAAACTTTCAAATCTTTTGGTCGGCCTGTGTTTGACTTAAGCTGGCAAACTTTTATATAACAGTTAACAGTTATATATCAGTTTAAAGCACAATCAAGTAACTATATAAATTTGATTTGTTAAATAAAAAACCTAACAAATATGACTTAAAAGAAATTTGACTTTGTAATTTAGCACTTTGAAATTGGACATCTGTCTCTTTAAAAACTCGACCTTCAGGAAGTCATCACAACATGGCTCCTTTATTAACCCTTTAGCAACATTTTCACCAGCGTTGCACTGAGAAGCAGCTCCTATAACGAGCTCATCAGATGTGCAGTTCCACCAGGTGTTTGCTAATTGCTCCTGGCTAGTCTGAAGGAGCTGAGTGGGGGAGTTGCAGGATGAGGCAAAAGGTTAGGACCACTAATATCTGTTGACTTCCACTGAAAACCAGATTTGGGCTCATGCAGTTTGAATAAATAAAGAAAAAGGGACCCAAATGCTATTCTTGTTGATGAAAAAGCAGACGAGGATAATGTACCTGAAAACATGCAATGTTTCTCATCTACAGTGAGATCCCTTTTCTACATTTCATGCTTAGTTTGTTGAGCAGGAAGAGAGATGTAAATGAAACTTTTTTTTGCTATTTTAATTATTTCTTTTAATAATTAATTATCTTAAACTTGACATGTTTTTGATAGACTCGACATCTGACTGAGTTTACCAATTTGCATTTTCTTGTTACGTTTCACTCTCTTTGCATGTTTTAGATCAATCTTCTTCCTTCTGCACAGCTGCAGCAAAATGTCTGAGCCGTATTTGTGAACGGATATTAGAAATTCACTCGGCACTAATAAAAACCCCTGGAAGTGGTTTGTGAGGAGAGCCCAACCAGACGTAAAAGACCAGATGATTACGTTACCAACAATAAATTCCAGTGAAGTTGTTTGCTCTGGCTGATGCTTTTCACTGCAATGGTTTTTGCTGTCCCAACGTTGTTTCCCACAGAACTGCTGAATCACCCTCTACTGCAGCCAAACATGTTTCCTCATAATGAGTCCATCCTGTGAGGATGGACTCGCCTGCAGTACAGACTACACCATCACTAGTCAACACCAGAAGAGAGACGTAATAAATGAATAAAAAAATGAAGCTACCATTCCCTAACGTTCCAAAACAATAAACTTCCACAGACAGCTAGCAGTACCAGTGGAAGTGGAAATCGCTTGGTTATTTAAGGATATAAAACAAGAATACACCATTTACTCATTTCACAAGAAGCCAGTAAACAGGAATTTAGTCTGTTTTATTTCATATTGAGGATAATTAATGTGATCATATGTGTTTCTTTCAGCTCTGCCATCCACTCCGACTCAAAGATGTAAGGTTAAACCTCCTGAAGTCAAAATAGGTTCAAAGCTTCAAAATCTGTCGCTTATCCAGTCCTTTGAAGTGTTTATTACACTGGAAAAACACAGACTGTTAGAGTATTTTTGTCAAACTAAAAGTGAAATAATTTGCTTGAGAACTAGGACTTTTGTTTTATCATTAAGAATTATTGACTTAATGTCAATAATTAAGTCAATAATTATTGACTTAATATAACAAGTATTTTAGTTGCTGGAAAGTTGTAAGACAGACTTGTCTTATTTCACATGTACTAACATATTTGCATTAGAAACTAGACAAAAATACTTTACTAGTCTCCACTTTTTAAAAAGTGAAATTCTGCTGTGGTTATCAATACTTAATAACAGCGTACATTTGTAACTACTGGGTAGCAACCTTAAGCATTCTTAATAACAATATTGAGAGCAGAAACATTTGTATTAATGTCGCTATGAATAATGTGAGCGCAGCCTTAGCTGACCTTACAAGGAAGACGATTAGTTTTTCAAACCCAGCATCCCCATTTCCTTCAAACATCAGTAGTATGAATTTTAAAATCACCTCTTTGTTTCTCCCCAACGACAGAAAGCCTATCGATTGGAGGAGGTATTATTGCAGAGCGTCAAAAAGCCAACCTCAGCTAGAAACGAAATGCAAAAAAAAAAAAAAAGCATTCTGGTTTCCCTGCAAAATATATTTTAAAATGTATGGTTTTGTTAGAGACACGTTCTGTACAGTTAACAGAGAAAACGGGCTTCAGTGCCAACGAGCCTGAGCGTAGTGCTCAGTGCCTGCAGTCAGAGCGAACCATTAAGCAGTCATTTCAACACGTAGCCTGAAGACATAACAAGCTATACACTGAAAAGCAGAGCAAATGTTCAATGTAAAAGCTTTTTTTGGATTGAGGGCTGGAAGGAAGACACACAATTAGGTTGATAATTAATATGTGATGAGTCCACTAATGATGAGCATACCCCATGCCTATTAAACCGACAAGACTTAATTAGCTTTCATAAATTCTTCACCGCTCACAGATGCTGGGTATTTATATATCACTGTAATCTATTTTTCTGTGTAACCACAGCAAATGGAAACCGTCACGTTTAGGGGCGAGACAGTTGTGTCAAGTTAAGTCAAAGTTGGTTTATGTAGCACTTTTTCAAGACATATGGCAATAATTAATACATTTTTGTCTCATTTGTCAGATTTAAAGGACATTTGAGCAGGTATTAAACAGAATTTTTGTCATTTCTGTTTTTAAAAATAGGTTTTTATATATTAATTTTAAATGTTTCGTTTTTATGAACTGTAATATGAAAAAAATAAAAGCTTTCAAACACCCATTTGTGTGTAATGAATCAATGAAATATGTTTCACTAAATGATAATGTTCCTGAAATAAATGGGCTTTTCAATAATATTCCAATTTATTGATTGGATCTGCAGGTCCCAAACTGAAGTACAGTAGAAAACTAAACATACGGTCAAATAAAAGGTCTCTTTTGGTATCGATCTGGTACCAAGCAAGCACAGGGCTGGTATCGCCGATACCGATACCAATGCTTTTTATTATTTTAGTTTAATGTGTCATCAAGCTTCTGACCTATAGGTGTTTTTTTTTTATTTTCTTAAACTCTAGGGAAGAATTTACAGACTTTATAGGTGTCCTCAAAATTCTTAATAAAAATAAAATCTGAACATTATAAACAGACAGAGAAACAAAACAAACTTGTCTGTTTTTTCTGAATAAACAAAGTGCAAAAAAAAAGAAGCAAATCAACGCAAAATTTTTATGAGGTAGATGTGAGAATCTACAGTACTGAAATAAGACAAAATTACAAGAGGGAATCTGAAGCTAAAGTATTGACCTTTCCATACTAATTGTGATTAGCATCAGATTGATACTAATTAATCTGGTATTGATATTATCAATAGTTTTGGACCGGTCTGCCCACCTCTAACATTTGGTTTCATCAGGGTTGGTTATTTATATTTAAACTCACATCTGGATGTTGCAACATCCAAAGATTCCTATACTTCAGCCACTCTCCACTCAGTACCACATCTGCGTCAGTGACTTCTGCTTTCCCATCCTCATTTGCTGAAATACGGACTCTGACATCTGGTGTGTCCGTCCGTAGGAGATCCGTCCGACTCCCTGCACGTTCCCATCTACTGCCGCTCCCCTGAACACCTGCTGGCACGACGACTTTGGTCACTTTTGAGTTTTTAGCATGTCTGAAGAGGTTCATCTCAAAATGTGCACAACAAGAAACACCAACGGGTTATTTACGACTTCCTCTCTCTCGCTAGCTCGATGCCTAAACCTCATAAAACAAGTTGCACGTAAAAAGAGCAACATCACAGGGGTATGAACAATATTTTTGTTTAAGATAAACTATCTCATAAACACTTTATGCTCTTCCATTTAAATTCCACACCCTCCTGTCCATGCCACCGATTTTTACGTTTCCTCTGCACAGAACAAACAGCCCACCTCCTCTTCCCTCCCACTTCCTCCATGCCTCCCTCCACTCTCATCCCATTTCCTGTATAGCTGCTGTAATGAATCTTTTATGACTTTATAATACATCCAATTATTCCACTCCTGTTAAAATCACAGAGCACCACCTGGAACCACTTTGGCTTTTCCTTTCTTCCAATTTGCCTACCTCATTTGCTTGCATATCCTCACAATACATGTAAATGGAAATAACCAATCTTACCGAGTCAACAGAGCAGGGAGGAATATTTCAGACTTGTGGTGCCGAGGGTGAAGCTCCTCCTGTCATCACACTTGTATACATGAAAATGCTCTCTGTCTGCTAATTCAGAGCAGCCATGTCTCGACATTAGGCGGCCACCGGAGGCTTTTTTGTTGCTTTGGGTTAGAGAAGTACAGAGCGAAGCACTGTCACTCAGGAAAGCCGAGATAGTCGAGGGATAAAACGGTCAAGTTGCTGCAAAAGGCCAAGTCTGAATGTTTGTTGTTTTTTTTCATAAGTAATAATGTGTTTGTCTGGATATTATGCATCATTTTTTATTAGAATGATGCAGAAAACTTTTACTTTTCCTGATGGGTTGGGTAATTCTTACAAAACACAAAAAAACTGGAGCGAAAACACCAAACTAATCCAGTGCTTAGGACTCCCAAATCATCAGGGGACGCCAAGAATGCTTCAAAGAACGTTGATCTCAAAATATTGTATTAGTTTGTCTACAATAAGCTAAAGTGAGTTTATTTATGTAGCTTAATTGACGACGTGACTCTTTTTATCTCCATATGCCCAGCCTTGGCATTGAAGGAAGGCATTCTGAAATTAAAAGCCTCCATGCAGTTCCCCACATTTTTCTTAAAGAGGCAGTATTATATAAAATTGACTTTTTGAGCTATCCATCATGTTACAGTTATTCCCTCATCAAAAGCACACCTGGAGTGTTGCTTTGATTATTTCATGCATGGTTGAGAAATCCTTTAATCTCCCACGGCAACCAGTCAGCTGTGCAAAACACCTGAGTGGACCGAGCCATGACCATAAGGACATACCTCTTCCTTTCAGCTGCAGTTTCCAAGCTTCTGCCTCACCCTGCGACACCCCCACTCAGCTCCTTCAGACTTGCCAGCAGCAATTAGCAAACACCTTGTGAAACTGTGTCTGCTGAGCTCTTTATAGGAGCTGCTTCTGAGTGCAGAGCTGGTAAAACGTTGTTAAAGGGTTAATAGAGGTGCGACCTTATGATGATTTCCTGAAGTCTGAGTGCTGGAGCAAATTTCTTAAAGTGACATTTATGGCCCAATTTCAAGGTGTTAAAAGAAAATTGACTTCATACTTTTAATCACATTTGATATATTCTGCATTTTTATAGCAACTGAAGGTCACATAGTTACATTATTGTCCAATTAAGCACCACAATGTGCCTGGAAAATACATAATACTGTCCCTTTAAATATAGGTGATCTTTGATGTTAAAATGAATTTGATCATCTAAAACATTTACGTAAAACATAAGAGAAGAATTATTAAGGAGGGTAATACTTCTACTGGAAATACTTTTTGCCCTTGTTCCTAAAAACAAATCTATTCCCTACACATCATTTTCATTATGCCGCCGTAAAGCAGAACACACTGCGACCCAGCTTATCGCTCATTAATCATAGGTCTCGCCTGCAGATTTCTCAGTTTCTCCTGATTTGACTGAGCCGCATCACAGTCGGTGGAGCTTGCCTGCAGGAGTTTTACTGCTCCAGGGTAAATTTAGGCATGATCATTCCCCTATTTAATCTGTCCCCCCCCCGTCAGCCCCTCCCACACACACACCCACACACACATCCACATACACACACACACCCAGGAGGACAAGTCACATTCAGTTTCTGTTTGCTCTTTCCAGATTCTTGTCGTCGCTGACACTGCTGAAGTGGATCATTGTTTCTCAATAAACTATGAGAAGTTGGGCTTGTAGCTGGAGCCTCATTAAGATGGATTGAACACAGATAAATCCTCATGTGCAACTGGTTCCTGTTGAGCTGTTCATTCTCTTATCATTATGGTGCAGCTTAGAAATATCCAATTAGAGATGACATATTGTGTCCCTGGAGGTAATGTGCTTTCTATGTATCGTCTCTCTCTCTCTCCGTCCTAAAGATGTTAAACAAACACAACATGCCATTCAGAGTCCTGCTGTTTCCACTTTTTTGTCACGTTGCAATCCAACAATGAGGTTTTTTTATGCAGTTTGCCACAACATATATATGATGATTTCATTATTATTGTTCTTTTCCGGACAAAAACTGGAAAACACAGTTTATAGTTTTGAAAGATGGTGGGGCACCATTATGCTGTGAGGAGATTTATTTCTCAAGAACAACCTGGGATTCTCAAATTAACTAAACAGCAACCAAAAAAAATAACAAAAACTTGTAGTTGGATTTGTAAAAAACAAAAAACAAAAAAACATTTCTAAGCACCACTGAGTCGAGTGGCAATGCAAAAAACTTGGAAAAAACTCAAGGAGTTCCCAACCATGTTCATTGAAAAATCTAATATATACCTTTCTACATTTCTCAGTCTGTTACCTTCATTTTAAAATATTATGTTAAATATATTTTTAAAGAGGAATTTAAACATGGAACCCAGACAAACTAGAAAGGAAGGAAATGATTGAGGAAAGTAAGGTCATAACAAGGGCACAAAGGAAGAAACAAATAAAGGAACAATAACTTTTGTACAGAATAAAGGCTAAAAATATAGATATTTTTCTTACGCTAACTTACTTTTTATCTTTAAAAACAGAAAGTCTTAGAACCCCGTGAATACTTTAATAGTGGGTCATCATATTTCCAATCCTTCCGGTCCACAGCGGCTGCGCAGTCCGCCTCTAGCATCTCAGCTGGTTTGATTAGTTCTCTGTAGCTGCATCCAGATTTGGAAACAAGCCTGACTGATTCTTGGCGCAGGTGGGAATAGAGGTGGAGGTCACCGGGAATCATTTGTCGGCGTGTCCGCTGGACTGATTATCCATCAGATTAGAAAACGCCCCAGTCAGGTGGCTGGACCAGACACAACAACAACGGCGCTCAGCGTCTCCATGTGTCCTCATTCTACCAGCTGGAACCAAAGAAATAAATACTGAGCCACTTCACAGAGTGTGTTCACCATACAGCCATGTACCACTATACGTTATTCCATCTGTCAGTTATTCAGATGTCGTACTTTTATATACAATCCTTCACAATTTGGCTCCATCAAACACAACTACCAGAGCAATTAGCAGGGGAGATTGTAAAATACCATTCGCAAAAGTTCTTTCAGTCAGTTGTCATTTTTTTCATTCGGGCTTCAGATATTTCATGTTTTCATGTCTTGAATAATTTTTAAGAACGAATGTTTTTTACATGATTTCTTTCTTATGAATGTAACTTGTTTTAAGAGTGCGCCGATTGCCTACCAATTCCGAGTTTGGTAGATACCAATTTTGTTGATAGGAAGAAAGCCGCTGAGTCAGCAACAGCGGGGTGACTATTGTTAACTCCAAAATCTGCAGGCATGACCCGGTTGGTCAGTCAGTACTCACTGACCAACCTCTCTCACGGGGAAGCAGCTTGGACAGCTGTTGATTTGTAGACCTTTGCAAAAGCAGATAAGATCGTCTTCATGCGTAAGTATCGACCGATCGCTAATCTCTTAAAATTCAGGAAATCAGTGCCGATAAATCAGTTGGCCAAAAAATCGGTGCACCCCTCCTTATTTTTATTTCTGTTATAAATGTTTGCTCTAAATTACACTACTTTTTGCCATGCAATGAAATCTGTCATAAGAGATAAGAGATAGGTCTTTTATGTTATGCATACTAATTTGCAGATGAAAATGTGCCTCTCTGGCTGAATATAACATGAATATATAACGTATTCATGTTAATTAACATGCATTGTTCGCTTCATAAAATAAAAAAAAAATCCATTCTCTCCTCCGTCTTTGTTCCGTCAAAGCTTTCAGAACATCCGTTAAGCCAACGGTCTCCAGTTCTGGTTCTTGCGCTGCAGAGAAAAATAAATAAATAAAATATTCCCCTTGCATTCTGTAATTGCAAGACTCTCTGCTGACCCTGTCGCTCACAATTACGAAACCAATGTATCTGCTAATTTCCAAAGCTCAGTCCTATCAGCGTCAGTTTAAGTGAGAAGGTGTGACAAACTCAGGGATGGCCAGCCTCGGCGGCGGTGGCGGCGGCGGCGGCGGCAGCATCGGCGGCCCTCGTTTCACCTTCCTCCTGTGGAAAAGCCGACACCTGGAGCTCCCTGTGAAGGACTAATCAAGTCCTTCATGCTCTGACTCAGTCACATGATAAGTGGCGAAGCTGCAGGATCCTCAAAGTGAAAGCTCTGCCCACATGAGAGGATCATCAACTAATTCTGTGGCTGTCCTGTCGGGGATGACAGAAGATGCAATTACAGAGCATCTGCAGCACAAAGCGGCCGCAGCCAAAATAGCTAATAGGAAGACATCATCCGTCCTCGGGCCTCTAGTCAATATTATAATGCCAAAACAGGGAATGGAACCAGGTGAACAGAGAAACTGCAGTGATTAATGCATTGATGTAGTTTTTTATCTAATTTTCAATGTTCAACTTTAGTTTTGTTCTTTGCTCTTAAAGAAAGTAGAACAATAAGGCTTTTAGCGCTTTGTGCTGCTGCCTCTCCTTCAATCATTCATGTTGTACTTTATAAAAACACACATTCTTTCGTAGATTTTTATGATTCTAAAACCCCATAATTACACAGCCTGTTCAAAAATTACATAATTCAGTTTTTTTTAAATGCTGCTATCCTACAAGGCAGGAAATTCAGCAAACATGGACCTCAAATCTAAAACAAACTTCCACAAAACTGCAAAACAGCAGAACCTCCCAGTTCCTTTAGATCAAAACTAAAAGCCCACCTGTTCAAATAAATTCCCCAGGTGAGATCCTTTGTGTGTTAGAGCAAATTCCCTCGCTCAGCTCCTTCAGACTAGCTGGCAGCAATTAGCAATGATCTACTTCTGAGTGAAACACCTGTGAAAACATTGTCAAAGAGGGAATAGTGGAGCGATGTGATGACTTTCTGAAGGCGGAGTTTCAAAGAGAGCAAGAGACAAAGGCCCAATTTCAAAGCGCCAAATTTCTTGTAAGTCATAATTGATACGTTTACTTGGCTGTGCTATAAAATGATCTTATGTGGCTGGAAAACACATGATACTGCTCCTTTGACAGACCTAAATGTGTCACACTGCAGCTTTCTCCATCTGATATTTATAGTATTGTTTCAAGCGCTTTCCACTGAATTATTTTCTCTGTTCTCTTCTGTCAAGGACTCTATATAGATTTAGAAATCCACCTTGGCATGCTCTCATTTCCCCTTGGGATCGTTTTTCATCCCACAGGACATTCTCCCACTCCCCTGTTTTATGTTCCCGTTCCTGCTTTCCCTCTCACTCGAGTGCTTTTCGGATCGTTTTCCTCGTAGGAGGTTTTGGATAGTCGGGGTGCGAGCGGGGCGCTGAGAAGCGGAAGCACACACTGGAGATGAGCTTAGCAGCTCTCTAATTGCCATTGAACCAACAGTCGGTAATTAATTGGACTCTTCCTTCCTCTGGGGGCGAGGAGGGATGTGATGGCTGGTCGGATGTGTGTTGTTGTGGCTACCTTCGCCTCTGTCATCAATATTACCGCCACATCATCTCCCCTGATGAATGCTTCATTAGCTCCTATTACGCCACCATTGCCCCTCGCTCGTCCGCATGCCAGGAGCGGTGACCAGGGGAGGAAGTGGGTTTCCTGCTTCCAGCAATCACTTTCTCAGGTTTTTTTTTTCTTTTTCACTTGTTCATTGACTTCTAATACTGTGTGTTACTACTTTGTTTGTGGACTGAATCGCTGAGTAATTTGTCTCGATCCATTTTAGCAAAATCATTTACCAGAAGGTGAAAATCTTGTTTTTGTAGGAGGGTGATTGGGAATGCCAAGAAAACAAAGAGAAACCTGATGGCAGCTGTACAGTGTGAGAAAGTCATCATGGACATTTTGTCAATTGGGGGGAAGCGAATAAAGATTCTTGGCTCCATTCATTCTGGACTCAGTTGTTCTGACACATATTAATTAACGAAAAACCAACGTTGTCTATGGAGGTCTTCTTTTCTTTTCTGTTTTTCTTTCACAGAGTAAATCCACCTTGGAAACATAAGAAATAATATCACCAGGTACAGCTCTGCCAAAGTATGCATACTTCATGAATCTTTTCCCTTTTTTCACTCGTTGAGCTTCAGTGAATTTTATTCGGATTCGGATTCTTCTGATATTTGTGAACAAACCAGAAATAGAGAAGATTGCTGTACAAAATGTAATACTTTTGGGGTTTTGGAGTGTTTGTCGTCTTTGCCTTATTTTTTCCCCCACAGCGTAATTCAAAGTCAATTCAAAACTTAAGAACATCATAAAACATAGTAGAACCCCAATTTTTAATATAACAACAATATTTATTTGTCACCATTTGTGAAACCAGTAATAAACATTACATTTTGTTAAATGGCATTGAAATCATCAAAACACATTAAACATATTGGTCAATCTAACAGTCATTACGGTCCAAAGACAAATCTAAACAGGCGGGTTTTTTCAGCCTCGACGTAAAGGAACTCAAAGCGTTTCAGCTGATTGGTCCAAAGACCTTCACAAACAAATCATATCGAAATGTGAAAACATTCAAGGGTCATGAATACGTTTGTGAGTGAATACATTGTGACTATTATCAGCGAAGGATCCTCCTCCCACCACACACGCGCACACACTCACATACACACAGGCACAACAAAGAGACATTCAATCCCCTTCAAAGCCACTTATCTCTGTAATTGACTGGGAGGGGGGCGCAGGTTGGGAGATTGTCCGGACGGCAGCAGATGGAGGAATTCGTGGCAGGCTCTGCCATTCATACTCGACTGCTCTCCCTGGCAGCTTAAGCCGCGTCGCCATGACATCTGTATGACATGTTAAATACGTGATGTCAGCCACGGTTCAGACGATCAGTCTTCCCGGTGGGGACGGACAGAGACGTGGACTACGTGTGCGCGTCAAACACGTACTCCTGTTGCCATGCTTTTGGAAACGGGCTGTCAAAGTACCATCTTTCTAACGTTTCACCCTGAAAATAGATATGCTTGCAGCACGCCTCACCCCTGTTGCTCCTGTGGGACGTTATACGGAGGCAATAAATTAAGCCTGGCACACTTTCCTCCATCCTGGGATGCAGATTGGGGCGCCGCTAATTAGCTGGTATTGAAAAGTTGGAGTGCTGTTGGCGTGAGAAGGCTGGAGTGCTGACCTCTATTAATATTGGCTTTGTAATTTAAGGGATTGTGACTCTGTAGTCCACTTCAGTGTTTTACAAAGTGGGGACCACCAGAGGACTCTAAGGGGGCCTCAGAAAGCTGGATAGAAGGATTCAATTTTAAAAACCTTTTTAAATATGCATATATATGAGATCTAATCTGTTTTTTAATTGTTATTCTAAAATATAAATAATTTATTGAACTGTTATTTCAATAAATAGCATTTCATGCCATGCTCGTCTTTCTGATTGGCTGCCAGTCAAATTTGTCATGCTGCTTTGCACCTCTAGCTAATGTAGTAAGAGTGAAATGGACACATTTTTGACAAGGAAAAGACCAAAGGAACCATCCTGCTGCAATAATAACTATGAAATATTGAGTAAAAGTGAAGAAAAGCAGTATAAACGCTGATGTTTCTTTACATATTTAGTAGCATTGTATGTAGGTTAGCAAACGGGGGTCTTAGCCTGAAGCTAAGGCTGTCTGAGGGGCCATAGTGTAGAAATGGTCCACTTCACTGCATTGCTGCACACATCCACGTCACAGTTAGAAAGATGCATCACGTCAACATAGAGATGATGGCGCTTTTTGTTTCTGTCAGAAGCCGATGCAAACGATGCAAGCTGCAAAAATGATCAGCCGTTGTAGTTTAAAACGCAGCATCGTTGCTCATTCTTCATTTCAGACAAAAGAGCAATGCCAAACAGCTACACAGGAAGAGAAGCCTTTGAGGAAACAAAATGTTAAAATTAAAATGTCAGCAGCAAATGTCAAATTTAGTCTGGTCAGTGGAAAAAGGCCAGCACTCTGTGAGATGGTGGTGAGAATTAGAGCTCTCAGATGAGACGTATTGGCCATTTGGAGGATAAAATATGTTTTTTACAAAAAGGCTAAAGCAGCTCAAACTGAACCCGTGAACACTGTCCATCAATAATCTTAACAAGGGATTTCAGATCAAAAATGGAGACAATCAGAAACTCAAACTTAAACGACTGCAGTAGAATAATTAGCATTCAGTGAAGGTAAAGGTCAATTTACTCCCGGCATATTGCAAACGAGTTAAAAATGAATGTGAGTTATTTAAACAAAAATGATGATGCGCACTGCTGATCAGAAGTTTGCATATCCTCAGAGACGTCTGCTGTCTCTTTAAGAAGTTTCTCCACTTTCCATCACTGCCATCAGAACAATGCTTCTCCATGATGCCGTCTAACACAACCGACAGAAAAAGAAACCTGTAGCGTGACACGACCACCACATGACAGCCGGTGCAGAGTTTTCAGGTTTCAAAGTCTGTCTTTGACTTCTTCAAATATGTTTCTTAAGGATATGACTTTAGATTTAACTCTGCATTTGACAAAGTGGACCACTTTGTTCAAAGTCATGAAAAGCACTATGAGACTAATAACTCATGTAATTCATGCCTTTTATACCTGGATTCCTGCAATGGACTTTATGTAGAGGTGCAGCTGCCTGTCTTTAGAACGTTCAAAACACACCAGCTCATCTTGTAACTTGCACAGAAATTTAGCAAGTAAAATGTTTCGTTCTTCTTTTTTTCATGCCTCACGCGCCAACAATATTCTCTGATTAATACAGAAGAACAGCTATTTGTGAGCGACAGGTATACCGAGCAAACGTTTGGTTGAGGGCTTGGCATGGGTTTGTGGAGCTTGTTAGAATTACGAGATGCAAATGTGATTGTAAGTGGGTTGCTTTGAATTAATGAGCAGAATCATTTGCGCTAATTAACAAGAGATTCTTATCAGAGCGTGGAAACCTGCCACTCTGCCAGAAACGGCTTCTACACAAGCGCACCGCGGGGAACAGACTCTTGGTTTCTTCGGCTATTAATTTCCGAAATATTGGCGGGGAATTTGCAAGAACTTGTAATTATTGGCATTTGGTTGCCACTCCCCGATAAGCACAAGTCTAGTGTGTGTTTTATGGCAACATTTTAATTGCAGTTTCAAATTGGAACAGAAAATCTGTTGGCTAAGAGGATGATGTTCAGATCAATGCGCACTGTGTACATAACTGAAAGCACGAGTTTAGACAAACTAAACACACACAAGGCTAAGTTAGAAAAAGGATCAACGGGCAGAGATGGCATGAAACAGAGAGGCAGCTTAGCTGGAAAATCCTGCTGACAGAACAACTGTTGACATGCGTTCTACATTTCTGCCCTTTGTGGAAAAGTGGCAAAAAGAAAGTCTTTCTTGAGCAGAGGCATGGAAGCCGGACAGAACCGATGGAAGATGGATGGAACCAAAGTTGAGTCCCAAGTTCTCCAGACTCTTGGCTGATTCAGACCTAAAGTTAGGCTGCATTCACACACTTTAATCAAACTGTGGTTCGTTTCCCTTGACAGTCTGGTTCACTTAGGGAGGTGTGAATGTGCAATCGAAGGCTGATGCGGACCAAAGCAAGCTAACGCCGGGCCTCCCTAAACACCTCGGTCTTGTTTTGGTTGAAGTGAGCTCTGGTGCGGTTCGAATCCAGATGTGATTACCAAGCGGACCAGAGACCACTCCAAAAGCAGAAAGTGGAAAATAACCCAGGGCATTCTGGGTAAATACAACAAAAACAAACACATGTGTCTAGCGCCAGCGGGTAAAAATACTCTTTTGGTCAAGACAAGAGAAATCCTACAAATCTGACGTCATTCCATTTACGTTTACATTTTGTGAAGAAGGAAGTTCTCACTCATGTCTTCTGAGGTTTTTGATTTTGTTTTCAGGTGAGGGAGGGAAACAGGCTTTTTATAGGGTTTGATTTGTGCAGTGCAGTGAGAAAATGTAACAAATGGTGCAATTTTGGACCCCAAACCTCCATGCCTGTGTATTTCAAAAGAATTTTTATTATGGTCCTCAATCTACCAGGAGTATTTTTTTTGGCTAACTTGCAAAAAAAATAAAAATAAAAGAAAGGGAAAAAAAGCAATAGGACACCACAGAAAACCGGATTAAAACCAGCATCTCGTGAAAATCTTGAAACTGGGGCAGTTTCAAAAAGTATCCCCCAAAAGACTTAAAAGTTTTATTTGCAACAAAAGCAGTTCTGTAGAACGTCACTGTGAAGACCTGGCCTCACTCTTCAGATGTTTATTTGTAGAAATATAGAACCCCATGTATCATTTTCTTTCCACTAAACAATTATGATTTTTTTTTTTCACTGACCTCTTTTAACGGTCACATGAACTCTGTAAAATCCATTAAATTTGGTGGCTGCGATTTGACAACACATGCGAATACATTTGTTCACAAGATAAGTCATTAGGCAACATGTTGCTCCATCTTCCTCCTAAGACTTCCTGTCATCTTCGCTTTGTCTTTCCTGCCAGTAGTAACGCCTGGCTGTTGACCACATGACAAATTTTAATACAGTCGAAAAACCGCCTTGTCTTTTTATCAGAAAAACATGATTTTTTTTTTTTTCAAATTTAGTGTTTCCATTAAGCAAATTTGTTTTTATATTTCCAATTTGTGCAATTATGGTCAATCGGGACGCTAAAAACGCTAACTTCTAGAGGAGACTTTTTCACATCGACTGGGTGTGTGTGTGAGAACAGTGGAAAATTGTTCTCGTGTTTATAGAGAAGGATGGAGGTGGAAGGAGATGTGCTGGGAAAAGGCCAGCGCAAGGAACTAATGAGGAAATAAGCAAAGTAATTCAATCATATCCAGAATGTACTCTGACATTCAAACTAAAAACAGTTGAATATCCTCTGCCGTTCTTTCCCTCCCCTCCAACATTACACTATCCATGCTGTCAAAAATGATTTAGTGCTCCTCTGGCCTGGCTTTGTTCTTTACCTGCCAACAATATCCAAAAACGTTATTTCATTTCCTGATTCCGTTCCCAGTCAAGATCTCCATTCTTCCCGCCACGCACACACACAGGCTGGACTCTTCCGCTAAAACACTGTTTAAACCATTTCCGATTAGAACTTATTGAAATGCTGCGTTTTACAGACACTGCGGATTAGCAGCAAATAGAGGAAGCCATGTTTAAACAGTGGCTAATCCGTTAATTGAATGCAGATTTATTCAAACCCCGCGCTCGGACTGCATTTAACGTCCTCTGCTGGGAACGGGGAGGGATATGGCCTGACAGTGTGGGTCAGACTCGACTGCTGCAGATTGAAAATGGATTCTCCTCCGTTTTTTTTTTTTTTTAAGAGAAGCTACTGTCATTTATGTGCCGTATTAACCCCGCTGTGCTGCGATGCCGGTCGCGTTAACACACCTACCTGACTGAACTGTTAAAATGACCTTCTGTATGGCTTCGGTGCAAATGAATGTCATATTCAGCCAATCAAATAGTCCGTCGGTCGATTATACAAGGTTTCCATCAGTGCTACAGTCCGAGATCACACCAGTCATTCCCAGCGGCCGGAGGCAGAGTATAGGCATTACTCTGTCACACTGTGAAGCGCCGTTATTACTCTGCCGCAACTCACGTTTATTTATGATGATGGCCAACACGCCGGAGGGAAAACCGGCACTGTGCTGCATGTTTTATGTGTAACGACGGCTACGCTGAGTGAATATATGTGGAAACCCTCAGTTTATGTGTGTAGGTGTTAGTAGTATGCAGATGACAGCACTCGGAAATTACGATTACGATAATCTATCTGACTGATGAGGCAGAGACACTGGAAACTAGCTACCATTCCATTAACCATGCAATTATGGGAATTTAAATAAATAATAATAAAAAGTAAACGTTGCTTAATTTCGAATAAACTCAAGTTTTTCTATAAAAAAGTTTTCCCACTCGGATGAGGTGGGTGTGTCGACATAAAAGCGTTTTTTGCAAAACCTGCGAAGGAATTTTATTTTATTTTTATTGCATCACACGAGTCACGTGATCAACAGCCGGATGTTACTTACTGGCGAAAACCACAAAGAAGACTGAAGCTGATGGTGCAGCTGCAGGAACATCCCATGTTATTCTCTACACAGCATGTAGAGAATAAAAGAATAAATTGCCATGTAACGTCATAGAGCATAGCGGTAAAATAGCTGTAAAAACTGCATACTTTTTTTATGATTACTGAAGAGCACAGCAGTGTCATGACTGCCTTCGTCCTAAAAGGAGGAACCCCCAGCCCCCAAAGAAAATAAATAAAATAAAATAAAAATGTCATGATTCAGCAACATTCAGAAAGCAATGGAGGTCCCAGAGTCCAGATATAAACCTACGTGAATCCAAGCAAGGTGGGAATTATTGTTTTTATTTATGTGGGATGCAAACATTTTGCTAAACTTGCATGAGGACTTTCCAATCTTTAGCACGGGGGAAGACATAAAACCCTGTCTGATGGAGCTGTTCACTGCCAGCCCCAGTGGTTCTGCCCCAGAGTTTCCTCCTGGCCGTCTGACTCCCAGCGAACAGTCGGGCCAAAACCTCCAGGTTTGCACAGGGACAGGAAGTGCTCCTTCTAATAGCAGAGAGCACGACCGATACCGATTGTCGCTTTCCGACTGTATGCGCAGAACCAACCCGACCCGATGCCAACATAAATGCAGAGCCAGTCTCTCTTTGATATAAACGCATCAACCAAATTTGATGATTCTGCAGTTTGCACGAAGCTCTGAACCCTGCAGACAGTGAGACTATTATACAGTATATCAACAGCTGTAAAATCGATCGACTCTGTCTCTGCTGGAAGATATTGAATTTACAAGCCTCACTTACAAAATAACCACTGTGAGAAAGACACGAGGTAAAACCAGAGAGAGAGAGAGAAAAAAACATCAATTTACTGTCTTCAGAAGACGAGGAGAATCACAAAGAATCCGAGCATCAGCATGTGTTGACTTATTTCCCTGCTCGGGACTGGATAATTTTCCCATCTAAATATGTCAGAAGTCCATTAGGACATTCCCAGCTCCTCTGAAGTGTCAGTATATTAATCAAGTATTTTAATTTGCCCGTGTCCCCACGTTGCTCTTTTCCTGCTTATGAGGCCCATTAACCTTTGTTTGTGTACAGTTTTCAACCCACCACATTAATATGCAGCGCAGATTCCGGGCCAGGCTAACAACACAAGGGCGATGATTAAAATCGTCCCCGCCATCCCAAAATGCACGTGGGAATGCCAAAGTCATTAAAAGCGCTAATATTCTATCATTTCCTCCAGATAATCAAACTGAATAATGGAGTAGTGGTAAGGACCTCGGGCTGTACTCTTATTAATCAGCTTCCGAGGGCAAGGCCGTGTTTGCTTGCATGCGTGCAGCTCTGCTCAGACGCCGTGAAAACTATTGCCGCTCAGGACGGGTTATACCAACAAAACGCCGACTGCTTTCAGCTGCTTTAATATCGCCAAGATGTGTCGGAGGAAAAATATACGGCGTCGAGCAAGACTGAAATGAACTTTTGCCGCAGCATGTCTCTTTTTTTCTTTCTTCATTTACATTTTAGTGAGTTGTTTCCTGTTTGTTTCCCCCTCTGCTAAGAAGTGTAGCGTTTTGTTTATTCCTACCTGTTTTGCTTTGCATAATTTATTCATTCATCCCTACATTTATACAAGAATGACTCTAAATTAAATTGCAGCTTCGAAGCCTGTTGTTTTCCTCTCTCAGCACTAATAGATGACTAAAACGTGTTACCACAGGTCTGAAGTCTCGATGATAAGCAGTTAAAATAGTCTTGATGTTTGCTTCACACCATCTAAAAGTCTTATTTAGTAATGAGTGGAGTGGGCAGCAGCTGCCTGACTGTTTTTCTTCCCTTTTTTTTATACACATTTCACACGACAGCTTGCTGAAAGAGAATATTCCTTAGCAGATTAATTGTGGTTCACATTAGCAAGTTGTCAAATTTTCAAGTTAACACAATAACGTCGAAGCCAACTGTTGAAAATTGTTGCTTGCTTTTTACGTGACTGACAGTCTGATACTTGTTGACTGTTAGCTGCAGAAAGTGAGTTTTAAAGTCTTTTTGTTGCACATAAGCATGTCTAATTCTCAACATCATTTGCTCTATAACAAATGTGCAACAGCTTTTGCCCTTGAACAGTTGGATTTCATCAAACAACTTGAGTCAGGAAAGAAGAGAAAAAGGTTAAGACGATTTGCGGGGCGTGCTGTGAGTAGAGATGTAATTTGACATTTACACGTGCAATGTAAATAAAACTGAAATTTCAATATATTTCTGTTGTAGATGGAAGTTGATCTCCTACCGGTTTTTCTTCTTCTTCCTTCACTCTAAAAAGTGTTTTTTGGGCTAAAGTTCATCTTATGGACTTATTTACATTTATTTAACTTAACTATTTTGCTTTGGCTAAGCCAACTTACTTTTTTGTGTTTATTTAACTCAAACCTTACACTAAATAGTTGAACCAACTTAATTGAATTGCTTCCATAGGTAACAAGCAATTCAATTAAGTTTCTCCAACTTAATTTATTAAGTTTCTCCAACTTAATTTGTTAAATTTATCCAACTTAATTAAGTTCATCCAACTTAATTTATTAAGTTTATCCAACTTAATTTATTAAGTTTATCCTACTTAATTTGTGTTTATCCAACTTAATTTAAGTTTATCCAACTTAATTTATTAGGTCTATCCAACTTAATTTAAGTTTATCCAACTTTATTTAAGTGTATCCAACTTTATTTATTAAGTTTATCCAACTTAATTTATTAAGTTTAACCAATTCAATATATTCTAATCATCCAACTCAACTTAATTTTTTTTTAACAAATGTATTATGTATGTTTAAGATAACAGATTTAAGTCACTCTTACTCAAATCATTTATTTTCTTCTAATAAACATTTAAAATCTCTTTGTCTTACTTCTACAGAAAGCCAACTCAAACTTTTAAGTATTTCCAAACTAAATATTTGGGAAAACTCTTTTTACAGTGTCCTCTAAATATACTCAAATTTAAAAGTTACAAATCTTTTCCTTAAAGGACCTTTTTACTTTGACTTTACTTGAAATAATTAAGTTCAATACCATATTTGTATCGTCTGACCAGGTAGTTTTACTTTTACTTGAGTACATTTTTGTCTGTGTATTTGTACTTGTACTTAAGTAAATTTTTTGAGTACTTTCCACCACTGTCGTTTTCATAGCAACGATCAGAAGCAAGACCTTGCCTCAGAACTACAGCGAGGTCACGGATGAGGTCATAGATGACATCATGTTCATCACAGCAGATCAAAGAGCAGATCAAAGAAGTTCTGAGGCTTTGATTGTTGGAATCTCAACACTTCCGTCAGAATCCAAACGTTCCTCTGAGATTCAGATTTTGTCTCGTGACTATTTTTGTGTTTCAAAGATGACATTCCCTTTTGTTATGCCATTCGGATTTCTGGCGGCGACAGGAGCGAAGGTATTTGACTACTTCTTCCCGGGAGACAACACAGACGAAAGGAGAGGAGACGAATCAGAAGAAAGAACCACTAAGGATAACGAAGTGAGAGATTGGTTCTGGGACGGACTTCCATCCCGTCCCAAAGCACAACCTGACTCGGATGGGGATGAAGGAAGAGATTGGTTCTGGGATGGATTTCCATCCCATCCCAAACCACAACCTGACTCGGATGGGGATGAAGGGAGAGATTGGTTCTGGGAGGGACTTCCATCCCTTCCCAAACCACAACCTGACTCGGATGGGGATGAAGGGAGAGATTGGTTCTGGGACGGATTTCCATCCCATCCCCAACCACAAGCTGACCCGGCTGGGAAAGTTTGTGTTGAACAGGCGGCAGATCCTCAGTCTACAGAGACTTTACAAAACAGGACTGCAGATGTTAGAACTGATGAAACTGGGGAGGTTTCTGGGAATGTCACAGCTCCCAAGCTGTTTTTGGGAGGTGCTGTTCCCAAAGACAAAGGTGCTATTCCCAAAAAAACAACAACCCCGGATAAGGATGATCATTTGAAGGATCAAGAAAGACAACATCACCCCCGACGGCGTGGTTCTTCTTCCAAGGAAAGACATAGGGACCGGGCTTTGATCGGGTCCCAAAGGAAGAACGACGCCGGACGGGGTCGTTCAACCTTTTCTTCTGAGGAAAGACGTTGGGACCAGGTAAACCTCCCCGGATGGAGGGGTTTACCAATGGAAGATGAGGAGGAACTTTCGGACCAGTCTTTTAACATTTCACCAAGGAACCCCAGACGGCGTGGCACAACCTCTTCTTCCAAGGAAAGACATTGGGACCAGGATTTGAACATGCCCCTAAGGAAGAACAACGCCGGGCAGGGTCGTTCAACTTCTTCTTCTGAGGAAAGACGTTGGGACCAGGTAAACCTCCCCGGACGGGGTGGTTTACCACTGGAAGAAGAGGAGGACCTTTGGGACTAGGCTTCGAACATTTCTTGTAAGGAAAAACATTGGGACTAGGCTTTGACCTTGTCCCAAAGCAAGAACCACCCCGGACGGGGTGGTTTACCTTTGGAAGAAGAGGAGGACTTTTGGGACCCGGCTTTGAACATTTCTTGTAAGGAAAGACATTGGGACTAGGCTTTGACCTTGTCCCAAAAGAAGAACCACCCCGGACGGGGTCATTCAACTTCTTCTTCTGAGGAAAGACAATGGGACAAGGTAAACCTCCCCGGACAGGGTGGTTTACCATTCGAAGAAAAGGAGGACCTTTGGGACCAGGTTTCGAACATTTCTTGTAAGGAAAGATATTGGGACTAGGCTTTGACCTTGTCCCAAAGCAAGAACCACCCCGGATGGGTGGTTCTTGCCACGCCTCTCGAAAGCAACCAAGCTCGATTTGGAGAGGAGCAGGAAACATTGAATTTTGTGATTCAACTATAAAAAGTTAATATCCTGTTTGCAGGTTTCTCTCAGGGCGCTCCAGCTTCCTGCTACAATCTAAAGTCATTATTGTTGGCTTGATTAGTCTCTAAATTTTCCTTTGGTGTGAATAAAACATTCATTTTGTGAATAAAACATCAGGGCTGCACAGTGGATCAATTGGTACCACTGCTGCCTTGCAGTAAGAAAGTTGTGGGTTTGAATCCCAACCTGGTTCTGTCCGCATGGGGTTTTCTGCATCTCCAGGTCCATATATTTAGCCACTGCTCCACTTTGGGGGTTTCTGCCCCGAGGGCCCCGATGACCACAGGAACCGCTGTGGTCTTCACCTTCCAGGTCTTTCCCAGTTCCTCCCTGAGGCCCTGGTATATCTTCAGTTTCTCCTTTTTCCTGATGTTTAGTCACTTGGTATTGCTACATCCACCACAATCAGTTCTGGGTCTAATCAGTTCTGGGTCTAATCGGTTCTGGGTCTAATCGGTTCTGGGTCTAATCAGTTCTGGGTCTAATCGGTTCTGGGTCTAATCGGTTCTGGGTCTAATCGGTTCTGGGTTTGAATAATTCTGGATTTAATCAGTTCTGGTTTTAATCAGTTCTGGGTTTAATCAGTTCTGGGTCTAATCAGTTCTGGGTTTAAACAGTTCTGGGTTTAAATAGTTCTGGGTTTAATCAGTTCTGTTTCTAATCAGTTCTGGGTTTAATCAGTTCTGGATCTAATCAGCTCTGGGTCTTATCAGTTCTGGGTCTAATCAGTTCTGGGTCTGAATAGTTCTGGGTCTGATCAGTTCTGGGTCTGAATAGTTCTGGGTTTAATCAGTTCTGGGTTTAATCAGTTCTGGGTTTGTATAGTTCTGGGTTTGAATAGTTCTGGATTTAATCATTTCTAGTTTTGAATAGTTCTGGGTTTGAATAGTTCTGGGTCTAATCAGTTCAATTCCAATTAAAAGTCATAATTGGGTTTAATCAGTTCTGAGTTTAATCAGTTCTGGGTTTAATCAGTTCTGGGTTTATTCAGTTCTGGGTTTGAATAGTTCTGGGTTTAATCATTTCTAGTTTTGAATAGTTCTGAGTCTAATCAGTTCTGGGTTTAATCAGTTCTGGGTTTAAATAGTTCTGGGTTTAATCAGTTCTGGGTTTTTCATTGCAGTTAAAGTCACTTTTTGTTTGTCTAATTCCGTTACTTTTAATTAGTATTTAGACTGTCTTTTATTGGTTTTATTAGTTACATTTTGTTTTTTCATACTTTGGTCAATTTTTAGGTGAAAAGGGTCAAAGTATTGAAATTTAATTTGTTAATGAATACTCAACAGAACATTTTTTAAAGTAAAAACTGTGAATATAATGAGAATAAAGTCGTACAAGTCAAAATAATGTATCAATAAATTTGAAGTATTGTGAGAAAAAAGTTGGATGAGAATAAAATCTAATCTGTGAAGTCGTAGGATTACAAGAATAAAGTTGATATATTACAAAAATAAAGTAATAAAATTACCATTTAATTCCAATTAAAAGTCATAATTGGACAACAGCCCAGGGCATTCTGGGTAAATACAGCCAAAGCTAACATGCTAGTCCAGTGCTAGCAGTAGAAATGGCTCCTGGTCTTCAGCCAAAAACTAAAGAGAAATCCTCCAAACACTAAATTCTCCATCTTGTTTCCATCTGAAGAAGGAAGTTGCTCCAGGCTCGTTACTGGTTCTTTTGGAGTTGGTGGATTTTGTGTTGCGTCTGGGCTGCCAGCCTTTTCCCCCAACAGTCTTAAATAACAACCAGCAGGTTAATAAGTGAATGTTTCTGTTTTTGCAGCTTCAGGTCTGTTAATTCACTCAGAGGCCGGATTTTCTCCGTTGCTGTTTTCCTTTTAGATAAGACGAGCGATTAATGAGAGGCGAGTCCCAGAGCCGCAGTTACTGAGCATCATCCAGTCCGTCGCCCTCAGCAACATGGCTGCTCGATGCCCTCCTAACGTCATCTACTCCCAGGAACTGTGGAATATGTGGCAACAAATGTGTTTTTCTGCGTATCGGATGACAGACGGAGTTAGGCAAGCAGAGTCTGGAGCAAAATGCTCATTATGAACCGGTAAACATATGTAGCAAGCCTAGCCGACATGCTTTAGTCAGATGGTTTTGTTTTTACATCAAGTCTTACAGAAAAAATCCAGTTTCTTCCAACTTTTCTATCTATTTCTATGGAGCTAAATTGGTGCCCAGGTTTGCATGAAAATTTTTTTAAAAAACAACTTTTTTCTCACTTTTTTCTTACAAATTTTAGCTAGCTAGCTAAATAGTCAGCCTCTGGCTAAATATTTTGTCTGGAGCTTTTCTTTTTGTGAACTTAATATTTAGTTTGCTAATTAAACATTTAGTTTGAGACTGTGACATCTGATTGAATTACACGATGAAAGCATGACTTTGTTCTTTTATGACTGGCTAAATCAGTCATATTGATGCCCTCCTAACGTCATCTACTCCCAGGAACTGTGGAATATGTGGCAACAAATGTGTTTTTCTGCGTATCGGATGACAGACGGAGTTAGGCAAGCAGAGTCTGGAGCAAAATGCTCATTATGAACCGGTAAACATATGTAGCAAGCCTAGCCGACATGCTTTAGTCAGATGGTTTTGTTTTTACATCAAGTCTTACAGAAAAAATCCAGTTTCTTCCAACTTTTCTATCTATTTCTATGGAGCTAAATTGGTGCCCAGGTTTGCATGAAAATTTTTTTAAAAAAACAACTTTTTTCTCACAATACTTCAAATTTATCGATGCATTATTTTGACTTGTACGACTTCATTCTCATATTACGACTTTCTTCATTCACTGTTTTGACTTTATTCTCCTAAGATTTTAACTTTATTCTCATTTTATGATTTTAAACTCGGATTTTTAAATATTTTCTTTGTGTGGCCCTAATACTTTCATACTATTTCGACAGAATTTTCCAATCAACACTTTCTAAAAACCTGCAAAACATTTTCTTGAAAAGTTTTTAAAAACTTTTACAGTTTCAGTTTCAAAACTTTTTCTTTCAGTTTGTAAATTATAAAATCTCTGCAGTAATGTGACAAACCCTCCGCTGTGTAAAATTAAAACGGAGAGTGAGATTAGTGTGTTGGGATTCACTCAACATAAATTATGTTCACATATTCAGAATCTGATTAAACTATTTCTCAAAACTCTCTGCACTCATTTCTTCCCCTCCACCCCCAAAGCTCCTGAAACCCAAACGAATCTCCCAAATGGGTCTGATGTCGACGCACGGCGACGCACTGGCGTCCATGTTGAGTAGGTTGCGTCGTCCCCAGGAGGGAAACAGGGACGGGAGCAAAACATGATGGGAAACAGACGAGGAGAGGGAAAGTGGCACAGCAAGACGACGGCTGATTTATTTCTAATGAAAGTCATAGTCAGAAAGCAGCTGCTAAAAGCAGAAAAATACCCGGAACTGATCAGGAGCTGCGATCAGATGGTGGTTATACACTGAAAAACATTTCTGTTAGAATAAAAGGCCATAAATCTGCAGATACACTGTAAACATGAAAATGATGGAGGCAGAAAGCAAAACTCTGGAGTCACAAATCTGACAGGCCAACTTTTTCTCTAAAAAGAAAAAGTTTAACCATTTTAATTGAATTGCTGCTATAAGTTTATGGATGATAAGTTGGATATATTGAATTGGCTAAACTTAATAAATTAAGTTGGATAAACTTAATTGAATTGCTTGTTACCTATGGAAGCAATTCAGTTAAGTTGGTTCAACTTTTTAGTGTACGTTTTGAGTTAAATGAACACAAAAAGGTAAGTTGTCATAGCAAAAGCAAAAGAATTAAGTTAAATTAACCTAAATAAGTCCATAAGATGAACTTAAGCCCCAAAAACATTTTTTAGAGTGTTCTTCTCTAAGTACATCTATGGGGAGCCGTTAACAAAGTTAGACAGTCAAAAGAAGGAAAAGCAATAATCTGGATGATTTAGCCAGTCATAAAAGAACAAAGTCATGCTTTCATCGTGTAATTCAATCAGATGTCACAGTCTCAAACTAAATGTTTAATTAGCAAACTAAATATTAAGTTCACAAAAAGAAAAGCTCCAGACAAAATATTTAGCCAGAGGCTGACTATTTAGCTAGCTAGCTAAAATTTGTAAAGTGAGGCTAAATATTTAGATAGCAACCAAGCTAATTATGTAGTTTACAAACTAAGTAGCTCCAAACTAAATATTTAGTTAGCTAGATACATTTTTAGATTGAGGCTAAGTATTTAGTTAGTAAGCTAAATATTTAGTTCAGAAAATATGTGTTTGTGTTTATATAGAGGTTCACAAAACTCACTTTTTATTTTGATTTTTTACTTGTCATACTAACTAGGTATTTAGCTTCTAGCTAAATATTTTGTTTAGAGCTAAATTTGTAGTTTGGAAACTAAATGTTTAGCTTCAAATAAAATATTTATTTTGTCGTTTAAATATTTAGTTCCAGGCTAAATATTAAGGTTATAACTACTTAGCAAGCTAATTAAACAATTACTTAGTTTGAAATTGTGACATTTATAAATGGACAAATAACTTGGTGAAAATGACTGAAAAATTAAATCCTATTATTTTTCTCTCATGACAGGCTAAATAACCCAATTTACTGCTGTGTATTTTTGACTGTGTAACTTCACAAACCCCATTCACACTCCAGATCTCTCCAGATCTGCTCAGTCATCTTTATCAGCAGACATCGGCAGCTTGAATTCTGTTTGAAAACCAGCATTTGCATCAATCCCTGCTGTTGTAAACCAACACAATGACGCTGCCGTGGCTGAGATGTTTTGTGACTTTCTAATAGGAGCAAACCCTCCTTTGTATGTCAGCCAGTTCCTCTCATACAGGATGTTCCTCTGTTACATAGAAAAAGCAAAGAGTCTTACTTGAATACAATCGAGTGGTTTTGAAGAATTAATCTTTTAAGGTGAAAATACAACCAGGTAAAGGAATAAGATCTCCTACATTCACATTTCCAGTCTTTGTGTATACCCACTGCTGCATCTCTCGCTGTCTTTTTCTCTCTCTACGACTTTATCTCTTTTCAGCCCTGTTCTTTGTCAGCTCAGGGAGAATTTAGCGGTGATGTGTAAGAGAATGAGAAACATGAGAACAGACGGCATCAGGACTTTTGAGATCCAAGAACCTGTCAGATCCTCTGAGGTGGGGGAGCTGTCAAAATGAAATTCCCGCCTCAGTTTATGAAGCTGGAATGAATTGCTTTTTATGATATGCTGTCTTCTTTTTTTTCTCTTTTTTTGTAGGACACAACAGCACCCATTAAAGCCATTCGAGGCTTTTAGTAGGTGAAAGCCGAGTAACAGATTCAACCCAACCTTTGTGTTTACCAAACGGTCGGAGATGCCTTCAGGAAATTCATGAAGTAAAACTTTGTTGAACCCCCTCTGTCTGGTATGATATACCGCGCCGAAGCCTTGTAATCGCGCAGAAGGTGGAACTTAGTGGAATCTGCACTTAATCTGATAAGAAGGTTATCCATTTCTACCAATATCAAAGGTCTGGATGCTGCGGTCTGCGGAGGGAAAACAGGAGTGTGGATAAAAACCTTTTTGAATATCCTGTCCCATTTTCTTTATCCTTTTAGATTACGCACGTTGTAAAAAAAAAAAAAAGATGTGCTTTGTGTGTCTGGGTTGTCTTATCAATGCATAAGTGGAGGATTATGTCTCATAAGTCATGGTGCTGCAGGATTTTTTCTGGGTTCTTTATCCGTGCTAATAGCCTCAGAAGAAGCGGGAACGGGCCTAGGAGAGAGAGAACTGCCTCAACACGACAACTTCCAGCTCAGATTTAAAGCGAAAATCATTCATACGCCACACAAGTGTGGCGAAATAAAGAGTTAAAAGATAAATGACAGAGAAGAAGGGATGATAAACTGCTCTGCCAACATGTAGTGTAATGCACACGCACCTTTTTTTGTTAGATGAAATCAATTTGACTGGGAAATTAGATTTCTCTGTCATATCGCTGATGTGATAATGGTATGCTGTAACCTTTCAGGGCCCCTGACAAGACTCGTATCTCCCTTAGATACGAAGACAAATCCTTATGATACCAAATCTACTGTCTGAGGCAGGGGAGAAAAATGTGACAAGCTGATTTTATTTTATATATCTTATGTGTCATAGGCGATACTGTTCTCTGCACAGCTCGGTCTCAGATAAGGTGATGTTTGACAAGAGAGCAGCGGGCAGAAGGGGGGCGATAGAGCAATCAGGCGATGACAGCAGGACGAAGAAGTTAAGAAGGTGTCCGTACTGTTTTGATTTTCAAATGACTAACAAAATAACCCTAATTCTTAGAACGGAATGAGAATTTTATTACCATTAGTGACAGAAATTGGAAACTGACGCTAATTAGAATTCATTCTTACATTATTCTTACGTGGAGGTTTTCCCATGTGGTCTAAGCTTCAAAGTCAATAAAAGTCAAATGTCTGAAGAGTCACTATCTTGTGACAAAGCTGCTACCATGACAATGTAGGAGGAACAGAAATTTCGCACCACAGATAAGTAATGGTACGTTCACACCAAACGCGTTTTGAGCGTCAGGCGCATCTGATTTACATTTAAAGTCCACGTGAAGGTGCATCCAGGGCCCGTCGCGGCGTGTTTCAAGCGTCTACCACAGTGTGATTTGGACCATTAGAGCGTTTTGAGCATCCGACGCTCCACATAGACCTTGAATATAAACCAGAAGTGCCTGACGTTCAAAACGTGTTTCGGTACGTTCCGAACGCACCAAAACGCACGCGCGTCAAACTCGAAGCATCAGATGCGATTTTTAATGCGCATAGCGCATTCGGTGTGAATGCACTTGAACTGAATAATTAAATGTAAATTTTTAAAAGTAAACGCATCCGGTTTTTCCCTCGAGCCTGATCAGTAGTCAGCTGGTTGGAAAACGATCTATTCTGATATGCTTCCCTGTCACCGTGTGTGTTTCCATCCAGTTGTCATGTGAAATTCATATTGCCAGATTGCAGGAATGTTTTGGACCAGGAGGAGAAAAAGAAAGAGTAGAGAATATTTCTCAGTCAGTTTATTCATGCAGACACGAGGTCGGCAGTTAGAAAACCATGTAAACAGCTTAACCCCGTGCGCATAACCTTAACAGGAGGCAGGCCAGCAGCAGTTTGTACTTGGAAATGTAACCACTGGGCCATGGTGAAGCAAACACAAGTCGGTCTCAGGTGTCAAGTGTAGATGCATGTAGCACACATGACTAAACACACGATAGAGCACAGAAGTGCGCCTGCAGCCAAAGTAACCCGGTGTTGTTATTGTGGCCGCGGCCGGGCCGGCCTCACAGCTGACTGGTTTGCTGGCGCTCCCAGCAAAGTCCCGCGTGTTCGTCTGAAAGCTGCTGGAGGATGAATAAGCCCAGTGCTCCCCGCATGCTGTTCCCTATTAAATGGTAAGTGCTGTGGCTCGGCCTGCTGGGCTTGGAATATAGGTATTACCCCATCGGGCTTTTGTGATACCTAGAATTCAGTGCACTGTCACCTCCCTTTAAACGCGTCCCGGGTCGACAATCAGCAGGTTTGTGCCCAGCTGGTTGGAGGCAGCGGCGGTGAGACTGGAGTGCAGCTCGCCGCCGAGCACCAGGTGCGGGAAGCAGTTCGGTAAGCGGAGAGCACTTCAGTCTGTTTGCTTCCATGCATCTGAAAAAAGGAAAACCTGCTGATAATAAAAACAGGATATTCACTTCACCTGCTGTTCAAACCAGATGTTTATTCAGTCATTTTTACTCACAGTGTGACATTAATCCAAAATAAGGTTTCTCTATTTTAAGTCAACTAGGATTAGCATAATTATTTATATTTGATGTATTTGTCACGTTCTTCAAAGTCAGGTTTACATACACTAAACTTCTGACATAGTGGACATAAGATCACTATGCCTTTAAAAGAAAATGTGAAAAAGCCCAGTCAATGTCATGACTTTGTATGCTTTTTTAAAAAGGCACATTTTCTGTAGTCATGCATGTCACATTGTGTGCAGACCAAATTCTAGTGAGACAGAAGCTGCTAATCTCTTGAATCACTCAGGTCCCAAAATATACTTCTCTCCCCTAAACTGTCCAATATTCTAATCCAGGCAGGATAGAAAAGCAAAGGATAATCGCATTAGTGTAATCACGCTGACCACATGAGGTTTAGCTGCTTAGCTTTGAGTGGATTTTAGATGCAGGTGCTCGGCAGCGAGGCATTACAGCTCATAATGCATGTTAGCTTAAACCCTGATGAGTATCTGTTTTTTGTTACGCAGTTCGCTCAACCCGATTGCACTTTTAAACAGGTCCAACGCCTGACAGGGAGCAAAGGGTGTAAATATACTCATCGTACACTCGCCCATCCAATTCAGGTGATCCAGTCAATGCACATATTTACATAATTAAAAATTCAGAACCGAGGCACTCAGGCCGTTTCTGCGGACATTTGTCGATCTCAGGAGCTCATTGAATTCCAGCGTGATGCCATGCTGACTTTGCAACAAGTCCCACTTGGAAATTTCCTTGCTATTAAATGCTCCACTTTTTGGCTGTTAGTGGTCTTATAACAAAGTGGAAGTGATTAGATTGAAACAATTTGGCCACAAAATGCAAGGCCACGCAAAATCACACAGCAGAGTCATCAGACGCAGATGTGTTTAACGGACAGTGGTGTGCGGTCAGTAGTTTGAGCAGTGTGACAGATTGGTTTTCAATGACTACAAAGCTACACCCAAGTCATATGTCACTAAAGGCAAAGCAAAATGTTGCACACCACTGTTGGACCTGAGTCTGAATTCACTCCTTTCAGTCTAGCCAGTCAATGCACAGGTCTGGATTGGTAGCTGCCGGAAGAAAAAGCAAATTGCCTTTCTACCTCATGTCGAGTGGGAAGTTTGGTGCAGAGGGGTTATGATCTTTGCTCCAACTTCAACAAACCAAGAGCTTTTGAATAATTTCCTGCTCCCAACTTTGTGGAAACAGACAGGCTCGTGTCTGGAAACTCATTTTGGGCGTTTGTATCCGTGAACACTCCTAACTGACTCTAAAGTAAATGTAAAGGATCAAATTCAAGGTATAAATACAATAGTACAGAAACTGCAACTTCTCAGATTTACACGGGGTATTTCCAAAAAAATCACTGATGGGTGTCACCAAGTCTCCACAACAAAACATGAGATGCTGAACTATGATGCCATGAAAAGCCTGTTCTGTCCAACAATCAGAAACATAAACATGCCAGGCTTGCTAAACTCTTCTGTGACTTTAATTAGTCACATGGGACCAAGACTGAGGCATCAAATGACCACTGTCAAGCATGAAGAAAGACCTTTAGTGCCGCAAGAATGTTTCTCTTTGAATAAGCCAGACTTATTGGAGTTCATAGTCTTGTGGTCTCTGTGAGATATCAGGACATTTAAAATAAACGCCTCTGGGATTCTTCAAGTTCCTCTGCAGGGTAATGATCCAAAAATACGGTCAAATCAGCAGAGGAATGTTTGAACCAGAGAGAAAAACTAACTTCTCGATGACCATCTCAACTCCCAGCCATACATCCTCCAGAAAACGTTTAGGCTGAGCTGCAGAGAAGGCAGCAGCAAAATAAGGACTCTAGAGAGATTGTAAACACTGAATCCCTCTGTCTTTATACTCTGACCCTGACGACTAAATGTTGTCCTATTAGCAGAATGGGATGGCATTAAGTGAACCTTTTGATTAACTCACTGAATGATTGTACTCAGATTAAGATTTTGGCCTTATAGTTTCAGATAATACCATGGCAATAAAAGATTCTCTTGTTTAATGTTTAATTTTGCAAAAATATGACAGGCAGCTACTGCACCTATCCAGGTCGTCTCCACTGAGTATGGCTTTCACATGCAAAACCTCCCACTGCACACGAACAAAACGAGAGAGTAGATTTCTCTTCGTAAAGACGGATCCCTGCGGCTGACTGTTCAACTACAATGATCACTGCACTGTTTCAGCGATGGCGAGTCACAGAGAGCGATGGTAATGGAAATAGAAACGGTTGCATAAGCTGAATACTGGAGTATCTGTTAAATCACGTCTTTTTCAACAGCTTTTAAAATCTGAAGTGGTTATGAATGTGTCAGCGTGGAGAACACTTTATATTCACACTTTCCTTCCGCGCGAGGTGACAGACTGAGGCTGGCGGCTGTAAAATTGAGTTATGCCACACGTCATTGTGTTTAAAATCTCTGTGTAAGCATCCGGCTGAATTACACAGTAAATTTGTGAATAGCGGGCCGACTGACAGACGGCATGAGCCCCTCCGGCAGGGTGAGAGAGGCGGGGAGGGAAACGGGGAAAACAGCCCTGTCTGACAAAAGCAAGACTGATGACAGTAATAACACAATGTCTATGTAACTCTTGTCAAATACAGTGCCTTACAAAAATATTCATACCTCACAAACCTGATCACATTTTGTCACGTCGTCATTACGAAGTTCAATGTACTTAATCTACAGAAAGAAGGGCAAAGCTAGAAGATAATACATTCGTGTGAATCAGCGTTTAACAGCTTCCAGATTTCTTCTGTTTTTGCCATTTTGTCCCATTTAGGCCCTGTTGAGGAAAACCAAATTAACTATTAAAAAACAACTAGGCTCGAGCTTTTCCTCCTGGTCCCAGGCTCTTTCTTGTATCCGAAACCGGAGCCGCAGCCGTGTGGCACAAAACAGAGGCGCACGCTACGTGTTGACGTCACAGAAGCTCAGAGTTTAATCCAATCAGTAGAAAGTATAACATAAGACAGAAAATTTAAAGAAACACAGTCACACATTAGTCACCTGAGAGAATAAGACAGAGAAAAAACGAAGACGTCTTCGGAGAAATAGTCAGCCCAAAAGGAGCTAAAAATTGGCCATTTCTGGCTCATTTTCCTTGTGCAAGAGGTTTTATACTAGTAGGTATGTTCTATTCAAATAGGGTGCAACACCTCTCGACCAACCAAAAGCTGTCTCTGACCCTTTTCAAATTCAGAAAATCCCTAGAGTTCCTTCAGAAACAAAAACGCGGCTTCTCCTTTTGTTTTAAATAAGTTAGAAGCAGGATGTCTCCGATCCCCTGTTGGTTTATGGCCTTTCGCAAATTACTGTGAAACAGCTGGAACTTCCACTGGTGATATCCTGACATAAAAACTAATTTTAAACCTTATACGACAATTTACTCTAGACCAAAAAGTAAAGGTCAATAAGCCAAAATAAGTTTCTAATTCCAAAACTATTATTAGACTATTTTCGATTAAATCAGGTTACCTTTTACAACTAGCATATTTTAAATACATTTTCTTAACAGCCCTTAAATATAATAACTGTCTAATTTTTGAGTATGGATAACATGCTTAAAAGCAAATCCCTGCATCTTAAATTTATTTTGACCAATTTTGGATCATTGTGCAGCCCAAGAACCCAAGTGCGGTTGAAGTTTGGGTTACATAATGATGAGCAGAATGTTCCTCCTTAAGTTTTTGGAGTAGAGAGTTGACTTCATGGTTCTATCATTTTAGACAGGAGGTCTCAAAAGCAGCAAAGCAAACATCAGACAGCCACCACGGGCGTTATTCTTCTTTTCAACGCTCTAATTGTATTTTTTTGTTGTTTTATGTTCTTGTTTTTTACCATTTATGGATCCCCATAGTTTTGTTTTAGGGGTTTGGTAACCTATTTCAGATTTCCTGACATTTCTTGGTTCTAAATGTCAGGTAGTAATCGGTTCTGGGAGTGACTAGTGAAACTAAATTCAACATTTTTTTAAAAAAGTAACTGATCACAGTTATTTGATCACTAGCCCTGTTTGGGCAGCATTTTTCCCCCTTGATAAAATCCTCATTTATGGCTTACTCTGGTTATTTTTGGCTGATTAACATTAACATTTGTTTGATTATCAAAAACACTGAAGATTTGATTAAAAAAACAAACAAACAGAAGAACTCTCTAAGGGAGCAAATTAGTTTTTTCCCAGTACACATGGTTTTCAAAAGATTTTATAAAATCTGAAAAGTGTGACGTGTACCCAGTAGGATGTATATATTCATGGAAGTCCAGGTAAAATATTCTGCCTGTGATAATCTTTTATCCTCAGCAAAGCGCTGCTCTTGTTCACATATCTCCACTCTCAACATCAGAGATGTTCATTTACATACCGTGTGCTTCCATTATCATCTTAACCCTCCAAGAACAAGGAAACAGTAATAAATGATTGTTTTTTTTTCTTTTCTTCTCCTTCACGTCTCATTTCCGCAGGAATTCATTAATCTATTCATAGTAGAGAGGCTGTTTTATTTTCCTCTCATTTGCTTTAATTAATGTCAACCTCAAGGTTGTTGTGTCTTTGGAAACAATATTAGCATAGGTATGCAAATAGAGAGAGAATTCAGCCGTTTGCCCGCGAATCTGTTCAAAGCCGAGGTGCAACTTAAAGCGAGCTCAGCTTGACAGAAAGCAGGATAAGAGAAAACGTCTGATTTTGAATGACGTCCCAGAAGCCATCATCGCTATGGAGATTTTGCCGAGACACTTGTCAGCCACTCCGCTTTCCGCGCCGTCTATGACTTCACTAATTGAAACTTTCCCTTCCTCCCCTATTCAACTCGCACAACGAAAATCCCTGGCACTTCCAAACTAATTACCACGCTGACTGTGGCTAATTAATTTAGAAGTGGTTTACTTTTCTATGCCGCGCAGCCCCCCGTAACACATCACGCACAAAGTGTCGCCGCATGTCTCGCACCAGCTGCGCCTGTTTTCTCCACTCTGCTGGCTCACCAGTCTGCATACATGAGGGGAGAGCAACGAGGGCAGAGCCCAGCACTCCATCACGGCGAGGAGGGGAAGCTGTTTGGAGATGACAGCAATTGGGGGGGGGGATTTAGGGCAGAGAGGTGCAGGAGGAGGGCGTCTTGGCACGGTTGTTTCATGAAGCCCCACTGCAGAGGCCGCAGTGTGCCAGAGCAGAGCTGCTTGGATAACCGGAACTGTCGGAAGCGCTAGTCTAACTAGTTCATCGCTCCCATCTAATTATGCAAAACACTGATCCAAACAGACGGTACGTTCACAGACAAACGCAGTGGCTGACGGGAGCTAAAGCGGGCCGAGGACTCTGCAGAGCTGCAGCGTCAGCTCGTGGCTTCTCGAAGGAGCTTTTTTGTTTTTCGACCTTTCGGTTCAGGTTTTTGTCAAGTTCTCACAACAAATGCATTGGGAAAGACTTTTTTTTTTTAAGATTTGTTTTTGATTTGTTTTTAACACAAATATAAGTCTTTTCTTTAAATCTTAAATGGGCTTTCCTATTGTTCTGGGTGTTTGATAATCCTTTCTTTTTTGTGTATGTTGGTAAAGAGAAACTACCAGCTGCAGTCAGTCACGATCGTTGACAAGAAGTTAGAAGGATTTGGTCTTGTCAAGTAAAACAAAAAAAACCTTTTAAAAGATTCTACTAAAGGTGTGCGACACTGGGAATTCTGGTCAGATATCAAGTAAGTACAGGGCTTGTATCACCAATACCAAAACCAAGTACAGGGCTTGTATCACCAATACCAAAACCAGTACAGATACTTAAAAAAAGAAATTGAATTACTTGGTAATTTGAGTATCATATTGGTATCACCAATACTAATATCAATACCGATACTTTAAAAAGTATATATTATGGAATTATTTGGTAATTTGAGTTCAGTTAGTTGGTTATAATTAACATCTTATGACAAGTGTTTTTTAAATTAAATAACTACAGTAGAAAACGATGTTGCACCAGAGAAACAACATAATTCCTTTTTTACCTAATAGTACACCCAGTTGTTTATTAGGTTACCTGAATTTGTGATTGTAATTTCCTTATAACATAAACAGGATTGGTATTTTTATTTAAATAGTTCATTTTCAGCCATGTTAATATGTCAGGTTTGAGGTATATTTCTTTACATAAGTATATATTCTTGAATTCCGGTAAGATTTTATTAGATTTTTTCAGCTGCCTGAATAGATAATAATAACTCTGTGGTTTTGGGGGAATAAAACAGATTGTATTTAAAGAAAGCAGACATTTTGACTTTAAACATTACAAAGTTATGAAATCCTGCTCTCACAATGAAAATGTAATTGATATTATCAGTATATAGATCAATAAGCCCAGTGAAGTTCTGCACCGCTCATTACAAAAGTTAGCTAAATGTACATAATGTCTGTAATCAGATAATCTCTTGTCTATACCTGCTCATACCTGTAGGGCTGCAGGGGTGGGCTGGTGCTCATTTCCAGCCATCGTTAGCCATCATAACCCTGGACAAGTTGCCAGTTAATCACAGGACTAACATAGATGCGTACACACACACATAAACACATGACTTGCACACACATTAAAAGAAAGATTAGTTTATGTGAACTTGCGATTGTAACTATAGATGTTATTTGCAATTTGCTTTAAAGAGAGAATCTTATACTTTTCTTTTGATATATACAGCATTTTCACAAATACTGAAGCTAGCATAGTTTCTTGAGTATGCTAAAAAAATGACTCTACCTGCCTTGAAAATTCACAGTGCCGCCCTTTTATTCACTACCTCAAAGATGGTTGGCAGCTAAACCAGGAGGACAAAGGAAAGTTGGGGCGTTAGCCTGATGAGTAAGCTTAATATTGCAATGCTGCAAGACAAGCAGAGCAACCATGACAACAAACAGTTTGAAGATGCTTGGTAAAATTGTGATATGCTATGAAAAAAAATTATATAAAGCCCAATAAAAACAAAATGGAGTTGCAGCTTAGATTAAAACAAAACCCACACTGCACTCTGCTGACACCCTGTCTTGTGTGAAAAATGTAATTTGTACAGACTGATAGACAAGGACAGACAGACAGAGAGAGAGAGAGAGAGAGAGAGAGAGAAAGAGAGAGAGAGAGAGTGCCGCATATTTGCATATATTTGAATCACCTTTTATTAGACAGCCATTCTGCAGGGTGAAACTCCTTTTCCTGCAGATAAACACTGCAGGGCCACAATAAAAATGCCCAGCACACAGTTTATATTCAGCCGCCGTAGCAGGAGCTGAAAAAATCCCAGCTGACCAAAATGAAGTTTCAGTGTTCAAAGACAGAAGCATCCGCAGATAAATGTAATTGCAAAAAAAAATCCCCACTGTCTGTTAAAAACGCTCTCCCTCTGACTGGAAGAAAAAAAAACGAATCCAAGCGGCACTTAAACAACAGAGCTATCTGTTGCAATTAGCATACAAGTAAACTTTTCTCGGTGGAAAGCGAGGAAGGTTTAAACGATAATATCGCTTTATGATTTAACCGGTGTGACGAAAGAGACAGATATTTCTCACCCTGACGCGCCGCATTAAAACAGAGCCCTGGGTCTATGATCTAATCAGAGAAAACCGGCAGCAGCAATAACAGGAAAAATGACACAATGAAAAGAGATAATCTCGTGGGAGCGTCAGTCGAAACATTAATCAGAGGAGAACGAGATCAGGCTTCCTGTAGGCCTCTGCAGGAGCGGCGCGTCTCTGTGATGGATCACGAGCTCACGGCGCTGAAGATTCATCGCTCGTTTCTCTTATCAAGGTGCATGTTGATAAGTAAGTTATCGTAAGTTATGCCCACCTGACGGAAGCCGGGCAGATGTGGACCTCGCCCCCCTCTGAGTGCGAGAATAGCCACTGAGGAGGTGTTTGTACGCCCCTTTTAATGCGTTCAGAAATCAGTCTGCAGGGTTTCATCGGGAGCTAATCATGCGAGGGATGAACTACAAAGACTGAAGGGGAGAGAATTGATAGCCAGGAAGGAAATTTGAACTTCACTGGCGGCTCAAACATGGGAGAGCACTGGTTTTAACAGGCAGCTAGAAAAACGAGCCTTTCATTGCATGGGAGCAGGTGCGACTCTGAAACGGTGTAAAATATCACCACCACGTCAGATTCGAACATCACTCAGGGTCATGAAAGCTGAAGGATTTAAAACTGAACGGAGGTATTATAACAGGAATGATGTGAGCTCCAGTATTTCAGTTGTTGCTGATGGTAGAAGTCCATCAGCAGCCCAGAAGAGTAGAAATAAAAGGGCATGTGTAATAATCTAACCAACCTTGTTGGTTTGAAAATATTTGTAGTTTTCAGTGTACTCGTGCTTGTCTTCTCATAGATCAGTTGAAGGGATTTATATTTTTATAGAGCAATGCCAGCTAGATGTTATTTGTATAACAGTGAGATTTCATGAAATTTGTTCAATTATCATTTGGCAGTTCAAGTGGGTTAATATACGACATAAAAAAACTAAACACAAGTGGGCCTTAATCAGAGTCTTGTGGTACCCCATATTAGATTGATGCAGTCTGATAGGCATTTCTGTAAGAAAAATTGTGTTTCAATATTTTCCAAGGTTTTTGGAATAAAATGTATTTTAGAAATAGGATTACAATCGTTTACTTTGGACTTGTTCAAGCTCTGTTTTTTTTTTTTTTAAAGAATATGTATCCATTATGCAGGGACCAATCAGAGCAAAAATATTCAGATAAAACAGGTTGGGAAGTTGCTGACTTGGACTTGAAGATATTTAAATAATAATGTGGATATCATATCAGCATCATTTGGATGAGTAAAGAAGTATAAATAGAGAAGTACGACATGTGTAGAGGTAAGAAAAAAACAATAGCTATGATGTTCCTAATTTTTGTCTTACATTTCCCCATCTTTACAGTTTAGGATTAAGAAAAGCTTAGTCATTCAGGGAGTCAATGATTGAATGACTTTTTTCTTAGACAAACTAACATCACTTGATTTTTGCTTTTATATTCTCTCTTATTTGATAAAGCTCTGTATTCATTTTATTTAAAAGTTGTCAAACTCATTGTCCTACATTAATCTAAAATTGGTTGATATCAGCATCTTCTTGTTATTGTAAGCAAACATAATTATTATATTTAGCTCCAGCTGTTTCAAAACCCTGACAAAGACATTTCCTCAAAAACTGAAAAGTTGTTGTTATAATCATCTTTCTGTCTAAAGATGAGGCAGAATCCACACAGCACAACTCCGAATGGAGTAAAGTATGAAGTAAAAACTTCATACTTGCTCAACGGGAATAACCTGACGGCAGGAATTGTCATGTAATCTAAAGAAGAAGAAAAAATAACTAATGTATACATCTCTGGTAATCGCTGACGCCTTATGAGCAATGCAAGAACGAAGACATGAAAGAAAAATTGATGGAAATAAATGGTATGTTATCATCCAGAAGAGCAGGATCAATATGTAATGATGTTTAATGGACCAGAAAAGTGTCTAATAGAAATGATGGCAGCGGCGGGCAGCAGCCTCACAATGCATACACAATGAAGCCAAATAAATTTCCTTCCTTGAGAGCACTTTGCTGTGAGTATAAATGACACAGGGGGATTGGTTTTTATGACCCCTGTTTATGTAAATATGTAGCCTGCAGTCTGTTTGGCTTATTATGCAACTGAGGCTCTGCATAAGAAACGTCTTTGTGAGAAAAATAGCCGGGTTTATAATGTAATCCTGTACACAAAGCTTCGTTGTCATGGATTTTGTTCTCGTCTTATTTTCTCTGGCAGCTTCATCTCACTCCCAGCTAGTCGTCTTCTTCTTTCTTTCTTTTTTAACAGTTTGAGATGATTGACATCCTCCTGTGTAAGCATCAAAGTTCAGACACAGGACAAGCCTTGTTTGCATCAATCAGTACATTACCGCAGGGAGCCAGCGATGGTGTGGAGTACGTTGCTGTAATGAAATGTTCTCACACAAATCAAATTGGATCCCCCCCCCTTACCCCGTCACACACAAAGAAGCAGAATGTGTGTGTGTGTTTTTTTTTCTGTTCATAAATTAGGCCGTTTTTGCAGCGTCGGAGCGCAACAGAAACTACACAAATGACCCAATTAATTCAATTAAACGTATATTATTTGAACAGTGCTTTATTCTGCTTGTTAGCGACGCGTCGCGTGTGTTTGTTTAACCGAGTGCTGCAGATGTTGCTGTAATCCTCTGGATCGTACGTGGATTTTTATTTATTTTATAAAATAAAATAAATAATTGACATCTGCAAAAATCATTCGCGAAAGCAGTCGGAATGGTTCGGTGGGAACCAAAGCAGACAGACGGCGCTTTTGTGTCGTCGCCTTGGCTAAGCCTGTTGAGCCTGGAGTGGGCTGAAGGCGAACAAAGGAGAGGAATGCAGAGGGATCAAGACTCGCCAAACGCCCCCCGCCCCCCAACATCACGCTGCTCACCCAGACTGTGGGCTGAGCCTGAACCAGCATCATTTAGCAACGTTTGAGCTGTGACGTACTCACCTTCGTTCTTCTGTCGGTCGGCTGGGTTTGTTTTGCATCTTTGCAAGAGCTGCTGCAGAGCTGTCAGAGAGTCGCCCTTTGATTAGCTGTGACATAGTCGATGTGTATTATTGTTTGATGATTTCTATGATGGCTTTGGCGACGTGTGATGTCTGTTTTTTGTTTCATAATTGATGACTCTAAAGCATTTTGAGCTGCATTGTCACTGACGTGTGCTATGCAGATAAACTTATGTTAATCTGAATCAATATAAATACAATTATCAGTGATGGTAATGGCAACCGTGGTTGTTATTGTTATTAACTTCTTGTTTCAGCTTTAAAATCCTCCACAAATGAGGTTTATCTGAGCATTAGTTTGTAATACAAATAAGCAGTAGGTATTTGTTTTACATATATGTTAAAACTGTCGCCGTGTCTTTACAGTATGTTACGAGTCAGACACTCTGTGAAATGATCAATCTCCTCCACCTTCTCCCTGAGCTACTATCTGGAGAAACTCTCGTCTCCCAAGATTTCCCCAATCAAAAACAAACCAGTCAGAGCCCGGAGGAAGGTCTCAGTGCTGTCAATCATACTCATGTACTCTCTGCTAAACGTGCTAATGATGAAGAGACAACTAACTAACCTAAGCATTCATGACAAGCTGTACTAGCTGCAATGTCAGAGAGGAGGGGTGAGAGGTTGAGCAGCATCACATGAAGTGGTGATTAACAGCATTAAGACCCACCTGCTAGGTCTGATTGGTTGTTTCTAGATAGCACTGGAAGAAGGTTAATTTTTTTCTTTTTTCTTTGGAGATTATCTGTGTCATGCCATTCTGTCACAACACATTGACAGTTTCAACATATATATATATATAAAATCTATTTTTATAAAAGTTACACAAAGCAGATTTGTGCTGAGTGAAGCCCAGCGCTGGACAGTGACTGACTCTATGTAATAACTGTATCTCTGTTCCAAAAGGAGTTTATATTTTACACTGCATCATTGGACATTGCATATTTTTTATACACAAATAATGATCTCCTCATTCCTTAAGAGTGAATGAATTAGTAGAAATCAGATCTGGTTTAACCTGGAACTAGAGGTATCGGGACTGTGCTGACAAAAACACAACAAGGTTGTTCTTTCCACATGTTCAAAGAGACTGCATGAGAAATGACTCTCTGTGGACTCTTTCATTCAGAGTATATAAATGTTCTTTTATGGTATATTACATTTTTATGTTGTGATCCGTGGTTTTGGTATTTATTTTTGAGTTTTCTGTGTAGTCCTGTTCCCTGTGAGTCCTGTCTCTGCGTCTTCCTGTTGTCTCTGTTCCTGGTCGGGTCCTCGTCTAACCTATGTCCATTGTCGTCTTCGTAGCTCAGTCTGCCCGCACAGGATCGTTTGTTGTTTTGTCTATGCCGGCACACTACAACTGGGAAGTTCTGTGTCGGCGTCAGCTCGCATTATCAGTCAGATATTCAGTCGCTACTGGTATTAGCTGAGTGCTATGTTCTGCCGTGCTGCCTGTTCCTGGACTGTGAGCTATTCATCTAATAAATCATAATTTTCACCATACCTGGGTCTCAGCGTCTCCTCACCACCAACAACCACACCGTTTCATGACATTTTAGACCAATGTAACAGGTATCAATAAAGTGTCTGGGATCTTTAATGGATCAAATGCTTGAAGTTTACCAGGCCGGGCAAAATTTTAAAAGGCATTCAACCAATATATTTCTTACTATGACCGACTGAGCCATCCTCATGAAAAGCAAATATGAGATGGTAGCTCCGTATCTTCCGTCCCACCAATGATGACTCAGAAGCCCCTTTTGTGCTCGAGTGTCCTCAGCACCATCCTTCCCTTCAAGCGGGTTAAGATGTTTTCTTTTTGCTGTTGCTTGGGTATTTTGCTCTTTTACAACACTTTCTATCTCTTTGTTCTCTTGATTTCCCCCCCTGCAGAGTCATAGATGGTTTAGTGTCTTTTTTTTGTTGTTGTCCCCATCTCATTTGACTCATCGTTTTCCTGCCTTCAGGGAACAAGACACTCTTCTGTTGTATATCCTACAATAATATCCATCAGCTACTGGATCTTCCTACACAGCCGATAAACCCTGCATATTGAAAGTATGACTCTTCTAAATGTTACAGGGCATATTTTACTAAGTTGCAGCTGTCAAAGCCCCTCTTGTACTCGCTTTACTCCATCTTGATCTGACCTGCGCTCTATTTCCCCAAAGTTGGCAACAGATTATATTAAATATATGAAATGCAAACCTGCCAGATAAACCTCAACCAATCAAACTGAGCTTGCTTGGACTCCGATGTTTACATGTGTATGTGCATGCGAATTGGAGGTGAAGAGGTGCAGATTTTTACCGAAGTGATAAAGTCACATAAGACACAAGATTGATATTTTAGGGATTAGATGCTGGCTTATCCAGGAGCCTCAAAGCGTAAGAGAAAACAACATAAAATACGCCTGAAAGGAATTAAGTCAAACACGGCATGCATGTAGCGTTGCAATATAACAAACTTCACAAACATGCACACACACACACGCGTGCGCGCGCACAAACACCCACTCACGCACACACACTTGCAGTGTCTACTTTCCCCAGAGCTCTACAGGGTGTAATGTGCTGGTGTTCCAGCTTTTTGCTTCCATTAATCAATTCTCCCTCTGGGTAGCTGCCTTGCACATTCAAAGCAATTTAAAGGAAACTCTAACCTTCACCCACCTCTCTCCAAAAGGGTAATATTGGTCAATTTGCATGATTTTACATCTTTTTTCTAACGAGTGAGTGTAAGTACGGCCACGCTGGGCTTCTCGGTTACATCTGAGAAAGTTTTAATGTTGCAGCTGTTAAATTAAAGCTGTGGGGGCATTCCAGTGGGAAAAAAAGTCTACAAGGCTGTAAAAAGACACTTTTCTTTATTTTTTGTCTCATGTAGCAGCAGAATTTCCCTGCTGATTACACTATGTCTACAGCCTGCATTTATGGTCAAACAGAGTCTGGTGTAAATAAAATAACCTATTGCCTCTGAAGAAATGCACCACTCACCACCAAAAACAACCAATCAGAGACAGGAGGAGGGTCTTAGCACCATCTATCAATCTCATGTAATGAATGTGCTAATGGCGGAGAAACACTGTTACAGGAAAACTGTTTATCAGTCATCATTGGTGGCCATTCTAACTAACCTCATCATTCATGACAGCCTATGCCTCAGAAAAAACAAGACTAAGTAACTTCTTGAGTCAACAGGGCTCATTGAAATCAGATATGAATGTGGGGGGATGAATTAAACCAATATGTGGTTACAAAGAGTTAAATCATGAATTAACATTAAAGGTCTGCCAGATAAGTCTTCTGTATGTTGTGTCAGGATCTGTGTTTCTGTGTGTTTATTTTTGAGTTTTCTGTGTAGTCCTGTTCCCTGTGAGTCCTGTCTCTGCGTCTTCCCTGTTGATTGTCTCCCAGGTGTGTCTCGTTCCCCTAATTACCCCGTGTGTATTTAGTCTCCTGTGTTGTCACTGTTCCTCGTCAAACGTACGTCAAAGTTTCGTGTTGGCTCTCCAGTTGAACTGTAAAGTCCTGGTCTGCTAAACTCTTCGTGTCAGTCCTTTGTTAAGTCTGTTGCTACCGGTGCTGAGCCTCTGTGTTCCCCGCTCTGTCGTGCTGCCTGCTTGTTTGGACTGTGAGCTACAATAAATTCGCCATTTTCATCATCATACCTGGGTCTAAGCATCTCTCCTCACCACCTACAACCACCGTTCCTGACATGTTGGTGTTCTAGCTAATTCCTGAATATACCAAATTTGGGTTGTCTTGGCCCTTTTATCGCAGCCTGTGGGATTTTCCCTGACTGGGAACGAGAATACATCCTGCTGAATGTGACAGGTAGCCAATAAGAGCGCGGTGACGTAAGAACAGAGGGGAATCCCAAACAGCTGACATATCGACATATTGGGCAACTGAGAGTCCGGTGGATATCGGAGATGATATGTGGAAATGTTTATTATTAAATCTAAAGGTCATTATTATGTTTATTCAGTTAAAAATGTTAACTATGAAAAAACAGTCACTTCCAAATCATAGTGTAGCATAGAGCGGCTGCTACCGTTGTCTTTTATCCACTGCCTTTTCTTTTTGTTTTGTCTTTTATCTCCTAAAATGACTCTACAAACTATCACTATTGTTTCTACATCGTCATCCGTGTTTGGTTATTCTAAATTCTATGTTGGGGGGGGGTTTACTGGACTATCCTCTGGAATCGGGATGTTCGTGACTGGAATCAGTTTGTGTTACTCCTGCCTTGGACACACAAACCGATCGAACCTGTTGGGCCTTTATTAGCTCTGTGGTCACAGAGGTTTGGAGAATTGGCCGACAATTCTTAAATCTTTCCGTCTAAATCAGACTTAAGGCTCACAAGCTCTACTCATCTCCTCTCAACCACTGCCCAAACGCTGACTCTGGTCGCTATGGTAATGTTTACATACCCCTTCAAAATAAGATACAGAAGCGCCACAAAAACGAACATTTTACTTTCGTGAAAATTTTAACTCACGATAATGACTAACGGGAGCCCTGACCTTGTTTCTCTGCAACGAGATGGTTCCATCTGGGAGTGATGGACAATGACACCCGAACTGTTGCTTATATCCACAGCCTGCTTGGTCTCTATGTGGTGAAGCAGCTTGAAACTTCATTGCCTCATTAGCAGCCGGTCGCCGCATGTTATGCAGAGCGGGCTTGTAATGTGGGACTCACCTACCGGTCTGTGATAAATCCATTGTCTTCTCTCTTCTCTGGGCCTTTTCCCCTTTGCAAAGAAACTTTCCAGACATCTGATCTGTTTCTTACTCATTTTGCTGCTTGTGGGCTCAGTGTTGGCGTGAAGGTAACCGGGAGAATCTGGTTAAAGAATTTTCAAAATAAAAGATCCTCCAGACTCAAATAATACATTAAACGGATATATTTAATTATTTGTTGCGCGGCCCGGTACCAATTGGTCCATGAACCGGTACCGGTCCACGGACCGGGGGTTGGGGACCACTGCTCTAGATGACTATTATTGTTTTTTGACTAAAATATATTAACTGGCTAGTGACTTTGATATGTGAAACTTGAAAAGACATTTTCTAAGAGATGGTTCATTTATTGAATTGTTTTATTTTGAAAATGCAAATGTAACATAAGGGTACTTAATTTAAGTAGAATCATTATTTTATTTTATGAATTAATAGCTGCTTGCGTTATGTACAGGCTAATTTTTTGTGACGGAATCTGAAGCTGAGATGCTTGAGGACTGGATGCTGGAGGTATCGACCCAAGATGTTCCACACCATAGCTGCTGATCCCAGGAGGATGATAGGACCTGAAAGGCTTTTTTTCTCTGAAAGAATTTGCCAATTTTTTTGTTATTTTACTTGAGATATCAAACATTTTATGTGCTACTCTCCTTTTGTCAGGCCTGATTCCATGAAACAGCTGATTCATTAGAAATCAAGTATTTAGAGTAATTCTACTCTAAATGACCAGAACAAATGCATTTTGAGTTCAGTGGACGTTACAGGAACTAAACTAATTTCAATGGATGAGGGAACCTGAGGGAATCGAATGTATTGTCTTTTGGGGGAGAGTTTAAAAGGTTAAATTCTTCTAATATACGGTATTCTTTACTTAAAAACTAAAGGTGTGTTTTATTGTGGTTATAGTTTTTTTTCCTTTGCCATTGCCAAGCCTAAGAGAAGTGACCCTAATTGCATAGACTTAGATTGGTTGATCCAATAGATCGGGCCACAAGATATTTATATATATTGGACTACTCAATTTACAATGGGTTACATAAGTATATTAAAGGTAACAAGATCGATTGTTCCTATTCCCTCTTCGTCTTTCCCTTGCCGATAAAGCACAGCCATTAATCAAAATCTAATTAAAGACAAAGATTTAAATGATAAAGATTTAAACGTGATAAACAATTTTTCTCTCTCCACTCTGACACTCTGGAAACCCCAAGACACTTAGTTCTGAATGAGATAATTATGAGTGTATTAATTAAAACCGATAAACTGCATCTCCTTTTTATATTGAGCCAATTAAACTGTTTTGCCATTTCTCTTAGCTGTCATTAAAATCTGATCCCAATGACAAATTCCCCAACCTTCTTTTACACGATTGAGTTTATACACTGTTCATTACATCACACTAGAATTCTTTTCTACTGCCCTCTTCCTCGCATTCGGCTCCATCTGCCATCCATCCAGTGGAAAATCCTCGTTTATACCCAATGGTTCGTTCGTTCGTGCACATCAGATAAACCTCCAGAGTGAATGAAGGTTTCTGCTTTGTTATGTGGCATAGAGTGATGCAGCTCTACCCATACCAAACCCTTTGCTGCCCTTTTTAAAAGTTTTTTTCTGGCTCTAATGGCCTGCATTTGATAGTGATCAAACACCCTTCCGCCACTACCACGCCCCATATCTGCCTAACAACAGTATAAACAGCTCTTTTCACCCTAAAAAAAGTCCAATTTGAGCCTCTTTCATAGATCAGATGTATACGAATGTGTTCAGATTGCCTGCAGTGTGAACGGTCATGTTGCATTTAATCTGACTTTTACCTCATCAAAGTGAGACAAGCGCCATAATTCTGTTCTATAAAAAGACAGAACTGCCATAAGCAATGGCTGAAAAAAATAATTGAGTTTACAACAGACGTCTGTTCCAGAAAAGCTCAAAACATCACAATCTCACCTCTCTTCGTTCTGACTTCACATCCAGACAGACTACAGATACTACAGTCAACGCCAAGGTCGTTGCTATTAGTTGGGCTTTCTTCGTATTACCTTCTTTCATCTTTGTGACAATATTTGCTGAATACATTTTAACACTGATACACAGACGGCAGCACCCATTTTTACTTTAGCAAACAGTGCACCAAAACCATCTGTCCCCCCTGCTGGAGAGCTGAAGAGCTGCGTGACGTCAGTGCTTTTCATCAGCGCATGCAGGTTTCTTTGGGGATGCAAGCCGCATGCGCTTGCATCCCCTGATTGTGGTCACATCATACAGTGATATGAACAATCTCCCCAAAAAATTTAGATTTAGGCAAAACAAAAAAATGTTTAAATAAAATCAAGATCTGCTGTGCAAATATACCCTAAATAAACACCAGTTGCAATGAAGGCAAAACTGTGTGTATTAAGGTAGTTTTAATAAAGCAACTAGATCACTTTATTTTTTTGGTTAATGCTGTCAGACTTTAATATTTTCACTGATGGCTATAGCAGTTCATGTCTGCTTTTACATATTCAGCTTCTTTTATTATCTTTTTCATTCCAGTCGCTTCATTAGTCTAAAACTGCCTGAAAAAGATCTCTCTACGTAAATGACAAGTGTAATCAACAGGTTATTTAAAACTAATGGAATAACTTAGACTAAATTTTACATGGCGCAGCAACCATCCCAGCAGCTGATGGAGAGAAAACATGTTGACCCTCCCTGACAGAAATATCCACATTGCCTCCGGCTTGTAAAGTCAGAAGCACTCAAGCACTTTAAAAAAAGCAGCTGTCAGGAGTCATTCTGTTGCTGCTTATAAGAAAAAAAAATATGTCAGGATGTGATGGAGTCGTCTATCTGAGTCCTAGTGTGTCAAGCCTCTGCCAGCCATTTCACTGAGGTGTCTCTCATATCTGCCGTCTAACTTTGTCAGCAGAGCAGCCAAGATGCAGCCAGAAGGGTTAATGATGAGCAGGGGGGACAGATGGTTTTGGTTGTCATCTTCAGTAATGGGTGCCAGCATTAATGCCTCTGTCATTGAACTTTTACTGATGGACAGACAATCTCAGACAACCACGGTAACGTTGCTATGAGCTGGTAATGCCCTTTGCAATATAACAGTTTGCTTTACGCACTGTTCAGCTTTTAGGTCAGTGATGTGGATGGGCACTGATTATCCAAGCTACCAATCGTTAATCTAGAATTACTTTTGGAGTGGTTGAAATTATATTTGAACACTCTGGTTCTAAATCAATGTTGCTGTAATGAGAAGTCGAAATGTAACATGTGCACTGGTTCTACAGAATCGATTTTGCTGTTTAAGTATCAACAATAATCTAATAATAATAACTTAATCCTATTTTACGCTTTCTGTCTGCATAGACAAAGATTTTTTAACTCTTTTCTCACCTCGGAATGCTGGATGCTTAAAGCTGCACTATAAAACTTTTATAAAAAATCGTTTTTGCATATTTGTTGAAACTGTTGCTGCTGTGACACTAGAGCTCCTCTTCCTTCTCCCACTGCTCACATTGCTAAGTAGAAACAACCAATCAGAAGCATAAGGATGGTTTTAGGGCTGTCAATCACTCTTGTGTAAGCTCTTGCTTGCCCCCTCTGCTATGCTACAGGTTTGTCCTGACAGCAGAGCTGGTTGTGAAAGCTAAGGCTGGTTAGCATAACCACCGATGACTATGGATAAACAATTTTCCTTGAATGGCACGTTCCTTGGCACGTTTAGCAGGATGCATGGTTGACAGCACTAAGACCTTCCTCCTGGCTCTGACTGGTTGTTTTTGGTCAGTGGGTCCTATTCTTCAGACTGGGAGGAGATGGAACTTGATCTTTTCACAAATACTGTCTTACGTTATACTGTCATGACAGTGAAAGTTTTAACAAATATGTGACATTTTTGTCACATATGGTCAGCTAACCTTAAATATGAAAAGAAGCATACCAAGACAGTGGTGTCATGGTGCAGATAATGTGTAGCCCTCTTTGGTGGCTCTCCACTTTTTTCTAGTTTAACATGAAAACTACATAAAGTCACCCTTTTTTATTATTTGTCAAGAGACTCTATGAAACTTTGTCAGTCATTTATGGCATGTTCTCCTGGGTGTTTGTGAAAAAGACTGCAGCAAAATGACCAAAGTATACATTTGAGTCAGCCTGGAAGAGAAAAAGAGCTTTACTTGTACCACTTGATACCATAATGAGACAGAAGAAAAGGCTGAATTCCTCATGTAGAGACTTGGGTGCTTTTTAATTGACTTAATCGTTTTATTACTGTACAAAGACAAAAGATGAATGTCCTCTTATCTTTGAGGAACAAAATTAACAAGGCTGCCACAGAAGACATGCTGAATCGTAAGGAGGAACGGTTCCGTTCATAGAGTTTAGAGGTCCGCGGGGAAGCTTTATCTTCAAACATATTCAGCTGCAAAAGCACTTTCATCTCCTTGATATCAAAGAAAACTTTCTTTTTTATTTCCAGGGCATGCTTAGCATTGGGATGTCAAGAGACCAACATGTTAGGTCTGTACAACCACAAGATCCTATTAGTTGCTTTGGTATTTGACAGTATTATTGTGGAAGCAGCACCTGGGGCCACACAAGGTTGCAGTATTTCAAAAGTGCATTTTTAGGCTTCGGTGTGTAACAGTTGGGTTGATTCACTTGAACAAAACAATCTGATGTAATAAAAATAATTTCAATACTGTCTTACACAGCCAGGGCTTTTAAATCAAATGATTTATAAAGTCCACGTGTAATAATCAAGGTATGTTTGACCTTGGAAAAGTATTCATAGCCCTTGAAATTTTTCACATTTTCTTGCATTAAAACCTCAGCATCAGTGTATATTGTCAGGATTTGTGTTAGGGATCAACACAAAGTTGTTAAGTGTAAGTAAAATAATGCACACCACTTTGTAAAATTCTCTCAAAGGCATTTGAAAGAACAGCAAAGGGCAATTTCTTTTTCAAGTTTTGTCATAGATTCTCAATTGATTTAAATCTTTCCATTACTATTCTAACACATAAATACACCTTGACTGACTGTATTTTTATGGTCCAAATTTGCTGAATGCATAAATTAGTTATGATTTATGCATTCAGTTAAGACATATTTTCTCTGCAGGTCTTCCAGAGTTACTATGGGATTTCTGGGATGCTTCTCTAAACAATTTTTACTAATAAGTAGCTTTGGTGGATGGCAACTTTGCAGTTTATTTTTTATTTATGACGGATGACAAAGATGTTCAGAGCTTGGGAATTTGTTTTAGAAGCTAAACTGTTTAAATATTTCACAAAACTTTCTCCCTGACCAGTTGCACTGGACTTTATTAAAGTGTGTCAAAGTAAAATGGATTAATAACAAAAGCTTGCCAAAGTTTTTGGAATTTGATAGATGAAAGTCTAAAAACCATGTTTTTTCAGTTGCTTTGTGTTGGTAGAAATCAGTAAAATCCCAATAAAACATTAAGGGTTGTTGCTGTAACAAGACAAAATGTGGGGAAGTTTCGAAACGTTCCTTTCCTCCATCAGCTTAATGCAGTAGTTGCAAAGTTTTATAAGAAATGCTACAAAGTGGAAAAGGTCCTTCAGTGGTGGCGATAAAGGGAATTTATAGAATCACAAAGTCGTCAGCAGTCATTTTCCGGTTCCCGTAAATGTTTCCATAAATTTTCAGTGCAACCATTGAAAATGTTAAAATACTTTAGTCTGGAAGTGGATCCAGTCATACGCTCCTAGATTCAACAATGTAAAAAAAAAGAAGCGACCGTATTGATGCATCCCCCAATCAGTGGAATTTACTGATGTTCCTTTTCTTAGACTCAAGATTTACAACCAAGGAAGTCATGCTGATTGATTGTTTGCTAGAGTAAAAAGAAACTGTGCCAACGGTTGAAGCTCAGAAAATTGCAGTGAGACAAATCTCCTCCAATCTTAGCGACACATTTATCAACAGGCACTTTGTATTACACTGAGTCCTGTGTTTAGTGGGTAGATTAAACAATGATATCTTTCTGACTGAACTCCAAACCTAATCCTCATCCATCAGATTCAGTGACACAGACAGGTATCTGCCATTCCAGCTTCAAGTCCATCAGACCATCAGTGCAGCTTAAAATGATGGAGCAGCAGATAAACCAGCAGTGGATGAAGCTAATATTACACCTGTTTGGACAGAGATCAAGACTAGTGCTTTGTAATGAGCAATTTCCTCATGGGTTTAAGAGCTTTTTTTTGCTCTGCACCCTATTGTTCACAGGCTTTACTCAGATCTCTTCTGTGATAACTGGGTACAGCTGACTAAGGGGGAGACTGGGAGTACGTGACGGGAATATGAGAATTCAAGGACACGACTGCCTCAGATTTTTCCAGAGTGACCTGCATTGCTCAGTGTTCTCTGACAGAGAGGCAGTCTTTTATGCACCATCTGAGATATAACTTCAGACAGGCAAATTCTTACACACACATATAACTACACATGGGTATTGCATAAACAAAAACCGCAAAGCATAACCTGCAGGCAGATTGTGTGATCTGAATGAACACTCCTAACAGGATGCTTGCACACACTCGGAACAAAACGCTTTTGTTAGGCATCCAGTTGAGCTAATAGAAATTCTGTCTGATTCAGTTTTCACCTTTTGTTCTGGTTGCAGGGAATTAGCATCATAAGCGACACTGACAGAGATGCAGTACAGTGAGAAGTGATAAAGCTGTTCCTCTTCTCCCTTTTCAACTCAAGAGATTGTCAAAGAACGTTTATCCGGTTCGAGACGCCAGTTTCGGCCTGTTTTTTTTCCTGATCTTTCCCAATTTGTCTTGTTTGACAAATTGGGTTTGAGACTTAATAGCTTTTGTCAAAATCATAAAAATTTAACTCCCTTTTATTTACACCGGCAAAAGCAAAAACAAACTGTGAATTAAAAGCAACCATCTCAGAAAAAGTGTTTTGTTATTATTACTAATGATTGCCAAATCTTGTTGCATGTGAATGTTACAGAGTCTGATCCTTGGATTTAAGAGATTTTTGTCAATACCACAGATTGTATTAGGAATTCCCCCTGTGAGGCAAGTTGCATGCATGGACTAATAATAATAATATTTAAATGCATAATAATGTGTTGATATGTCCAGGATATGAGTTTTTAGGAACAGGAAACTTTTAAACATCTGATACTTTGATGAATTGCTTTTATCTAAAAGATCACATAAAAGCAGTTTTTTAATTATGATAAATATTTATTAGCCTAATCTGTCACTGTTTTTTTTGTTTAGTTTATCATACAACTATTGTCCAATGCAAGCTGATTAATTCAGTTTAGAGAATGTGTCTAAATAATATTTAATAACTTTAATATTAGTTTGTTATGACAGACTATTGAGAATAAGAGCACATCATAAACAACACAGATACTTCAATTACAGGACTGTTTCTCAAAATCCTCTACATTTTCTCATATTTTGACCCACATTGCATGTTTTTCACTATGCTAGAATGCATACAAAGATAGAAGTGACTGCAAATCTAACGAGGCGAAAAAATAGCACCATAGCAGCCCCGTTGGTGCCAGGATGGCAACTAAAAGACTTTAAACATAGCAACAAAAACTAAAGGAATGTTTGTGAGATAATTAAAAGAAAAAAACACTTGTTTTTCTTTACAACTCTTGTGGTTTTATGTTGAGATTGGGTTGCACCACAGATTGCAGAATTGGGATCAGCTTGGAAAGAAACCCAGCTTCCTCCGCTTTGCAGTCCATCAATATTTGTGGGCATTAAAACCAAATCAATGTCTCTCGAGTGGGAAATAATCCCTGTGGCCTTGTGCTTTGACGGGGCGCCACCACCTTTCATTATTTAACATCAATTTTCCATGGAGAGAATGAAAGGGCCACAATCAGATTACTGACGGGTACGCTCCATCAGATAACAGCATCAACTCCAAAAAAAAACAAAGTAAAACAGAGGGACCCAGCTGCTGGTTTTAGATCAGCTTCTTATCCATAACCTTTTATATTGTTTCTGCGACAGTGGGTGTGTATTTATTGAACAGCCTATTGACATTTTTTCATGAAATGTTGCACTGTTGCAAGTTGTTTGTATACCTTCCGATGTGTGTTGGTTTTCTAAAGATATTATTCAATTGAGAAGTTTTGCTTTTTTTCCACCAACAAATATATGGTAACAGTCAGCCCTCTAGAGGGCTGCCACTCTAGGACAGCTCAAAAGACATAACATACATTTATTTTTTTTTCAGTTGCACAACGAACAACTTTTCTGTTATTACTTATTTCAACGTTTCGCCTATTGGGAATGGACACCTCTCTGAATAATGAAGTGTGAAACGTAAAAGAAAAATCATGTACTACGGTAAGCACCTCATTCAGGAATTCTACTCTGTGCATTTTTATCTCTCCTTTAAAATCTAAAAACCTCAAACTGCTCCAACTCGAACTGGAATATGAAATGAGATGAGACTGTCTCAAACCTGAACAAATTTATTAATTCAAAGTTCTTCAAAACATGGCTTTGAATTTGTGAAGCTGTTACTCTTGTAAAAACAAAGCGGGGCTATTCAAAAAGATGCTAATGCGGACGCTTTGTGGGGATGGGTAAATTTAGCTACGAAGACACACAGCAATCCGACAACTGCAGTTTCTGCACCAGCGTGAAACAAGAACTAAAGTGAGCTTGATTAATTTGACACACACAAAAAAAAGCTCAGGAGTAACGTTTACATTTCTTCAACGTTACCACACAGTCATAATAATTCTCCTGTCGTTTGTGGAGGACAGCCTGACCAGGACTGACCTGCAGATTGGAGCCATCCCTCTCCCAATCCCTCCTATTAGATCTACACCCCGAGGCCTATCCTAATCAAAGCAGTGGTGGATTTCATCTGGCGCTGGGCTGACACCCCATAGATTAAACCCTTTATCTCTCTTTCACAAATTCATCTGCTGCATTTTTGGTCTCCTCCTTTTCTCATTTCTCCTCAGAGTTCCAATTACTTTTTTCTGGCTAAGTGTCAACAAAAGAACCAAATGCACTGGATCTGATAGAAGCCAAAGCTCCTTCTGTGGAACAGAGAACATTACAACGTATAAACTGCTTTATTTCAATTTAATGACACATTAACTTAAACAAGAATTTTATTATAGACTATTAAAATGTTATATGCGTCGAGTAAAGCCGGAGGGGGATGATGTTGAGTTTATGAAATAAAACTCATAATGGCTTTTCAGTACCCACCCAAGCTATTAAAAACAGATATTTCCCTAAAGAGCTGTTCTGCCAGCTTCGCCTCTAATAAAAAAAGCACAACTTCATCCATGCAAAGGTAAGGGAGGTGTGGAGCTGATGTAGATTAGTGTCGACAGTCCATCAGGTCTGCAGAGGACTCGAGCAGAAGTGTTTAAAAGCCTTGAGAAATGCTTTCAGTCGTTATCTAAAGGGAGGGTGAGCCCATTGAGTGCCATTGGCTCTGGCAGAAAATCAGTGTTCACTGAGCCACTAAAGCACCCCCTCCCAATAACAGAATACAATAAGGAACAAAAGCTGCTCCATAAAATCTGAACAGGATCCATTTTTCCTCCCCCATGTTGGGTTTAGCAATGAAAGTCAACAGGTGTAGCTGGAGTGAAGGAGCAGCACACAGTAAGAAGGAGAAGAGGCGAACAGTGACATTATTGAGATCCACTGCCACAGCTGCATAAGCGTAAAGAAAAGTTTGCAAGTTTCCAGACGACTCCCCAAAGATGGACTTTATGATACAATCTTCTCAGACATCAAATAATGAAAATGTCTTTTTCAATTTATTCTTCTCTTTAAATCCCCAGAATATATATATATTTTTAGTTTTACAATTACTACATCACTACAGTTTTTATGTTTAACAGGAGAAGGCATTGCCTGGTTTGGCTCAGCATATCACAGTAAAAGAAATTGATAAAAGGGAATATGAAGAGGGCTGCACAGTGGCGCAGTTGGTAGAGCGGTTGCCTTGCAGCAAGAAGGCTCTGGGCTCGACTCCCGGCCCCGGCCCCGCCCCCCGCATGGAGCCCGCATGCTCCCCCCGTGCATGCGTGGGCCCCCCCCGGGCACACCCCCCCCCCCCCCCCCCACAGCCCAAAAACATGACCGTTAGGTTAATTGGTCTCTCCAAATTGTCCCTAGGTGTGCATGGTTGTTTGTCCTGTGTGTCTCTGTGTTGCCCTGCGACAGACTGGCGACCTGTCCAGAGTGAACCCAGAACGTTAGCTGGAGAGGCACCAGCAACCCTCCCGACCCCACCAAGGGACAAGGGTGTCAAGAAAATGGATGGAATATGAAGAGTAGCTTAAATACCTGATGACAACACAGGCAATGGTAGGTTTCCAAAAACTGAGCAATTTGGCAAAACGCAAAGTATAATGAATGCAAACACATATTACGTTTTGTTGTGAAAAAACTTTGCAACCATTAATTATTTTCCGTACGCTTCCACAACTTTGTCGCTTTTCCGCGTGTCATCTCAATAAGGTTTCTATTTGTGATTAGGGAAAATATTAACTATATTAACTGGCATGAATTTTCCTGCAAGGAATTGTAATATGCACTTAGTGAGAGGGACGCCACTTATCTGAAGTATGTAGGAGTTGAACTTGATGTGAACCCGTTATGGTAAAATACCTCTGACAAGCCTCAGGATTCTAGCAACAAAAACAGTTTTGCATTACTTTAACTTATTCAAAATTGAGGATAAGTTAAGTTAAAATTGTCATACACATATCTTGCATATATTCTGCAACAATATGTTTTTTAATCAACAAATGTTCAATTCATTCAGCCTTTTCTTCAGTTTCAGATTTGATGTGCCATTTGTAGTCATTCATCTCAGTGATCATTGTTGTTGACATCAATGTTTGATGATCCAAACATGACCCCAGTGCTGCTGTGGTGTTTTGGTGGCATTTTCCATTTAAGTGCAGTAAAACTGCCTGAGGAGACGAGTTCAAGGGTTATTAGTAGGTGTTAGATAAGTGAAATCTTTTTTGCCAAGAGAAACAGGCTAAAGGCCAATCTCTTTATTTTTTTAGGTAAGTGCACACGTTTTTATGGATAGTGTTTGATTCGTACAAATAGATTTATAAATTATTTTGGTATTTTATAATAGAAATAACTCAAAGCTAGTTTTTTAAGTGCAATATTTACAAACAAGTACTCCGTACTGTAACTCAGCAGTAGGTACCCTCTAAGTACTTACAGGTACCAAACAAGTAATCCTTTGGTATCTACTGGGCTGAGTGTAGCAAGTAGAACCTCAAACTGAGCTGTAGGTAACAGCAGCTCAGTTTCTTCTGAGTACCCCATAGACGGTGCATAGTTACTTAGGTGTGTCATAAATACTCAGTTAAATTCTTGAAAACCTTTATTTGTGGCATAAACTAAAAAAAAATAGATAAAACATTTAGCAAATCTTTAACCCAATAATCCTTACCAGTTTAAACAATCTTCTTGTACATTCACATGTATGCATGTTATTCAACACTCTGTCCATTTAGCCATAATCCAAAACACTTTATAATGTAATTATCTAAGGTGCATATTTACATACATTTGGGAATAATATCAGGCTACCACAATATACATACATATTACGCTGCAAGAAAAAACATCTTACAATGCAGATGCATTGTAGTACCATGAAAATGCATTGTTTTTTATGTTTGCATAAGAATTGATAACAATATATGCAATATAAACATGGTGTAAGAAGGTGCTAATGTAATGTAAAAAATACATTGCAATAGTAAATTGTACAATATGTAAAGTATATCAGAACAATGCCATTTTGCCATTATACCTTGAGACAGCTGTAGTTTTCTTTTACCTGTGTGGCAGTTTTATGCTTCCCCAGATTTCACAGCAGAAACGGCTCGTAAACCCTCGAGACACTCCAGGTGGAGCAGCTGGACCCCTGGGGGACGATGCCAGCTGCTGTTCCAGTCTGCTGCCAGCAGCATCATCCACACCTTTCACCTGTTGAAACTGTATATATCAAAGGATGGTTTATTAAAGCCATTAAACCAGCTATCATAATAAATGACGTTGCCAGCCTCTACTGATGCTGATTCTTGACTAAAATCTAAATAAGTGAACCATTACAATATTTTTATTGCTTTGTGCTGGTAATCCTGGTTACACATGAAAGGAGTCATTTCGCCAGCTAGTGCTAGACTTATGTGTTTGTTTGGGTTGCATTTACCCAGAATTCCCTGCATTAAGTGGTCTCCGGCATTCACATATCCATTTAAACTGTGCCAGAGTTCACTTCACTCATTCTAGGTATGATTAAACATATTTACTTTACTAAATTTCACTACATGAGTACTGCTGTGTATTCTAAGTTATAAATGCAAAATTAGCTTCACTGAGAAGCAGTAAAACTAATTGTTGGAAGCTTCATAAAATCACTAAGCTCTTGCCTAGAGCATCAACACATTACAAGTTTAATCTAGGATCAAAATCAGGTCTGTGCCAACAAATAATCTAGAAGTCCTCCTAATGTGCAACAAACAAAGGAGTACCAACAATGAATCAAACCAACTGAAAAAAAGCTTTGCTATGAAAAGTAAAGGTTGACCAAGTGCTTTTCCTTTGTGTTGTGTGTCTTTAAACCCTAAGGAATACAATGACGGAGGTGACCCACTGCAACATGTGGGATTCTAAAACAAATCTCTGACAGAAACAGTGAGGGCATCTTTCTGTGTTTGTGCTGTATTTTAATAAGAGACACAGATGAGTCTGGGAAGGAAATGAGAAGCTGTGAGGCACTGAAGGAATATAGAGCTGGTTTTATGTTGTTGCTACAACTTATAGGTCAACACTTGTAAGCTAGAAAAGAGGAACTAAGAGATTAAGAATATAAATGTACATACAATGGCCGAGTAAAACCACATCATTCTGAACGTGATAAATATTAGAGACAACCTGAGGCGTATCATCACATTTAGATCCACAGTTGCTTTTGCTTCTTTTAATTAGAAATGTTCCTTTTATATTGTCTTTGTGACGATCTGAACCAAATAAATACAAATTTGCTTTCTATTTCTAAATGGAAGAGTTTCTGAACCAACCTGGCTATGGACGTTCAAACCATACAGAAAGGGTCACAAAGTCGACTCGAAGGTTTTGAGACTCCAGCAAAACACAGTGTGAGCATTTCCTGAAAATATCTTGATCATCCCCACAAGTTTTGGAAAAAAATTCTGTAAATTGGTCTCTTGCAGAAAATCTTGACACCAATGTCTGGTCGTGAATGCGACGAGCTCAATTGGTTCATGCCAAAGGACATTGATACAAACCACACCAGTAAGTCAACCAATAAATGGACAAAAAAAGGTTGTGAGACGACCTAGTCAAAGTCTGGACTTAGTTTGTGGTACATTATTGTGGTACAAAATGAGACAAGCTGTTTATTAAACAGTTCTGTAAAAATGTTTCCTCAGAGGCCAGTTATTGCAAATAGTAGATGGCAGTGTTATGCTTTTCCCCAAAGGGGTTTGTGGATCTGAATAACTTTTTCTACTACTTATTCCAAATATATGTATCCATTAAAATGTATTTGAAAATTTAAAGAAACGTGTGACAAAAAAACAATGTGACACCTTGCTGGGTGTTTCTCCTCATGCTTAGCTTTGCACTGCAGATATTCAGAGCGTAAGGTTTGGGAATCGGAACATGCTGGGATCACCTGGGCCTGAGGTCCCAGTATAAAAAAACTCCAACAGTTTATTCTTTCATGGGTTCACAGGGAATCTCTGAATCCTATTACACCACGGCGCAGCTTTTGGTTTTCTTCATGCAACACTTCACACATGCTGAATTACTGATCAGCTGTGTTTCCATTGAAAATGTGCGCAAATCTTTGTGTGTGTTTGGAAAATGTCGAAACAACAATTTTGAAATTCATTTAAAATCACACATGAATAAGCCATAAGTCATTACAAATCATAGCAGTTTTAATTTCGCCGTGCTTCCATTAAGCAAATTTATTTTTGCAAATTCAATTTGTACAATTATGTGTTTTAATAGAAACGCAACTGCTGGTGTTCTTTATGTAATTTGGGTTTGCTTGCATTTGAAAATAAACATACAGTTGCTTTTTGCTGTGTGTCCTTCCTCCCTTTACTTTGATGGTTTTAAGTCTCAACAAATTAAAACAGAAGAAGCCTGTAAGGGTCTGAATTGTTTTACTTTTTAGTTTTTATGAGGTATGTGTTGTCAACTAACTTATCAGCAAAAAAAAGGCAGAAGATAAAATAGAAAATGTTACTTAATTTACTGTAAGTTTCACTTATTTCAGAATTTTTTCATTTTTAAAATGTATTTTCATACAAAAAACCATTCAAGGATAACACAAAACAAGTAAGCAGGTCCAATTCTAATCCATTATTCTTCCTTTTCTATACCATTAAGATCCAGACTAACATTAGTCAATACATCACAGATTTTGTACATTTATGATTACTATGAAGTGAGACTAAAAAGAAAAAACTGAGGAAATCTCTTAAGGAGTAAATATTTTCTAGCAGCACTGTTTAGTAATTTTATCATATATACATATATGTGTGTGTGTGTGTGTGTGTGTGTGTGTGTGTGGTGTGTGTGTGTGTGTGTGTGTGGTGTGTGTACGTACATATTTTCTTTTCTGTGTCTAGGAGGAAAGAGGAACCGAGTCAATTCAAGATATGTAATGACAGCTAAAGGCAAATTTTCATAAATATTTATCAGATAGTTTATGAGAATCAACAACAAGGAGACAACAAGGCATGAATTTAGGATATCTAAATGGAGAATTGTTGGAAAAACCAGGCTATTATGTTAACAATGGAAAGGAGAAAGGAGAATTTCAAGCAATGCACCTAGTGCCGCCTTAGAGACGCAGCTTCTTCTGGCGTTTGGATGTCAAATTTCATTATATAAATATATTAATATATATATAATATATAAATATATATATATATATATATATATATATATATATATATAAAATTGTGGTTAATAATACAAAATACTGCCCCTAGAACTTAGAATGTAAAATGTGTTTGTTGTACAAGTATTTAATGCAGTGACAATAAATAAATAAAGAAAAAAAGACCAACAAACGGCTGTGATGGAATCATGAAATATTCAGGCCCATTTTAGCATGCTAATTTCCGTTGGGATCGCGTTTCAATTTTATCGCTCCATTTCATTTCCTCTCCATCCTGCCCCTCCTCCCCTCCACACCACCCCTCCCAACCCCGCCGGCAGCGTTTAACGTCATTTGTGTCGAGTGTTTCTTTACCTGTGGCAGTTTGTTTCACGGTGTGGAGATTACAGGCAGCAGTAATTAAAGCCGTTGTTATATTTATAGAATTAGCGGGGCGTTAAGTGAAGCAGAACAGGCCAAAAGAAAGCGGAGCGGGCGGCTCACACGCAGGGACGTAAACGTACTTCTTTATCAGGCTGCGCTTTTATCAGAGAAGTCAGGGGTGCCGACTGTATTCACAAGGCATGTTAATCCATCACACTTCAAAGACCCTGGTGGGGAAGGGGCGCTAAACAAACAGCACAATGAGCTACTAGCTGGAGAAATCTCTCCGTACATCTGCTTTCTTTATTGCTCCAGCGGGTCAGACGACTCGCGATGAACCAGAAGCTCCTTCAAAAAGGGTCAAATGTTCTATTTTTAACCTGAAAAGGGGCTGAACCATATTTCCTCCTGTGTCGTACAGAGGGCAGTCTTCTACTTCATGGTGAATTGCAACATTAAAGCATTATTTTGGCTAACCTTTACTACTACATGAGAACATGGCTTGAATGAGGCTACTAAGGTCGTCTACACTGGATATAAAATGCCTAACCTTAGTTGCAACTTTTAAATCAAACAATAACATTTGTATACTAAAGAGGCAATCAAAACATCTACAGCAGTCTAGTTAAATATCCAGATGTGTAAACTAATATGATGATGGTAAAGTGATATCTTGATGGCTTCTGATAGTATTGTGTGGTGCATCTAATTTCCTGGTCTTTATAGCAGACATCTAGCGACAAAACACGAGGCCTTCGTGTTCTCAGATGGAAGTTTTTCATATTTACATGCAGACATGCTGACTACAGTTCTATTAGTTAACCTTTACACTTTCCTCTGTGCTTTCTCCCTTTGTTAACGTGACAGTAATTTGAGATGTAACGGTGGTTGTCAAGTGGTGCTTGTACATTTATTTATTTTAACATAGTTTTGAGTTTTATTTGTGTCTTCACAAACGAGTTATGAGGTTGGTCACTGCTCCCCCACAGTGACCTGTGGCCATCTGTAACCCCGCTGTCGCTGTGCAGATGTTCTGAACTAGTCATTGGTTTTGACCTCTAATTCTTCTGTTTGTCAGATTTTTCTTCATCCAATATGTCATCTTTGAGGACAACATGATGTGTCTCACCGTCTTGAGGAAATGATCAGCGCTCATAATTAGAGGTGTGCAACTCTGCATATTTTGCTTTCGATATGATGCCATATCGGCTACATATCGCCGATAATACTGATACCGATACTTTTCATTTAAGTTTGGTATATTACACTTAGACTCTTGGGTATATTTGTGCTTTTTTCTTTGAATTGGACAAAGTTAAAAGTTATTCGCAAAACACTTTAATAACACATTAACATGATTTGTGTGCATTTCTCCCCCCCGCACCCCAAAATAAACAAAGTGTCAATAATTAATCAAAACACTTTTTTGAGGTAAAGTGGACAAATTGATACAAAAACAACCAAAATTTCAAGAGGGAATCAGAAAACAAAGTATCGGCCTTACTGCATTAGTTTCAGTCCGATACTGATATCAACCTATAAATATCATCAATATTTGGATCTCTAGTTTGCTATGCATGACAAGAAAAGGTGACTATAACTTAACAGGAATAGAGAGGCATCCTACAATCTTAAAATTAGATCTTGTGTTCGTTTGTCCAGTTGAAATATGGAGAACAATGCGCTTTAATAGAGAGGTTTGTGCTCCACTACAGACAAACAGAGCAAATGAGCAGTGCTTAGCTTAACTCGTACTGCCGAGCCAGTAAAGCCCGCCTGGAAAGTGTTTTTCCAAAAAGGCAGTCGAGTGACAAATCAGCCCCTCTCTCACGATGCAGTGGCTGCATTGATTTTGCACCAGGGTCACTTCTGTCTTGCTATCCGCCAAAGCGTGCACAATCTTAGGCAGACAAAAGGGCCCAATACTTTGGCCCAGATTTTACCTGAAAACAGTCTCTATTGAGCTTCTTATCGATATCTGTATCAAGCAAAATCATTGCCCTGCCTCAGTCAAGCACCTGTTCTTTATTAATACATGCTGTGGCTCTGCGCTCCCGTCAATAGAGGGGATGGACACACCTATTACATGTGTTATCTGGTCTTGGTCGTCTGAATGAGACACCACTGAGTGGGAGTTTATTGGCTTTAGCAAGGTCAAAGTGGGACAGAGTGGAGAAAAACTGCTGGCCAAGCACAATGGGCCTTTTATTTTGTTGGGTCGGGCCAGTCAAGGCGATTAAGCCTTCAGCAAAGACAGACTATTGATCTGGTCATGTAGCAATATGGACCCACACCTGTTGTTTGAATTTATTAGTTACCACCAATTAGATTTGATTGTGAAGCAATCTGATACTTGCACAGAGTCTGGATCACTAGAAACTAGAGGCTCAGGATTGATAATATCAATACCAAGTCAGTATTGGTATTGTATCGTATCAATACTAACATGGTAAGATCAATATTTTCCTCTTAAAACAAATTATTTTTGTATTATAGTTTTTGTTGCACCTCATAAAAGATATTGCTTAGATTTGCTCTCAAATAATATATTTTTCATTTTGTTTATTTAGAAAAAATGCATACAAATTTGTTTTTTCAATGTGTCAATGTTAATCTTGTCAATCACAGGTGTGATTAATTATGATTGATCGCCATGCTTACCTTTGTAAGCTTGTAATACAAAAATGTTTCAGAAAACGTTTTATTGTCTCAAACCACACATCTCAATCAGTTTTCCAGGTTTTTGTATTCAGGAACGTTTAAAAGAAGTCATTGTATTTCAAATATAATTTAGAAAAGTCAGCTATAAGCATGAATGTGCTTCAGTGGAGCAACATTGCAGCAAGTAAGCTACATGCTTGGTTTTATCCAATCAACAATTTTATTTTGGGATTTCTTAGGAATTTTTTGGCACTAGTGGACTTTATGTGACAGTAATCTGCTGTGTGCCTTTAACCCCCTTCTCCCTTCCACCTTCCTGTCAAAGTAAAGGAGAACGGGATTCGATCTCAGGATGCTCCACATAAAGGTTCCATTATGTCCTTCTAAAAGTGCTGGTTTTTTGCAGCGAAATTAGCCACTGAGTGCGCCGGTCTGACTCTCTTCCCTCGTCCTTTGACTCTGTTGGCGACTCTTCATTGATGATCGCAGTACAAGACTATGTAACTCGGTACTTTGAACGAAGTAACCCTCCGCAGGAGAGAGGCTTTTAGGTCAAAATATGGAATGAGAATAATCTGAAATATGTAATATTAATGTGTTAATGCATGTAATTAATTTAAAAAGTTTAACATTAACAGAATTGATGTTATTAAAATAATTTATAGACACTATTAACTTGGTTTATTTTCTGTCTTAAGTTTTAACACAATTCAAAAGAAAAAAACTAAAGCTCAGACATTTGATGACATATCACACTTAAGTCATTAAAAGTATTGGTATTTGCATTGGTATTATTATCGGATTATTACCACAATATGCTGTATCATGCACCTCTGCTATAAACTACACATGAATCTCATTAAGGTCCTCATAGTTCATCTGTCCTCTCGCCAGCTTCCCTTTAGACACATTGCTTTGGTCTCTATTAGCCGTTTCCAAGCAGGTAATTTAATACGACACTTGCTAAATATCACATATCACTCAGACTGGACCAGTGCGACCATCTGCCCCGGATCTCTCTTTATATTGACAGATAGGGCAGAATAGAGCCCAGCGACAGAAGTCCTGGATCAGTCTGTGGAAAAAGCAATTGGGTGGGCTGCTCAAAGTGAGAAGGGGGAGATTACAGGGTCACGCTGTCTAACAACCCTGAAACCCAGGCATTCAGAGGAAATAGCTGTGTATTTTACAGAGTAGGTTCACACAGCATTTGTTAGAAAAGCTGCCGAAGCCTCTGGATGAAGAGTGCTCTAAGCTGTGGATTTGCACTTTAAATTATTTATATGGTACAAGGCTTCCACTGTTTTCCCCATAGATGTTGTGCTGAGAAAACACGATTCTGCTGAAAAGAACCTCCATAACACCGCTCTCTATCTGAGGCTCAGTCAAGAAAAGGCAAGCAAGTGTATTTGGTTTTGAGGGCGGAAGACATAAAATCCACTGGCGCCTTCAGTGTAATGGTAAAGCTGTTGCTAGTTAAAACTAATGGAATAATGAAAACGGACATGGAGAAAACATTGGTTGTTCAATAACAATTGAATGTTTTATTAAAATGATATTGAGTATTCATTACCCATCAATCGCAATACAGTACCAACGTATGAAAAACTAAACTGCTGTAACTAATAAAAACTAAACTAAAACTCAATAATATTCAAGTAAAACTAGAAAACACATTCCAAAAACTAACACTAACCAAATTAAGCAAACAAAATTTTAAAAAGACACCCAAAACTATTATAGCCCAGCTCCCCATAATCCTTTGCTGCATCACTGTCACATGACCAAACAAATACCACATGACCCACCTCCTCCACTCTGCCTCAAGAAACAAATGACAACAAGATATACATAAACACTGTTGATATCGGCCCAGTTTCATTTATCGGACCTACACCAATGTGTTAACAAAATGACTAATATTGGCCAATGCCGCCTTTAGTTCTCACATTACAATCACAAGCTCCTAAATGTTTTTGCTGGGATGTTTTATTCCACATATTTAGGGAGTGGAAGGAAAATCCAAAGTACACTTTTGTTGAAAAACTTTAAAAATGCATATAATATATTCCTGAAAAGTGTTGGTGAACAATTACAATTCAAAATCCCTTTACTCGTAGACCACTCAGTAAAATCCAGTTCAAACATCTCTCTGGATCCCCGTTGATGAATAAACTTTGTGTAAATTTAGCTCGTCAGTGGCTCCTCAGAGGTTTGTCAGAGAACAAACTTTAGGACGACCAACAAACACAGCAAGAGAAAGGCAGAGAAGATTAAAGCAGAGTTATACTATAAAATAATCTTTAAACTTCTCACGATCCAAATACTCAAAAATTACGACACAACTGTTGGCCCACTAAGGTGTGGCCTTCCGCCTAAACTGAAAGGAGAACATTAAGGAGAATCTGTCGACATGGCAACTGATGGGCATAAGCCACTTATTAAAGGAGGCTGTGCTGAGCGCCGTTTAAACTTTGACCATATAGAGGACACGGCACACATGTGGAAGACAGTGCTGGAAAAAGAAAACGATACGATGGGATTTGTCAAAGGTTTCATTTCATACACGATAAAAATGCTGGATTTTATTGTGGATGTGTAAACTTATGAAAGCTGCTGTTTAGATTCTGTATAACAGCTACTTACATTTACATATATTTGTTGTTACAGAATGGCAAAGGAAACCACAGGGCTGGTATTTATATTTACAAAATTAATCAGAGTTAACACTCCTCTTATTTAAGTACATTCATAACATGATTTGCTGTCCTCGAGTCAAAGATGTCAACATTTTTTCCGAATTTGGCAGAATCACGGTCTTTTGCACTCTTTTTGTGAAATAGCCCTCTTTCTACACAGAAGATTAATGTTTTTGTCTCTTTTTAAAGGCTATTTCTAGGCTGGACCTTGTAGCTGTATTAGCTTGACTCTGATTTGTACTCTCTAAAATAATGTCAGGTTTCAAGAAGAAATTATGGTGAAAATAAGGTTAAATAAAGAGAAAAACATGTCAAGAATTAGCAACAGAAAACTCAATAAACTACATTCTTGGCCCCAAAGAGAGATGTTTTAGTTTGGAGGTGTTTTTTTAATAGTCCAACTGGACTGTGAATTTTCTTTTTTTTAAATCCTGCTTACAGATTTTTACTGTTTTTGTTGTTGTTTTTCAATAAACAACCTTTAACTAAGGCTGGTGAGAAGTGCAGTAATTTAGAGGCTGTTCTGATTTCTAATCATGGTTCTCACTGTGGGTCGCTGGAGTCCCAAAACATTAGAAATTATTTTGTGATCCTTGTTATTATTAATCTGTTTCTCAAATATATTTATTTATTCAGATTGTTTTACGTTCTGTTAGCTTACTTCATGTGGTCAGACTGGTTTTATTTAAGGCAATTAAAACTGAGTTCATTGTATTTTTCAAAGTTCATTTGTGATCAGCAACAAGCACAAGATCATCAGTTTTTTACATGCAGTCAAGTTGGGTCAGATAACCTTTTTACCTAAGAAAATGAAATACTTTGACAAAATGTTTGTTGGATTTTCCCAGGTTGTTTGTCTTGTCTTAGAATTTTTATACTTTGATGACCGTCAACATTAAATATAAAAAAATAAAGAATGACTTCAAAACTTGCTAATTGAGTCAAAAGTAAACATTAGCTTAACTCGTCCCTCTCCCCAATAACGACTAACAATAATAATAACAATAACAATAATGATGAATGTGTCCAATTTGCTTTGATTTGGCCCTGAGTGGTTGACTGAATGAGCCCGGTGTTTGTCTCTGAGCGCTGCCCAGCTGGCTCAGTGCTGATGGAGATGAAAAGCGAGGAGCCACAAAAGGCCACAGTTCCAATTACACGCAGCCTCTGCTCCTTAAATGCCATGCTGCTTTGCCTTACCCAAAGTGTGAAGGCATTTGGCTCATATTAGCTCCACTCGAGTCACATCTGGAACAATGTTTCCTGTGGCTCCCTCGGCAAGAAAGGAAAAATGATTCAGTCTCACACGCAGTCGAAATCTCCTCTTCACATCTGAATGAGAAACGGCCACCAATAAAACCCAGCTTACCATGAAGTCCAATAACAATTAGATGGGTTACATTACTTTTATGAGGACGGACGAGTCAAGATGGTCTTTTCAGCAGCTCTTGTAATTACTTCAGCGCCGAGATTCATGATCCTCCTTTCTATACGCTGTCGGGTTCGGTGACTCCACTTCCATCCACGGCCTCTCGCCGCTCTCCATCAGGAGACCCTGCTGCTCTTACAATCTAGCCGCTTTCGTGGACGCTGCGCAGGGAGACGCAGCTCTGCGCCCGTTCTAATTAAAGCCGGGTTAGAATATTGCTCTTCTGCTAATATGACAGGAAGTGTGAGTCAGAGAGCCTGAGCGGTGGCTGTAGTTGTGCCAGAGTGTCCAGGTGGTGTTCCTTTAATGCTTTGTTCCCAATATGTTCCAGACACGCTAAAATGCAAACACATGCTCCTCCTTCAGACTGCAACAGTCGCTGAACATTTCTTACTTCCACGTGTGACCACGGGGGAGATTCGATGCAGAGAGGAAAAAGCATAATCAAAAATTATAAGCTGCATTAAAGAAAAGCAGTTTGCCTTTGAGCCATGGTAATATTTCCTTATATCTCATGCACATCTGAACAAACGTATTTAACAGGCCGAGTGCCTCATATGGGGATAAAAAGCCATGTTATCTATTTGTAGAATTTTACAACTCGCCACGTTTAATGGTGGAATTAGGGAGAGTGTTCCCACAGGAACTACGATTGGTCTACGTGCTGCTGAACCAGAGCCACACACACTACATGCTGTCTGGTATGAAAAATATCAGACACGCTTATGGATATACCGTCAAGCACACCTCAAACACAATTCTACTGCAAAGTATCTGCAGAGCTGCGTTCACACAGCAGTCGACTGCAACCCAAATCCGATTTTTTATTTTATTTTTTTTCCTCACATGTGACCCATATCTGACTTTTTCACCACAGTCTGAACGCTCCAATTTTGATCTTTACACTAAACTAACCCGGTTGCTCTCAAAGTGTCTGCAGTCTGAACGTGACTTTGCGTTCATAATCCGACGTTTACATCAGTGACATGCATCATACTTCTCCATCAGAAAATGCCAGACCGAATGTAAAAAAGCTAAATGCTAACAACCTGCTAAATGGTAAAAAAAAAAAAAGAAATTATGAAAGAAGTCTGATCCACTGAAGTGCATCACATCATAATCCCACCACACATCCAAACACCAAAGTCAAACATCAAATATATCATAACACAGATTAATGCGCACAGTAAAAACTGTACATACTGAAGAATTGCAACAATCATCATTCAGCTCCTAAAGGTACAGCCAATCACCGCCAAAGAAAATAAATGCTGCTCCTGGATTGGCTGCTTTGCAAAGGCCTGCAAGTATTGTCATCAACCTTTGGGCTGAGGGATTTCAGTTTCCTGAGTCGCATTGGATTTTCAATTTGCTCTGCGAAAACATCTACAAATAGACAAATTTTCCGTTCAAGAATTTACTTACGTTTCATAGAAAACCCAGATAACCAACTACGAAGTGATCTACTCTATACACCCATTATGGTAAAAAAAACTATGTTCAGAAAACTGCAGTATACTACAGAATTATTTAAAAACCGTCAAATATAATTTCTTAAAAAGCCAAGTTTATTGGGACGTTGAGTATAGAAAATACCGGGAACACCAACCGTTGCTCTGGTTCAGTGCTCTGCCTTCATTTTAGTTTGTCGGGAGCATTTTTGAAGCAGAAGGTTTTCTTCACTACTGCAGCAATAAACAACACCCTAATAGAGCCACAGAGGTGTTCATGAACATTCAGAGCTCTCAGCAGAATTCAATATGGCTTCCATAGGGAACTTTTTCATCCTCGCCACGACAAATGGCCGGCCTTTTTAATCTGTCCTTTCACCAAACGGTCTGTTATGTTGTAATCCAACATCTATCCTCTATTTCTTCTTAACAAAAAAAGACAAGTTGGATTTTTGCAATGATGTCTACCGGATGTTTTTCCAACTATGGAGTGTAAGTGCAACATAATATTGATTTGTTGCACTATATAAGCCCTTAAAGGTAGTAATATATATATATATATATAATATATATATATTTTAGACGGCAGCTGCTTTGTTTCTTTGACTGAATGTTGAAAGAAAACAGAAACATTTACGGTGTGTACAAACCACCAGGGTTTTACTCACTTTTCCAGCCTCCAAGGATTCACAGGAACAATCCGTGTTTACGGAAGGATAGAAACACATTCTCAAGGAATACAGACTCCGATTAAAGTATAGATCGATAAACCATTGATGACCACAAAAAAAAACAAACAAAAAAAAACAATTTAGTTGCACCCTTTACTGCACTCATCAGCATTTGTTTTTTCTATAGGCCCAGAGGAATGACAGAAAGTGGATCAAGTGGTGAAGGTATTAGCATAGTTTTGCATTCTGTAATGTCATTTTCTACAAGGGTTAAATTTACGTAATCATTGCCTCAGGACAACGGTGCTCTGAAAGAAAGACGGCTTGCTGAGTGGAGGAGCGCTGGGCTGCTTGTTCGGTTTAATGAGACTCATCTGAACAGACGGAGGAGAGATTAGCAGGTCACCCCAACACCAACACTTCCAGTTCCCTTTAGTTTGCACACTCATCTATTTTGCCTCTCTTTAGCGTAGAAACGTTTTAAGCCGGTTTTATATGTGACTCAGAAACAAGGGAATAGCTTCTGTCTACTGGTGACTAGATATTTCCCTCCTTCATTTGCTTTATTACTGGAGGAATTTTAAGCATAAACCGTCAAAATAGGGACTTAATGATCGAAAAAATGAGTCGTCAGATCTTTAGGTAATAGCCTGAGTTCCTCTTGTTAAACAGTTTTAAATTGTAATTTGTTGTTTATGATAAACCATCACAAATGGGGGAAGAGGCCTAGCTAATCTACTGCAGACACAAATATTGCAGATATGAGCTTCCATTATTCGCTGCGGTTTTACAGCCTGTATTCATTTGCAATGATTAGAAACATTTCCTCAGTAGTTTCTGTAAAAGAGGCTGTCTTTGATTGTACTAAAGCAAAGTAAGTAGGAACCGGCAATTGTATTCTGCTTGGAAATGGATAATTAGCTGCCATACACACAGTCTTATGAAGAAACAGAAGCTGTTTTGTTGTGAAACACTGACATTTCCTTTCATCAGAGGTGCCATAGGAGAACATAATTGTCCCTCGGTCTCTGGGTGGCAGACAATAAAACAGAGAAAGCAGAAAAAGAAGTGTCAAGAAATGGAAACTCTTGTGACTCTCCGTACTTTTCATCTGATGAGGTTAAATACGTGGCTATATTAATCCTGACCAAGGGACACATCCGCCAAGCTTTCTGATCAGATCCAACGCTGTTTTACATGCGGGCAAGACGTCGAAGCGCGGTACTGTGAAAGCAGAGGCAAGAAGAAGAATGTCTGGCTCTCTAGAACAGAGCTGAAGACGGGGATTTACAGTAAGCCTGCGAGGAATCACGCTAGGAAAACCACGGGGGGACGCAGTGCCACAGTATCCATAATTGAGTTGAAAGCATTACTGAATATTTCATCTGTGCTATGGGAATTGGATTCTTCAGAGCTCAGCAAAAGCTAAGAGAAGACAGGGTATTATTTTTATATTAGCCCATTACTTTAGATTTCTACTAAACCTTCATCTTGACCTATTGCACAAATACTGTATATTTAGTCTGAAAACAAGAAACCCTCATTAGGTCTAACTGTGGCAATCTGTAAACAAACTCCATGCTAAATCACTTTCAGAAGGCTAATGAATGAAAACCTATTGTGTAATGGAGACACTCCGGAGCAGGCCAATTACCACCAACTTTGTTCTCGGGTCAGAGCATAACTTGGGGCAAGAGGGCCGCTCATTAAACACCAAAGTTAAAGAGAGCCCAAGGACCCTAGAGAGGGCTCAGGGCCAGGCGTTTGTAAGCACAAATTCACCGAACCGAAGGCCTCCCAAGCGCACTGAGCACACACAATAGTGTTGTTCTGTGTCATCACTCTGAACCTCAGGCAGAGAGAACATCTGATCAGCAGCAGCCCTTAAAGTTGCTGCTTATTCTCCTTCATCTTTTTGCAATCCTCCTCCCGTTTTTCCCAGTGGAGGAAATCCTTGGAGACCCGGAGGCTCCAGTCATGGAAGGGAGCTAACAGGCTTTAGCATTATGCTTTCTGTCACAGGGGAGTTGTTTGGCTGCTTGGCCCCAGTCACAGTTCTTCGATTCCCTGGCTTTCAACAGATGGATCCCAGACAATGGTCCCTGGGTGGGGTGGGGTGATGATGCTAACTCTTCCCGCATTGAAAAAAAAGCCTTTTATTAGTCATACAATATTTTTTTTTTTTTAAAGTTGGCATCATAGATTGTGTTTAAAGTGTGACAGATTTCTCATGTTTCTCTGTTTTCAAGGACATGTGCAGTAGATTTCAAACTTTATCTACAATTGCTGAAACATAAGTCCTATACAACTCAAGTGAAAAACAAACAAAAGGATAAAAACCTGGAGTTACCTAGTTGAGCTTGTGTGGACAACCCTGTGATAAATTAGAACAGTTTGGCTGTTTTGGTAGGAATTTCCTCACATTAGCATATTTTAGCTAAGGTTACAAAAAAGTAAAGTAGAATTTAAATATATCTTTATGCAGAGGTGTTGGTCAAAAGAAGGGTAAAAGTTACACAGCATATTTTTACTATTGTACAGTATATAGAAGAGAACCATATATGGCACCTTTTTTTTGTTTTGTTTTAAATTAACAAAAATGCATTAAGGCTTGTGTTTGTCGCATTGTTTGTTGGTAAAACAATGTTATAAGAAAAATTTAGAGTTTTCATTGTCGTGATAAATTGCAATTAATTAAGTTAATAAAATAAAAATTTACATTACTTTCTAAAATTATATGTACTATTTTCTCCCATGTTTATTGAGAGGTAATCAAACATTTATCTTTGGTAGAATGGCTTAGGTCAGCTAGTTTTTATCTTTCTGTATACTAGATCAAATAAATGTGAATCTAGTAGCTGATTTATCTAGTAAATCCTGTCCTGATTTAACTCGGGGGAGGTGAATGCAAAGCTACGTTACCCCATTTAATCAACTTTCAGACGTTTTGACACTAACACGGGTGTCCTTACGAAGGAAACCGTTTTCCTAACAAGTAGACACGTTACAAAGATTAGCAAAAGCAATGAGTTGTCTAAAACAAGGACTCAAATATACAGGAAATGCGTAGCCTTCATTAAACAGGTCCCTCCCAGAAAACAGCATCTATTCCATCTGTTGGCATCAAGCCTCAGGGGATCCAGAGACGCTGCGTTAATCCTGTAAAACCTCATCATCACAGATTGTCAACTCACATGAAGTAATCCATCCAACTCCACTTACTTGTGGAAGGAGAACATCTTTGTTAATGATGTAATTTCAAAAAACGCGTAATAAAGAGAGGTTTTTTTCTGGTAACTCACAAAATTTCTGACACCCCAAAGCACCAAAACCCGACAGATAGAAAGTAGGCACTTCATTGGTGAAAAAGCAAACGGGGATAATATTCTTGGCATGAAAGTCTAAGTGGTGACGAATCAGGTCTCTGATGGCACCAAAGTGGTTCACACAACCTGTGGTAAGCAAATAGATGGTGTTCTGGGTGTGAGAATGGCAGGTTCCAATGAATCAGGAGACGGCACTGATATACTCTGAGACTATTCTGGTGAGTTATGTTAGTCACAGGATAACATCCTTTTAGCCATTCGCTTTTAGTTGATAAACTGCCCTGTCTTCAGCATAACAGAGGCTTGAAATGCCGTATCAATTCTTGAAACCCAAAGAAATGAAGCATTTATCAATCAGATCATCTGACTAAAACACAGTTTTGGCAATTGAGGATAACAATTATGTTCAATATGATATCTTTAAGATTTTCTTTTCTTGCATAAGTCATTGTTATGTCTGTTTAGTGAACATTTTATTGATAATGTGTACAAAAAACAGAACAGATTTACTGTGGGTGTTATGAGACGGTTTGCCAAACTATCGAGAGAAACAGAGAGAGCAGCTAGATTAGTGATGCTAGCTTGCTAATTATGTTGATTGCTTATAGAAGATGCAAAAGACAATCTAAACAATTAGCTGCTAAAATAGTTTTTTATATAAAACCTTGTTTTACAGCAACTGATCGGTTACAGATTTGACATGATGCACCATCTGGTCTTGATTTAAAAAAAAAAGACTCACAGCTAGAAAAAATATTTTGAATGTTGTTTTTATGTTATCTTTATACAATTGTTCACAAATTGGCCAGACTATGATTTAAATCAACAAAACTCAACCAACATGTAGCTTTTCCTCCATGAAACAAGATGGCATTGTGAGTTTTTCAATTTGTTTTACTGTTTTGTTGTAAATCAAAATCAATTTCTTAACTTCTTTATTGTGTCTACATGATTCAGAGACGTCATAGTAAGTCTTAGTTTACAAAACACTACATTTGTAAGTATGGTTTCATTTCTGAAAGTTTTTATCAACTTTCTTCTTTTTTTTTTATTCAGGAAAAAATCCAAACCATTATGTTGACAACATTGCTTGATTTCTGAATAATTTGGCAACAAGTGCATGGAAGAGATCCATGAAGAGAACCAGTGCAAACTGGAATGAACAGATTTTGTTTTGAAGCACCAGTTCTATATATTTTTATGATCTGCAGATTAAATAGATCATAAAAAGTTATGGTCAGTCAGTCTGCTTGCATCCATCACAATTGCAAGTAGACTGAATGAGTATGGATTGCTTTTAGTTATAGCGCTGTGGGATATGTGGCAATCGATCCACAAGTTTATATGTTTTTAGAGGTTTTTTATATATGAGGCAATGAATTTTTTTCAGTCATGAAACTGTGCTCCAGCTGAACAGAGCATCTCTACCCCTCGCCTCGCCCACTCAGCTCCCACAGACTAGCGGCAGCAGCAATTCTTAAAGAGACGAAAGCCAATTTCAAGGCAACAAGCAGCTAAGTCATGTTTCAGCACTTTCATAACAATTGAAGGTGAAACATGATACAACATGAAAACCATTATTATCTTGCTTCAACTTTTTTTTTTGCCAATGTTACCGTTTATCATTAATGGCTCATCCGAGTCATGTTCAAAGGTTGAGGCACTTGGAGTTGTTGTACTTCCTCTATCTGAGCTCTGCTCATTATCTGATTGGATGAAAGGGCTTCAAGATCCTTTCAAGAATCTGTTGAAAGTCACTCATCCAGCTTAGTGTTTATACAACTGATCACCAGTCCTCCTGCCTAGTCATCTACCGCCAGATTATATGACCCTAATGACACACAGTGATCTTGATTTCTACAACTCAGACACAACAGCTTTATGAGCCCACTTTATAATGATCTAATACAATTGTTGATCTAATATGTCTGCTTATTTATGGTAGAAATGACCCAGAGACTGTTAAAATCAATACCAGCAGGTCAAAATTTTTCTAAAACCAGAGGTTGGAAATTGACCATTAAATTTTCAAGAACAGAGATGACATCTAATTTCCCTTTGGGACTAAAAAAGTATTTTTTAAATTGAATTTAATTCAATAAAACCGTTTTCATTGGAACTTCAGTACAACTCAAAACCCAATAGAAACATCCTGGCCCTAAATTAATCACCATTGACATGATAGAATGTACAAAGAAATGTTTTGTGTGGTTTTTCCTCCTTGTATAATTAAGTCGAGTAAACTACAATGTGTCACGCGGTATAATTGCATAAAACATCAAGCTCGGTAAAAAGCCTGTTTCGCATTCTTATTTGTTTGCGGCGGACAATAAACACGGTAATTAGCTGCTTGCAACATGGCCAGTGTAAAAAAAACGTAACAATCTCCCGAAGTTTGCATTGTGTCGGAATCCTTTTGCGTCTCAATTCACCCCTGTGTTTTTCCTCAATACGGATCGGCAAATACGGGATTATCTTCGACAAAAGACAACATGCTGGAAAGCATGCCCGCTGCGATCGGCTCCAACACATACAGTCTTGTTCTGCTCTGACAGAACATGAAAAGAGAGAGACGGAGAACAATAGCGTGCCTGCAGGCTACCATGATGTACAGGATTCAGCCATATGGTGCCTATGATTGCTGCCAGTGGGCCCAGATGAGGTATGGGAAGCAGAGTAATTGTTTTCTTAATGGCAGAAGACAGGAGAGAAATGTTCAACATGCTGTTGTGGAGAAAACGCTGGGAGTCTCTGAGCTTCATAGGTTGAGAACGGGAGCTTATTTTCTGGTTGGGTTCCTGTGCAACCAGGAGCAAACCGCTTCCTCGGCCTACAGAGACATTTTATTTCATGACAATGCAATTACCCAGACACTTTTTTCCCTCTCCACAAACTTGCTTAAACAATGCACAAAATCTATACATCTACTCTATAACTGAATCCTCACATAATATGGTAGCGGATGACTTAATTTCTGCAAAGACTGAGCACGTAGTTTCCAGTGTTGTCACTCGTTACCCTTCCACCATTGAATTATCTGTGGCTCATACGGTTGAGTTATGATGTCTTACAAATCACAGTATCACATCTGTAAATCCTCAAGCTCCTCAACAGCATTACTGGCTCCCTTGAAGTCCAGGAGAAACTTAAATTCAAGACACATGTTGGAAAGGTTTTCCCAGAGCGTCCATATCAAAGAATCTCCCGCGTTTCACCTCCGAGGAACCCTAAGAAAAGATTACATCTCGGCGATGGCACCGACTCAAACGACATTTTACTTTGGCGCTCACCGGGGTCACGATTGTGTTAACGCGGAAAAATCTGGCAAAGATAGACGTGGAGTTTTTAATCAAGAAATGTTTGCAGAGTACTGGCAGCTGTTTGAGGCATGCGGTAGTGCTTATCCTTCATGAACAAACCTATCAGTTATTTCTACTAAATATTTTTGTCAAAGTAAAACGCAGAACAGGACAAATCGGAATGAAAAGGTGAAGGATGAAGACAAAGTTTATCGGTGCCTGAATGTCATAAACAAAACAGAAATCTGCCGGAAAGCAAACAACTGGAGCATATCTCAATTTCACTTTCTCACTTTGAAAACCACTTTGTTGAGTGCAAAATACCTTTCTAACTTGTTTTTCCTGCATTCTGAAAATACTCTGAGCAGAACAGTGCTTATTTAAATCAGTTGAATTCCTTTTTATACAATAAGCATATTTAAATGAAGTTGTTTTTTTTCTCGTCTAGATGTTGCTATAGTTTATAGAAATCTCAACACCATTACGCATCTCGATTATTTTTCTCTTCTTCAGAAGCCTTGTTGATTCTCACCAAATAAGTGTCATTTTCATCAATACCTTGGAAAACCCATGGAAAAAAAGTCTTAAGTTTGACACAACATGACACGTTCATGAGCTGATGGACACAGGGACTGAACAGAAAATACAAAAATGGGTGTTTATTAGGAAACACACAAATCTTAGTCAGACAGGCCAGGGTCAGAACCAGGGAATCCAAGTCGGGGTCAGGCGGTTCCTAATCTCAGGGTCAGACAGACGGGGGTCAGAGCCAGTGGGTCCAAATCCAGGTCAAAACGAGTTCCGGTTCTCAGGGTCAGACAGACGGGGGTCAAAGCCAGGAGGTCCAAATCCAGTTGAGAGGGTCAGGATCGTGGACAGGAGAAGCAACTGGGCAGAAGGAAGAGAACAGACAGGTTAGTTACTGGGCAGTTAGCTCAAGTAGCAACAGCTACAACAATCTGACGCCAGGGAAGATCCATCCTTATATGACAGCGGCTGGAGATCAGGGTGATGATGTTCAGGTGTGAGTGGTCACAGCTCAGCAGCAGCTGTGACACAATATGCCTAAACATGCTTTTAAGATTGACATAGATTGGCAAATTTGTTCATTCTTTTTAGATATTTAACAATACATTGAAAATCAACAATTTGACTTGTTTGAGTTTAATATCATCACAGATATGTAGAGGCCAGCCTTCTGCAGAGTAAACAGCAACAGCACAACCTACCAATGACTTTCCCAATCCACTCCACTTTGCTTTAATGCCACTAACAGTCGACTGATTTAACGTTTAGTAGCAGGGATGAACTTATCGCACTTTCAGGATGCTGTCACGTTATCACTCTTGAACTCACTCCTGAGAGAGACTCGTTCTTTCACCGATGTTTGCACAAGCAGTCTGCATGCACATGTGACTCTACGCCTATGCATACATGTGTAAGACTCTATCAGTAGCTGTGGAACTGAGCAAATATTTTTGCCAATATAGTACGATATGTGAAATATCGCCACAACGTATTAGCCCAGGCTATTGCCAGGCGCGCTATTATAACTACATCTGCAATATGGAGTGTGAGGTTCTCAGGAGAGCCAAGAATTTTCTTCAACCACTATTGTTGACTCTAGAGTTCAATTTAAGCAGTGACATTTTTGTTGTCGTTTTATTTTTATTAAATGGACTTATTGCAAATTAATAACTTTTGTGGCAATTTAAACATTTTGCTGGCTAGTCATTTTGACAACACTCACTGATTATTGGGAATAAAAGGCACAATGCGTGTCATCAGATTTATCATCAGCTATGAAGTAAGAAAAAATAAATAAAACTGCAGATAATGATCAGCTTGAGGAGCTGTACACAAAGCTGGCTGTAGACCAGATTTGCATTCTGGGCCAAATTAGGTTCTGGTCACAGTTCCAAAAACAGCCCCTGTGGGAGTGATTTGTGTTGTTGTTCTGGTTCTAAAAGCTGAGCAATTTTTTAAATACACAGGCACAGTTTTAATAATGAGCGAAGCGGTCCGCTGGGAGCGATGCAAATTGCTGCTTAGCTGCAGACAAAAACGGACCTGTTAACAAACCAGGAGACGTAGGTTACAGGCCTGAACCTGCTGACCCGTTTGGCTTACTTTAAACAGGCTAAGTGGGTCGTCTGAAATGTATTCCCACGAGCGTCACGGGACGCCATGGTTTGATTTAAACGCATTTAAATCTCTTAGAGCCTCCTAGACTGAAAACGTGAGCAAATTAGATTTTTGTGTGTGTGCGTGTGTGTGTGTGTGCGTGTGTGCGTGTGTGTGTGTGTGTAAAATTCAGCCAGGAAACAACAATAAACTTGTCAGAAAGATCCAGCCGCCAGCTGTCTGCCCAGTTCTGCTTCCCTTTAGGGATGTCTCTGCATTCACTCCAGGAGTCATGGAAGTTTTTTCATCTTCTTTTTTTTTTTCTCAGGGCACCATCTAAAGCACAATATTTTCATATTTAGATAAATTGCAAACAACACGGCTTGTTAGTAATTCTAATAATGACTTCTTCTGGCTGTGGAGGAATATTTAAATGAGGCTTCTCTTTCACAAGGAGGTCTTCTACCCACCAGTGTGGCAAAGCAGCGACTAACTATTTAGGGCACTTTACAACTTTTTTTATTGTTGTTGTTGTTGTTTGCAAAATAATGCAACAACCATCAGATAGAAAAATCCAGGAGAAACTTTCCAAATCCCTTTCTGCACCTGTTTCAGATTAAAATTTCCAAGGAAAATCTTGTTTCATTTTCAGAACTGCCTCTTGTGGCGTATTAGCTAAACCTTGCTGGCACTGGACCTTTTTTTCTCACCATCATAAGATGAGCACACTGTGGTCATAAAGAGGTGAACATGACCAGCAGTGATATTATCCAACTATCTGACTGTCGCAGCTGAAATGTGAAGACGTTGCACCAGGCAATATGTTTTCAATCTGTTTCTAAGCAACGTGGAAGTGGGATCGGCAGTGGCGTGCCGTTTGAGGACTTTTTGTGCGCTCGGAGGAGATGTTCTGATGAAATTGGTTCAAACGAGTGGTTTGCTTAGCAGTCGTTATCTTCCCGTCATTCTCCCCTGGCCTCTCACATTGACAAGACATTTTGATCCACACGACTGACCAGACTGCTTACTGGGTTTGTTCTCGTTTTCCAGACCATTCCTTGTAAACTTGAGAGACAGGTGTCTGAGAAAATCTCAGCAGATCAGCAGTTTCTGAAATAGCCTGACAAGCCCGTCTGGCACCAATAACCATGTCGCATTCAAAGGCATTAAAACTCCCTCACATTCCTGTTATGACTTTTAACAATTCCTCTTTACCTCATATATAGGGTTGGATATATTACAGCCATGTGATTGGCTGATTCATTATTTATGTAAGGAGGCCAGCTATGCATAAAACGTCTGTAAGTTTATGAATCCAGCTGTAGACTTGTGAAAAAACAGATAAATTTGACCTTTTGAAACTACATATTGAACAGAAGACTGCAACTGTTTTCTATGTTGTTTTTGCAAATGTTGACTTCTGCTTGTTAAACTTCTGGTAATTTGTCGGTTGAAGTAGCACACCTAGTTGGTGCCAACAGACAGCTAGCTTAAAAACTGACCCATAGCTTTTCCCGCCTCACGTGTTTAGTAATTTGTGAAATCGCCGACTTTGCCTGAATTCCCGTCACACATCTGTGGAGCTAAAACCCGTTTGACTTACAAAATTCACAAATGAACAGAACGATATTCACAAATGGACAAAATTGAGATGTCAGGGGAGTCTCAAAATTCACACACAAATTTGTGTTTGCATCAAAAGTGCAAGTATGAATCTTGTTCTGTGGATTTGTGAATTATGAAACGGTTTTAGTTCCATACATGACTTATACCTCAATGTCTTTCTCATCAAAGACATACAATAAAATAACAAGTTTGGTTTGCATCCTTCTTGTCTGTGTATGCAGATAAACCACCGAGCACAAGATGATCATTATTATGGTGAAATCAACCAAATAAAAGCAAGATTAGGCTACCAACTGTCTGTTGTTTGACACGTTACAGGAGTTGGCACGAGCAAAGATTGTTGCGACTTCTGCCATGGCAGTGTGTGCCGAGTGTGATGTCACGTGCAAAGGCTCAATACATTATTTAGATATGGCCAATGCACTCATTTTGATTCTCGCATGGAGCTTGCATGACGTTCTAATGCATACCCTGTGCGTATTCCTGTTCTGTGGTTTTCCAGTATCTCTACCTCACCAGGTCAAACGCGTAAAACCCAAAGAGAGTTGGCCGTGTTATCTGTACCCATTTATTTCCAGAACAAGTCAGCCTAAATAACCTGATGATCATTATATAAAAGCCTAACCTCTCCCCCACCCCCCCCACCCCCCACCCCCCCCCCCACCCGTGTCCCTGACCTGGCTTCCATTAACCCAGAAAGAGGCTCAAAGAAACAGAGTAAGAGATCACAATCATCGCCGCTATCTGCTCTATCTTCATCTCCCGTCACTCGCGTCTGGCCAGCGCAGGAATATTTCACTCTCTGTCCTCCTTCTGTCTCGATAACCTCTGCATGACTCTGTGAAACCAAGTCAGGTGGCCGGGCCAAGCTGTTGGACCAGTTGCTCAGGCTCTTCTTATTTCTCTGCATCAGCAGCTGTTGTCAGCACAATCTGCACCTTGCACTGATTTTAGCCACTCTGTTTGTTGTTGCAGCTGGTTTTTTTATCTTAATGTGTGAGTGAGAATGCATGCCTGACCTAACCTATGCTTTGTGGAGTATTAAACCCCGGTGTCGTTGTGAACACTTGTGGGAACAGCACTTTGTGCACATTAGAGAAATGGCCCAAAATCGTTGACTACTATGAATAGGTAAGGTAAGGTATGAAATTACACATTAATATTTTTCAGATTTTATGCTAAAACCACTAAACTATAATGTATTTTATTGTGCCATCTCACCTCAATAAAATGACCAGGTGTTATATGTTTCCTAGTTTCTAAATTTAGATAATCAGTACTTTGACCATGCAACAGCAAATTGGAATTAGGAAAACAAATTTGCTTAATGGAAAGATGCCCATTTTGAAAATACTCCTGTTTTTTTGCTAAAAGGATTTTAGCTACGATGAGGCTGTTTTTCACAGAACTGCACTGGAAACAGTTTTTTTTTTCCATCACAGGAGTCACATGATCAATAATCAATGTTACTACTGGCAGAAAAGATGCAATATATGACAGGAAGTAGTAGGATGATGGCGTGGAATGTTTTTCAATGTCCTGTCGTGTGAACAAACTTATTCAAGTGTGATTTTAATCATTCTGTTAATTTTATTTAACAGAAACACAACAATTGAGAAACCGTGTTTTTCCAGCAGCTTACTGTCACATATTATGATAGTATTGCTGCGGTCACCAAGCTGCTGGACAGTCGGAAACAAAGCTAATGGGACAAACCCTATCGACTGCAAAAGAAGAAACAATCTGGGAGTTTTCTCTTTAAATAGAACCAGCTTCTTTTTTAAAATCAGACATCAGGCCTGTCTTGTCTTTCTTTGACAGGTGTTAAGTCTTTAAAATTTGTAATCAATTCAGACGAAATGACTGGAGAAGTAAACAAGAGAAATAATACAGAGTTTTCTGCAAGTACAGGCAGCCCACACAACTAAGAGCAAAGCGTTAAGTGTTTATATTCTGTGAAGGAACGCGGATCTGCTCCTCAGTGAGCCCTCTTAACCAGAGAAAGGTCACTGCTAATGAACAGGCAGATGGCAACACTCAATGTCTTAGCATATTAGTTGCTTGACCTTTGACACCCCTGAGTGAGAAAGTGAAGGAGGTAGTGGAAATGAATAGCGGTGAATCTCAGCAGTGTCTTTTGTCCATTTAAAAGTGAGTGAATGTGAAGCTGTAAAGTCTGGTGAACAACCTGTAACCAAGAAAAGGGGGAACCAAAAGCAGATTTGTATAAATTCACAGTTTATTTTTTGAACTAGCCAAGTATTTTTCCAGGAAACCATACAGCAAAAAAAAAAAAAAAAAAAGGTCTACAAATTTCCACATAAATTGTGAAATTGTTCATTTTTGTTTAATGGTGCTCTGTTCTTTCAGATATAGAAGAGAAAAGCAAGAAACTAATGTACATTGTTTTTCCTCAGGTTCATTCTATATTTTGAATATTCTACAGCGGTTCTTAATCAGGCTCGTCAAATCCGGTCTGTAACACGATGACAGTTCACCCAGCCAAAGGAAAAATCAACTAAGTTCATTCTGTTTACGTGACTTTCTTTAGATGTGTCGTTTTGTCCAGATGGAGAGCTCCGATATTGTAAATAAAAATATCTGGAGAGAGTAAGCAATAATTGGCAGGTGAGGTCTGTGGCAAAATACAAAGGCTAGTTTTCCTGGAGCCTGAATGCAACAGTTCAATGTGTCCATGCTGCTTTTAGAGACAGACTCAACAGTCAGATCCATAAATATCAGGTCATGTTGACTGAAGCCATGTCATTACAGCGGTAACAGTAACAATGATCATAGATGACCTAAGAATGAGACCTCTACTTATGGCTGTTAAAGAAACTCTTGTTTAACCACAAGCAGTAGGTACATATATGAATGACATTATAAGAAACCCCTATTATCTCTCTACCTCTCTCATCATTTTGCCCAAGCACAAACATCAGCTATCACCGTTGCCATGGAAGTCGCTCTTAATGTTTCACTGTTTACTTTGAAACACAGGGGCACTTTAGCTGCCCACTAATATGTCTTGAGGATTCCTGTATTAAAACCACTCATCAAGTGCACCGACTTTCCCTCCTGCCTCCACAGCTCAAGGCTTTTAGCTGGCAAGGTTTGGCTTTGGCTGAAAACCTGAGCAGTAATACTTAGGTTTTACCATCTCTTGGTAATTGAGTCTGCCAGAAAAGATGCAAAAGGCAAATTTGTGTTTCTGAAAAATATATCGTCATAGGATATGAGTCAACATTTGTCAGAACAATAAAATCTGATTCTTTTAGAGAAGTAAAGCATCTAACCTTGGCTTACATGATGCGGGAATAGCCTGTCGGGTCCATCTTACTAACCACAACTGTTTGTGGGTTAAAGTGAGCAGAAAATCAAAGAATGATGAGTTTAAAGGCAGCGTGCAGAAATAGAACATGGTGGGTTTGTAGCATTGAAGTTGCCAAGGTTTCTGTCCTAACGCTTTAAAATTGATCCTTACAGATTTACAATATTCCAAAAAGATCTACGTAGACGCCTCAGCAATGGGAAATCTTTAGCTATATATATTTATCTTTAAATATGTCACACCACTTCCATTAAGCATTTTTTTAATCAAATTATTAAGGGGCTGAAATTGTGCACTTAATTAAAGAAATTAGAAGAAAATACTATTAAATTCAAAATCACAACATTGACAATTCAATTACTAATTGAAAAACTATATTGGACTGAGTAACTGAATGAATTAGCAAATAAACTATTGCAAATTTGAACTGAAATGACTATTCAATTTCCAAGTCAAATCGAATCAAGCAACAAATCTTACTATTTGAAGGCTATTTTAGCTTCCCAAGCATTTTTTTTTTTTGCAAATAATACGGAGCTAAATTCCACAGAAAAACTAATGAGCACTGTACTGTTATCAAAAAGAAAAATTTTAAGCCTTGTCCTAAAAATAGATAGTAATAAAACTGGGAGCTGGTTCCCAGTTGTATTTACTTTTAGAAACCACCGGTAAACCTGCAGACTGAGAGCATGGAAATGTGGAACAAACCGATTTCTGAGAAATAACAGAGCAGGCTTATCAAAGAATCGTTTCAGAGGTCTTCTATATCTGTTTTTTTTGTTTGGTTTCTCAGTTGCTACTTTCCGCTATCTTGAAATTCAAACACACGCAGTCAGCAACTCCGTGATTTATAGCTAAATAATTATTAAGAAGCCATTCTGATCTTATTCTGGTAGCCAACCATAATGCAACATTTTCAAACAGATGGCATATATCACAACAGACAATAGCTCTGTGCTGCGGAGGAAAGGGAAAGTGCTTTTAAATGTGATGAATTTTATGGAACAGATGGACTTCTCCCATCCTAAAGGAGCCGGGTCTATTAGTTTTTATTAAACTCTTATTAACCTCTGTTAGGGAGGATTAATTTGGCACTAAATGTTTAAAGCGGGTGATCAAATACTGAAAACTGACAGAACATTTGTCTGACATGCAGAGTGTCAGAAGAATTACTATTTAAAAGATGAGTCACAACATTAAATTTAGGATTTTCAATCATTTGCACTGAATAAGAAGTTTGTTTCTGACAGGATATGAGGCAAGCTGTTCTTAAATAATAATAGAAGAAAGGAGAAGTTTTAGTTTTTTGTGTTTTCTACATGTACAAAAGAAACATTATTTATACCACTTTATGTAACCAAAGGAAAATTAACGCAATCTACCCCTTTTTTTAACTGCGGAGTATTTTTTGGTAAAAGTTAAAGGGACAGTATTATGTAATGTTGACTGTTTGCGCTTTACATCATGTTGTAAATTTATTCCCTTATCAAAATCATGTCTGGAGTGTTGCTTTGATTTTTTTTTCTTGCATGATTGAGAAATTGTTTTCAGATGTACAAAATTCCTGGGTGCAACCGAGTGCCGCCTTCGAAGTGCAGCTCCTCCTCGGAGCTGCAGTTTCCAAACTTCCACTTCACAGAGCAGCCCTCCCCAACAACTCACCCACTCTGCTCCTTCAGACTAGCCAGAAACAATTAGCAAACACTTGGTGGAACTGCACATCTGCTGATCTCATTATGTGAGCTGCTTCTTCATGCAACACTGGAAAAAACATTGCTAAAGAGTTAATAAAGGAGCAATGTTGTGATGAATTCAGTATTGCAAAGAGCAGAACTTTCTTAAAGAGACAGATGCCCAATTTCAAATCATTAAATTTCAAAGTAAAATTTCTTTTAAGTCATATTTAATATATGCAACATTTTTATAACAACTGAGGCAGCATAGTTACTTTATTGTGCTATGAATTTGCACTATGTGGCTGGAAAACACATAATTACCTCCCTTTAAGATTATTTTAATTCACTGTTTTTTGTTGTTGTTGTTGTTGTTGTTTTTAATGAAATCAGCCAATGAGCACATTTATAAGTCTGGGTCATCATTATTTACAGTGCCTGAAGACAATACCTGTGTTCCTCTGTTAAGATAATTAAATGCATGTAATAACAGTATGGTAAGGTCCAGCCATCATAAAGCTCAGGAAGAGGATGGGCTGTCAGTCCTAGAGATAAATGTGTGAATCGCCCCCAGGACAAAAGCAAAAGACAAAAAGCAAAAGCAGAAGATATACTGCCTGAAACTGATCTCTGTCCACGGTGACATGAGTCCTGTGCTAACAGAAACTGAAAAGCCAATCCGGCAGAACGAAGCCAACTCTCTCAAAGCAACAGAGAAAGCAAAAGTTTAGGCTATTTTGAAAACTTACAGACTTTAATTTTCCAAGCATGTCCTTTGGTTGGATGCAGCTGGAACCAACATGTTTGGTGTTACAACCGTCTTTAAATTCTGAAGAGAAACAAAAAGCATGCAAGCCTGAGAACACAACCTCAAATGTGAAGGGTGCTTTGCTGAAGGAGGGACTGGTGCACTTCTGAAAACGTATGCTGAGGAAATAACATTAGGTGGACATAATAAAGCAAAATCCCAAGACGTCAGCTGGGATGTTTGAGCTTGGGCAATGATGTCTGACAAACTGGGCAATAAGGTTAATGTTTTGGAGTGGCCATCAATAAGTTTTTATTTCAGTCTCATAAAAAAAAAATACCAAAAGAAATAGTTGTGAACCCACAAACCTGACTTAACTGCACCAGTTCTGTCAGGAGGAATGGGCCAAAAATCTATCAAACTATTGCAAGAAGATTCTGGAAAGAAGTCCAAAACATTCTGATTACTCTACCAAATCCTTAAAGTGCTCAAGTATGAACCAACTGTTTTGTCATGTTTCTCTTCACATACTGAGCTCTCTGGTTAATATTAAACTTTTGGAAAACGGTGAGCTTCTTTTCATCAAGACTTGCAAAGTAATAGATCTTACATTGCTGTCGGTCATCACTTTGATTTAATGAAACTGGCGAAGCAACTGAGGGAAACTTTGCTTTGTTCCTGGCAACTCCAAATGTAAAAAAAATAAAAAATTCTCAAGTTTACGGTCCACACTGGACCCAGAAAGTCATGGCTCTCAAATCTTGATTGAAATGAGTTACAGCAGGAAAAAAAGGTCATGGAGAAAACCTGCTGGATTACCGGGGCTTTAGAACAGTAACAAACTCCATGTGTCTGTGTTTCTGTTCGCTCTCAGTGGAGAATTGTGGAGAATGAGATCCAGCAGGGACTTTTTTCTTTTTTGTTGTAACCATAGGAATTTGTAAGGTTCACAGCAAGAACAATAAAGGCTGTAAGATGGATCTTGAAGGTGGAGGAAAAAGAGCATAACATTTTTCAGGGTTACAATTCTTTGCTGTCAGTAGGAGTTTAGTTGTTAAACCCAGCTGCCCTCTTACTGCCAGTTTTCTTGATTGTGGCTGTTTATAGGTCTATCTTAACATCTATCCATGTCTACGAAGCTTAGTGGGACTTTGACTCAGTCAGAAAGACAGCAGAGGGAACGCTTTGACAGCAGAGACGGAAAAACACACACACACCTCATAGAAATCTGCTCAGATGACAACATCAGGGGCGGAGCTATAGGGGGGGGCTGGGGGGGCGGTTGTCCCCCCGAACCAGGCCGGTGGGGGCCCGGGTCTGGAGGAGCCAGGGAGGGAGGAATGGATTCAAGTCGCTCGAATGTCGGACTATAGACCGAGAAAGTGAGAAAGTGCGCCCCTGCCTGTTGAGAAAGGTGTATCAATGTCAGTGGTTGTCCGTCCGCCCCCCCTACCCCCCCTCTCCCGCTCAACGGTTTCCAGCTGCTGCATGTGAGGGGCCCGGTGATTGGTCAGAGGGCCCGGAACTTTGCCCTGCCCCCGGCCCGACGCCGACTTGTTCCGCCACTGGACAACATCATAGCAACAACCCAATTTCACATTAATCCATGGTGGGAAGTTTTTACTCAGATGATCCCTTATTTCCTCAAGAATGTGAGAGGGAAAAAATTAACATTTTATTATTGATAGTTGTTGGAGTTACCACCTAAATTAGAAGCTCCTAAGGAGGAAGCAGAGCTTGTGTAAGTCTGATTGGCCGGTGAAGGTCATAAAGGTTTGTTCTTAGTTGTTTCACTCTGTTGTTGTTTTCAGTATTACATTTGTTAGAACATTGGCTGTCTTGTCTTTTGCCAAGTTACAATGCTGAAGATGTATGTCAGTAAGAGACAGAAGAATGTAACTGTGGGAATGTGTTTTTGGTAAAAATAAATAAAAATAAAGTTAAAAAAAAATAAAGGTTTATTCAGGAACATCGGTGAGCATCAACCAGCATCAGAGTCTTGGGATGGATCGATCCACTTTTTTCACTTCCGATACCGATACAGATATCGGAGGTTCAGATGCCGATCCAATACAGAGAACGGTGTTGAATTGACTTAAAACATTTCTTCTTCTTTTTTAAATACAGACATAAATGTGCTGAATTACGAATTTATTTGATAACTCTGTACCGGTTCAGCACATTTAAATGCACCAATAGCTTCACAAGCTTGGTCAAACATGTAATAACAGCATCTTTTATGTGTTCAGTCAGTGCAAATAGGAACAAAAACCAGGGAATCCAAACTATGTACATCTCAAAGAGGATCATTCAATCCATCCTCTGGAGATGGAAAGATTATTTTAATCCTACAAATGTGTATATAGTTGTCAAGCCGACAGGTCTGGGAAAAATGATCATGATCTTTCATGTTTTCATTTTGCGCTACATGATTGCTTTGTATGGTTTTGAGTTTGTGTCACAAGACAATCTGTCTTTACTAAAAACTTGTGTTATATTTTCCTCATTGTTATCTGATCTGCTTTCATATTCAGTTAAAACAAATACTTTATTAATCCCAAAGGGAAATTAAATGTTATGCTGTTTATTTCTATTTAAATCAATTATGCTTATTTGTGTTGCAGCAATTCACAACATGTGTCATTTCAGGGCACTTCACCATCTGTCCTTTGTGTTGTAAGAATGCAGAGGAACAGCTGTCAAGGCTTTTTTTTATTATTTGTTTCTCCTTCCCTCAAGCACCACACGACCTGCCTCTCCTACTGTACACAGAGTTCCTGTTTAATGAAACAAATGCAGCTCTTGCCATCAGCTGTCCTCAGATGACTCCTGCCAGACCCGTGGTGAGTCAGCAGAGAAAGCAAAAAAACAACAGAATATGGATGCCACTGAGGGCTCAGGGAACATTGCAGCATCAGCTCACAAATCAAATGGCACTGTGAACCAGAGAGACCCGTCTGAGATGCACGCTGCACTGCGATCTGCAAAAAGAGAGAGAGAGAAAGAGAGAGAGAGACAGAGAGAGAGAGGTTCGTCGTACTGGGATCCTCACCATGTAGATGGATTCTGGACACATAGGCCTCGTGATCTTATTAATGTCCCCATCATGTTGTAGCCATTCTGTCTCCTCTCATATAACTTCATTTATAGAAGTCAACTATAAACTCTACAAACACAACTACAACAGGGATTAGTAGGGGAGGCTGTAAAATACTACTTAGGAAAAGACTTTTGGTCAAATTCTTGGAATTAAGAAATATTACATAATTGAAATGTTCCAGAAAATCACTTAAGCAATGTTTACTGGATAATCAAAATTGTACTTGAATAATTTTTAAATCAACTAATGCTAATGTCACTAATTAACTAATACAAATTACCCTACTTTTAGTCATACATTGAAATAGGTCATAAATGATAGGTCATGTTTGTTGTTATGCATGTTGCTATTCCGTCCATCAGCCTGCTAGGGGGACGACAGATGGAAATGAGCCTCTTTGGCTAAATGTGGCATCTTTACTTGATGTGTGCACATTGATTAATATGCATTGTCCCCTGTCAACTCCAGCTTAGTTTACATGCTGTAACAGTTCAAATCTGTCCGTCAAGCTGGTGTTGAATGGTTTTCAGAGTTGCGTAATAATGTTGGTCTTCAGCAGGATGAGACTGTTGATAGGAAAACTGATGGAGCTGACTTCACACTAATCATTGTAGCCGGTGAAACATGTAAAAGCAGCCCAACTTCCTTTGTTCAGTCAGTTCAATTGAACTGACTGACGTTCTTTCAAATGGTTCAGAAAGTGCAATTAAGAATTCTCAATATAATGTATAATAAATAATAAAGCATGGCCTTAAGTCCTTCCAAGACAATAACATCGTTTGATCTTTCCCAATTCATTGTATACCTCCAAACTTGTGAAGCTATTGCTGTATTTAAATGTGAGATACTGGTGCAGAGTTAACAAATAAATGTGTAATTCAGTACATACATTTTATGTCAATTCAGCGATATTTTTTTGTATCGGATCTGTACTGATACAGAAAAACTGAAAGAGGACAAAAAATTGGAATGGTGCAAATTTACCCTCTATAAAGATGCTGAAGTGTATTCCTGTGATATTATATAACACAATGTACACAAAGGACGACACCTGGTGCCATTTTCTCTTCCTCTCCCAAGTCAGCAGCAGTAAAGCCTTGTATCTTCACCATGGTCATCTGCCGTAGACAGGTCTAAGAGGAAATGTGGAGAGTTGCAGCAGAAGATGCCTGTCTGCTGCATACCTCTGCAGCAAATGTAGATGGAAAATCACCTCAGCAGGAAGAAGAAGAAGAGGAGGAGGAGGGGAAAGAGACTGGGAGTGGGGGATGTTGTATGGCAAGTGGTGCAACACTGCCCCCCTGTGAGCAGAGGTTAAGAGTGTGTGTTTAACCTTGGTGTGTGGTTCCTTTTGAAAGCCCAGTCTGTCTCTCAGCAAAGAGCCGTCCCACGCATCCTCGGGTTTTGGACCCCGTCGTCTTTTGAATAAGAGGCAAAGCTGCTTTCAGCCTGGATCCCGTTTTGAGCTTATATCCCAGCTCTTGAACCTTTGACATTTCTTCTTCTTCTTCTTCCTCTCAACCAGCAATTTACTTGTCAGTCACCAAGATAACAAAAAAAAAAACAATATAGATGCAACAACCTGTCACGGAGGAATGTCAGGAGTACGAGTCAGAAGTAGAAGCTCTCTCTGCAGATCACCTGCTTCCTGTGAGATTACACGCTGAACAAAGTCTTAGATTGATGCCTTTCTTTGCATGGAAGGAATAGGTAGTGAAAAGGCAGTGAGGATGGTTAATGTTATTCTGATCTCTCTGACCTTTTTGTGGCATGTTTGCAGGCTTCATGAAAAGGGCACCCATGAAACATAAGAGCCGAGCGGAAAGCGGGGGCTGGGGGGTGGGAGCCTTTCTAAAGCCTGGAGCGTTTGTAATGCATGAAGAGTCGACTACATCTCTGATCCCTCCGGCTTCGTAACGCAAACACAGCAAGAAAAACACAGAGGCAACAACGGCTACCAAACAGACTGATGTCTATAGGAATGAGACAGCAAATACAGTGCCTTACATCATTTATTTGCATACAGAACAGGTTGAACTTATTTGTTTTCTCATCTGCAAACTTTTTTTTTGTGATTTTTCATAATACACCAACACCATGAATACAATTTCTGGAAAGTGTGACATGGATTTCTATTCAGCAATATGTTGTAAACCAGTTTTTGATCAAATTTATGCTGCAGTCTTCTGGGGTAATTTGCATTTTGCAAAACATGCAATCCAGCGAGGTCAAATTAACGGGATAATGGCGGAGCCAGAGGCTGACTAGCTGGATTGGGCTTAGAACCCACTGATAACTGCTTGCTGTTCTAGTTGTACTTCAACTTGCATCTAGAACTTACAATAAAATACAATAAAGTCTAGTACTCTTTATTTTCTTGTTACTCAAACTCTGCAAAATTCTGCCTGTGCACAATCATGATTACCAATTGATGTATGCACAAAGTTTTTCAAAATAAGGCCGTGTTCACTAATGAGCATATCCCCCTACCCCCCACTGTCTCCTACATTTTATTCATAGAGGTTTTTGTAGGAGAAAAGAAAAAATGAGCTCCTTGTTGAGCACAACGGCAGCTTTGTTCCTAAAATAGTGGGCCTTGTGATTTAAATTCAGTCTGGAGTCTTGAGACCAATGAGACAAGATCAAAGAAGTCTCTTTAGACTCACTTACTGCAGAAAAGAGAGCAGGCGAGAGAAAATGCAAGTCTCGCCGGATCACACGAGGAAATTGTTCTCTGCTCGCTTCCACCAAATTATATTAGATTGAGTCACTGTGGCAACCAAAGAAGATCATCTTTAATGTGCTCCTTAATGAGAAGGAAAATGTTTGTCTCCGGTGAGTGAGGCTCTCGCTGCGCAAATTATAAGCGAATCAGCTCGGCAGCATGGGCTCCTGACTGATGAAAAGTGGCTGAGGGACAGCATTCAATTAGTGCATTAGATTGACACAATCAGAACATGTAATGGGTTTCAGGGCTTTAGCTCCAGCCTCAACACTCTGCAACTAAATGACTCCTAAAAGGTCATTTTAAGATAGCTGAAGTAGACTTTGACTGGTTCTGACATCCTTTCATCACACACACACACATACACACACACAGCCGGGGATGTTTGCACAGGGTTGTCAGCTGTTTCCAGAACATTTTTATGTTTATTTGCAGAAAATAAATTGGAAACTAAGTAAACAGTCAGATTTTCAGCAACTGTCAGAGCCCAGCAGGGTTCGGAAAGGTTCAAATTTCATTTCTGAGTCGTGAACCACCTGATGTTACTGGGAGTCAAAAAGGCTAATTATACACTACAAAAAATATGAAATGTTACCGGCAGTACCTCCTACATCCTAGAGTATGTAAATATCTCAGCAAAATTAAAATAAGACAAAACTAACTTACACATAAATTTTCATCAAACTGTAGGAGTTTGTTTTAAGTAAAATAATTCTTGAATATCGATTTTTTTTAAAAATGCGGTGCAGGAATATTCACCTTTTCACCATTAAATCCTCAGCAGAAAGATGCTAGATCATTTTGATGTCTAGGAAAACAATCACAAAGTTGAATTTATCCAAGAAAAGCCAACACAGTTTGTTTTTAATGTGATGAAGAGATGTAGCCAGTGTGTGAGTGATCTTTGTATCATGGTGTAACCAGTGTGTGTGTGTGTCTCTGGTAAACATACAGCCATAGATTGCTGTCTGGTGTATTTGTTAGTTTCTCTGTGTTAATTTGGCCCATTTCTGGAACACTGCTTCAGTCATTATTTAGATTGTCAGCATGAGCCTGTGTGTGTGGATCAGTGCAGGTTCATTACTTCACCCACTGAACTGGACTCTGCCACCAGGAGTTATCTGCTCCCTATTGGAAAAAGGATAAGAACACTTGCGATACAAAAGAAAAACGACTTGGCGCACCAGTAAAATACTTTTAGCAAACATGTTTGTTACTTTGGAAACAATTGAGAAAAAAAATGGAGACAGAGGGTAAAAATTTGTCATTCGCTGTCAAATGTGAAATCTGCAGGTCTTTGGGATTGGCTGCTGAGCCCAGAGTGCCTGGCCAAAGTATTTTACAAACTGCTGTAATGGAGGAACATTTACATCATGGACCGTAATCTCTAAGAATAAAGAAGACAATAGAGGGTTTGAAATAAGAATAACTTAAACAGCTTTAGGTGTTGCTAGTTTCTCATTTGTTATTAGGCTGACTTCCCACCACATGCTATTAGAGGATCCCCAAAATATAATATAAAGAAACCCTGGTGCTTGTTTTAATCCCTGCTGTGAACATGGCGCCTAAAGTACGGCTTGAAAAGTTCATTTTTACTTTAGATTGATGGCTGGAACCTCCCCTTCCCCATGATAAACATGAAGCCATTTCTTCCATAAAGGCTGAACACATCAGTTCTTTAATGAATGTCATCATGGCAACAGCTTCAGCTATCAGCGCTAATAATATTCACACCTTATAAAGCTGCTGATTTCTTCTTGCGCTCAGCTGTCTCTGTTGGCTGTCAGCGGAAAGCGGCCCCGCATAATCACTGCTAATAAATTAAGCCCAATAGAACTGTCACATCTCATTTGGACTCATTTGCACATGATTGTGTTTGTTTATGTTCAGTCTGGTAGAAGGAGAAAAAAAAAGCAGAAGCTTTGACTGGCAAATGGCTGGAATTAATGAATTTCACTGCTGCCCCTCCTCAGCGTCCTCCCCCCCCCACCCCTTCGCTTGCAGGAGAAATCAAACTCCTTTGCCAGAAACTCGACAAGATGAGCGATCCTGAGTTGAACACAGCTGTCAGACGTCTGCAGACGTTCTGCTTTGATATGCTCTATGTGTGTTTTGGAGTTGATAATTCCCTTGGAGGATAACTGTGGTATATAAAAAAAATAAAGGAGACAGCTGCCAGGAGAAAATGATCAGGCTGAAGATGATGACAGACATCAGAGTGAATAGCGGATAGAGGACTGCGCGAGCTCCAAACGATACTCCCTTTCATTGGGGTGTCCAAGCCCACTGAACCTGTAACCAACATAGAATTTAGATAGCAAAATAATAAGGCAAAACCTGGAAGTCCTATTATTATTTGAGGCATTTTAGATTTTTGTTACATTTCTGAGTATGTGTTGGTTTCATGAACTTTGCTAAAATGAAGGCTAGTAATTTTTCTTTGTAAAAATAATCAATTGGAGAAAGATGATAAAGCGCATATTATTCTGCAAATAGAGATAGTGAAGAGAGGATACTTAGGCAATGTTGTGGGATTGATCATTTTTAATTGAGAAAGAATGTGATACATGGATGTGGAAATAAAAGGTTAATATTGCAATATTTTGACAAAATATGATTTTTTATTTGTCCACTAATTTGGCTCTTTTTGGTATAAAATTATAGTTGACATAAAAAAACAGGGATATTAAAACACAATAAATTGACACCAGAGGTAGATATTACCATTTGAACATATTTTTGGTAATTTATTTGATAAATCATCTTATCGATTGCACTGTGGCGTAGTTGGTAGAGCTGTTGCCTTGCAGCAAGAAGGTTCTGTGTTCGATTCCCGGTCCTGGTCTTTCTGCGTGGAGTTTGCATGTTCTCCCTGTGGATGTGTAGGTTTTCTCCGGGTACTCCAGTTTCCTCCCACAGTCCAAAAACATGACTGTTAGGTTGATTGGCCTCTCCAAATTACCCCTAGGTGTGTGAATGTGTGTGCATGGTTATGTGTCTCTGTGTTGCCCTGCGACAGACTGGCGACCTGTCCAAGGTGACCCCGCCTCTCGCCCAGAACGTTAGCTGGAGATAGACACCAGCAACCCTCCCGACCCCACTAAGGGACAAGGGTGTAAGAAAATGGATGGATAGATGGAAAAGATCTTATCAATCAAATTTTATTTGTATAGCACATTTCAGCAGCAAGGCATTTCAAAGTGCTTTACATAATTAAAATAAAAACAGCATGTGACATTGAATAAACAGTGAGAAAGAGATTTAAAAAACAGTGAGAAAGAGAAATAAGAAATTAAAAAGTAAAAATAAAAACTTTAACATTTAAAACTTCTTTTTAAATGTTAAAGTTTTTATCTAGTTAGACAAAGACTACAAATTCTTCACCGAACAATACCTGTTTGACTATGAAGGTAGGTATTTTTGTTTTGCGTAACCATTAGCTTAGCATTAGTGAATTTTGTTAGCTAGCTAACTACGTGACATAACTGTTCCTTAACCAGAAATTTTTACTGTTTTTGAACTATAACGTTTTAGGCTCTAATCTTGATCAGATTCTTAAATTATAGACTGGAGTTGCCACTCATCCAATAAAATAGGGGTTTGTTTGTTATAAGCACAGATGTCCGGTGCCGCCGCTGCTTTGTAATGCCTTCCTCTAATCGGACCACTTTTTTGGTAACGAATAATCTAACGAGTTTGTATTTCAAATACAGAAATCAGATTACAGTTATTTATCCAAATCACTGCGCATTGCGGCGTCTGCCGTGAAGCGGGCGCTGTACCGGTCCATCGTGGTGAAGAGAGAGCTGAGTCAAAAGACGAAGCTCTCGATTTACCGGTCGATCTACGTTCCCACCCTCATCTATGGTCATGAGCTTTGGGTCATGACCGAAAGAACGAGATCACGGATACAAGCGGCCGAAATGGGTTTCCTCCGCAGGGTGGCCGGGCTCTCCCTTAGAGATAGGGTGAGAAGCTCGGTCATCCGGGAGGGACTCAAAGTAGAGCCGCTGCTCCTCCACGTCGAGAGGAGCCAGTTGAGGCTCGGGCATCTGGTCAGGATGCCTCCTGGACGCCTCCCTGGTGAGGTGTTCCGGGCACGTCCCACCGGGAGGAGGCCCCGAGGAAGACCCAGGACACGCTGGAGGGACTATGTCTCTCGGCTGGCCTGGGAACGCCTTGGGGTTCCCCCGGAGGAGCTGGAAGAAGTGGCTGGGGAGAGGGAAGTCTGGGCCTCCCTTCTGAAGCTGCTGCCCCCGCGACCCGATCCCGGATAAGCGGAAGAAAATGGATGGATGGATGGACTGCCCATTAATATTTTTTTTGTAATTATTTTTATTCCTTCTGTGCGTCTTTGGGAGAGACTCTGTGACAGTTAGCAGCGACAGAAACATGAACAGTGCATGGAGATCTGCATTTTGTTCCTGGGAAAACAAATATGTTGTTAACGTTGTTGGAAGCTGTCCCTTATTTTACATTAATACAGAAAGCGAACCTCTAAATGTTACAGCACTGACAAAGAGTATATCTTTTCCTAAATGTGGCTAAAGCTGCTGCTAGGTGGTTTACTCTCCGATCGGAGGCTGTTTATTTTATACACAGTTAGAGAATGGTGCATTTAGAATGAGTAATAACAGCTATCTAACACTTAAATGCTGTTATTATTAAACTTACCTTTTATTATATCCTTAAGATTATGAGAATGCGGGAATTTTTCATCTTGGTTCCCAAGGCAAAATCACACCGGAAGTAAGGATACCCAGTTTTGAGTTATGGCGGTCATTGTCTGACGTCACTGTGAAAAGGGTCTATTGGGGTATGGAGGATGAAAGGTGACGGTGCTCAAACCCCCGCCGCCACCCTCTCTGCACGCGCCTGCTCTGCTGTGCATGGAAATCACCATGACAACTACAGACTTAACTGGCTTGATTTCTATTATGTGTTTGTTTTTTAATACTCACAGGAACTTTGAGATAGTTCACTTTGTCCACAATTTAAGGACCTGTGCGACCGAAGAATCATCTCTTCTTGTCCGGTAAGTGTAGAGCTAATTAAAACAGGGATTTAATTTGAAAATGTATGTTAACCAGTTCATGCTAGGTCTGTTGCGGTTACTCCTGCTCGCCTTCATACATTTGAGTTTTCCTACTTTCATTTTGTTTTTGAACGTAGCCGTGAAGCTCCCTTTCTAGCATATTGGTGATAAGAAATAACTACATTTCTTTCACAACAACTTGGTCGCATTGTTCACAGCCTGAATCAGCTGGTTGCGCGGAAGCCGCATGGTGTCGAGAGCCACAGAGATTCCCGAAGAGACCTGGAGAAGGACACACCAGGGTTATTATAGGGAAGGAAGCAAATAGCAGAGGAGAAAAAATATTTTTAAAAAAGAGACAATGGAGGCTTATTGATAAGATAATATAAAAGCAGTTTCTCGCCTCCGTTTCTATGGGCAACGTTAGCAAGATGGACATAACAGCGTTAGCCAGAGGTCAGAGCCGAGAGCATAGTTTGATGTGCTTTACGGAGACATGGCTGCACCAGGATATTCCTGACGACAATGTTTCCATTATGGGTCAGCAGACGGTTCTGGCGGACTGGACTGAGACTGATAGGGGCTTGCGGTTCTAGTGAACAGCTGTTGGTGTAATCCTGCTCATGCTGCCATCAAGGAGCGAATCTGTTTCCCGGACATTGAACTTTGCGCTGGTGGTCTACCTCCACCACTTTTACAAAGCTCTGCTGGTCTGCTCTATATAGTTACATTTATTGGAAACTAGGATGGTTTGATCAGTGTATCAACCCTCCAGACAACTCAGATCTTCTGGTTCTGTTCTGCTCTGCAGCCCCAGAAGAACCAAAACCAAACACAGAGAAGCAGCATTCCGCTTCTAAGCACCTCAAATCTGGAGCAAACCTCCAGAAAACTGGAAAAAAAAAAAAAAGCTGAAATAACGAGTCTTAAATCTTAAAATCCATCTATTTAGAAATGCTTGATGATGAAATTGGTGAGTATATTTAATGATTTTGGTGATGGCATTTGACAAAATGTAATATTTATTTCTTGTTTTATAATTGATAATTATGATGTAAAGCACTTTGAACTGCCTTGTTGTTGAAATGTGCTACAAATAATCTTGACTAGGAGAAAATTACTCTATTAACCAAAAGGTAAAGGAAACTTCCCTTCAAAATATTACACTACACTTATCCAACAAAAAAACATTAGAATAACTTAAGCTTGTAATTGATTACTCTTCTTTTTGTGAATCCCTTGTTGAATCAATTGCACTTTTTTTTAATGTGAACATGGTAAGATATTCACTCTCAATGAATAGAAGACGGCCGAGATTGCAACAGGGTTGAGGTGAGAACAATACAGAAGTGCTTGAATATGGAGTGAAAATAGTCTCAAAAAGATGTGTGTGTGTGTGTGTGTGTGTGTGGTGTGTGTGTGTGTGTGTGTGTGTGTGTAAAAAGATTTGTGCGTGCGTAATACTCGATTTGTAAAACTTAAAAATAAAATAAACCTTCTCCTACGCCTATACATGTTGAAAAGTACACACAAATCACCTGTTACGCACACACAAATCTGCATTTACATTTACATCTGCATTTATGCTAGTTTCTTGTACCTTTCAAAAACGCACAATATGTTTATAAATAATTTTAGGTTATTATAAGGAAGTGCTGAGATGTATCGTTTTCCAGCGAACTAACGTATTTGCCACTTCGGCACAGTGAGAAACGTCAGAGGATAAAAACACTAGACTCCGAGCAAAACTCAGATGTCCCAGCTTTTACTAGCATGTAAATGCACCATCTACACACAAATCTTGGAGCTTCCCCAAGGTGTGAAATGAGTCTCAAAAATAGTTGTGCACTCGTAACCGGATTTGTGTGTAAATGCAGTATTATGTGTGCGTAACAGGTGATTTGTGTGTACTTTTCAACATGTATAGGTGTAGGAGAAGGTTTATTTTATTTTTAAGTTTTACAAATCGAGTATTACGCACGCACAAATCTTTTTACGCACGCACAAATCTTTTTACGCACACGCAAATCTTTTTGAGACTATTTTCACTCCATACTTGAAGGGTTCTGGTGGAAATTTCACCCTCACACCTCATCCGCCCCTCTTCTGCTCTGCCCCCGCCCCAAGCCCGCAGCTGGTCACCTCTTGTCAGAAGACGGCTGGTGAGGCTGCACTCTGGCTAAGATGCAGGCCCTGACGGTGTGATCCCAAGGTTGCTCAAGGCCTGTGCTACTCAGCTCTGTGGATTACTCCCATCTTCAACATGAGCCTGTGTCATTCCAGTGCGGAAGACGTTATGTCCCTGACCTCCGAGGAATATAGCTCATTGTGGCTGACCTCTTCAATCATGAAGACCCTGGAGAGACTTGTCCTAGAGCAGATCCTGCCTCTGGCCAAACCACACTAGGAATTCTTGCAGTTTGCTTGGAGTTGAAGATGCCATCATCTTCCTGCTCAATCATGTGTACATTCACATGGACCAGTCAGTGAGCATTGTGAGAATGTTTTTCACGTCTCCAAAGCATTCAACACCATCTGTTTGGCTCTACTGGGTGAGAAGCTGTCGGGGATGCAAGTGGTTCCCGCCGCCTTGAGTTTAGGATTGTGGACTGTCTGAGTGGCTGGCCACAGTTTGAGCGTTCATAAAGCATGGAGGAGTGGAGGGAAGAGGAGTGTAGGAAAGAGGTGTGAGGGAGGGAAATTGGGTCAGAGGGCTGGTATGGGATAGAAGTGAAGAAAGGGGGCCAAAGTGGCAGAGTAACTGCAGGCATTCCTCCACCTGGCTGCAATGAGGAAAGCGAAGTGAGGAAGATGCACTGAGGGAGAACAAGAGTCAGTGACAGTGGAGGGTGTAGCTAAAACTATTAAAAAGGACAATTATTGGTTCAGAGTACCCGTGGGTGTTTCACTTGTGTGACTTAAGGGATAATAGGTTTGAATAAAAAAATTTTATTGAAAATTTATACTTTTGTTTTCTTCAGTTGAAGTAGTTTGTTTACACTTCTTGAATTTTCAGGACTGTTAAAACGTATCTGGCTTTCACAGAATCTCAATGTTTCCTTAAGTATCTTAGATTGGATTGTGTTCCTGGAGATGGTTCTAAAAGCACTTTTTTTGTAGACAGTGCTTGTTTATTGTCTGTGTAAAAACAATATTTGAAAACATAACAGGATGTTTAAGATATCACATATGACACGAACATTGCCACGACAACAACAGACTTAACTGGCCTGATTTCTATTGTTTGTTTTTAAATTAGCTGAATTAGTTGATTTTGTCCAGACTTTCAATGTGGGTCCAAAGAAGCCCCCTCTTCTTGTCTGGTAAGCGTAAAGATAATTAAAACAGAGTTTAAATTTGAAATTGTATCTGTTAAATAGGGTGACTGACTATTAAGGTCTGTTACTGGGTGAGGACACAAGTTGATGTTTTATTTGTATAATTTTAGGATTTATAAGTCCGAGTACCATTTTTATTGTATTTTATTGCAATTTCCTTTTAAAAAAGAGGGTTTTTTTGTCCTGAAGATGGTTCTAAAAACAAAGTAGTGGAGACAAGTGTGCAATTTCTTTGTTATAAAAAAAATGGTTAAAATACCACACTATTGTGCAGATATGGTAATTACCATGACGACAACAGGCTTAACTGACTTTATTTCTACTGTTTGTTTTTAAATACTTGCAGGAACTAACTGAGATAGCTGTGTTCAAACTTTCAGAGAATCCTCTTGTCTGGTAAGTGTAAAGATAAACGGGGATTTAAAATGTACGTGCTAGTTCATGCTAATTTATAATCTGTCATGTTAAAAACAAATGGGTAATTTATGCATATTCTAACATATTACCAATTACTCCTATTACAAAGATCTTACAGTAAAATTAAGCGTTGATATTTTTAAGGAATACAAAATAATTCCAAAATGAAGCAAGCTATGTGATAGTTTTATATGCCTAGTTGTGCATAGGGCTTGTTAAAGAAGGCTGATTCTGTTATGTGGTAACTTTGGAGATAATGACGCAAAGAAGGATATTACACAAAGTCAAGAAATTTGTGGACAACCTTGATCAATCCTTTTCACGAGACTGTCTTGGGAAAACAGAGTTTCTTCAGTCTGAAGCTTCTTCAAATTCACTGTAATGCTGTGAATTTACTGTAATGCGTTACGATAGTCGTGACCATTGTGACACTTTGCAGAATTCGAATTAATGAGCTACAACAACATATGATGTGGGATCAACAAAATATTTTTTAATTTGAATTTAAACATGAGGTTAACAAAATAAGCAAATGACAAATTTAGAATATTAGAATAAAAAGACTTGATGTTCTTCTGGAGCTCTGCGTGGTTTCACCCAGTCAGTCGATCTGAGTTTAGAGTGTGTCAGCCAGATTCCATGGCTTCAGCCAGCTATTTCCCCGACGCTGTGGGACTCTCCCACAGCGTCGGGGAAATAGAAAAAAAAACACATAAAGTTTGACAGAATTAACAGAATTACATTTGTTCAAAAGCTAACTAAAAATGTGTGCTACAATCATAACTAATGTATTTTAATATTATCAAATGAAAATACAAACAAAAAACTATGTATTTGTGCTGCAGTGGGTGTGATAAGGTGGCCATTGAAGTAGTCCACCTTAACAAGAGAACCACAGTTAATATTCAGCTTGACTTGAGTTTCATTTTTTCCACATATAAATATTAGTTATCTTGTTAACACTGGACTTTCTAATAACCCAAAGCTGCATATGATGACTAAGAAGGTCATATGATGACTAGGACCAACTGGAAAGTATGTGTGATTGAATTTAAATTATTATAATCATTTTTTGATAAAGTATAGTTGTGATAAAGTAAGACGACATTTACTGTGAATTGACACTACATAAATAAATTGAAATGCATTATTGGGCCAGAATACAAGTGGAGGTGTCGTTTGTGTTTTTTAATCAAATAAAAGTCTGATTTTTTTGTAGTTAAATGAATAAATAATCATTATTAATAATTAATAATTTTTTTATTTTTTTAATTTAGCAGGACTGTTAAAATTAAAATTGATCCAAATATGTTGAGACACACATGCTTTCACAGGATGTCCTGTTTCTTTCGCTAAGCAAACGTCTTTCTGTGTCCATCTGAGGTACATTCTCCCAGATTAGGCCTACTTGATAAAGCAGGGCGCTAGTACCAGTATCTATTTTTACTGCAACACAGCGACAAGGTCAGCTGCTGTACGTCACCATGACTGAGACCAATGACCAACTGATGACCCAGTGCGATGCAACAGTCATCACAGCATTACCAGAAAACAAGGAGCCCACATCGGCCGTGGAAGAGCCAAGTGGCACAACCTTCCATCGGTTCTGCATTAGGTTTCTCTTTGGCCAATATCCTTTGATAATTACTTCAGGTGACATTTGTGTCAAATAACAAGTGTTCTTTAATTTAACCTATCTAGCACTACTCTACATTTTTCTCTAGACTAATCAGGTTGCAAAAGTTGTAAGTTGTAAGTCTCAACCTCTGTTGCAATTTGAATAATTTTATTAGGTTTTGTCCTTAACTTCACACACTTGGCCAGGCTATCTGGCTCTTTTGGTCATAGGGATTGGCTGTGTTATTCATGGAATTTACCTGCCTTGCACAGAAGACCATCTATTGCAAAAGGTGAGAGTTACATCTGAACTCAGTCGCTTGCAACCATGAACTGTAGTCACTGTCTGCCAGTAATGCATGAATTTCACATGTTTCCAATCAGGTTGTATCCCGCATGATGCTCTGCTACTTCTTTGGGGAGCTGGTAATCAGAGTGGAGGCGCTGGGCATCCGGGAATACCTTTCATACAACTGGCACAGATTCGACATCTGTGTTATTTGTGTAGAGTTAGTAACCCTATAAGACTCAGGTCAATTTTGTGTCACAATGTCAACCATGTCTGAAACAAAGTAAATGAGATATAAAGTGTTGATGGTGTAAAATCAAAATCCTCCATAATATATATATTTTTTGTGTTTGCTACTTTCTCCTCAGGTCTGTAGACTTAATTCTCGAACTTTGTGAGATACACCTATCACTCTCCTATTCAGTTTCCCCATTGCGACTGTTGAGCAGGATTGAAGGTAATCTTGACGGTCACTTGGACATTTACCGCAGTCTGCACACTGTACCGCCTGGATGCAAAACAATACTGGTCAGCATTCCTATACAGTACGGATGGATGAATAGATGGATTTTATTTAATATGTTTCTGGAATCCATCCATCTTTCAGGTTTCACATTTTAAGTGAAAGAACAATATTTACATGGGATTTTCACATGAAATATGTCTGCCAGTTTTTTTATTAGATTGTAGTAAATAAGTACGTCAATTTTAAAGTGAGATAAAATCCCAAGAATTTGTGCTATGCCAGTTTAATCGATTAAAAATTGCTTTCAGGGGTCAGTTCACGTTTTAAAGGGGCAGCATTATGTAAAATCAACTTTTTTGAGCTATTACATCAAAAGCCTTGCCCTGACTCTTTCATGCATGTTTGAGAAATCCTTTAATCTCTTGTGGCAAACATTCAGCTGTGCAAAACACCTGAGTGGACCCGGCGCCGCCTTCGAGCTCGAGCTGCAGTTTCCGAGCTCCCAAGCTTCTGCCGCACAGAGCAAGCCCTCCCCTGTGACTTCCCCACTCAACTGAACAACTTCTCAGTGAAGCGCTGGTTAAAAAAAAAACGTTAAGGGATTAATAGAGGAGCAGTGTTGAGACTTCGTTAAGGCAGAGCGTTGGAAAGAGCAGGGCTTTCTTAAAAATGACAAAGGCCTAATTTCAGAGCATCAAATTACGATGTCAAATTAGGTCAGGTTTGACTTATACGGGATTATTATAACAACTGAAGGTTACATCTTAGATCACATTTGAATGTGATCTAAGATGTAGATCACGTTCAAATGTGATCATCTTAGATCACATTTGAATGTGATCTAAGATGATAACTACGTAGACGAAAAGCACATACTGCTGCTGCCCCTTTAATGCTGAAATGGAACCATATATATCTATGGTGAGACAAAAAACCTGATGCTCATCCAGTTGTCTTTACCTCTACAGAGATGCGCAAGTTGGTGTCCATGCTCGTGGGGATGGTGCCCATGCTGGGAAATGTAATCTTACTCTATATACTCGTCATATATATCTTTGCCATTGTGGGAGTCCAGCTGTGGGCGGGGGACCTGCTTTACCGCTGCTTTTTGCCAGATGAGATGCACGCGTAAGACACCTTCCAAAATGTTTTTTTTTTCCCTTTCTCTCCTGCCTTCATTAAACTCTTTGGGAATATTAGTCAGTGAGATGATTCACCAGTTTAAAACTTTTAGATTTGTCCCTGACGTCTCTCACAGATCAGCAAAAGAGCTAAATGAAGATTGTTCATAGGACCAAAGGTGTATCAATCCAATATAAAAAAAAGAGACAAGAATAATTATTATATGTCATAATGTGAACAAAACAAAAAAATACTACTAAATGAAAGGCAAAAACCTAAATTTAAATTGTGAAAACTGCATTGAAGCTAGGGCGTAAACAGTTGGGTTAATTGTGTTGAATCAATTACCGAAATAATTGTCAACTAATTTAGTAATTGATTTATCATTAACTTTGGTATACAGATTGTAAAACATGCCAATTGCTGAATGAACAACACTCTCAGAGATGTTATTGAGCCAAAACTGTACAAAGACTATCTATAAAAGAACATATACAACCAAGGACACCTCAGGTGTCATAGTTTAAACTTTAAGGTTAAAATTCTGTAAGAAAAACAAACAAAAATAAATAAAATTCCTAAAACTATTGATATTAGGTCAAGAAGAAAGGACTCAGCTTCACGCATGTTGTTCTGAGAAATATTTTGTCAGCTGTAGATGGAACAAATGATCATATTCCCACTAAAAGACTGATATGTTAATGCATTTTAGACAATATAATCTTTATTTTCATATTTAAAAATACTGTAAATATTGTGCCCCAATATGCTTAAGTGGTTGAATGAAAAATCTGTAGCGCGAACCGATTTTTTAAAATCTGATTACTCAATGAATTGCCCGATAATTGATAGAATAATCAATTGCTACAATATTTGCTCGCTGCAACCCCATAAAATAGTTGCATCTTTAATAGACCCCAATATCCTGCTGGTTAATCTTTCATTGCAACACTAATCATTTTGAACTCTGAAGGTTGATAGCCTCTGCCACTGAGAAAAAATTACTTTTCAATGGATAACAAGGCCATACTTCAGAAATATGATTCTTTATATATATATATATATATATATTATATATATATATATATATATATATATATATTATATATAAAATCAAAGATTTTCTATTTTCTATTGTGTGTGTATGTATGTACAGTGGGGAGAACAAGTATTTGATACACTGTTGATTTTTCAGTTTTTCCCACTTGCAAAGCTTGTAGATGACTAATTTTTATCATAGGTACTCTTCAACTGTGAGTGATGGAATCTAAAACAAAAATCCAGAAAAATACAATGTATGATTTTTAAATAATTAATTTCCATTTTATTGTGTGAAATAAGTATTTGATACACCAGAAAAAACAAGCTTAATATTTGATACAGAAACCTTTGTTTGCAATTACAGAGATCAGACATTTCCTATAGTTCTTGACCAGGTTTGCACACACTGCAGCAGGGATTTTGGCCCACTCCTCCATACAGATCTCCTCCAGAGCCTTCAGGTTTTGGGGCTGTCGCTGGGCCACACGGACTTTAAGCTCCCTCCAAAGATTTTCTATTGGATTCAGGTCTGGAGACTGGCTAGGCCACTCCAGGACCTTAAGATGTTTCCTACGGAGCCACTCTTTAGTTGCCCTGGCTGTGTGTTTTGGTCGTTATCATCCTGGAAGACCCAGCCACGACCCATCTACAGTGCTCTTACTGAGGGAACGAGTTGTTGGCCAAAATCTCACGATACATGGCCCCATCCATCCTTCCCACAATATGGTGCAATCGTCCTGTCCCCTTTGCAGAAAAGCATCCCCAAAGAATGATGTTTCCACCGCCATGCTTCACGGTTGGGATGGTGTTCTTGGGGTTGTACTCATCATTCTTCTTCCTCCAAACATGACGAGTGGAGTTTAAACCAAAAAGTTCTATTTTTGTCTCATCAGACCACATGACCTTCTCCCACTCCTCCTCTGGATCATTCAGATGGTCATTTGCAAACATCAGACGGGCTTTGACATGCGTTGGCTTGAGGAAGGGCACCTTGCGCGCACTGCAAAATTTTAATCCTTGACGGCGTAGAGTGTTACTGATTGTTTTCCTTGAGACTGTGGTCCCAGCTCTATTCAGGTCATTGACCAGGTCCTGCTGTGTAGTTCTGGGCTCATTCCTCACCTTCCTCAAAATCAATGATGCTCCACGAGGTGAGATCTTGCATGGCGCCCCAGACCGAGGGAGATTTTCCGTTATTTTGTATTTCTTCCATTTTCTAATAATTGCACCAACTGTTGTTGCCTTCTCACCAAGCTGCTGGCCTATTGTCCTGTAGCCCACCCCAGCCTTGTGCAGGTCTACAATTTTATTCCTGATGTCCTTACACAGCTCTGTGGTCTTGGGCATTGTGGAGATGCTGGAGTCTGATTGATTCAGTGTGTGGACGGGTGTCTTTTATACAGGTAAGGAGTTCAAACAGGTGCAGTTAATACAGGTAATGAGTGGAGAACAGGAGGGCTTCTTTTAAGAAGAACTAACATGTTTGTGAGAGCCAAAATTCTTACTGGTTGATAGATGATCAAATACTTATTTCACACAATAAAATAGAAATTAATTATTTAAAAATTATACATTGTATTTTTCTGGATTTTTGTTTTAGATTCCATCATACACAGTTGAAGAGTACCTATGATAAAAAATTACAGTCTTCTACAAGCTTTGCAAGTGGGAAAACCTGAAAAATCAACAGTGTATCAAATACTTGTTCTCCCCACTGTATGTATGTATGTATGTATAATTTGAATCTTTCATGTGCTTCTATTAACACAGAATGTACAGCAACTTAACTCCGAGCTACGGGTCCGTCCCTGGCGAAAGATTTCCCTACATCTGTACCCGCCACGAAGGCATGCGGGTTTGTAAAGACATACCTCCCAGTCGTGAAGGCGATCTCATCTGTACGTTACCCGCTCCCCACCTGGATCCACTTGCTTCGACCCGAAACGGTAGTGAGTGTGTTAACTGGAACGCATACTACAACATATGTCGTATTAGTGGACAAAACCCGAACTTGAACTCTATAAACTTTGACAACATCGGCTACTCCTGGATTGCCGTGTTCCAGGTGAGTTCCAGATTTGTCCTCTTATTTGTCACTCTGTCACTTTGTCCATATACACTATGTTGTCAGAAGTATTAAATGCTCTGAATTCACACATGTATCAACCTGAGTGACGACCCTTTCTCAATCTGTAGAGGTCAAAATGCTGACTGCCAACCCCCTGCAGTTTTAACAGCTTCAGGGTTTGGGGGTTTGTTTATTGTAATGTTTGTCTATTGTTCCAGGAGTCTATTTATGATTTTGGAAGAGAACAGCGTTTTACTCAGGCCAGTCAACCTCTTGCACACTAAATGTAGCCCTCCGTGCCTTTATTGACCTTGTGTTGTATTCAGGTCATTTTGAAACTAGAGGGTTCATCCCCAGAGCTTTCCTCAAGATTTGGAAGCATCAAATTCTGCCAAATATCTTGGTGTGCTGAAGCACTCTGCATAAGGTTGACACTATTGTCTGGTTCCATAGACAACATCCAATCATGGTCCAAGGACAGAGTTCACTGAGCTCCTGATAGAGATACAATGTTTTACCAATGTTTGTAGAAGCAGTTTCAATGTCTAGTTGCTGGTTTCTGAATTTAATGATTTGGATGGGTGAGCGAATACTTTGAGCTGCTTTTTGCATGAGCCAAATTAGACATAAAGACTTTGGTCCTTGTAACTGTTTGCTTTTTAATGTCTAGCTCAGACTACTTCAAGATTTGCATTTATCTGCAGACATGCAAGGTTTAAATTATAATTACTGTAAACTTTACCAAAGGATGATCTGAACTTCACAACTACCTAATCTGTCCTCTCTTGTGACTGGACCTCTGTGTGTTCATCCAATTTTTTGTATAATTCTGACCCACGAGATCTTGTTTTCATTCCGTCTTACCAGAGAGTCAATTCACATTTCAGACTTGTTTTTTGTGCTACATTTTTCCCTTTATTTTTTTCTGTGTCTTTTTCTCTTCAGTCTGTCACACTGGAAGGCTGGTCTGACATAATGTACTATGTGATGGACGCACACTCCTGGTGGAGTTTTGTGTATTTCGTCGTCCTCACAATTGTAAGTTTCTGTCTGTACGAGCTGGCAATCTATGGAGTCTCAAAAAAGCCTCAGGGCAAAAGGTTGTAGAGAAAATTGACATTTCTTAATGCAATGCTCAACGACTGAGATTTCCCCGTCTGTAAATGATTCGTTAAGTCTTTTTTTGTAGAGTATAGGGTTTTTTTCTTTTCTTTTTTTTTGTGCACTGCCTCACATTAGTATTGCAATACGTTTTGTGTTCCATTGCAATAAATTAGCAAATACACCCTATTTTGTATACAGTAAGTACTAACAAATTGTAATTTAAAATGGCACTCACGTACAGCTTTAAAGAGCATGCTTATACATCTTAACTCTTTGGTTAAAATGAATGTGTTAACTGCGTGTTCATAGAATGTGACAACAGTCCATTATTAGCTATTCAGGTAAGTAAACACAAAAAAGACACAATCAAAACTGTCAGATGAAAATAACAAAAAAAATGAGCTGAATAATTAGGATGTATTTTTTCTTTCTTTTCTCCACACATACATACATACATCTAAAAGCTTTTCAAAACCTTGTATTGTAGCAGAGGTACTTTCAGTATTCAACATGCTGCATGAACAGACCATTAAATACATTATTGCAAGAGAACGCAAAACACATTGCAAGGGAACGCAGAAGTATTGCATGGGAACGCAATACTTTGTTTTGCTAGAGAATGCATTATATTTGTGAAGTTTTTCTTAACCTTAATGTCCACAGTCATTAAAACTTTTGCCATCACTGCTGTTACCTGGCTGGGTACAGTATATTTGTATATCACATAACGTCTCTGTTTGTCTTTTGTAGTACCTTTTTCACAGTACAATTACTGTGGATTGGCCTCCACAAGAGCAAACTGAATTGAATGGCACATTTAATATCGCATACAAGCAACAACCTAACTACTTGTTGTTTATGTCTTGATCCAGCTCGGCTCCTACATCATAATGAACACATGTGCCGTTGTTATTGCCACCCACTACTCAGATGCCATGAAACATGAGCCTGGAAGGAGGTTTCCTGGAACTGTGAGCTTCCGTGCAGTTTGGCAGGGTATAAAGGCAAGGATTTCAAAACTCGTCTCAAGGTTAGCGTTACATAAATAGTTATATAAATCCTCCTTTAATTGCAACAAACATCGAGGATGTGTTTTAAGGGTCAAAAATCCACAACCACCTGAAAAACTCAGACAAAAAAAAATTAGAACTTATCATCTTAGAAATACAATCATTTGCAAAATAAATAAATAAAGGTCATGCAATGCTATTCATAACTCCCAAGAGTTAAGGAATGAGTAAATACATAATCTAATAAATAATAATTGTCATTTAAGCTGAAACTGCTGCCTCCGCGACCCGACCCTGGATAAGCGGAAGAAAATGGATGGATGGATGGATGTCATTTAAGCTCAAAATTTGCTATAATATAAATTAATATTTTGTAAATAAAACATAATCTTTCAATATTTATTTAATAGTTTATTGGTTCCCATCAAAAATATGAAATAAATAAATAAAAATAAAATAAAAGTTCATGAACTCTGTAACCGACATCTTGGCAGGCAGTTGTTACTGAGTTGCTATGATAAGAATTAACGAGCCACAGGCTCACAACTAACTCTCAGGTCATTCCTAGGCAGCATAAAAGGACATTATAACTGCTTGAATACAATACTCATCTCAGTGTAAGAATAAGATGAATATTATTGATATTTACTTTAGTACTGATGTAGCAAAATTAGCTTAGCTGTTTTAGCTTTTATTTGCAAGCTAAGATGGACATGTAGTCCGTGTGGACGCTACTACTAGGGTTGCACGGATTTATCCGTCAACTGATTTATAGCCACAGATTTCCTTACTTTTGGGAGATGCTTACAGCGGGTAGGAGAAGTATTCAGACCCCTTTGATTTTGTTCACTCTGTGATTCACCGCAGCCATTTGCTAAAATCAAAAAAGTTTATTTTATTTCTCATTAATATACATTCAGCTGCGGAGCCTTCTAGGGGAGATGGGGATTTTTTTTCTTTTTTGCTTTACCTTGCAATGATGTGCTAATCAGTTCATGGTGCTTAACTGAATACTGTTAGCCTTTCTCACGTGACCATCATACTTTCTGATAAAACATAAGGCTTTCATGAGGTTTTTCCATGTATCTCAGTATCTTGTTTAGATCTGAAGTTTTATATATTTTTCTTTACGATAGAAATGCACCAGAAACCTATAATATGAACAGAACCATTATATAAGTAGGAAAGAAAGATAAAGATACATGCAAACTATTTGGACTATTTAAATTAAACTATTTTTCGTAATGGAGGAATTTCAGGAGCACTCAATATGTAGAATGAGAACAGCACTTGGTTCTTAGGGAATTCATGTTGCTCTTATTGTTCCCTTTAATTGTTAGAGTGAGTAGCAAGTTCCCCCTTCATCATCACCACATAAATGAATCATCATTGCTGGTAAATAAATTCCCATCAACAAAGTTTCTTCTTCTTTTTTTTTTTTTGATCTACTACTAACCAGGGTCTGACTCTATTTTCCACCAGGGCCGATGCTGGCTGCCTATCCGTAGGAAGCTAGAGGTGATTGTGACAGGGACATACTTCAACAGGTTTATCACAAGTGCTATTCTGCTCAACATCCTTACCATGGCCATTGAGCACCATGACCAGGTAAAATGTTGGCATTTGTACATATTTTGAAATGTTTTTGGCTACAGATACAATATTTAATATGAATTGTGATTCTGAGTCGCATTTTTTTGTTTGCTTTATTATTTTGAAAAGGAGTATTTTAAGCTCTGCCTCTCACACTTCTTCAAAGGAGTTTCAAGCTGCATTGTTTCTCCACTAGGGATGCACCAATTCACTTTTTTCATTTCCTGTACTCCCGCAGATATCTGAGATTTTGTTTTGTCCGACACTGATCTGATACAAAAAAAAAACACACTTTGCTGTATTGACTTAAAAAGTTGTGCTTTTTAAACACAGATGTAAATGTACTGACCTACAAATTTATTTGGTAACTCTGCACCGGTACAGCACATTTAAATATACCAATTGCTTCACAAGCTTGATCAAACATGTAAAAGCAACATAACTTTAATTTGTTCAGTCAATGGAATTAGGAGTACAACACAGCCAATGTGAAGTGAATAATAAAGAAACTGACAACTACGAAAATAATAGGTTGACTGGCTACCTTGGTCAAAGATGTAAAGAATAAACTGCAACAAACCTGCTTTCAGTTTTTTGAAAAGTGCAATTAGGAATTCTAAAAATAATGTAAAATAAATAAAGCATGTGTTGGAGATGTTCCCTTCTTCAGCTTACTTCGTAATGTATGAGGTTCAAGAAGAATCAGTGAGTTGAAATCATCAATCCCATTTATTAAGGCCAAAATGCAGCGCTGGTCCATTGCCACGTTTCCTTGTGGAAAAACACAGCAAATGGCGCCTGAGAACAGTTTCTGATTCATTTTCTAAGCCTCTATCTAAAGCACGCCCTAAAGAGGGCATTCCCTGATGTGTCATTTCCTTAACCATACGTGTATATGTGCATGTGCACGTATGCGTGTGGGCGTGCGAACATGCAAGCATCTAAAATGGAGAGAGAGGGAAACAGAATCATTTATTCCAAACACATGACATTGCTCAGTTCACAAAGCATAGAATTAGACTGAATAGATCTGCTCTTTAGGCCTTTTGCAATAAACAAACAGTTAATCAATTGGACAATAATTTAAAATGAAGTCAATCATTTTTGTTTATCAACTTATTGTTTCTTTATGCCCTTCTCTCTTTCTACTGAAGACACTGGGTGGCTAAAAAACAGCTAAAGAAACACTATTTGACATTGGGGGAAAAACCCAAAATGGACTTGGTTTCAAAGTCGAACACACTTTGGCTTGGAATCAAACTGCTGAACCTTTGTGACCTTTGGTTGCAACCTTTGGTATGACACATTTGTCAAGTTTTTAACAAACAACGTACAAAATGGATGGTAGAATAGCTAAAGAGATGCTGCCCCATTAATGTTGTTGAAAAGCCAGCATTTCGATAAAGGTTGCAAACGTTTGGCAGCCAGCCTGAGAAAGTATCACAAATGGCAATTCTACAACTGCACAGCAGTGTTAAAGAGGACATACGTACAGAAATCAAAGATATTCTATTTTACTCTGCCCTGTTGGACACGTGGTCAAGTTCAAATAATGACCCCTTATATGAGCTTTACTACATAGTGTATAGCTGTTGACTGGACCCTGCAAATATTTAAAGACTGGATATTTCCATACCACTGACAGAAAACCTGAAAGACTAGGGACTGGATGAGCACAAACTGGTCTGGATCACAACAGACGACAATGCCAGCCATGGCCTTATGGATCACACACATTGTCACCAAATCTATATTCTTTTTCTATATCAGGGCTGATGCAGATATTAATATCAGATTGGTGCAATTCTAATCTCCACACTCACTGTGTCCAGGGTTCGTACAGGTGCTTGAAATCCTTGAAAATGCTTGAATTTTAGCTGGGGCTTATCAAGGTTTGGGAAGTGCTTGATTTATGTATGAAGTCCTTAAAAGCACTTGATACTCAAACTGTGCAATTCCGTAATTAAATTCAATATAAAGTTTTGTTAAAAGCTTAAATTTGGAAAACATTATTTACAGTTTAATGCAGATATTTACATACACCTAATAAAAAAGATACGTAGACATTGTTTTCTTCCAGAAAGTTAAATCAGCCTAAACTTCTCTTGTTTTAGGTTAAGTTTGAAGTTAGAATTACCAAAATTATTTCCAGTCAAATCAATCAGGTGTGTAGGGTGTATGTGTAAGAGTAACATCTCTGAAACATAAAACTTTATTTTCTGGTTTATCTTTTTCTCAATGTTGAATGTACACGATACATTCTTACTAACAGTAATAAATGATACACAGTGATCCCTCGCTATAACGCGGTTCACGTTCGCGGTCTCGCTGCTTCGCAGATTTTTTTTGTGCAATGTTTTTTCACAGTGCGTTGTGCTCTGCGTCCTGATTGGCTAAAATATACGTAACACAGATTGGCCATTCAGGAGATGGAAACTGAAACTTAGAATGCCTGCTGAAAAAAACTGTGGCCAGAAGCTCTTCCGTAGATACAGCTGTGAATGCCATGGGGTAGGTTGGAGGAGATGCTTTAATGACATGACTGCGGCGTCATTAATGCCGTGATTGATGCATAGCACATCCGCTGACCTGAAAATAAGTTTTTTTCTTTGGTTTCAATGTCCAGCCATCCATCCATTTTCTTACACCCTTGTCCCTTAGTTGGGTTGGGAGGGTTGCTGATGCCCATCTTTAGCTAACATTCCTGGCGAGAGGCGGGGTCACCCTGGACAGGTCACCAGTCTGTCACAGGGCAACACAGACAGAACAAACAACAGGACAATTATGCTGTGTAATAGTTGTAAAAAAATAAAAATAAAGGTAACTACTTCACTTATCGCGGGTTATTTTCGGAAAGCCAACCCCCTTGAAAAACGAGGGATCACTGTAATGAATGTATTTTTTTTTAGTTCATTTGGATTGCTTTGTATCTCAAAAGAATGGTACCGGAAAAGCTTAAAAATGTACCTTGAAAAGTGCTTGACGTTTTCTGTGGGAAAAGCGCATGAACCCTGTGTTTCTCTTCTTTCTGCAGCCTGAGATGTTGACTTATGTATTAAAGATCTCTAACTTTGTCTTCACGGGTCTGTTTGCCGTGGAGATGATCCTGAAACTGTTGGCCTTGGGGTTTGACTACTTTCAGGACCCGAGCAACAACTTCGACTGTCTCATAGTTATCATTAGGTATGATCTCACGCAAGTGAATATATCCATTGACTCCTAGTTTTGAGTTAGTATCCAACAAAATTCAAATAGACACCGTATTGACTTTTTGAGGCTATGTCACTTTGAGGTGCCATGATGGACGTCGGAAGTGGGGGACGGGAGTTTCGAGCAGAGCAACTGAAATTGTTTTTTCGAGTTGTTTTTGCCAGTGCAGCCACGGCTTCTGGTTGTTTGAGTCGGCTAATTTGCTTGTGAACATAATACACCTGGTCAGGGTTCACAGATGGGGGTACTTACAAAAGTTGGAAAAACCTCGCCTTAGAAAACGACCCATACGTCCTCCCTCCTGACTTGTTGATCAAATTACTGAATTCAAACCAAATAATTTTTTATCGCTGTATCAAAAACAGCATTTCCTCTTACACTTAAGAGACATTAAAATGTACAAAAGACTAGACACAAACCAGTTTTGTCTGTTTGTGCAGCTGACCGCGCATCATCCTGTGACCATTTTTAAAGGGAAATCAACTAATAATACCAATATCAGTTTCCATATGTCTGTTTTTTGACAGACTTTGAAGGGGCGCACAGGTTGTTTTGACGTCCATCATGGCGGAGCGGGCAGAGATCTGAAGAGCGCGAGTTCACGTGCAAAGGGTCAATACATAGTTCTCATGTGACGTCACACTTACATGAACTTTGTAATTGACAGCCATTTTGGCAGGCGGTTGCTGTGGAGTTGCTATGACAACAATAACAATCTACAAGCATAAAACTAGCTCTTGCCTTATTGCTAACTTATAAATAACATAAGTACCGTACAGTCGTTACTTGATTGCAGTTTTTGAGTACTCTGCCAACCTCCCTGTAATACTAAAATAAATATCAGTGATATTTGCTGTTCTTACTGTCGAAGTTGTAAAATTAACTTAGCTAATGTAGCTTTTATCTCCAAGCTAAGACGGAGATGTTCTTTGTTTTCACTAAGTAGTCAACTATATCGCAATATGAGATCGGATGCATGTACCTGCCTGTTAAGAAGGTGCAGATCTCTTTCAGTTCAGACTTGTGGCAACTATGTATCAGATTTAAATTTCAAATGGTTCTCTGTTTCAGAGTTACACATTAGATGTAGAGCTGGGCTGAAAAACGTATCATGACATAAGTATTTCATATTGGTCGATATTGATAGTTATTGGTCAGATTTTTTGTTTTAAATATCTGAAATACTCGAGGGGCGTGGCCTTTCATGTCTGATTAACAGTTTTCACTCCGTGCAGTTTTCTTTTATTATTTTGAAGTAGTTATGACTAGGCCTGTCACAATAACAAATTTTGCAGGGCAATAAATTGTCTCAGACGTTATTGCGTAAAATGACAATATTGCAGTTTTAAGGCCCTTTTCAAGTTATATAATAAAAACATGAATAAACTTTATTTCTATCAGACATTTAACCCTGGAACTGTAAAATAAAATACAATAGAAAAGACAATAGAAACAACAAATAAAATTAATTATGAAGTCTCTGTAAACAGAATTTCCCTTCAAGTAAATAGTTAGCTGAGACCAGTGCACCAGACAGAAGACTTTCATTGTCCAGCTTTTGGTAGAAAGAGAGAGAGAAAAGAGAAGAAAACGATATGCAAGTCAAAATTATTGAGTTTGTTTTAATTTATCACGCGATTAATTGATTAATTGCTTATTGTGACAGGCCTAGTTAAGAGGTACGGCGGCAAAACCTTAAACTGTTGCTATTCAACTTACTCAACAGGTTGTTGCTTGGCAACCAAAGAGAAAGTGAGTTGGTTGACGCCACCCGTCGTACTTAGATGGCCATGAGAGGTTGAGCAGCTAAATCCTTTCCTCTGCCTACAGCCCCCAGAACTCTACTCTGTTCTGGATAAAGCTATTGGAAATTCTTTCAAACATATCATCTATTGATATTGATCATATGTCAATCGCAATATGTATTGTTATTAATTTATTGTTTTGCCCTAAATTAGACATCAACAGTAAAGCAAACTAAACTGTTTGTGCCTTCCAGTCTGTGGGAATTGCAAGCTGAAAGTGACAGCAGGCTGTCGGTCAATGCGTGCATTTCGAGCCCTGCGGTTCGGGAGGCTTGTGCATTTCCTCCCATACCTGTACAGACAACTGATGGTGCTGAAGAGGACCATTGAGGAGGCCGCCATGCTCTGCTGGCTGCTGTTCTTCATTATCTTCCTCTATAGGTATATTCTCACTCAGAATCCCAAGTCTAGTAGAGGACAGATGAGCAACTTTCCCTTCCGTCCGGTTTGTCCCTGCAGTGTCGTATCAATGCACATGTTTGGCTGCGAAATTAAGGGAGACATACGTGACATACGAAGCTTCGACAAGATAGACGCGCGGAAAAACTTTGACAACCTCCTTTGGTCTATGGTCACAGTGTTCCAGGTCAGAATAATATTTTTTTATTTTATTTTTATTTTTTTGCCATTTTTTGCACTGTTGTTTATTTATTTATTTTGATATTCATGCAGATTCTGACGTTAGAAGATTGGAACTATGTCCTTTACAACTGCATGGCCTCCGTCTCACCATGGACTGCCATTTTTCTTGTGTTTATGATTATTTTGGGGAAGAACGTGATTCTCAACATCTTGGTGGGGATTGTTGTTGAGAACTTCCAGAACCAGGTCAGAATCAGAATCTGCTACCCACATCCATTTTCACAGAGCGACTACAGTAACAAAAATGCATTGTCTTTTTGTTGTTGTTGCTGTTCTTTTATCTAAAAGCCCGAAGATCACGCAACACTTTCAGGAATTCCTTCAACCATTGACCGTCGCGTAAGTCCTTAACTTCCTCTCATTATTTATTTCAATCATCCCCTGCTGTAAGTAATATGATGGAGTGTTGGGCTTTCTGTTCATTTACGAGAATATAGTTATGATATTAGCTAAAAGCAGGTTCAATTTTACTAGAAACCAAGAACTTTGAGAAATAAACTTTGATAAAGTTATCAAAATATGGCATGACTATCTTTAGTCTGTTTTGTTGTTTCTTTGAAATAAACACAATAATTTCAAATACTACTGCTACTGAAAATAATTTGAAGCTGATTAAGTATTTCTACTAAGTAACATCTGTAAAACTGTTTAACTTAATAAAATGCTCAACATTCCTTATTTTAATTTTTTGTTCTTTTTCTCATAACTCGCTTGTCAAGATGTTAGATGGTTGGCATTGGGTTTACTGGCATCACTCTGAACTATGGAAACAGAGAAGTGAATTGCAAAAAGACGCAGATTTTCCAAAAACTAATAAAAATCCAAATTTTGATAAACAAATGAAATCGATTTAACACCCAGCTCCAAGACTATGCTTTGATCTGCTCAAGTCCTGCCCCGAAAGGGCTACTAGCCCTATAAACATGAATCAATTTAGCAGGACATTACCAGCCAATTAATTAATCAACCAGCCAAGTTTATTTGTCTAGCACATTTCAGCAACAAGGCAGCTCGAAGTACTTTACATCAGACCGTTGAGAAACATTACATTTTGACGAGTGCCATTATCAAAATCATCAATACATGTTGAATATATTAGTCAGTGTTCCATTTATTATGGTTCAAAAGCAACTCTAAGAAAGCAGGAGGGTTTTTTGGCCTTGATCTAAAGGATTTAAAGGAACTCAGATTTTCCTAAGATTTTATGAACATAGATTAACTCAAAATAGTACATAACTGTAAAGTAGAAAGAAAACTTTATATAGTTGAAGCTTTTCGTAATGAACTCATGTACATGTTCTCGTCAAACAGATGAGAACTCATGAGGTCTGTTTGATAAGTTCTCATCAAACAGACCTCATGTTTGATTTTCTCATTCGTAAATATTTAAAAAAAAAAAAAAAAATCAATTTTCTCAGGCCACTTTAGCTTCCGAACAAGACCAACTGAATGCCGAGATCAGCTCAACTCAGTTGCAACAGCTTCAGGTGGAAGAAGCTAGAGCTGCCCTGACTGACCAGGAACTGGTGAGTCTGTGTGAAAGACTTGCTTTAGCAAGAGGCTAATCTTGAAATTAGTTTTATTTTTAAATGATTTTTTCATGTGAAAGCTGGGGAAGCTACTTAATTTTTTAAAAGGAACATTGACTACCATTCAATTTTTTTTTACATTTGTAGTCATTTTATATTTACCTTGTATTTAAACCAATTCAGAGGTTTGTAAAGGTATTCACACTCCTTAAACCAGTGGTGTCCAAAGTCATTTGGGGCCGATGTCCTGCATGTTTTAAACATTTCCCGGCGTCTTTCTGGAGGTCATCATGACATGCTGAATAGCGAACAAAGCCATTTGAATTAGCTGTGTTGAAACAGGAGCACATCTAAAAACATGCAGGATTGAAGACTGACTTTGGACATCCCTGCTTTCAATCAATTTGTCAGCCCCAAACGTCAAAATATTTTCTTGAGATTTTGAGTGAAATACCATTCAAATAATTCTAAAGTGGAAGGACATTGGCACGTAGTTTGAAATTGTTTTTACAGTCTGTGTGTAGTAGACAAGGGAAAAGACCACTGAGCCAGTACCTAACCAATTGCTTAATAGCCAACTAAGCAATTGCCTGTTGCTAATTATGCCAGCTGCTTAATTTTAACACCTGATAAAAAATGTAATAAACTGAAATGTCAATCTTTTAAGACAAGGATGCAGAGTTTAAAGTGTAACTAACCCCCAAATCAACTTTTTTGTGATGAACTGTCTAAATAGGTTACTAATGGTGTGTCCGCAACAAACGCATTAACGCACGTTAAAAATGCGTAAGACTCTTCAAGTTTGACGCATGTGCACTTTGACTGCAGATGCTTGATGGTGCGTTCACACCAAATGCGTTTCGCGCATCTGGTTGTTAGGATGGAGATGGGTTGAGGGACACGTTGGACGTGCTTGACAGGTTTATGTTTGTATTCCCGGTCGGTGTGTGCATTAGTGGAGTGGTTCAGCCTGTGGAGATATTGCGCTCGCCTCATAATCATGTTTTATTTTCCATCCATCCATCCATTTTCTTGACACCCTTGTCCCTTAGTGGGGTCGGGAGGGTTGCTGGTGCCTATCTCCAGCTAACGTTCGGGCGAGAGGCGGGGTTCACCTGGCAGGTCGCCAGTCTGTCGCAGGGCAACACAGAGACACACAGGACAAACAACCATGCACACCTAGGGACAATTTGGAGAGACCAATTAACCTAACAGTCATGTTTTTGGACTGTGGGAGGAAACCAGAGTACCCGGAGAAAACCCGCACATGCACAGGGAGAACATGCAAACTCCATGCAGAAAGGCCAGGGCCGGGAATCGAACCCAGAACCTTCTTGCTGCAAGGCAACCGCTCTACCAACTGCACCACTGTGCAGCCTATGTTTTATTTTATTTTATTTATTTATTTTTTTGTGGAGGCACGATGCTTCAAACTGCGTCATATTAAAATGTTAGCATTTATGCAGCATCTGAAGGCCTGAGGGTCTTTAAGGAGCTGCTGAGCTTATTCATGCCCCTTTGTAAATGTAAGCAACACTACTTAGTGTTTTTAGATCCACTGATTTATGACTTAATTTGGATTTATCAGAAGTGCAAATAATTTAATTAAAATGTATTTATTTTAATTGAATCTTTTTGACGTGTTGTTTTTAAGACTCAATATCAGTGGATTTAAGTATTGTCTGCATTGTCTTCAAGTAGCACAATTACCCTGTAACATTTTACACTTCCTGTCAACTTAACATGTTTTCATATAAAAACATGGAGGGTTGCTGGTGGACCGCCTTAGCCACCCCTGGCTGACCTAGGTGTTTCTGGGGAACACCTAGGTCACCTGTGTGCTTCCGTTTTAATCGCTCTCTGTCAGCACCGCTACACATTGCCATAGCAACTGACTGACAACAGTCCCGCAAGTGTGTCAGATTTCAGTCCATTACAGTCTTATGTTTTAATGCTTGATGTTTATTTTGCAATTATTACTATTAAGTCATCGTCTGAACACAGAGGTGGTTGATAAATTCATTTAAACACCTGCTACTGATGAGCTGTCAGAGTTGGTGTGTGGGTCGCCTTATTCTTTTTTTAACTGAACTAAAACACACCAAATTCTGCCGCACATCTATGTGTTAAGTTTGTGAAAGTCAAGCTAGCATAGCGGACCTACTACCTCTGCAGTTTTATGCCCTACAGCAGGGACCTGCAAGCGTGACACAACGTATCCCCACTGTAGGACACACAGCAAGAGGTGCTCACTGCAGCTCTGGGTGCTTGCATCACAGGGTTGCAGTGGTGCTGCAGAGTGTTGTCACCATAATAATCTCCAACAATATAGAAAAAGTTGCAAAATTTGTTGTTTTTTGTTTGTTTGTTTGTTTTTGTTTTAATCTCTAGAGGACAAATCAACAAATTGTATATGTAAGCAACAATGCTTCTTTTGTCCTGACCACAGCCCTGCATATCTCACCAGCAGGGGGGAGCGGATTGATCCAAAATACTTGTGATATTGATAACAAGCCTGTATCGATATTGCATTGATACTAGAATGATAAGATCAGTACTTATTTTCAGATTTCCTCTTAAAATTGTATTCTATTTTTGTGTTTAAGTTTTTCAAATCTGCTTTAAACAGAGCTTGTTTTGATTTGCTCTCAAATAAATGTTTTTGCACTTTATTTTTGGAAAACCTGCACGTAAATCAATATGGCAATAAAGTAATTTGTAGATGTCAATAACCTTTTTAAAAATATGTCTTAGATTTTAGCAAGATAACTCAGAGGAAAAACAACTAAAACACCAAAAGGTCAGAAGTTTGGTGATATATCACACTTGGAAAAAAAAATACTGGCCCCAAATTTACTTGGTATCGAGTTGCATCGCATTCTGCTGACCCTCAGCTCATTCCCACACTTCGCCACCCTCCTCTGTGTTTTGATTCCACCCTCTGGTGAAATGTTTCAAATGATGTCAGCTGTTGGGTTATGCTGTCACAGGTTAGTTACACTTTAAATACACTCGTGAGTTCCTGGACGCTGTACCTGTAGCCATTAAGCACAGCCTCAGTTGAGTTCAAGCAGTAAAACTGCTTGAAAACTTTGAAATTCTTTCATTCATCCTGTTGGAAAGGAGGGATAACTGACTTGTGACTGATTTACCCCATAGGAAGCTCTAGGCTGGAAGCGCTGGTTCAAAGAGCACGAAGATTGGTCCTTCTATGTGTTTTCTCCACAAAATAGGCGAGTCACATCAGATACACACACGCACACACACACTAAGAAACAGAAATCCACTGTCGGTGCATGTAAAGATGTATAAAGCTGATTGAGGTCAATAAATTAGATGTAGTTTGATTTAATGTTGCAATTTGAATTATTGCTTAGACCAGTGGTGTCCAAAGTCTGTCCTGCATGTTTTAGTTCTCTCCTTAGTGGTAGTAACAATCTTTTGAGCAAGTCAATATTCCTCTTAGGCCTTATAATGAGCCATCATTTGATCCAGGTGCACTAAACCAGGGAGAAAACAAAACATGCAGGATGCCGGCCCTCCAGGACCGACTTTGGACACCCTTGCCTTAGACTATTAAATTATTAACAACTAAATTGGTATTTATATCTCTCACAACCTGAAGAAAGGAAGAAAGTAACACGATTTGTATGTTCAGAAAAAAATTATTATTTTCTTTAATGTAATCATCTGTTTTGTCATCTCCAAATGCTTAATAACTGCTTCTGTGCGTTCACAGGTGGCGTATATTTTGCGACAAACTGGTGGCCCACAGGCATTTCAAAACGGGGATTCAGCTCGTCATCTTTCTGAACTGCATTACTATTGCTTTTGAGAGGCCTACCCTCCCGCAGGATAGCGATGTGAGAGACACTTCACACACAGAAGATCTCCCCCAGCCTGCTTTTTACACACACACATTCACAAACGCATCCCGATAACGGAAGGCAAGCTACACATTCTTCAGCCTTGTCACACGTGATGTGCGAAAGATGCACCAACACACCCAATCCACTGACAAGACACTGAGAGAAATTAGCTGTGCTGTAGAAGATTATCATGTGAAGTGCATGTGTTTTTCAGGAACGATTTTACTTGGATAAAGCCAATGACGCCTTCTCCGCCATCTTTCTCTTCGAAATGCTACTGAAGGTCAATTTGGCTTTTTAGCAATTCTATGAGATTTTAAACAAATAATTTGTATTTCAAATGTGTCAGATGTTTCTGTTTTTTTTTAATCAGATGATGGCACAAGGACTGATCATTGGGAAAACCACCTATTGCCACAGTTTCTGGAACAACTTGGACGGCTTTCTGGTAGTCACATCTATAATAGACTTCGCCATCCTACTGGCAACTCAGGACTCAAACACCTCCAGACCTCTGGTCATCCTTAAAATACTGCGTCTGCTACGTGCGCTCCGTCCCCTCAGGTGCATTCTACATCGTGTTTTTGTTTATAAAAAGCGGCGTTTTGATGTGTCTCCAGAAGCATGCGCCAACCGACGAACAGACGCTGATATGTTGTGTTTGTGCGATCTAGGATGATCGAGCGGACCCCCCAACTGAGACTGGCCGTGGAGGCACTGTTAGCCTCTATTAAGCCCATGGGAAACATCATTATGGTTTGCGGCATTTTCTTTTTCTTTTACGGCATCCTTGGAGTGCAGGTTGGTTGGAAAGCATGTGCAACAGTTTTAACTTTTATAACACTTATGATGAAAGTTAACAAATCAAAGATGTATCAGAAACATTATAAAGATCTGTACAGGCCCTCCCTCACAGTAACCACAGAGAGAACATAGAAGGAGATGTCCTATAGTCATCTACAAATGGCTAGGGAGTTTTTTTTTTGGTACACTTTTGGCAAAAAAAAAGGAAAACATCTTCGTTGCAAGTGTCCACGACCTAGAACAAGATGCCCATCTTTTAAAACTCTTAAAAAGGCTTTAAACATCTTAATTTCATAAAATACTGTAATTAGCTTTAAATATGTTAATCGTGGGTCTTACATGTTGATGTGGCCCAGCTACATACTCTCGTGGGACTTTTCTGTCAGGCAAAAGTTTAACATTTTCACTGGCCAGTTTGGACAGTTTTCAAGGGGTGCCACTGTGACTACCATGTATGATTTCCCTTTCACATCTATAACAAGAGTGTTGGTCTATCACTATTATTACTCAGTGAATGCTTTACATTTTTTTAGTACAGTGACAGAACATCAAAAGGTTCAGTAAAAGCCTGCATGATTTGAGGTAGTAAACTAAGCACTATTTTTGTCCTTCATTCCAACTACAGCTGTTCAAGGGAAAGTTCTTTTACTGCCAAGGTTCCAATGTATCGATGATCGTCAACAAGTCGGACTGTCTCTCGTCCAATTACGAATGGTTGCTTAAGGAGTACAACTTTGACAACCTGGTTCAGGTAGGAATTGTTTACCGTGTTGTTTTCTTTCCTTTAGCTTTATTTAACAGCTGATCACATGATTTGTTCAAAAAAATGACCAGTAGTTTAAGCCAGTGGTCTCCAGCCTTTTTATTACTGTGGACCAGTCAAGACTTGGAAATTTTCCTGCGGCACGGTTGGGGGTAGGGTGCTAAGGCAGAAGCCGTTACGCAGGCAAAAGCCGTTCGCAAAGTGGCTTGTAATGTGGGACTCACCTACCGGTCCGGGATAAGTCCATTCCCCCTGTCTCTTCTCTGGGCCTTTTCCCCTTTGCAAAGAAACTTTCCAGACATCTGATCTGTTTTGCTGCTTGTGGCTCAATGTTGGCGACCAAGTAACCGAGAGAATCTGGTTAAAGGATTTTCAAAATAAAAAATCCTCCAGACTCAAATAATACGTAAAACGGAAATATTTAGTTATTTCTTGCGCGGCCCGGTACCAATTGGTCCACGGACCGGGGGGTTGGGGACCACTGGTTTAAGCTACTTGTAATGCAACCTAAAGAAAAAAAAAGAAATTCCAGTTTGTCAAATCAGAACTGGGAGCTCTACAATGCGTGTCAAACCTAAGGTCCATGGTCTGAATCAGGCCCTCCATAGCTGTTTCTGTGGTCCTATCAAGTCTAAACTCTAGAAGAGTGAACATTATGTTAGCGGCTGTGTGATTATATATTATTTTACCAGTTAAATCATATCAGACTTAATTTGTTTATTGCCAGATTACATAAGTGTTAAAAGATGATAAATATAATTTAATCTTGAGGCTTCATCAAACAGTTTGATAATGGGTCCTTTTATCAATACATTCTCCCATAAGAGACCCTCTGACGACATTCATGATCTTCATGTGGCCTGAAATATGAATGAGTTTGACATCTCTGCTCTACGACATAAGAGTAACCTCCAGTAATCATGTCTTCTCTACCTTTTTTCTTGTCTTAACATTTTCAAATTAAAGCAAGCTTTGATTCGCAAACCTTTCTTACCTAGCGATCACCTTTTTTGATGCGACTTCTTGGGTGCGTTCACACTGTAGCCTGAAGTGACTAAATTTAGATTTTTTGGCAATTCAGATTTTTTGCCGGGCCGTTCCCCTGCCAGTAAATGCGACCTGTATGTGTTCTGCGGTGTAAACGACCTGAAAGTGTCCCTCATGCGCACTAGCGTCAGTGTTCTCAGTGTTCTGCCAACCGCCATAAAAAGAAGAAGTGTTCAGTGTTTGGGGAAGTAAACATGGAGGTTAAGGGTGGCGCTTAGCTTACATATTTGAAGTTGTTGTCCGGCCGGAGCAACATATTAACAACTTAATCATTGTCATGGTTGTTTTTCTTTCCACTTGCGGGAACGCAGAATAGGACGCAAAATAATGAGATTTGTTGAGAATCAGTGACGTTCAGTTCGGATGAATGCGGCCAGGACTTTAGGTCGCATTTGAATCGGATACGTGTCGGATATGGGTCACATTAGTAAAAGAATCTGATCTGTGCTGTTCACACTGCCATGAAAAGATCGGATACAGGTCGCATTACGTCAAAAAAAATCAGAATTGGGTCACTTCAAGCTGCAGTGTAAACGCACCTCCTGTGACAGATCAACACAAAGCAGTGAATAATTATTGACTTTGAGCAAAAGAGAGTAGCTTCTGTGAAAATACTTTTTATTTATGTAGAGGAGTTATTATCCAAATTTGTTCCATGATTGTTCAAGGCAATTTTCTCTTGGATTACCCCCAGCCCCTTTTTAGCACAATTTATCCTTCTAATAACTCTGATAATCTTCCTTTTTCTTGCTGAAGTAAAACATCCCTTTAGAACAAAGTCGGTCCTGGAGGGCTGGCATCCTGCATGTTTTAATTCTCTTCCTGGTTTATCGCACCTGGATCAAATGATGGCTCATTAGAGGCCTAAGAGGAACATTGACGAGCTGAAAAGGTTGTTACTGCCACCAGGGTGAGAACTAAAATGTGCAGGATGCCGGCCCTTGAGGACTCACTTTGGACACTCCTGCTTTAGAACAACATTTCATCATGACAAAATAGTGTATGCATATAAATTTGAAAAAATGTAGTTTTGGTCTCATCTGAGCTTTCACATGTTTGCTGAGTCTCCTACAAGACTCTTGGCAAACTGCACATTTGACTTCCGGTGGCATTCTTCTGAAGGTGTAGAGCACATCACCCCAGTTCTGAAGTCCTTCTACCAGCTCAGAGAACAGACTTCTGTTTGTTCATAAACCACTGAATGACTTGGCACCAAAATACATTAAATACCTGTTATTGCAGTTCAAATGCACCAGAATAAGAACCAAACACGGAGAAGCATCATTCAGTTTTTATGTTCCTATAATCTGGAACAAACTTCCAGAAAACTGCAAAACGTCTGAAACGCTGAGCTCCTTTAAATCAAGACTAAAAATCCACCTGTTCAGAGTTCCCCTTGATTAGTAGTAAGTGAACATTGATATTCACTTACTATATTTGAATTACATTTTCTTGATTTTTGATTATGGCCTTTGATGAAATATGTTTGTTGCTTAGCATTGTGCATCTCTTTCAGGCTCTGATATCAGTGTTTGTCATGTACTCCAAGGATGGCTGGGTCGAACTGATGTATGACGGGCTTGATGCTGTTGGAGTGGACCAGCAGGTATTTGGTTTCACTCCTGCATGCAACTAAAGCTCGACAGAATGGAAAAGAGAAAGATTTAATTGTGGAAGAAACACAGTTCCTGAAGATTTCCCAGGTTCTTTTGTAAAAATGCCTGCTGGTAACTTTGCAAAGAAGATTAGTTTAGTAGCGAATAGGGACTTCTTAGATCTTGCTTAACCTATCTCCATACGTTTGCTGTGTCTAAACAGAAAATAGTGGCAACCACAGCAATTATAGAAGTGGTTAAAAAAAATTTAGATGGGGACACATAAGTGATTGGTTGCTTCCATGTGGTTAAAGAAAATAACAGCAGAGACCAGTGACTTGTGTACTATTAGAACAGTCTTTCACATACTGTGGTTCTCAGAGCACTTTTGTTCCTTGGGCGCCCCCTACTGGTCCTGCCTGTAAACAACCGTTTATTATCCGTGACGTGAGGTCAAAGTGCGACGCCTACAGCTAGCTTACCAAAGAATCGTGTTGCAGAATAATAAAGGATAAGTGGCTTAAAACTGGGTCACTCTAAAGAAAAACTGAAGATGCAGGTGGAAAGAAAACAAGGACTACTTACACGTCATATCTGCTGAGAGCATCGATGCCGTTCACGAGCAATTCAGTTTTTTCGAACGGCTCTACGGCAAGAACGAGTCTCAATGTGTGAGAACTGTTCTTTGTTTTTTACGACTTTGCTTGCTGCTCACGTCAGCAGCTGTTGTTATTTTTACTTAATTAAAAATCATTAATTAAATAAATTAAAATGCAATTATACTGAATTAATTAAATACAATTGATTGAAATCGGCGGGTAATTTTATGTTTAATGGTGCAGAAGAGGATTTATTTTTGTTTCTAAATAAAAGAAGCAGAATAATAAAGGATAAGTGTGTATATATATTAATCAATTTATTAATATATCACACAACACTTGATAGTAAGGAACAACTTGTTTTTTGAGTTCCATGTGTTTGACATGAATGGAAAGCGTCGAATCCTTCAGTTTCAGTATCTGTAAATAACTCAAAATGCCCTGAGTGGACATGTTCATGGCTTTGTCATGGCCTGTTACATTTACCAAACAGCATGGATGAACAAAGAAAACAACAATAAGTACTTTAAGAGACTAATATATTCATTTCAGGTCGTAGATATTAAGACGTTGTGTTATCATGAGGCCATTTCAGGTTAGGTGGTCTGTGAGTGTTTGTTAAATAGGTTACGTCATCCTCAGCCTGAATAAGTTTTTTTTAGAGCAAAGCAATATTCATATAATTTGTGGTGTTTTTGAGAGAGAAAATGTATTGCACCAACATCAAGCATGCAGGCACAGAGACTCCAGTGGAAGGAACATAGATGTTTTCTGTATATGTGTTTGTTCTCAGCCTGTTCCCAACAACAACCTGTGGATGCTTCTCTACTTCATCTCGTTATCCTGATGAGCTTTATATTGCTCGACATGTTCATTGGGGTGATGGTGGAGACGTTCCACAAATGCCAACGGGAGCAGCGGATTGCTCATAAAAGCAAGTCAAGGCCACACTCTGGTAAGACTGGTTATGATCTGGCTTGTCTATAGTGAAAACAAACATCTCTCCAAGCTGAAAGCAGCAGTGTAGAGCTCCAAAAAGTATTGAGTCGACTCGTGCTAAATACAAACGCCATTACTTGTAAGAATGTAAGCGAAAACCATGTATGATTTTTCCTTCCACATTGCAATTCTACTCTTCTTTGTTGATACAGAAATAAACTGGAGTTTGCAGCTGTAAAATTAGCAAATGTGTATACTTTTGTAAGGCACCGCAGGTGTCGTGACGCACTTATCTTTTAAACGTATTCCAGTGGTCGAAGATGAGGCGTTTTTCCTTCAGTATTCCACTACACGTCGAAGAATACATTCCCTGTGTACCAGTCCTGCTGTGGAATACTCCATTACGACCTGCATCTTCCTCAGCATGTTTGTGATGGGAGCAGAGCACTTCGAGCAGCCTAAGGTAAACATCCTCACACAGGCTGAAACAGACCGAAAGATTAGCTCATTTCAGCTCTCGGGCAAGAGATTGAGCAAGTTGCATCTTTGTTCAGTATATATCAGTTCTTTTAGAGTGGGTCTTCTACGTCTTAACCCTCTTGCTGGTCATTGAAATCCTGATGAAGCTATCGCATTTGGCATTGTGAGGTACCTGAAAGATAGGTAAGAGGTCTTCTCTCTCGTACCTTCTCTTTTCTGCTCCAGTTTTTCCCAAGCTCTTCAGGTACCTAATGTGTCTTATTGTACGTGTTTAGCTGGAATATGCTGGACATTTTTGTCGTCCTGGTTTCTGTCATCAGCGTCATTGTGGGCCAGGTGAAGTTTCAGCAGAAGATTCCAATCAATATGGGCATCTTCCGTGTGGTGAGAGTCCTCAGACTTGCACAAGGTACAAAACCAAACACCGAGGTGAAGTATGTTGTGGTTAGTCTCGGACTGCGCCTCCTGACAGTTTCTGTTGTTTCTGTTTAGTTCTCAAGACCACAAAGATCAAAGTTTTGCTCAAAACCATCATCAGGACTCTGTCGCAGGTGAAACTCACACGTGGTATCTTGGATTTGAACAAAAAAAATCCTTCTAATTTGAAATATTCCAAAATAAATATTTTTAATTCCCTACACAAAGTAGTTTCAAACCTTAATAATTTGATCCAAAAACAAAATTTAAGACAGGGAAACAAAAAACAAAAGGCTTTTAGGAACGTTTTATAATTTGCTCACCTTTGGTTATAACTCTTAATATAACTCTCAAAGGATGAAGATTTTCTTTGCATGACAAAAACTGGATGCAGTTGTGATATTGGTGTCCAAACATTCTTAAAAAGTCTTAAATTCACCTACATACAATGAAGACCTTAGAATGTCTTAAATTCACTAATCACAACTATTAAATTTTGTCATGACAAAATTATTTAATCTCATGTGTAGGTTTAAGTTGTAGTGGAACTTAAAAGTTTTATCACAGTTTTTGTAGTACTATTGTGATTAGGGCTGTGTTTTGAGCAGGAAGACGAAGAGGAAAAAAACCCCAGCCGGAATCCGCAGCACAGTGAGGATTTCCATGATAACAATGACCGATCATTCTTATTAGCAACAGACAAAGAGCATCAGACACTGAGAGTACGATTAGATCCTGTGCAGTCTGTGAGGCAGTTTCTCAGAGATGCAAGCAGGGGAATAGCGGCGCTGTGTAGCTGCAGGGAGTCGATCACTACAGGGTGATGCGGAGCCACTACTTTAGCAGTTAGTAGTAAACAGCTTACAGCCACGGCTAACTCCGGGAGCAAGGTAGAAAAGCCTTTTTCCCCATAGTCCTAAAGACTGCATTTGTGGCTGCATTTTTACTCCAAAATGCAGCCACAATGGCCAAAAGAAAAACCATAAGTGCATCATTTGCATATTGAGAGTCTGATAATCTCCCCACTCTGCTCCTGGATTACCGTTTAAACTTTGGAGTTTTATGTCAAATCCACATGAATTAAATGACAGAAACGAATTTTCTCATTGCATCTTTTTCATTTTGTTCAGCTACAGACTGCTGTTAGTGTTAAAGTGTTAGTTGGTGTTTTTAATCAGTTTTCAGTTAACTAAATTAAAGTTTATGGAACACAAATGTCACTAAAATCACTCTGTCCTAAAATCTTTCAGAAAATTGTAAAAATGCACAGAATCACATCGAATTGCATCATATCGAATTGTTCAACAAATATTGTGATACATATCGTATCGTGACCAGAATATCGTATATCGTATCTTGAAATTATTATAAATTATTACTACACCCCTAATTGTGATTATAATAAAGGTGACAATAAGAACTATTTGTTACTGTTTCTTAGGTAATCGAATGGCAGCAATCATAATCTCACAAGCACAAATACTTCTTTTATGCACATTTGTAAAACACATCTTACAAATATGCCTAAAATCCACATAGTAACTGCATATAAGTATATTTTAACATTTATTGATATTTAGTGATGCACCGTTATTGAACAAACAGTGAAAACTTAAATGTAACAGTCCCAACGATATGAACAACTCTCAGGGTTTTAAACATTCATTTGAATTAACTATGACAACAGTAAACCAAATTTTATGAAAATAAATTAATTAAGATGAATGGTAAATGCCCGCCCCTGGTTTTAGGAAGCAGTTTAAGTCTCGCACAGACATTTTTGTTGAGCTACTGGTATCTAGCTGCTAATGTACTCTTGATGGCTAGCAAGCTAGCTCCTTTTCATGTATCATGGGTGAAGGACTCGGCACACGTGGAGCAATGAATGACGGTGTCAAGCAAAAGTCTTTGCCACTCAGGATGAAGCCCAACATAGGGACAAAAGTTGAACATTTTTCAATTTTCTTGTGTCGTGCAACATTGCCGCATGTTCAAGTCAAATTCAAACCAGTTACAGTAAAAGCCACAGACTTTGTCCAGTTTTCTGCATGGCCTGGGGAGTTTTACAAAGACTGCAAAATTATGAGTAAAGCAGAGACGGATTTGGCTAAATCTACAATGGGTATGGAAAGTATTCAGATCCTTTTACGTTTTTCACTCTGTTTCATTGCAGCCATTTGCTAAAATCAAAAAAGTTCATACTAATTCTCATTAATGTACACTCGGCATCCCATCTTGACAGAAAAAAAAGAAATGTAGAAAGTTAATCAAATTAATCAAAATAGAAAAACTGAAATATCACACATGGTCTATTTGATATTTACCATGTGTGGCTAAATGATGAATAAAATTCCACTGAAATACCATCTTTGCCATTAAAGGCACCAAACACTGTGTTTTAAATTTCCTGCTTCTGCACTGTGCAAATTTCATGACCTGCACATTTAACCTGCTCTTTGATTTCAGGTCGGAAACATCAGTCTCTTGTTCATGTTTTTCTTCTTCATCTATGCTGCGCTTGGAGTGGAGCTCTTTGGCAAAATCGGTTAGTCCCTCTACCAACCCATTAAACACATAAAATGGGCTGCTCAGGAGGTTGGGCAGCCCATTTGATTTTTCCGTTTCTAAGCAAAATAGCAAAACAAAAAATTATTAGATAACATATAGTATACGGTTGTTGTTTTTTTTACATAAACCGATACCAGAAATGATGGAAGTCGCCAAAGAAGATGAGTGTACAGGAGATTATTACGCTTTCTTGACTGCTTTCTTGTAATATCAAATCAGTTTTGCTTAAGGTAGTATGATGAGATGCTGATGAAGTGCGTCGACTCCCTCTAAATAAACACTCCATCTGTGACCAAGGAAGACCAGAATCGACCCTTAGCCTCCCCAAAATTTCACCGCAGGCAAGGAGCAACATAAGTGGTTTGCTAACAGCTTTTCCTGTGTGTTATTGACCCAGAAATGTTAAAGCAGATCAGTAGCTCAGGCCCATTGGAGGCAGTTCATAGTGCATGATGGTGGCCAATCTGAAAGCCTTCATTGGACTTTTATATTTAAGAAAACAAGGAGTAAAAAATATGGACTTGGAGATTATCTGTTTGGAAAAATTGGACTGACAGTTTTTCGTAGAAACGATGTCCAGAAATAAATTCAAATAAACCCTGATACTTCCCTGTTTTGATAATGATTGCAGAAGACGTTTCGTGAACACATTGTGGACAACTGTACATCACTCGTTATTGACTCTGTGCAGCTTCATCACCTAATCAGGTTGAGACACCATGATGGACCTCGGACGTGAAGGGCGGGAGTATTGAACGGAGCGACTCAGATCGTTTTCCCAAGTTGTTGTTGCTCATGCTACTCAAACTAATTTGTCAGTGGAAGCAGCGCACCTAGTTGCGGCTAACACATCTGTATTTGCAAAGTTGGAAACAGCTGCCTGACTTTGACAAGCTTTGCAGGAGTTAACGAGCGCATAGGTTGTTTTGACATCTGTCATGGTGGAGTGATCCACTTTCTGAAGAGCGTGGTGTCGCCTGCTGAGGATCAATGGCACTGATTGCAAATGACATTTTATTGTCAGATAAACAAGAGCAGCAAGATGTCTTTTGGGCAATTTAGGTTATTGATATGTACAATTTAATGTCCACCAACATTTACTTGCTAAGCTCAATATGAAGAACTTTTATGACACCGAGTTGATACAGTGACGGTGTGAGCTGCTCACAGCAGATTTTGCTCACCATGGTGTGATAGGAGAACTAATTGATTCACAGGCTGTTCCAAATTGATATGCAATTGGAAAAATGAGCCAAAAAGAATCGATGGGTCAATATTTTTAACTACACCGATTGCCAAGGAGGAACTCCGCAAGGTAGGCACAGATTACTTAGTGCTAGCTACCACACTGTTTGAAGCCAGAAAAAAGAAAAGCCTACCTTTCAACCAATGCTGCCCTCTTTCCCCGTACTTTGAGTCCTCATTGTTTAAGTTTGTGTCCTTTTCTGTGCTTCTGTATCGATGAATATTGAAACAAAGTTCCCGGGATGTCCTCTCCTTCCAATGTTTCCACCTTGTTCAGATGGCGCCGTTCTGTTTGTGATTTGTTTTGTTTGTCCACAGGAAGCACCAGGTTCAGAAAAGTGGCAGTAAAAATAAAACCGCTGATATCTGCAGCAGATGTCACAAAGCTGTGTGAGGGTGTTGAAATGACCAAAGCTGTTTCTAGAGACAAGTAAAAACTGGAATCCTCCTGTAGCTATGTGCACTTATTTAAATCTCAAATTAGATTGGACCATTAAAATATATGTATTTTTTGTCTCGTTTTTTAGTTTTGGAATTGTTTTCTCATTTAAGACAAAAGAAACAAAAAAGAAGACGCAAATGTTTGTTTTGTTTTGAAACGGAAGAACCAAAGAATGAACCATGCGCACATTGTTGGAATTGTAAAATTCATGTCATTTGTTCAGTTTATATCACTCCAGCTCATTTATATTGTACAGATTCACAACAGATATCACCTCTTTGCACTTTACAAGACAAACACATCCAGTTTCTGTAGAGAAGCATGTAGTCTGTTTCACAAGCCACTCGTACAGGCAGATTTAATTACATACAGTCCAACTCCATCCTAGTCAAGTTTAGTTTTATTGCTGTACTTGACAAAGAGCATTTAGTAGCTAAACTATAAGGATAGCTCAGGGTAGGCTAAGCCACTCCAACTTTAAATTGTATTAAAAAGGAAAGTTTTAGGCCTAGTCTTAAAAGTAGACAGGGTGTCTGCCTCATGGACTAAAACTGGTGACTCTGGACTCTACTAAATGACTGATGCTCCTCTCAATCTGACTGAAACTCTTCAAACTGATCATTACTGTGTAAATGCTCACAATAGATTAGACAGGATGAATTTTTTTGAGGAATTTTGTTTGTCTCTGTGTTGATCAGCATGCTCCATAGACTTCCCTTGTCTCGGCCTGCACCGCCTCAGCGACTTCAACAACTTTGTGGTGGCCTTACTGACGCTGTACAAAGTCAGCACAGGAGATAACTGGAGCGGCATCCTGAAGGTACGCATGAACACCGGGACTTATTAAATAATAACATGAGAAAACTGGCTTCTCGCGGTAAGAAAGAGCCTTATTCCGGATAACGATCGAGGAAATCTATCAATACATTTCAAATAGAACGAGATCAGCAGCACATGAGTAATGTTTGATGCAGGCAGCTCATCAGTATTCTCCATTCCCTTTTGTCGCATATTTGAGACATTGTTAAACTATATTTTTGGACATTTATGTTGAAAACGAGAGCCTATAAAGTCTTTTTTTCTTCTTTTTTTTTTGGACAGTCAAGTTATTTTGGCCTTCCTATTTATATGATTTGATGTTCAAATTTAAAAAAAAATATATTCAAAATTACTTTATTGATCCCAAAGGAAAATTAAATGTAGTTGTGCCTCATTAGAATGATTATAGATGGTGATGGGAGCAACAGTTTGCATTCTAAATTGTGTTCTCCATGTTGATTTGTGGTTTTGGCACTAAAACAAAGCAACGTCGATGAAAAGTGGCATACGCCCACCAACCATCTAAGAGTTTATCTGTCTGCACAACTGCCGCATGGACACAGAGTGGGAGAAGAACAATCCCACTATTGAATTATTAATTTGCGTAATGTTGCTGTATTTATTGAATTTTGCTATTTATAGCCCTAGAAAATACAAAAATAAAGTCGTCATGTCTGCCTTGCAGGACACGATGCCAGGATGCCAGAAAAATGACAAGTCATGTACCGGCTACCTGAACTACATTTCTCCAATCTTCTTCACCTCCTTCGTCATCACAGTCCAGTTTGTTCTCGTGAACTTGGTGGTGGCAGTAATCATGCAGGCGCTGGATGACAGCAGGAGGGTAAGGTTGCCAATTGTGAACAGACATAAACTGTAAGTGATCTGACGGTATGCCTAGGCCTTTTGTCCATTTAGTAGACCCACCAGTGCCTGACCCTCTCATGCAATGAACATTGTGTACACTGCAAGAAAACACAAGATCATATTAAGTATTTTTGATCTAGTTTCTATTGCAAATATCTCATCACTTGAAATAAGGCAAAACTTTATATTTCATTAACACTCATCAAAAAGAACTGGGTCAACTAGCAGATTAGTTCACTTTTAACGTGGGAATAACTTGTTATAAGTGAAATAATCTGCCAGTGGAACTAGTATTTTCTTTAAAATAAGTTTTAAGGAACTTAAAACAAGTTAGTTTTTCCTTATTTCTTGTGTACTTTTGTGTTTTGTAGGTTATTAAACCTTAATAATTCTGGATTATTAAGGCGCTTAATAAGATGTCGGCCCACAGCTTCAGTGGATTCTTTCTGGAATGTTTAGGAATGTATTTATGGGAATTTTTAGCTATTCTTCCATTAGGTCAGACACTGATATTGGAAAAGAAGCCCAGGCTTGTACTCTTGTCTGTAGGTTGAGGTCAGGACTCTGTGTGGGCCAATCACATTGCTCCACATCAAACCCACTCACACATCTCTTCATGGATCTGTCTGTGCACTGGTGGATCTCCATGTCAGAACAGTAATGGGGCAAATCAAACTGTTCCTACAGATTCAAGAGCATAAATTGTCCTAAGTGTCTATATTCTAAAACATGAAGAGTTTGTTTCACTAGAACCAAGTGACTGAGTCTTGACTCCTAGGCTGCGTTTACACTGCAGCCTGAAGTGACCCAATTCCAACTATATTTAAAAATGTTTATGTTGACGTAATGTGACCTGTACCTGATCTTTTCATGACAGACTGAACAGCACAGGTCAGTCTTTTAGAATGTGATTCAAATGTGACCTAACGTCCAGGTCTCATTCATCCGACCTGAACGTCACTGATTCTCAACAAATGTTACTATTTTGCGTCCTGATACGCACAAGTGGGAAGAAAAACAACAACTGTGACAGATTGTAACGAGGACTAAGTTAATATGTCGGCTCCGGTCAGACAACAACTTCAAAATCGTAAGCTACACTCTGCTGTTAGCATCCATGTTTACTTCTGAGCACTTCTTCTTCTTGCCTATGGCTGTTGGCAAAATACTGAGCTCGCTCTCTATGTGTGATGTTATTGCGCCCTTTACTGCGCATGCGGGACAATTTCAGGTCATTTGCAGTCCAGACTGGAGAAAACATATATTGCATAAATTTGGAAAAGTGAACAAAAAAAAAAATCAGATTTGATAAAAAAATCTGAATTGGGTCACTTCAGACTGCAGTGCGAACGCAGCCCTAAAACCAGTCAGTCCACTCTGTAATTTTACATGAAACGCTGTAAAACTACAGCGTTTCTAACAGGAGATGGAATTTACAACAAAACTTCCATTTTGTTGTAATTAAAATATTTTAATATATATTTGATTTCCAGCTTTGAAATTTAAACATAGAAACGCTTACCTACTTGATGTTTCTTTCTGTAAAAGGAAGGAAATGGGGAAACACAGATGAAAAATATTGTACTTCTCAGCGAACCTTCGATGCCCGAAGAGACCTACGTGCAGAGCAGCGAGTAAACTCAGAGAAACCGCCATATTTTCTGTGTATTGTTTCAGCAACTGTTTTAATGTTAAAACACAGTTTTAAGGATGTTCTTGCCTTGTTTCTGTATGAACTATACAATGTTTATACTTTTTATCTCAGTTTTTACTCAAGTGTACATAGAGATGTCAAATATGCTGAAGAATTGTACAAACGCATGTTAAATTATTGAATAAATGTATTTGCCTAATTTTGAAACAGTAATCTATATATTTTTTATTTACATGCATTTATCATACGTATTCATTAAATTGTGTACTCTTTTCATAAATGAAATTTAATTATTTATTTAGATTTTTATGTGATATTGTATAAGATAAGCTTAGGTGGTTAAGTGAAAAGTCAGCAGAATGTGCCAATTTTTTTATCCGATTATTTGTCAGAACAGCTGATAGAATAATCATTTACTAAAATAATTGCTACATCTTTTACCCTATGTGTGAAAATAGAGTAAAAAAAGCTTACTTTGTGTTTAAATTAGGACCATTTTCAATTGAGACAAGCATCGAAAGAGTGATGATCAAAACTGGAAGGATTATTTAATATTTAGATTATTTTAAATGGCTTTGGGAGCCTGTGTGGTAAAGTGAGGCACATGAAGCAAGTGACTGAATCAGGGCGACGGCATGAGGAAAGGCAGAGCCTGCACATGGCAAACCTGCATCAACTCACCCTGGATTTAAATCATTAGTTATGTTCTAACAGATTTGAAAATGGAAAGATTTGATATCTAGCTTAGGAATACAGAGAAACTCAAATAATACAAGCAAACAATAAAAACTGAAAGATAAATAAAAACTGTGGAGAGATAAATCGAGAGAGAAGGAATTAAAAGAAACTCACTATGTGCTAAACTTGGGATGGGTAACAGAAGAGAGCTTGAGATGAGGACTGTGAGCAGCATGACGGCATGAGGAGGAAAATGGGACAAATCACAGGATAAGAATGCATGATTTAGGTGAGAAAAGACCAACCACCACCAGCGAATTGCACAGTGCTTACTATGCACTGAGGGAGCTTTCGCTAATAAATTACAGAGCGATACCTGAGATTAAACATGTAATGAGCAATTCCGTGCTCACCATGGTGATTTTCAAAATAATCTGTGAAGTCGTAGGATTACGAGAATAAAGTTGATGAATAAAGTAGTAAGAATAAAGTAAGAATAAAGTAATAAAATTACCATTTAATTCCAATTAAAAGTCATAATTGGACAACAGCCCAGGGCATTCTGGGTAAATACAGCTAAAGCTAACATGCTAGTCCAGTGCTAGCAGCAGAAATGGCTCCTGGTCTTCAGCCAAAAACTAAAGAGAAATCCTCCAAACACTAAATTCTCCATCTTGTTTCCATCTGAAGAAGGAAGTTGCTCCAGGCTCGTTACTGGTTCTTTTGGAGTTGGTGGATTTTGTGTTGCGTCTGGGCTGCCAGCCTTTTCCCCCAACAGTCTTAAATAACAACCAGCAGGTTAATAAGTGAATGTTTCTGTTTTTGCAGCTTCAGGTCTGTTAATTCACTCAGAGGCCGGATTTTCTCCGTTGCTGTTTTCCTTTTAGATAAGACGAGCGATTAATGAGAGGCGAGTCCCAGAGCCGCAGTTACTGAGCATCATCCAGTCCGTCGCCCTCAGCAACATGGCTGCTCGATGCCCTCCTAACGTCATCTACTCCCAGGAACTGTGGAATATGTGGCAACAAATGTGTTTTTCTGCGTATCGGATACGGAGTTAGGCAAGCAGAGTCTGGAGCAAAATGCTCATTATGAACCACTAAACATATGTAGCAAGCCTAGCCGACATGCTTTAGTCAGATGGTTTTGTTTTTACATCAAGTCTTACAGAAAAAATCCAGTTTCTTCAACTTTTCTATCTATTTCTATGGAGCTAAATTGGTGCCCAGGTTTGCATGAAAATTTTTTTAAAAAACAACTTTTTTCTCACAATACTTCAAATTTATCGATGCATTATTTTGACTTGTACGACTTCATTCTCATATTACGACTTTCTTCATTCACTGTTTTGACTTTATTCTCCTAAGATTTTAACTTTATTCTCATTTTATGATTTTAAACTCGGATTTTTAAATATTTTCTTTGTGTGGCCCTAATACTTTCATACTATTTCGACAGAATTTTCCAATCAACACTTTCTAAAAACCTGCAAAACGTTTTCTTGAAAAGTTTTTAAAAACTTTTACAGTTTCAGTTTCAAAACTTTTTCTTTCAGTTTGTAAATTATAAAATCTCTGCAGTAATGTGACAAACCCTCCGCTGTGTAAAATTAAAACGGAGAGTGAGATTAGTGTGTTGGGATTCACTCAACATAAATTATGTTCACATATTCAGAATCTGATTAAACTATTTCTCAAAACTCTCTGCACTCATTTCTTTCCCCCCCCAAAGCTCCTGAAACCCAAACGAATCTCCCAAATGGGTCTGATGTCGACGCACGGCGACGCACTGGCGTCCATGTTGAGTAGGTTGCTTCGTCCCCAGGAGGGAAACAGGGACGGGAGCAAAGCATGATGGGAAACAGACGAGGAGAGGGAAAGTGGCACAGCAAGACGACGGCTGATTTATTTCTAATGAAAGTCATAGTCAGAAAGCAGCTGCTAAAAGCAGAAAAATACCCGGAACTGATCAGGAGCTGCGATCAGATGGTGGTTATACACTGAAAAACATTTCTGTTAGAATAAAAGGCCATAAATCTGCAGATACACTGTAAACATGAAAATGATGGAGGCAGAAAGCAAAACTCTGGAGTCACAAATCTGACTCCAGATTGGTTAAACTTTTTCTCTAAAAAGAAAAAGTTTAACCAATTTAATTGAATTGCTGCTATGGGTAACAAGCAATTCAATTAAGTTTATGGATGATAAGTTGGATATATTGAATTGGTTAAACTTAATAAATTAAGTTGGATAAACTTAATTGAATTGCTTGTTACCTATGGAAGCAATTCAGTTCAGTTGGTTCAACTTTTTAGTGTACGTTTTGAGTTAAATGAACACAAAAAGGTAAGTTGTCATAGCAAAAGCAAAAGAATTAAGTTAAATTAACCTAAATAAGTCCATAAGATGAACTTAAGCCTCAAAAACATTTTTTAGAGTGCAGGAAGTGTTAGGTCTTCTGAAACGGTGCAAAGGTTTGTCTCCATTTGCTCAGAAACTATTGGGGGGATTTCTGGTATGATCTCTGAATCAGATTTTGGTGTCATGATGTTTGAGACAGAGTTTTTATTTGTCTCTATAGGCTTTACAACAGTTTCTAGTTCAGCTTTCTCTACTGCCTTTCTCTTGATCTTACTTTTAGATTTCTTTGATGGTTTTCTCTCATCTTTCTGGTCCCCATTCTGTTGTATATAAGGGACCATTTTGTCTTCAGTCGCCTAATGCGGTTCACCAATCACTGATTCATTTTTATGGATCTCAAATAGGTGTCTGTCTCGTCCCCGACTGTTTCTGGTAAAGAAACTTCTTCTTCAGCGTTTCTGCAGGATTTTTTTTCACTATTCAGGGTCTCCAGTTCAGACAGATTTTACTGCTGCTTTTCTTTTGTTCTCATGCTTATCTTTCTTTGTTGACATTTCATTCACTTTTTGATCCCGTTTCAGAGATTTTTACCTCTTCAGAGATTAGATGGTGGGTAGAGATCACTGTTTCAATCAAATTAATGTCCCTCATGATGGAGGCTATCTGATCTTCAACTGTTTCTGGGGCAGAAACCTGTTGCTGCTCACGGTTTCCTTCAGAAATTTTATCATTTTTGAGGTTTTCCAATTCAGACACAACTTTCTCTGCTGCCTCTCTCCTGATCTTACGTTCCTCGGTACGTAAGATCTGATCTTACATTCCAACAACTTCCTCGGTAAGAAGCACTTTTAATTTTTTGTTTATTCTTATTATTGTAACACTGCATGGTTAATTTTTGATGTTTTTCCAGAGACATTTGCAAAACAGATGTGAACATGAATATTTAAACAAACAGGAATATTTAAGTTCAGTTCAGTATCTGTATTGTCCCTTAAAGGGGTGATTTGTTTTTCATCCAGCCATTTCAAACATGCAAAAACAACATAAAATATGTAGACAAAGTTAAAAACGTACAAAGCACCCAAACTTCCTATGTTTTGTACAAACCTTGTGTATTGTAATTTGTTGCGACACTGCAGATTTTATGTCATGAAATATAATGTTTAAAATCTGTCATGATACATTTTGTAAAAAAATAAATAAATAAAATCAGAAAAGCCAAAAAGAATTAATACAAACTAAACGTGCACTGACTGCAGTTTTCTGTCCGATTGCCTGATGTTTTTTTTGTTTTTTTTTCCCATCTGAAATGTTGCTAAATTTAGGTGGAGCTGTTAGTCAAACCTTCCTCATGACAGAGCAAAAGAGGGCAGTGGCTAATTTTTAGACTTTTGCCGCGACAGGTTTGGTGGATAAGATCAGCTTCAGTGGTAAGTACTAGGCGATCACCTAACCCGCAAAATTAAGAAAATCAATCAAATTTATCGCCAGGCCGAACATCAGATAAATGTTGGGCAAACTGACAGTTACTGTGCAACTGTCAGTTTGCACAGTAAAGTTTAACACTGGATGAACTTACAAAATGATTTCTTTGACCCTTCACACAGTCAACTGCATTTCAAGTTTGATGTATCAAGAGATTTTTGGGGGGAGGTGGTATGAATACCATAGTAAAAATAAGCTAATTAACTCCTGGTGTTAAATTTTAATCATCCGTTTTGAAGCTTTAATCTCTAACATTTACACATTTCTAAAGCAAAATGTGTTCTCTGAAGCTCCAGAGTAAAAAAACCAAGAAGCTCTTTCTCAGAACAAAGCTGGAAGCAAATGGTCTGTCTGCACTCCTTTAACGATGCAGCGAACATGGAAACTACAGGGAGGCTCTTAAGGTGGAGGAGAGCGCCACAGATAAATAATGTAAAGCCTCACAAAGTGAGCCATGGTTCCTGCCAAATCAACCTGACTTTATTCAATAGCTGGCTGTGTCAACATCTTTGCCCTTCCATATACGTCTCCCTCTGCAACGCCTTCTCTCTAACGCAGCACGGCGGACACAGAGAGCGGCTGAGATTAAAGAGCCCCGAGGAGAGAAGAAGGCTGTGTTAATGAGCAGAGAGATGACGGGTTGGTAGCCAACATCTTACCCCCGTGCTTCTCTGCCTGCCACGCTGCGTCCCTGCGTGGTAACATTTAGGAGCGTCAATAAATCATTCAGCAATCATTTTGAGACGGGTTGGAGGGACGAAGGAGCAACTGTAAACGCAAAAGCTCTTCACAAGCCTCCGCAACACGTTTTACACTGTGCCAGAACAAGAAATATACAAATAGATGCGTTTATGTTGTTGGTCATTTCAGAGCCAGCCAGTGAAAAGCTCAAAATCTGTTGTAAGAAAACAAAACATGAAAATAAAAACAAAAAGATTTCAAGATTTAGTGCCGTCCTGTTATATGCATGATTCTGGCTGATGTTTCTAAAGATTTCCGGGGTTTACAAAAAAGGTGAAATTTAAATGTAATCTGCATATTTAGTTACATATGAAGCCCCCAGAGCCTAAGAAAAGGAAAAAAATGTTCTTTTAATTTATTTTTATTTATTTGTATTTTTTCTTGTTGAGGAAATACTGAACACATGTTCCTAATCATCGTCAATTTCACATGTTTTGCCTACTGCAGTTTTTCCTTCCCCAACTTTCCAAAACCCTGTCCTTTTGTACCTTTCATTTAATTCTACAACTTCTAAGTATCAATTTGCCGTTCATTCTCTTAGGCGTTGAGGCCATAACGTGGTCAGATTGTCATATTTATAGATTTTTAATTGTAATCTTGTGTTATGGCAAGTTTAAAAACAAAACATTTTGTTATTCAGCAGAAATCACAATCCTCAAAATGAATAGCAGTGAAAGCTTGCCACTATATTGAACTTGCACCTCTACAATGTGGAGACCATCAGTTTTTACTTTTCATGCTTGAGATGTTAATTGTTTATTTATTGTTAAAATAACATTCAAGAAGGTCTGTCTAGAGGATGACGCAGCACATTTCCAATTTAATTCAATTACCTCAAAGCAGAACCGAAACCCAGGATGTGAGAACTGGCTTCATGGCTGGACGTTCAGCAATTAGTGTTTAATAATGAGAGCCATTTGCACTAAGGACAGTAAGTGTCTCTGAAGTCCTGAGGGGGAGCCCTGGGCTCTTTGCTCTTCTGACAAGTTAATACTCATGATCACACCGTGTTAGGCTGGCAATTAAAATACGGGTGAACAGAAGCTATTAAAAGGCAAACATCACCACCATGTGGCCAGGAGCTCAATAAACTGATCCAGAAGACAAAAAAAAGAAGTAGAGTGGTTTTTATCTCCATGTTTTATCTATACACTGATCATAAGTGACAGGGAGGAATGTCTGTTAAAATCAGCCGCTTGTCTCAATTCGATTCTGGCACACTGTAAAGCACAGTTTTATCACTCTGAAGGTGTTGAAGGTGAGGTCAATATGGCTTTAAAACCACGAGACCTTTCGGAGCCCCCTGCCCCCCTCCAACAACGTCCCCGACTATAACTCAGATCTGCCGACATCCAATCGACAAGAAACCAGACGGAGCTCAACGACGGCCTGAAAGTGTTGAACAGCTGATGGAGATCCGCTAAGAAGCGGTTTCATCGATGAGTCATTTTGGGTCAGAGGGGCTCTCATCCTCAGCCTTGAGCTGAATGGGTTTAACAACACATCATTTCCTGGGATGTGAGAGATGAAGTCAAACATTGATTTCTTTCTCCCTCCCCTCCCTTCTCGCCTCTCGTCTTTAAGCTTTAAACCGGAGCAGAGGATGGCTGCTCGTGGTGTAAAATGCACTTCTAATTTATCCTAACGCCACATGCTGCGCGTTAACCAACTCATTAGTCAACAGCCATAAAAATTCCCAGCTATTTGCTACATTACACGGATCACCGGGGGCTTAATCGAGTGTTGAGGAGGAACTTTGAAACGGAATTTTATTCTTTATTCAGCTAATGTCAAAAACAAAAAGAACAATGCCACTATTGTGGCGTTTCCATTAAATAAGGAATGAAATGAGTGTGAATAAGCTGGTTCACGTAATGTCATTACAAATGATGGCAGTGACGGATCTAGTGACAAAATCTTTTTGGCGAAAAACGTGAATTTATTTGCAGTTTATGGTTAATAAAACAAAAATTAAACAAAATGATGCATCCAACACTTTTCGTACTACCAAATTCTCTTGCCTGAACAGTTTGACAGAGGAAAGCCCACAATGCAGAGGAGAACAGGAGTTTGATTCTGTTCCTACTTGTATTTTGTTTTATGATGATAATGCAGAAACTAAGGCAACTGCAAACCAGTCTAAGCCGGGGAAGTGTTAAAGCCTCCCACCAGCGCAGGTTACTGTGATCTGAAGTTGTCAGCAAGAGGCTGAATCAAAACGCTGCTTTGGGTACTTGGATTTAGAGTTTGTGGAGGAAAATAGAATCAGTAATGTACAAAAAAAAGTGAAGAAATGATAAGCTATGTGAAATAACTTCACAAATCTTTTGAGGACAAAACCCAGACTTACTGATCGGATAAATCTGACATTCTTTAATTAGATATTTCGATTCAGTGAAGATGGCTCTGCCCCAACGCTGTAACAGTGCCAATAGTTGTTTTGTTTTTTAAGCAGCATCTGACAGTTCAAATTTTCCACCTCATAATTATGCGCCGCTTTGAAATGTTTCTATTAAATCCCAATAAAACGTATTGAAGTTGTAAGATCACAAAATGGGAACAAATTTATGGTTTTTTTTTTTATCATTTGAATGAATTCAATGAGGTTCGAGTGAAGTCTGGTGATCTACAGGAGGAAATACATTCAGTTGTTTACAAGAAGGTTTCAACTCCATATATTTATTCTTAATCAGTGGTTAAAATGTTCAGTTAATTACAGTGTCTGTACTTGATTACTTGAAAACTACATATCAGCAAATTGAGCAAAAGTTTTAATTCAAACATCCTTTTTTGTTGCTGAATTATTGAACAAATTGTTGTATAAGCTTAACAACAAAGACTTTGTTTTGTTTTTAGCCTGATAAAGATTATTCAACCGTCAGATTGAAGTGCTATTATCCCTTTCAGCTTTCAGGAACTGTCGATTATTCATAGATGTATTCAGAAATGTGGACTGTGGACAATGAGATTAGCATCGGGGGCTAATCATGCTGCAACATGTTTAGCATTGAGATGCTATTTTAGGCCTGTACAGGTTTGGTGATAGGCTAACTACTCTTAGCACATTTTGAACACAACAATAGTATTTTCCACTGTCCAATCAGATTATTTGTTTAATCTAAAATTGATCCTCTTAGAGCCAAGAGAAGCAGCCTTGTTGTTGTTATTGTTGTTGTTTGTGTGCCAGATTTTCTGCCGTGCCAGAAACGCGCGAATACAAAGGTTCCGCCTGGAAACGACCGCAATTATGTAGCGGGCTAATTTTCCGAGACATTGAATTTTACGTTTCCTTCATCTGTAATTACACGAAAAGGTTGTTTGAAATCGTCCACTCTCTGTCTAATGAACCTATAGAAATACAAGTTCCGCTTTACCGTTCCGATATGTCGTTATCATGCTCATCCGGGTCCTCTCAAACCAAGCGCTAAATAAATAGAAAAGTGCATTTGTCTCTGTTCATCTAAGAGGTGCCAACACTACACTCGCCAAGAGACACGTCGAAATTGAAGCCGCCACAGCGGAGAGCGGGGCCTTCAGGTGAAGACGGCTGTCACCCTGATCTACAGCCCCCAGCAGGCGCAGTAATGCGGCCAAATTGCCCTGAGCTGCTGGAAATGATGCAGTCATTGTGGAGGAAATTGGAAATCAATTCTTGTCATCGCTGAACATAACTCCCCTCTTAGCAGAGCCACGGCTCATATATATTCGCGCAAAGCTACGGCAGCTCAGATGAAGACGCCATTGTGCTGGGAACGTGGAAGTGAACGTGAGGAAGACGAGAGGAAGAGCGAGTGAAAGCAAAATGTCAGTTTGTGACATTTTGCTTTCACAAACGGCCTTACAGGCGCCGTTACACTTTGAAATGTTCCGTTTGGTCACAATAAGCTTCAAATCTAAGTGTACCTTATTGGGATACCTTGTAATTATAAAGTAGAAGGAAAGTGACACACTCTAATGAAGAAACAATCAAATAATAATAATAATTAATAGTGTGTTAGCATTCTACAGACTCGTTTCTTCAGCCAGAGTTTGGAGGTAAATTCAGGATCATTGTCTCGTTGAAACAAGAAACTTCCTCGTTATAGCGAGACGACTTAATGACAAAGTTTCTGGTTAAAATGAGACGAGTCGTTAAAAAAGTTTTCAGTTTTAACTAGTGGTAAAATCAAGGTCCTCTGGCTGGTTATGACTTGTTAAAAACACATAAATTGTCTCACTAAGACGCTCCTTGTTTCTTCTGGACGACATTTAAAAATCCCAGCAGTTGTTGCTGTTTTACTGTTACCACCTTTCTTGTTTAAAGGAGAATGCATTTCATTTTTAATGAAATAGAAATCTCATTAGAATGAGGTTTTTTTTTTCTTTTTTAGTTTTGTAGAAATGAGAAAGTTGTCTCGTTTTAGCTATTTTTGCATCACGAGAAAGTTTTCTAGTTTAAACAAGATGCCGCTCATTAATTAATTTCTAAGCTCTGGCAGTTTAACGCCTCCGTAACATTCAACCCCCTTTGGTCAGAAACCCCTAAATAAAGTCTACTATTAAAAACATTGGCCCCCCTTCTGTATGTTTTATAAATGTAGCAGTCTTTGAAGAACTTTAGTGAGCAAACAGCTTCATGCGAGACATTCTGTCGTCTAGACTACAAATCCAAGGCCGTACATGGTTGGTCAACCATGTACGGTAAAAAAAAAAACCTAAATCACCCAGACAGCAGCATCCTCTCCCTGAAACATGGTGGTGGTAGTATCATGCTGTGGGGATGAGTCTCCTCAGCAGAGGTAAGAAAGCTGGTGAGAGTTGATGCGTTCCTGAACGTAACCGGAGCTACAATCCAAACAAGGCTTTAAATTAATGCATTTTGACACGTTTGAATGGTCTAGTCAAAGTTTGGTCCAAGTCCAACTGGGAAAAAAATTCCCCAAGATACATTAAGGACAAAGTTCACATGCATTCATACCACTGGATGGATACGAGACTGATCCTAACCGAACCGATGAAGAGTGCGGAGAGATGTGGGAAGATCGCCGCAATACCTGCACAACCCCGAGGCAACAGCTGACCTCTGGAATATTCATTTATAAATATAGACACACTAACTAAAGATTTCCCCGTCACTCTGCCATGCTGTCCTCCGGGTGCTGAGAGCTCATTAGAGACGATTCTTGCCAGCGATCCTCAGCGGCTCTCAGTAATGAGTTTTCTTAACAGATTTGCAGACGGCGAGAGCAAAGCTTTAGCTTCCTGCACTCGGGAGATTTTCGCCCCACCGTAGGAGCGACGTGGAACTAATGTCAGGAAAAATGCATTAATGACTGAAAATCAGAGCTCTTTTTTTTTTTTTAATTCAGAGCCCAGATGCATTGTTGTTTGTAATCATGTAGGTCGTAGCTGGAGGCCAGACTGCGGCAGGCCGAGTGCCTCATGACAACAGTCCCTGGTGGGGAAATGGAGGGGGGCGGCTCCAGCTACAAGAAGCAATCAGGCCCTCTCTCTGGTTCCACTCTGTCTTCCCATAAGGCACTGCTTCAACTCAAAAGGCCATCCATTACGATGCATCAAAGCCTGCAAAACAAATCTCCTTAAACAGGACGGTGTCAGGTGTGATGAAGAACAATCGACAGAGGGGAGGGAATAAACAAAAAAAAAGGGAAAACACATTCCCTGGATAAAAAAGAATCCCTCTCCGCTCTCGGATGTCCTCCTTTTGTTGTTCTTTGTTTGCCTTGTTATTCAGGCTGTGTGTTCGCGTCTCTCGCGGGACGCTCGATGAGGCGCGAGCCATTCGTCATCCTAATTGGCCGTGTTTAGAAAAAGCGACTGTTGTGTTTTGATAGAGAAGCTCCTCCACTCCTTCTGGTCAGAGCAGAGCTGCTGTCCGCCCGTCAAGAGATGGATCGCTATGGAAATGGGAGTTGCCACAGACGTGTTCATTCAGAATCCAGCCTCGTCTTTTTCGGGAGGAAGGTTTCCGCCGCAGCGGACCACTGTTCTCGTCATCCTTTATTTCCAAATACCTGAAAGCAAAGTCCGACTCAAAACACTGCCTGTGTAAAGAACAACTCTAATGTTCTTGCCCACATCTTCATGTCTCCTCAACTCTGTTCCATGTTTAACCAGAAACTTCTGTGCCTTTTTTTTTTTCATTTTAAGATTTTCACAATGTTTTACAGAGAAAAACCTGAAAAGTGCGGTGTGCTTTGTGTCAATTATTTTAATTACATTTTGTAATTATTGCTCGACGTCTTTTGGGTTTTGTCTTTTATAGTTTGCACATCTAGACACTAAAACTTTTAATGACCATTTTGTGCCCCAAAAATGGACACAAAAACAGAACTGCTGTTCTTGCTGTTCTCCTACGCAAGAACAGCTTTAAGTTTCAACAGTCATGTTTTTAGATTGTTGGAGGAAGCCAGAATACCTCGAGAGACCTCACACATCCACGGAGAGAACCCGGGATCTTCCAGATGCATGGATTGTAAATTGTTTTTTTTTTTTAAACATATTTGTTTTCCCTCCGTTTTACAACTGTGTGTTTATTTGCTTTGGTTTGTCAGATCCAAACCAATGACACACATGACAAACTAAAATCATGTCAACTAAAAGTTGTCTTTTTTTATCCAAAGCTGAAAAACATTTTAAAAAATACATCCTTGGGTGACTTAGTAGCTTAAATTGGATGTTTTTGAAACTTCTAGCAGTAAAGACGATGAATTACATCCTTGAAGTGTTCCCCAGCAACTGCGTGGCGCTGATAGGACTTATCAGCGGAGGACAAAGTCGGCCGCTACTGATGCGTCGGACACTGGAGATCTGAGTGAAATCCATCTCTGTCAATCGGCTACTTTTCATGGAGGCAGTATTTCTTATAATGGCCCATTTGTCACTCCATCTAATCTCATCACATCTTCCATTTCCTCCCATCCTTTCCTGTCAGATGGACATTTAATAGCAGCGACTGACCATTGCTCAAATTAACGAGTATTAGCCAAGGAATCGAAAGCCCCTTTTTACGACTTCGCTGAGTCTCATTTGGCCAGAAAGATTAAAAGTTAGAAGTTCATCCAGGTTTTCAGAAAGCTTAACAAGAAGTTGTAGATTTGTGAGCAAAGGAGGACGATGAGGTGATATATGCAGTCAACACCATTTGATAGCCACTTAAATCCAAGATATCAATCAGTTTTTGAAAATTCTGCCATGTAATCTTGACCTGATAATAACTTTACTTAGAGGCGGGCAGATTGATGCAAAATGTCAAAAATATATTGACACCAAGTTGGTGGCAATTTTGGACTGGTGTGGCAACTTGGTATTTTGGTTTTGACTCTGTAGATTCTCAACACTACCTAAAAAAAAAACAAACCAAAAAGGTTGTTTAGATTTGCTCTCAAATTTTAATATTTTGAACTTAGTTTATTTACACAAACTTGTTTTATTTTTCTATATCCTTTCCAAGGTTTTAGCAAAATTATTCAAAGGGTGAAAAAAACCCACAAAATCCTAAACGTTAGAAGCTTGATGGCATAAACTGATAAAAAGTTATCAAACTCTTTGTGTTGCCATCATCACCTCATTTCATGTTGAATTAAATTCTTTATCAATTTTTTTTCTTCCCGGTACTCACACTGAAGTTGGACCTCTGAAGGGGAGCATCTGGAAACCCCCAGCAGTCTTGAGTGAAGTCGGCGTGGCAACCAGGTGTGTATAAAAATGCACATATAAAACAGCCGAGGCCTGAGCCGCCACGCCCCTGTTGGTGCTGCCTTCGCGGGCTGCCCTCCATCTGCTGCGCCCTCACCGCCGCTGCAGCCCGGAAGCGCTGCGGCCATATGCTGGTGTTTGGATCGGAGGGTCCGCCTTTCATCTGCCTCTTTGATGAGCATCTCTGGTCCTGCAGCTGTGGAGGGAGGAGAGGAGGAGCAGGCGGCAGAAATAAGTCCAAATATGCACCGAGCATAATAAAGGCATCAGTCAGCGTCCACTTGTGTTCATCTGGCTTTTCATGTGTGGAGTCTCGTGGTGCAGTGCAGGAGTCTTCATGTTTCACCTTTTTGTCCCATTGCAAACTTCCAACTTCAAATTGGGGGGAAATGATGCCTGGTTTCAGTTTTTACTAATAAAAAAGTGACTCCCTAAGGTAACATTATGTAGCTTCATGCATCTAAAGCAGAGGATCTCAGACTTTTTCTAACGAGTCCTTTTGTTTTGCTGCATGTTTAAGGACTTTTACAAAAAGGTTTTCATTTTAAATTCTGACTGGCTTCAGAGGTTTTCAAAATCTAACTGAACTTAAAGCGCTTTAAATCTTCAGTCTTTTTTCAAACCCGCTGCGATACAGGCTGCTACAGGAGATCCTTCCTGTGCACAATCAGCATGTACAAACACTCTGAAGAGCCTCGGATCATGTCAGTTACAACATTTAATTTCGTTTTGGGATCGGCAACGTGTTTTTGAAATGAATCACGACTGCAGTTCAGTAGAACTTGAGCTTCGTCAAATAAATAAGTTTTCTTTGTGTGTAAATTCTGCACGGCTGGTCAAACATTCAGATGAATTATCATTATCAATCTTCAGGTTTTAACTCTTCTGATCAACTGTGTCTGGACCAGGATGCTGCCATATTCATGTACGCAGCCCAGGAAGTTCAACTTTGGCCTCATTTGACAAGAGCACCTTGTTTCACATGTTTTGCCATTTCCATGGAAACAAGTCCATAATCCACAATCACTAGCTTTGCGAAGAGCATGACTAATTGTTTTCACACTGAACTGCGGATCTCTGCAGCTCCTTTACTAATCAGTTACTGTCTGGTGCAAAACTTTGGATTTCAGAGAAAAGGGGACACGTTCAAATGCGCACCACACTTTTCAGATTTAGAAAACTAATTACCACTTTCCCTCCACTTCACAGCTACACGTTGCTCTATCTAGAATGAACTGAAGTTTGTAACTGTAGCATGACAAAACGGGAAAAAGCTCAGTACATTTGCAACGTGCTGTACTCGACTCCATGTCTAATTAACACTGAGGGAATAACGGGCGTTTCAACGCCCATCTAGTCTCCAGGAACCCGCCGCTTCTCTGCAGTGATGGTGTTTATTCAAGCTCCTGCTCTCAGCAGGAGAACAGCAGCAGCTAGTTGCTACATCTGTCCAGTCCAGATGTGCTTCAGTGCGTGGCATTATTAGCCCAAAACCACTGAACATATAAACAAACCGAGTGTGAAAGAAGGAAGAAAACAACTCACAGGAAGTCAGAGTCATGACATCTGTGTCAAAACAGCAATTACACGCTTTTTGGTTTCCAACGATAAACAGACCAGCGACACCAAACCATGACAAGGCCCTGAATTCAATTAGTGACAGTCACTCTCGCGTTCTCAAACGCGCGCGCACGTGCACGGATTGGGTGTGTTTGCAGCTAAATCTGGTGCAGAAACCTTGAAATTTCCAATTTAAGTGGAAGTCATATTGAGTTTCCCCCCTTCGGCGTGTTCATGCCAGCGTGACTCCACGTTTCCTCACCGCTCACTGAGCCGTCAGTCACTCAAAGCTCTCCAGAGATGAGTGCGGACTCCCGTCTCCGGTCCGACTCGGTCTTCCCTATTTGTGGAGTTTAATTCCAGAGCCAAAAAGAATCGTTATAACTCAGAGTATGGAGCCCAAGCTCCTCCTTTAAAGGCAAACTGATTTATTTACATTATTTTTAATGTTACTTTCACCAAATAGGATTTTATGTACCAGTCCAGGGGTCTGGTGACTCTCTGGACCTTCTGCAGTGGCTTTTAATAACTTTGGCTAAAAATGACTGTCAACTAATAAAGCAGTTCCTGTTTTTATTCCTGGATGAACTAATTTATTTATTGTTTTTAACAGAACGATGCTAAAAGAACCGGCAATGTTTGTTTAAGTTTATTTTCTTAACATAAAAAGTTTTTTTTGTTTTTAAATACCACAATTTCTTATTGCAGGTATGTGTCTTTTATTTCAAAAGGTCATGTGATATTTGCTACTTTGTGTTTTATTTAGCTTTACTGAGAAGGAAATAAAATAGCTCTTTGGATTGTTAGGAGCTGTTTTTGCACCCATCTTCTACACAAATATCATTTTTCTGATATGTCAGTTATGTCAAGGGGGAAAAATAGTAAAAGCAATCTGAAGGAAAATCAACCAGGACATAAAGAATGTATATGGAAACATATAGAATGCTAGTTTTATTGCAGAAAAGAACAAATGAAGCTTCGTCAAAACAGGCTGAACAACAACTATCGTATTTAGCTTATGTACAGTCAGTTCAAGATATAAGAATATGAGAATATAAGGGTTGTTTGTGAGATTAAAATGACCTTTTATTTAAAAAAAAAAAATCTATATTTTCCAATCATGTTAGTTTATTAAAAATAACAATGTTTAGAGTTTTTCTCCTTTTGCAGCAAGTTTTGTTCCAGGTTCAGCTCCATCCATCTTCCTATCCACTCTGAGTGGATGTGGGAGACGCACAGCGCCACCATTTATCACCAAATAGGTCGCTTAGGGTGATACGCAATGTTCTTACATCCATCACATTTTGCATGTGAATGAGCAACATTTGAATGCGCCCTATGTTTTCGGTCTCCTATGTGACTGCTGGTAAACAATTTCGACAACAGCTTCCCTTTTGACGCTCTGCTATAAAGGCCACATTTGTGAAGTATGACATTAATCGGTCCGAGACGTTTAAAGGTTTGTTTTCATATTTAAACTCTCTCCTGACCGATCTGCTGTGTTCCCTTCTCTTCGTGCAGTTTCTTCTCCAATGTTCTCTTAGCAAACCACATATAAAATCCCACTACAATACATGGAAGTAACATGAGAAATCGTGGAAAACTTCTGGGATTCGGAATACATTTCTTGTCTAACTTCTGCGTTCCTCCACTTCTAGCTGACTGATTCACGGTTTTCCCAGAGGGGCTCACAGTCCTACTGGGCCCCATCAGCTCGATGCTGGGATGAAAAGCACCATCTGATTTCCTCTTGTAGCTAATTGGAGCTTCGGCTGTGCTAATTAAATCAAGGAGCCACCTGGCGTGTGACGCATGTGCGTCCTCGCGGAGGGACACTTAAAGCCGCTGTTTTATGCAGATATCCCACATTATGCTCTACCAGACATTTCGACATCTTTGTGTGTACAAGTTGCTCCTCTCCCCATTAAAAGCCATTGTTGCTACGCGTAGAAACCTGCTTTGGTGTCTGCACGACGACAAGAGACCCCGTGAAAATGTCAGGCTCCCTTGTTAGCGATTCCAACAGGCAAAAAGGCAATTGTGCTATTTTCATGTTTCCACCAAGGCCCCGCTGCCGCCGACATCATTCCGACACCAGTTTTAACAGCGGCACTACATTCCTCCGCTTCGGTGGGAAAACCTCCCTCCTCCTCCCCTCCAGAGCTGCTGTCCCCCCCCGCCGTCTGCCTCTCCTATCTCTCTCAATCACCCTTATCTCTCTCTCCCCCGGCTCTCACCTCCTCTTTCATTTCCCAGACAGTCTATCATTTGGGCAACACGGCGGCGTGATTGTGGCTTCCGCTGGAGGAGGAGAGCCGAATGCCATCATCGCTCCCGGGGCCATAATCAATAGTGTCAGTAATGGCGGTGGCGGGAGGAGAACAGCGGATTGCTGCGGGTCTTTGTCTCCTCTCTGGCTCTCCCAGCAGTGCTGTTGAATTATTCTGCAGGCGTTTCTGCTGTCAGCCTCACTTAACTTAAGGCAGCACACAGGGAAAATGTATGCCGTCATAAAAAGGTATGGAGCTCATATTGCCCGTTGAATGGGCTCCAAATGTATTGTTATTGGCAAGACTGTGCTTTTATAAAACTGAATTTCTACAATGGCCTCAGTCATGTAATGGGCTTTAACAGAGCTGCTTTCTATGTCCCTTTATGTGGCTCGGCTTGGTAATAAAGCGAAGTTTCACCTCTCCATTTATTATTTACTCCATTGGCTTTTGAATTTTTAGTTCTACTATTTCATATTTCGATGCAGATATCGGTTTTCTTTAAAATGTTAATATAATCTTCAGTTGTAGGACATGCTCACATAGGAAAAAGAATCACATAGTATGTATACAGTGGATATAAAAGCTCTACACGTTAAAAACTGAACCCTGGAATATTCATCTGCACAATGAACCTGTCAGGCGAGGAAGTGGGAGATTTTCAAAGATTAAAAGCTGCAATGACCCGGATTCAAAAGTCTTTCCTGAACAACTTTATGATTCAGTTTCAGCTCGCAGTCTTTGTACATAAACTCCTACCTGAGGTCGAATCTGATTATCTGGAAATACAGTTTAACATCTTTTGCAGAGAGTCCGAATAGTGATGCAGTTTCATAAAATGTTCTTCATTTCTTCTACCTATTAAAAGTGATTGTTGATGCACCAATAAAACAACAAAAAAACCATCCATCAGCATCTCAATGTCGACGAGTAGTTGGTTCGTCAACTACCAAACACAACTTGAAGCATTCAAGATGGCCGCTTGGTTTGCCATGACTTTTTTGTTGCGTCCTGCTTTAAATTGACTCTTGCTGAGCTTTTCAGCGCTGCGTGGGATTCATTCCCTCTCAGAGATCCCACCAGGTGACAGCACCGCGTTCAACCAGCCAAGTGAGAAGTCAGCTGTCTCGACTGCTGCAGCCGCCGAGCTGCTTCTGTGTCAGGGTGTCGGAGCCCTTCAGTGTCAGCTCCAGTTGAGGGGGAAAGGGGGAAAAAAGGCACCTGATCATGTGGGTGCAGGGCCACAACGCCTTCACTTTGAAGAAAGTAGCACTTTGTTTTTGGAACCAGAGAAAATTCTGTTTTTTCTTTTAGCGCTGCGGCGCAGAGGAAAGGAGCGACAGGGAGGAGAGCAAGGGGGAGCAGAAAAGATACAATTTCACAGCTGAACACGCCCGCTTGGTTTTCCAGCGTGAGCAGGAAGAGATTTCACACCTGAGGTAATAACAGAGCAAGCGTAGAAGATAGGATCAGGATTTTTAACACCGCTACCCTCTATTTCTCTTCATAAGGATAAATAGTGTTTTCTGCTAGAAGAACTTAAACTAATACATGCTTTAAAAAGGAAACAGTCCGTCTTACTTCCCTTATGTCTGCTTGAAATGGAGACTGCAAAGGCGAACTAGTACAAAACAAAGAGTGACATTTTCTTTCTTCTTTACATGTTCATAGATGTTTAGTATTTATTTTCAGTATATATTTACTTTTTCTTCTAAAGAAAAATAACCCTTCAGATTATGTTCCACTTTAATTAGTATATATGGGTTTGTTGCGCTTAATGGTGTTAAAACGTTATGTTTGGGCTTTTAGATGTAAACATACAAGACAAAAAGAAAGTGAATGAAAAGAAGGAAAATATATTTTGTTAATACTGTGTCTGATATAAAATAAGGTTCAACAGAATCATAGATATAGTCGTTCAAAACCTGGTACTAACTGATTATATAAATCGGTTGCAGTTGTGAGGTTTTTATCAGCGATGCACCGATACACTTTTTGATACCGATAGATATCTGAGGATTAGGATCAGCCAAAACTGATCCAATACAGAAAAACGGTGCTGAATTGACTTAAAATGTTTCTTTATTTAAGTTTCCAGGTGGTTTCCTGGCCCACATGCAGAATCGCATACAGGACTCCGAATTAACAATGCGAGGAATTTATTAACAATGACAAACATACCAAAGGTCAGGATTTCTGTAACGTCTGCAGAGGAGAAGAAAACAGGAAGAAACAAAGATGAATCTTTCAGTGAGAGACAGAGGAGGACTTACGGTTTGAAGTAAGCTGAAGCCGGCCGTGGAGGAGGGATGGCGATCCAGGGGTGGTAGGTGGAGGCGGTCAGCAGAGTGTGAGACCCAGATGACACTGAACAGAGATCGGTGGAGAGCCAGGCAGGTGGCACCTGGAGGTAATGGGTAATGGGGGCAGCAGCGGGCCTCGTCCAGTGAGCGTCACTGGATGACTGTCTCAGAAGTTTCTGGCGAACAGATCTGGAGTTTAGATTAAATCAGCAATGACTTCAGTCTGGGAGGTACAGAGAGCATGAGGAGTGAGCTGGAGTCACGTAAGCTTGGAAGCAAAGTAGCTTTCATAAAGACCAGAGCAACTCTAGTGGATAAAAATTAGGGCTCGACTCTGCTAGAGCCCCACAGAGCAGGATCCTGAGGAACTGCTCAGATTCTTTTTGGAAGTATTCTTGAAGAGGCAGTACGTTTTTAGCTTTACATCATGTCACGACGTTATTTCCTCTTCATACCTGGAGTGTTATCTTGATTTTTTCATGCATGTTTGAGAAATCTTTATCTCTGGTGACAACCATTCAGCTGTGCATAATGCCTGGATGGACCTAGCACGGCCTTCGAGGGAGAAGTTCCTCCTCTGGGTAAAGCAACTGCCCCTCTCAACTCCTTCAGACTAAACAGAAGGAATTAGCAAACACCGGGTGGAACGGCGCATCTGCTGAGCTTGTTATATGAACTACTCCTCAGTAAAACTGTTGTTGATGTTGTGATTACTTCCTGGAGGCGGGGCTTCAGAAAGAGCAGGAGTTTCTTAAAGAGACAGGGGCCCAATTTCAAGGCGTTAAACTGTGAAGCAAAATTTCTTTTAAGTCACATTTCATACATACATAGCTAAATGACTGTGCTATGGGATGACAGAATGTGGCTGGTAAATGCATAACACTGCCCCTTTAACAGATTAAAAAACTGAACCAAAGAATGAGTCAAGGACTTTTGTTTACTGCATTTTTTAATACAATCTGAGGTCATTGAGTTTGTTTATTTTTAGAATTTATATAATCAATAAAGCAACTAACTAAACTTTTTGAAGCAAGCCTTTAGTCTGACCGTGTGCATTCTCAGAAATGCCCGACCTCCAGGCCCACAGAATCCATTCTGACACACTAACGACCATCTTCATTTTCCCCACTTTCCCCCTCTAACCTTATTCACTTCCATCATGTCCCAGACACCATCAGTCACAGAGGCCTAATCCAATCTTCTGCTCAAGAATCAATCTCCCATCTCACTGGTAAAGCAGCACCTTATTGCTGTGCCACGAGATAACCCCCCCCCCCACCCACCCCTAATTGCTTTTCAGATCAAAACATTAACAGGATTTCTCAATTGTAATGCATTGTGGCCACGCCATCAATATGCATATGACAGTAGAATTGAGCCATCTGTTTAGCTTCCACGGCGCTGGCCCTTCTCCAAAAAAACGGGACGTTCAATTTCAAGGACTTCGTTTTGGCCCGCATCCACTGGCGGAATAATCCGAGCAAACTCCAGCGCCGGGAAAATCGACGACCCAAATTGATCCATCAGTCAGCCCATCCAGACAAATGTTTATTCAGCTATGCCTCGGTTCAGTTATTCACAGTCGCGGATGAAGGATGGAATAAAATAAAATAATAAACGACGGCAGGGAATAAAGAATTTGACAAAGAGGGAAAAAAAGAAGAGAAAAAGACGGCGCTCTCTTTGGCGCGGTAGGTGATCGCCTTGGGTTACCTCTGGGTGGAATCAATTATACAGGCTTCTTTAAAAGGCCCTTTCTGGGCTTCACAGGAAAATGTGAAGCAAACAAGTTCCCGAGGTATCTAAGCATTACTCCTTTTTATGTTCGAACATCAAACTTTCCCCTTTAAAACTTTTTTTTTTTTAGCAGTTACTGCCAGAGTGGAAATGTGGGGCATTGGAGATGTTCTTGCCAACTTCAGTCGCCTCCCTCCCTCCCTCCCTCCTCTCCCTTAACTTTCCCCTCATGACTAATGTGTCTCCCCTACAAAAAGCGAATGTTGTTAGAGGAACTCTGCACCAGCTCCTGGGTGGTGTCCCTATTTTAGTCGTTGCTGGGGGGGACAGGGACATTAAGAGAAAATGGGTTTTAACGGGTATTTCTGACAGCTTTACTTTGCATTTCAATGCTCCACGACGGGAAAACATAAACCTGACCTTGCTGTAACTTCAGTCTCCTGTTGACGCTGCAATTCCTGAGCGTTCCCGACGATTCCAAGAGGCCGTGTCATCGGAAAACAGGCTTTTTTAAGGGGATATTTGAGGTTGATGTTGTAAAAAATATACTCCACTTCAGAATTGAAATAAAGGGGGGGGGGAGGAATTACATTTTTTTTTACAAGTAGTTGAAGAAAGTCTGAGTCCATACTCATAAAAACACATTTAAAAATGACTTATGAAATCACAAATAAGCTTTAAAAGCTTACAGATATCCTCTCTGCATGGTAACACTAAATAATTAATATATTCCAACTCTTAAGGTCCATTGCGATGGACATTCAACTTTGAAAAAAATCCTACCACTTAAAGATAGAATTTATTTTCAAAATAACTTCAAAAACTCCCATCGGAAATGTTTAAAATTTAACTGTGAGCAGTTCCTTTAGGTTACCATGAAGTTAAATCTATATTTTTGACGGAAGGTCAGGATCTCCTCTAGTTTTAGAAAAACGCTCGTCAGAACAGAACATGAAGCCACTGTGAGTGGAACAAGAAACCAGAGGAACAATGAAATGGAGATGAGGAAGAATGAAGACTAGCACTGAAACCAGGTGAGGCTAATCAGAGGGATGTAGAGCAGCTTAGGGATTTTCACTCTTACCTTTCTTTTAACCTTTTGCTAGATGGTATGATGCAACATGGTGGTGTTTTTACCAAACGGGAGCAGCTAATTAGCTTTTTAAAAGCTCAAGTAATACTTGAACTTTGACCTTACATCCCAGAGGAGTTGAAACAGGGGCTCCATGGATGCAGAGCAAGACTAAAGAGAGAGGAGGAGGAAGTTCAAACCATCTCTTCCACCAATCATAAGGGCAGCTACAATGTTTCTCTCTCTGCCCACAGGCCAAGTCAGAAATGTACAGAGGAGCAGCAAAAGCACATGATGTGGATTAGCAGTGATTGAAACAAATGATGGAATCATCCTGAACGGAAGACGGTGTCTGTTGCCCAGATCTTGGGCATTTCATGACAGTCATACAGCAACACTGTCTTCAGTCAGAAGCTTTTCCAGACTGACAGCTACTGCAGATCCTTCCTGCCCAGAGTCACCATCCTGACTGTAGACACTCAGATTATGACATATGGCAACATTTAATATCGGGATACATTTCTGAATTGAGTTGGATTATAAAGTATATGAAATGGAAAAATGCACTAACAAGACCTTAGAGACAACAACAAAATGTATCAGAAAACAAACACGTAGATCTATACATGAAAAAAGAGCAGCCATCTTGTTCTTTTTACGCAGCGCGACTAAAACTTTTTCAGTTTCTTAACGGGAGAAGTTTTGCTTCCCTTTCCTTTCACCTCACAGCTACTCTGTGCTTTGTGTTGGTCTGTATCGCATAAAATACATCGTTACTTTAACAAACGGGTCGCATGGCGCCGCGTTTGAAGACGACGACGCGCTTTGCTTGTCGGTTACACTTTAAAAGCGAACCTCATTTAGGAATGACGACAGGAAGGATGAGATGTTTCCGCAGCTTTTACAGCCTTTCCCCCCCCCCCTGAACCTTATCTGCGGCAGTTTCTTGGAGTTAGCAAAACTCTTAAAAGGGAGCAATTTCTCACATCTTCCTAGCTTAGCTTCAAGCAGCGCGCCATGCAAACAGCGACTCCGTCTCTTGTCTATTATGTTGCTCGGCGGGCTGTTTAAATTCAGGCCTTTTTTTCTTTTTCTTACCTGCTGAAACATTGAAGCTTCGCCTCTTTTTAAGTCTGCGGTTAATTGGCAAACTCGCCTACACTCCCTAAGAGCAGGCGTCGGTCTGCGGGGAGGAGAACCGCCACAACACGTCTCAAGTCTCCGCAGGTTTTCTTCATCTCTTCTAATTAATCGCGTGTTTAAAAAGCAGGAAACCTAAATACGCCGCTGACACGCTGCCAATTAATTTTCAATCGCAGTCTTCCTGAAGCTCTCCTGCCCCACCGAGGGGAGCACAGAAAAAAATAACATCTAAACTTGTACAGACTGGTAATGAAAGCTTAAAACTGGGCCTCTTTGTTCCTGACAACACGTGGTGACATGTGCATCCGGGCCGTTTCGGTTCCTTGTAATCAGTTTCTCTCCCCCCGAGCAGAAAACATGGCGGGAAGCGTCGATCCAAGAGACGGCAGCGTTTTCTGTCTCCTTCCTGTCTTTGAGGTTCATTCTGAACAGATCCTTTAATTAAGAAGAGTTGATATTAAAACATGGCACTTTGTCCAAAGTGGAAATGTTTCCTGGTGAAGCTGTATAGTCAAATTGTTAGTGATCCAGTTATTGGTCACTGTAAGGTCTGTTACAAACCGATTAACAGCTATAAAATGAAAGAACCAATAAGCTATTTTACCTCTGTTATTAAATCAGCACTATTATTCATTCCTTATCAATGATTGCCTAATCAGCTGTCTGAGGGTAAAATTCCTATTTAAGTACATTGTTAGTCCATATGTAGGGGTTTTTCTGAGTAAACACGAGGCTGCATCAAACATGATTCAACTCAAAAATGTTAAATTATTCACAAATAAAATCACACAAGAGCAGTTAAATTCGTAAACACAACTAATATTCCACAGAGTTCAGCCAAATGAAACACGAAATACTTTCAGTGACGATTGTGGTCTTAAAATGATCCAGTTGAACTTTTGATGGTCATCTCCCGACCTGATCCATCAGGTGTCCATCAGGACAAGAAAGCCCCAAAAAATGTCTAAAATGGATCGGAGAAGAGATTTTCTTTTTCTTCTTTTAACTTAATTCCGAGAATGTTTGAGAGCAAAAATAATTCTTTTTTTCCATATAACTACGAATACATTTATAAATTATAAAGAAACTTTTCTGTAAAGTCAGAGTTGTGGCCTGGCCATTCGGCTGCGCCTGAGTCATTTTATCCAAAGCGACCAGATCGGCTGCAGTTTCCGCGGTTCGAACTCCCCGGGGCTGGTAAGTCAAGCCGGTTTTGGATGAACAGCCGCTGTGTTTAGCATGGAGTGCTTAGTCATCTCATCACTTTATTGAGAGTGTTACTATGATATACTTGTAGCACCACTCTTAATAAGAGTCATCAGGAGCAAGAGAAAGGGATTCTCCACCAACCGAAAGCCTCTTTGGACTGAGGGGGAATAAAAACAGTTTATTCTTAGATTTTTCTTTGCTGCCGTTTGAAGGTTTGATTCTGTTACAAATGATTAGAGTTGTAATAGGAACTGAAATGAGCTGGAGTGGAGGAGCCTCCTGCACAAGGCTGCCACTCTGCTGATTAGTGCTTTAGAAGCACTAATCAGTTCTTTAGGAGCTCAAGGGAAATCTTGTCACATATTAAAAGCACTACTGGGAGCTTTATTCATTAGGAGATGGTATCAGGTGCTGCATGTTCCCCCTAAAAATGCTTCCCTAACCAAGAACCCCTGGACCACCAGTGACCTGGAGGAAGTGTTAGACGTTAGCAGGGAGTTCATCGAGATGTATGCAGAAGGCAGGATGCAGTCATAACCCATTTCCATAAGTACTTACTACGCTAGTCAAAAATCTCAACATGTTTGAGTTTTCAGGCGAACCCCCGTAAAGAAAAACATCAGACTTTGTTGCTTCCTCTAAAAAAAAAAACCCAGAGCACCACAGATGCTTTCTCTCCCCACCAGCTTTTCTTTTTTCTTTTTTTCTTTCTTCTCACAAGAAGTTGTCTTTAAAGATGCTGGATGTCGGAGGCGCCGTGGCAACGTCAGTGAAAACAAAACTGTTGTGTGATTTCAACTTTTCTTGCTCCAGGCATCTCTCACAGCACCGAGAAAACTGCAGCAGCACAGCAAATTGTTCCAGAGCGTTTCGTACAAGGCTGGCTTTACTGACAGGAGGAAAACAGGATACAAGAACAAAACATCACCATTTCATTTCTCCCCTTCTGGTCACTCAATATTGATTAAAATACCGATTGATATTTTAAGTTTGTGTTTGGTTTCAGTAGCTGTAACAATATATAGTCCCTGTGTATGATTGTACCGTCAATGCACAAAACCCTTACAACATTTTTAAAAATTAGAAATAATGGGAGGAAAAAAGATAACATCCACCTAACCTCTATGTTTCTTGGTAATAATTCAAGTCTAACCAGATGGGATTGTTTTTGATGTGACAACACTGCCCTCTGGCGAGGTTTCAGAGTACATCCCCGGAGAGAAAAAGGTTCAATTCAGTTCAATTACTAGAGGATTTTATACTGTCATGTGATCTGTATGTTTTTATCTTTATGTTTAAAAAAATAAATAAAAACTGTAGCACATAAAAACATGTTCACCAGAGTTTAAAAAATAAAATAAAGCAAATACTGTACAAATTTAGACATAACCCTGGACACTACCGAGAGATAAAAGTCATGCAACAGAAATAAAGCATCATAATAAAACAAGTTCAGTATTGGTATAGTCTAAATACAATACCTTATGTCATCTGTGAAGCGTGGAGATGGAAGTCTCAGGTTTTTGGGTGTAGCAGGACCTGACCAGCTCATCATCATGGAGTTCTAGAGTATCATAAGGTGCTTGAGGAAAATGTGAAACCATCTTTGGGAAAACAGGAAGATGAGCTGGACTCTACAACAGGACAATGAGCCAAAACAAACCTGGAGATCCATCAAGGTCTGGATGGCAGTTGAGAAACAGGAAGTCCTGTCTGAGAGGACTGAAACCAGGCAATGGAGAAAGAAACTCAGTAAACACCACAGCAGAAAATCAGGGGTAGAGGTCATTTTCAAGCTATTGTGGTGTTTTACCACAATAGCCCCCCCAGCTGGAAAAGAATATCAGCAAAACAAGGATCAAGGATTTTGGTGGTTACAGCCAATTCAAAGAATCATGTTCACCATCAATATGTGAACATAGTTTCTTTATAAAGTGATAATTTGTCTTAAGTTTTCCACACGACTGAACATTTAAGTCTGGAAGTAACTTAAATGTTACTATAGAGCCTATAGTTTTGAGTTTGATCTGAATACATCTCTCTCATTTTCCTGGCTGTTTTTTTGCACCAGAACCTCATCAGACTGCTTCCTTTCCAGCATGTGTGTTATTTTCTAGTTAGCAACTGTGTGAAATTGTATACGCTGTATCTTCAGCCAGCGATTTCAACCGCTAACTGCTAACCAGGGTATCACTTCCCCATTGATTAGCTTAGAAGCCATAGATTAGAGCCGTTGAGTCGTAATGTGTTACATCAAAAGTTCCTATAGATCAAAAACTCTTTCTTGCTTAGCTCTGAGTGTTGTTAACATTAAATAAGCCCTGAGTACTTATCCAGACCTACATTGAGGACATGCACTTTCAAAAAGTGAGTTAAAAAGAAGCCAGAAGTTAATGCATGTACAATGCTTTATGTAATGAACTTCTGGATGTTATTTCTAAAGATAAAAACTATGAAATGTGTTTATTTTATTTTCTCAAACAACCACCAGATTATTTTTTTAAATTATTTTATTACAAATAACAACAGTAGCAAAAACTCCCCACAGTTCACAGCAACATTTAGCCGTGTTAGCTTCGCGCCGTAATGTGCAGAGAGCGACAGCGTCCCTGTTAGGAGTGTTGGACAGGCAGCAGGCTAGCCGTCTCTTCGGGTCAGGTCTCTCTGCTCCCACAGAATGTGTGAAAGTCTCAATGTGCGCTCGGTCTATAGTCCGTGAAGCGTGGAGCTGATAATGTCCATGAAGGTGGCTTCCACGCAGTAGCAGAGCTGCACGTCGGGGTCGGCACCGCCCAGCTCCTCGGCCGTCTTCTGGGGCAGAGTCAGCTTGGAGGAGCCTCCGCCCGGAGCTGCGGCTTCCTGGGGTTTCTCTCTCAGACTCTGGAGGCCTGTGAGGAGGAGGAGGCTTTTATTTCTACTTCAGCAACAATAAAATGTTTTAAATGTAACCGGTATCCACTTGTATCCACATGTGATCTGAACATTTGTTGTCTTTTGGAGGTCTTCTGGTAAAGTGTGCTGTAATACTGAGATGGAAGACCATCAGTGCCATTTCTTTGCCATAATCAAACTTGACAACATCTCAGGGAACTTCTTACTTCTAAATAAATATATAAATCTCACTGGGTAGGCGAGCGTCACTTGTTGCGTCATACTAGTGCGCCGACAAACACGATGCATTAATTCGTCTTATAGGTCTGAACCAAATAATCGGATCAATTGTGATTAAATTGATTATTAAAATGCTCGTCAATCAATTTAGCAATCCATTAATCATTAACTGGAGGATGTAGACACACAAACAACAATTTTTCTGAAATACATGCAGCGCAGTAATTAAACCATTGATTAATCCAAAAATATCAATAATATCGATAGCTAGTCTAAATAAAGTGTTGGTAAAATCAACACTTTCTTTTCAGGTTCCTTCTTGAATTTTTTGTTTATTTTTGGTGATGTACCTCAAAAAAGATTTTGTTTTGATTTATTCTCAAATTATAACTTTTTTGCTCTCAGTTTATGCATGAAACAACGCTCACCAATGTGTTGGGTTTTTCTATTGTTGCTGTTTATCATGTAAATGTTAAAGTATTTTGTAGACACTTTGTCCCAATTCAGCCCTTGTTTTAACAAAAAAGAAAAAAAAAATTAAAAGGAAAAACCACAAAAACACCTAAAAGTCAGAAGTTTGATTAATATACAGTATCAAACGTAAATAAAAAGTATCTGGGATTTTTACTCGTATTTATTTTGCAGTATTTACTTGGTTTCGGATCGATCGATCAGACACCTCTAATACCCGAGAAACATTTATTTCTCCCAACAGTCAAAGTAACTGTTATACTTACGGGCGATGAAAGGGTCGATGTCTCTGACTTTGGTGGCCACATCAGAAGCACAGACCTGGCCCACTTGTACCAACAAAGCTGCCACGTCGTCATAAAGAGGCGGGAAGGCCTGACAGAAAGCCACCAGGCACGGCAGCGTGGGCATGAAGAAGGAGAACCGCTTGGCACGATTCAGCACTACAAAGCACAACACACACTCATGAGTCCAAACAGCAGCTGTGCAAACACACAGCACACTCTTAAGGAGGCTGCTAGATGCGCTGTAAATAAGAGGGACGGCTGCAGTGGCAGCTAGGAGCCAGACGGTGGCAGCATTCCACAGGAATAGCGATACTAAAACTTGGTGTTTGCTGAATACTAACAGGAGTAGAATAAAAACATTGCATTAAGCAGGGGTGGTGGAACTCATTTTCATTTTGGGCCATACCAGGATCATAAATGTCCTCAGATGGCCAGTTTTGGCAGGACAAAGTAATAAAACCACCCCATTAACAAACTGCTAAAATATTAAATAAAAGTTGCCTCTGTATTCAATGACAACTTCTTGGGGTGAGTAACATGGATTTAAAAGTTTTTAATGATATTTTGAGCTGTGATTGTGGTAATAATAAATGTGACAAGAAAAACTATTTATTACCTATTTTTTTAGGTAACTGTACTTAAAAAATCACAGCCCAACAAACATAAATACAGCTCAATTAAAAGTAAAATAAAACGAACATACCCATTTTTAATGCACATCTTAATGCCACCAGTCATAAAGAAGGATGATTTGTATCAATATTTCCAAACTGACTGATGTATAAGGATGCTCTTGTTGAACAAACTGTTCAACGAAAAACAGAAAAAGTAATAATCCCAGAATTATGGACATTTTTTTGGGATTAAACTCAAACTCATTGTGATAAATGATAAATGATACGATAAAGACCCATTGCTGATACAGTTGATTTGATTTGATTGATAAAATAATATTTAAGCACACAACTGAAGGTTCTAAAACGTTACGGTGGATTTGGGCCTCGAACAAGACGCTGCTGACCTGTTAACAGCGTGCCCATCACACTGATGGCCAGCCTGGCCACACTCAGGGACTTGGGTAAGGCGTACTGCGTGCACAGGTACGACAGCAGCTGAATTGCAAAGATCTGCGGGCAAACAAAGCACAAGAGATGCCACTTATGGATGTAGCACAATAAATACAGTAGATTTCAACCTGGAGGAGCTGCCAGTGAAGAGTGCAGGTCTATCAGGGAGGCTCTGGCACAAAACCAAGCAAAGTTCAGGATTTTAAAGCCTGGAAGCAGCAGGGAGGACTCACCTGCTTCTCCAGCTGGGGCTGGGCCAGCAGCTCTGGGATGAAGTCCAAACAGATATGGATGGAGGGGATGCCTGCCACAGTCAGAGGCAGGAGAGCCTGAGGGTAACCCTGACACAAAGTGGGGGGGAAGAAAATATTAATCCTATAATTAAACCGCAAAGACAAGGGAGGACGCAGTGGACTCATTTGTGTGTGTTTATGTGTGGATTAGTAATTTCTGTTCAACAGCGTGTGGACAGAGGTGGATTAACTTTAGAAGAAGCCCAACATGTGGCTGTCAGACACTAGTGGGAGAGCTACAGTTTATTACTGAAACGAAACGTGGCGACTGGTGCGGTCAACGTGATCCGATCCTTCATTGAAGGGCTGGTGTAAAGTGTCTGCCAGCCACAGAGCGCCATTTTATATAGCAAAATGAAGTTGTTATAAAATTGCTGTATGTATCAAATATGTTAAATATAGCAAAGCACCATCATAAATGGAACACTGACAAACATATCTGACGTGAATTGAAAATTTTAACGACGGCATTTGACCAAATGTAGTCTTATTGGTTAATACATCTGTTGAATTTATGATGGTTTTTTTTACGCCTTTAAGAAACTCCTGTTCTTTCTGAAACTCCGCCTTCAGGAAGTCATCACAACGTTTCTCCTCTATTAACCTTTAACAACGTTTTCACAGCGTTTCACTGAGAAGCAGCTCGTATAATGAGCTCATAAGATGTGCAGTTCCACCAGGTGTTTGCTAAGTGCTGTTGGTTATAGTCTGAAGGAGCCGAGTGCGGGAGGGCTGCTCTGTGAGGCGGCGCTCGGAAGCTGCAGCTGTGAGGAGGAGCTCTGTATCTGAAGGCAGCGCATGGTCCACCGAGGCATTTTGCACTGGTTGAATGGCTGCCATGGAAAATTAAAGGATTCCCCAAACGTGCAAGGAAGAATCAAGGCAACACTGCAGATACGTTTTTGCTGAGGGGATAACATTATATAACATGATGTAAAGCTCAGAAAGTCAATTTTACATAATCCGGCCCCTTTAAAAGCCCACAGCTGCTCTGAGCTCCAGAGGTTATTGTTGCTAAAACTTAGGAAGGGAAGTAGGACCAAACTGTATTTACCTGAAAGTGAACCAGCTTAGCAATGTTTGGGTCAGCAATGAACATCTGATGCAGCAGACAACAGATGAGGCATTGGACTTCCCTCATGTCACTGAGCAGCCCCCCCTCGGGCTCGGTGTCGTCCACACTCCCTCCGCTCGTCATCGGCAGCAGGCTTCCTTGTTTTGGATCCCGATTGGTCCTCAGAAGACTGTCTGTGGCGGCCCCCAGCAGCTGCTCTTCGGAGGTGGGCAGACAAATCTCCAGGAGGATCTGGACAGCCGCGCTGTCCTGCAGGCCCCACAGAGACAAGCGGTTATCAGGTTGCCATACCCCCGAGGGGGTCTGAAGATGCAACCCCGATGTTTTGATGAGTGTTTCACTCACCTGCGCGGCCAGAAGGGCGTTCTTCAGCTCCTCCCTGGTGACCTCGGGCGTGTCCGGCTGACCGGGAGCCGCCACGTTGGAAATGATCTGATTCTGCCGATCGAAGTCGGCCGTCTCCTTGAGGTGACACTGAAGGTAGGCCTTGGAGGCCAGCAGGTATCCATTCAGCATGTGAAGGACGATGTCCATCAGAGGGGGACACCTGACGAAGAAATGTAAACGACATCCATTTTACTCATTTGGGCATCTGCTTGGGTCTCGATGCAAGTTATCGATTAACGAGTTAATCTAATATAATCTATCAAATAGCTGTTATTTGATAAGCAGCCATTTTCTTGAAAGGTTGAGTTTCCTCTCATATCAAAAGAGATGACCACCTTTCCACAACATACTAGGGCTGTATGAAAAAATCGATTCAGCGATATATATCGATATTTTCTGCGCTTGGAAAGTATCGATTTTTCATCCGCGAGTATCGATTCTTTAAACCATAGGGATCCATAGCCTTATAGCTCTTATTAATGTCTAATTTGTTACGGCGTAGCAGCAAGACTCCGCCTCTCTCAGTCTCACATTCAACTTGAGCTTAAAGTGCACATTATAAACTACACACCAGTTTTTAAATTGTGTTAATAGGCCAAGTATAACCGGAGTTATGCTAAAATTAGTAAACCATATTTTTCCGGATGTCAGAGAAATGTCAAAAGCGCCGCCATTCCCCGGCTTTTCCTATTATGTGAGAGGAAATGAGCTTCCAAACGTACAAAACGAAACGAAACATTAGATTCCTGTGTTTTTTGGAAATGTAAAATCTTCAATAAATAACGATTGGTTGTATTTTGTTGCTGAGAAACGAAGGAAAGTTGCGCAAGTAACCGTGAAAGAGAAGCGGAACGGAGAAGTTGAAAGGAGCAGCGTCGCGAACGGAGCAGCTGCAAAAGAAGTGAGATCACGAAATTAATGCTAATTTCTACTGGTAACATTCACTTCGTAATTAGTTTTTAGCTTAGCGGTTTCTGTTCAGTATATTAAGGATTACCTGAAGAATGAACATGGGTTGATAACATCCGGAGCGGCGCGCAGCAGCGGCGGCGCTGTGTTTGGAGCAGGAAGAGGAAAAACCCGCAGCCGGAATCAGCGGCACAGTGAGGATTTCCATGACAACAATGGCTGATCGATCATTATTATCAGCATCAGACAAAGAGTCTCAGAGACTGAGAGAACGATGAGATCCTGGCAGTCTAAGAGGAGCTACTCAGAGATCCAAGCGGCGCTGCGTAGCTGCAGGGAGTCGATCACTACGGGGTGATGCGGAGCTACTACTTTAACAGTTATTAGTAAACAGCTTACAGCCACGGCTAACTCCGGGAGCCAAGGTAGAAAAGCCTTTTTCCCCATAGTCCTAAAGGCTGCATTTGTGGCTGCATTTTTACTCCAAAATCATCATTATTTTCAGCACAACCTAAGCTTCATGATTTTACAGTGTTTGTTTCATTTTGACAAAATGCATTATCCCATTGGATGAAAAAACACACAAAAACAAAATCTGAGTGAAAAAAATCCTGATATTTGTACTATTATAATATTCAACTAAAATATTGATTGAGTCGTTTTTACAGCCTAAAATGAAACTTTCTTTTGTAAATTTTAAGAACTTGTGCCAAAAACTAATTCGTATACATATTTTTACAGCACATTGCGGGCAATTTCCCAGGCGTTTTTTTTTATTATTTCCACGTTGAAATCATTGAAATCTGCCCGGAGACGAGAAACACAAAATGGCCGACAATGCTTTCTGATTGGTTGCTTCAGACATGTTTGAGGATATCGGGAAAATTGAATTCATGTTGCATCATTCACTTTTTGATCATAAAACATAAGTTATTGCGATACTCTTTTTTGCCGCCTGGCGGCGCCATCACAATTGTACGTACTTGTGGTTTTATTTCAAAGTAAATATAAAACAAAATCAATATAAAACACTACTTTTATAAAGTTAGAAGTCTCTCATGTCTGACAAAACTCAACACTTCTCACACTGCCATTATTTTCTTTGAGTGGTGGAGGAGTTTTTGCCCGCTCCACAGCGGGCTTCGACTCTAGACGGTTTTAATCATCCCTAGTATGTAGTAGCACGTTTTGATGAAGTGCAGCGTTTACCTGTAGACCCTCTGATCACAGCGCAGAACAATCAGGGGGTCGACCATCAGGTCGTTCTGCGTGTACGTCTGCTGCCGGAGCAGCTTGGCTGAAGGTTGAAGGGCGTTTACTGTCATTACCCACAACCTGAAACAGGAAGAGAAATTAAAGAGCCTCATAAACGTCACAGGCAACAAAACTACAATAAACAGTCCAAGAGCTGCTAAAGTATTCTGGGTTTGTCTCTACCAGCTTCAAACACGTGACTAATATATATATTTTTTTGCCCTATTCCGCTTTGTAGAGTAGCTTAAACTAAATCTGATTGGATGGAGTGTGTTTGTGCTACAGTGCCCCCTATGGCACGAATTTGTTCATGTGGATGAAAACGTTTTAAAACTGATCTGATATTTTTTATGACAGATATTAGTTTACATAATTTGTGTGGATAAGGAGTAAGACATTTAAGGTAATAATTTTAGACATGTGATTAAGTTGTTGCAAACATGACAATGTGAACTTGCTTTTTTATTTTTTTTACCAGCTACTGAAATAAACCCAAACACAGTGTAAAGCACATCTCTGTATGACATTAATAGCTTAATATACTCACACTAGCGTATGGAAAGTTCGCCCCCATCAGGGTGAACCAGGTATTGATCTCTAAACAGCAGATAGAGCTGCAGCTCCAAGCCCTTCAAGCGTCTTGCACACTCCTATTAATCAATGTATCTGTGTGAAACCTGACACCGCTGCCCTCCTCCCAGCTTCACCAGGACCCCTCTCTTCCATCTCTGCAACACTCAACATAAGAGGGAGCATGGAAAGATACTAAAGTCAGCGGGGAGGCAGCAATCCCTCACATCTCCTTCATGGAGAGTTTTCCTGCCCTGAGCTCTTCTTGTTGCAGGCCTCCTCTGGATCGATAGGTCTGCTCGGAGCTTAGGTAACCGTGCTCCTTAGAGCCCTGGGGCGCACTGAGGGTGACCCTCATGTAAGCAAGCAAGTCCACCCACACCGAGAGTTGCTTTGCTCGATAGCGATCTATTCACGCAAACAGTGAGCGTGAGGCCCGAAGTTAAGAGCAACAACTTCTGCCCTGCAGGTTTCGCTTTAACCCTCTGACTGAGTCACATTCTTTAGAGGCAGAAGATCTAGTCATCATCAATATTCAAGACCAAATTTGAGCAATAAACTTTTGCTCTGTAAATGGATGTTTAGTTAAAGGATTTCAAACCAGGCAGAATTTGATAGAATTTCTATTATTAACGTAATACAGTAAATGTATTCTTGTGTGTGTGTGTGTGTTTTAAAGCTTTATCACATGGAGCACCAAGTAGCACCTGCGGGGCATCACAGTGTTGAGGCCCATCCAGAGCTTGTTGAGGGTCTGCAGCAGGCGTCGGGGTACGCCGGGCTCCAGCAGCAGGGCTGTGCTGGCTGTGAGGGCCTCTGCGTAAGGGATCAGGTCTCCAGGTGAGAGCAGAGTCAAATGCTCCAGGATCCGCATGAGTCTGGGACTGCTGGAGGGCAACTTCTGGAAGGCTGGAGAAACAAAAGGTCGCATTTATCTTCGAGCCAGAGAGCTTCTCGGCAACAAGAAACCGATCAAACTGTCGCTGGACAATTTGACCAGGTTGGGGAGCAGTAAAGGACTTTTAAAGTCTCACCCATTTCTGGTGAGAGTTGAACTCTGCCAAGGATGGATGGGTCTAAAAAAAGTGACTCGACTAAACTTGGTTTTTATCAATCTTACCCTGGTGCAGTTGGTTCTGGGTGTATCTGCAGGTATTACTGGGAAGCATCATCCTTCTGAGAAGGGGTAGCGTGCCGGTCACCTCCTCCTCACACACCCAGTCCTCCACTAAACACAAGTGAGGGTAGTTGGTGGCCAAAAGTCTCAACAGTGCAGAGTGCAGACCTGGAATCAGCAACAAATGTTTTTTTGTTAACTTTCCGCAAAGTAGATTAATTATGTTTTGAGAACAATAAAATTAACACCAGTTTGGACCATCTTTTGTTTGGATGTTGCTAATGAGTGAAAATGAATCATGACACTTTTTCTTTCAGCATAAGCAGAGGCGAGTGGAGAACCCAAAAATTGTACTCAGGTAAGAGTAGCACTACTTGAATGAGTTTTTACCCAAGTAAAATTAAAAAGTAACAAGAAATTACTCAAGTAAGGGTAAAAAAAGTATCTGGTTAAAAAAATTACTCAAGTACCGAGGAACTGATCAGAACATTTGTTTTAATATTTAAAACTGATGTGATCCGACAGACAAAAATGTAAAGTTAGGTTCTATTACAGGTATTTTATTAATTATTTTATTTATTAAAAAATGTTAACAATGAAAACAGTAATGAATAATAAATAAAACATAAGAATTTGACATAACTTCACATTCTCTGTATAAAGAAAACAAAGTATTTAACGACTAAAACAGTGAAAATTAATAAAAATAAATGAGATGTATGATTTTTGCATATGTTGTCAATATGATTTTTTATTATTTTACATAACTATTTCACTTCCTAATAGTCTTTAACTATATTGTTTACAAAAGCCAATGTAGGGACAACTGCTGCACCTTGATACAGACATGGAACTGCTGCTCTATTCAGTTTATCTACATTACTGAGTGTCTGTCCCTATCAATTAAACAATAAATACTGAGTTTAACTGAGGTATTTAGTCAATTTGTCTTCAAATGTTAGTGAAGTCCTATTTTATACCGGCTTCAAGAGAAACCGGATTTGAGTAAAAATCGGTATCGGTGGGTCAAAAGCCTTAAAACATCTGGAGATCAGAAATTCAAATCGCTGCTTCTTTAGCTTTTAACAGTCAGTTAAGTCTAATGAATGTAGATATCAGATTGGAAACTCACCCCCCAGCTCCTGCTGCAGCCCCTGGGCCTGAGTAACTAAGTACTTAATAGGGATCTGGTCCATTAAGGCCGCGGAGTAAGACTTTGGCTTCCTCTGCATCAGTGCTTCAAAAACAAAACACACACACACACACACACACACACACACACACACACAGACAGAGCATCAAACGGTGAGCACAGAAGAAGAAGGACAAAGATTTGATTTGGTTTGTATAAGGGCACTAAAGCTGCAGCGCTGATGAGTTCAAGAAATTCAGAAGTGATCTTTCTTTGACGTGGGTTCATTACCACGCTGATGGACTTCATTACTCCCCCCTTGAAGGCTATGGGAGCACTTGGGTAAGCACAGCAATTAAAGGGATGGGCATAAACTCTCACATAAATCTGGCCTAATGAAGGGCGAGAAGAGCGCCCGTCATGTGGGAGAACAAACACAGACTATGTGGCTTAATCTGGTCTCTGTGTGTGTGTCCTAGTTAGCTGTGATCCCACAGCCACCGGACTTGGCCGTTTGTCAGCTCGCCGTTTACTCTCAACAAAGTCGCCAACGCTTGGTGCCAAGAGAGAGGAAGATGAATGACCGCTCATCCACGGTGGAAGCGTCTTCTATGAGATTAAAGAGGTCAGACAGCTTCCTACCTCCTCTTGATGCCTGACCAATTCCCCTCAAACGAACACCAGCGACATTGTTCAGCGAAGGAAGTGACGGTGGACGAGCTACGGCCTTTTCCAACAGAGCAGGGATGAACCGACACACTTTTTTCACTTCGTATACTGAGACAGATATGTAAAAATAATAAATCGTGACATAGCTTAGAGCACCGAATTAGACTGAATAGATCCGCCCTAATGGATCAGACACAATGTCAGAGATACCCGTTTTAGTAATTTTTAAATATTGGGATTGATACGGGTATCAATATTGGATCGCTGCATCTCTGCGACAGACAGGAAGTGAGCTGGCGTCACAGTGGGAGGCCATGCAGGGTTTTTGTTTTTTTTTACCCAGTTGTTTGGTGCTGGCCAGGAGGTTCTCTTCGAAAGACAGGATGTAGTAAAGGATGAGCAGCTGTGTGGTGATGGAATAGCGCTGCCGTCCTCCTCGACTGCCATCACCCTGCTAAACAAAATATTAACAAAAGAAGAGAAATTACTGACTGTAGGTCAGAGGCCTAGTTAAAGTCCTGGTCTCAAATGGATTCTGTGTAGCAAGAAAACAGATGTTCACAGACGATCAGCATTTCAGATATTTGACAAATTTCGGTCGCTAGAAGTGCAACGCTGGTAGAGACGAACCCTGAAGGGCTTGTAGATTAAAACAAATCCAATCCACACATAAACCTGAGGAAACACTGAAGCAGATGCGACGCAGTGTCTGTTGTCGTTCATTTTCTAAGTTGCAGAATGAGATTCTCGCGGTACCGGTCAGGAATGACTCACCCCTGCAGAGCTCTGGAAGACATTGAGGATCTCCTGCTCAGTAATTGGCTGATTGGTTGCCTCGGGGTTGGCCTTGGACGCTGGAGTGAGGATGGAGTTGATGTAGGCATCGATTAGAGGAATCAGCTGGGTGTGGATTGGCGTGGTTGTTTCGCACAGCTGACGGTAGATCCAGTCCTGGAAGGTTCACACACATATTTAAGTACACACTCAGGTTCCCTAAAGGATTTAGCTCTGGGGCTTCAGGTTGCCGTGGCGACGTCTGGTGAATCACATGATCTCATTTGGCCAAATGTTAAAACAACTTATTTTCTATTAACTGGCAGAAGACATAAGATTTTATTTCATTAAATATCTTGTTATTCCAAGGAGTTCATGATGCCAAGCACTCTAAAAAAAGATTCACAGTTCCACTGGAAGAGCCAAACCATAAACTACATGTTAGCACATCAAGGAATGACCAAAGAGCTTTTATTTTATATAAAAAAAATAAATAAAATTCTGAAGCAGTAGACCCAAAGCATCTCAAATCCTCCACCATACCTAAAATCATGTCTTGTTTCACTTATTCAACCAAATCCTACTGTTTTTACTGGTATAAAGGTTAATATCTGCCTCATATGACCTAATTCCCAGTAGAGTTTAACAAACCTTGTAAGTTTGAGATTACAGGACAGAAAATCGATTTAAAGAACAAACAATTGGTTCATAATTCATCATGTCATCCTTCATAATCTAGATGAAGGATTAAATTAGTTTGAATGATTTCTTATACTTTTCCTTTCTTATACTTTGTTTTGTATTGACTACTTGTATTGGGCTGCACAGTGGCACAGTTGGTAGAGCTGGTAGAGAAATTTGCTCTATTTCTAATTTAGAAAGACAAATTTCTCATAAATGAGAAACAGCAGATGAAAAATAGCCATTGTTGTGGTATCATATTCATTGATAAAGTCACTGATTACTAATTAGAAGTTGCTAGAAGGTCTAGTCAACTTAAAAAAGTAACAATAAATATGCCATCTGGGATTTTGTAAAAAAAAATAACTCCCAAATCTAAATTTATATTTCTTTTGTGAAGGAAAACATGATATTTCAATAAAATATGAACCTAATGTAATCTCAGCTGAATGTTAGCATGAGACGAACCTTAATGGACACTTTGTGCTTGGTGAAGGCTCTGCTCCGGAGCAGCTGGTAGATACAGTGAATGGGAAGAAATCCGGTGATGTTGGCACTCAGGCTGTTCGTCACTGCCACCCTCACAGCATGAGCCGTAACCACCTACACAGCGAAACAACGGGACACTTCAACACAACACCTTATTCATTTAATCACTGACTAACTAGCATTCTTGAAAAGCAACGTGTCACCAGATCATATTATAAATTATTTCTAAATAAACGCAACTGCCTTATTTATGTTTTGTTTTTCCTCTTCATGTTGCTTTTTTTTTTTTACTAATTCCACTTAAATCCACTCAAATGCATTTCACACATGTTTTTTCTTTATGTTGCATCTAATGCAATTTATAGTCCGGACATTATGGTAATCTGTTTCACTTCAACAAATAGAAAAGCATTTTGTAGCTGAAAAAAAGTTGGGACGACCCGTCCCCTGATAGATAATGTCTGCTATGGCATTCAATAATATTACTGTATTTTCCGGACTATAGAGCGCACCTTACTATAAGACGCACCCATAAAGTTTTTTAAACTGGAAACGTACACATATAAGCCGCACCGGGCTATAAGCCGCTGATATATCTGCTGCTCTCGGTTTTCCACAAGGAAAATAGCAATAAATCTGCTATTAAGGCCGCAGCCCTGCATCTCCAGCCATGGATTCGTTCATGAGATTGCATGCAGAGATTGATGGCCTTCAACTTAATAGCTGCATCATATGAACTTCTTTGTGTTGTTTCCATGATGAGGGGCTATGAGTTTGAAAACATTTCTCCCGTCGCGCTTGCTGCTAGCATGTGCTTGTTCTGAATGAAAATTTGCACTTTCTTCTTTGATTTCCAATTTTGACTTCCAACGACTCACTTCCTGCTAAAGCGCCTGGTGGTTGAAGAAAAATCAACAGGAAAGCCGCACTGGACTTAAAGCTGCTTGGTTCAAAGTGTGGGGAAAAAGTAGCGGATTATAGTTAGAAAAATATGATATGTTCATGTTCTTTGTAGCAAGCTTATTTTAGAGAGCAAAGAGATTTTCCTCACACATCTGTCGTGGAAGTTAAGCTAGCTGACCTAAAATTGATTTTAAAAATTCATGTCCAAATATTTTAGAAGAGGCTGGCATGGGGTCTTTTTTTAATTTTTATTTCTCCCCATCGCAGTGCTTAATACCTGAACAGAAAACACACGCCAGCGTGGACGGACGGTATAAATACCTGCTCTGTGAAAATCTCCTGAGTGAAGATGGTTTTCATTTTGCTCAAAGAGCTCGGCTTGATGGCAATCTGCGAAAAAGATAAACACCCACCGGACAAAAACAACAACAACAACAAGAAAGAAAGAAAAGAAAACAATGAGAAACATCGACAGCGCGAGGTTTGCTGCGACTGAAAACAACCTCCAGGCAAGCAGCGCTGGTATTTTGTAATTCCCTCCTTTCATATTTCATAAGAAAATTCTACATGGCAGGCAGAGCACTGAATTGAAAGGAATGCCCTGGGGGTGGAAACAAACAGGCTCTAAATCCAATTACATTACACATCTTAGTGGAAAAACACACTGAGACAGGAAAACTACTTAGATCGCAGGGAAGAAACAATAGTGCACTTAATAAGTAATAAAATGGCAAATTGGCCACAGGGTATGATACATCTTACTTGATGTGTGTATGCTGCGAGTGTTTCATTAGTGTTATAGTGTGTATGCACTGCTGCTGCTAAAGATGAGAGAGGGAGGAGTGGGGCCAGTACCTGGTCAGTCAGACAGATTTATTGATTTAAGTCTCCCTCCCACCTTACCTTCATCCCCAAAGTAGAGCACACCAACTCAATAATGGAGCTGAGCTGGTTGCTATGGAAATACATGGCAACCAGTAATAGCATCTCTCCAAAAGAAGCAGATACGCCTGCAGCACTGTAAGAAAGACACACACACACACACACACACATGCACACGCACACGTATGCATGAGAGGCGACTGAGGATAGGCATCAAGGCTTGTGCATAATCCAGGATCCTATTGGGACATATTTTAAATAAAACTGATTGGTTTCCATAATCTTCCAGTCCACACACTGCATCGGTGTAGATCAAACTCCAGCTCAGAGCATACATGATATTATGCACTTGAGTCTCAACAAGGATGAGTAAAGTCTCTCTGACAGATAAAACAGTGTGCAGAGTTGGCTCATAATTCTACAAAAAAAGAAAAAAAATAACAGCTAAATCTAACTTTTAGACACTGAAAACAAAAAACAACAACATATAAGCAAGAATTTCAACATCCTCAGGAGATACATAGTTTAACGTTTCAATAAACTAAAGCTGAGGTTTTCTCCTGAGGCACAAGAGCAACAAAAGTCCAGAGCTGTGCTAACAACAACTCAGCTGTGATTATGTGAACTAAATCAGATTTCAAATATTTAAAACTAGAAAAATAAATGATGAAACTTGGAGATGAGCTAAAAATAATAGCTTTAAAGTTAATTTCCTAAAATGCTTTCACATACCAGCGGTCACTCCTTCAATGCCAACTACATGTAGAACCACCTCTATTATGATGATATTTTTTCCTTGCTAATCTGAATGTTTACAATATTGTTTGGAACTTAATATTATATTTAAAAAGGTCTCAAAATATTTAACATGCATTTCTGGGATGGAAATTTCCTGGATCCTTTTTACATTTTTTTATCTACTCTAAGAATTACATTCTGATTTCAACACAAATACAAATCTCATCATCATTTATTTAAAGAAAAACAAAACAAAACAAAAAGATTCATGAACATGTTAGTTGTTGGGGTTTTTTTTTCCTTTAAAAAGGGCAAAAATAATCTCTGGAAAATTAATAAAACAAACCATAAATAGAACACACACCTGTGGAACTTGAGGGGTGAATTAGGAAGTGAGATTTACAATTTAGATTAACAGCCATATTGAGATGAAACTCAACAGCTAGTCAATATGTCTGGCTAAATGAAACTCATTCATTTAGCCAGACATATTGACTAGCTTTATTGATATTCAGCCAGTTGAAGAGATTCAGCTAAACATTAATTAAACAAAAAAATGTGGTTTGCACGTTCGTTTTTTTTTTTTCTTTCCTCACTCGACGTCTTACCTTTCAAAATATTCCTCCTCTTTGATCATCCAACTCAACCACATGACCATCAGTTGTTCTTGCTCTGGTGTGCTACACAAACACAGAGATGCGAATAGTTGTAATAAAACTTCAGAAATAAATAAAGACAATACTTAAATGGACTTTTTGAAACAACATTTTAGCAAATACATTCAGATGAAGGTAATACAGTTAAATTATCACAGACAGGAAATCTGAAAGTCACATTAATAGCATTAGGGATACAGCAATACACTTTTTTTCCACTTTCGATAACCGATCCGATACAAAAAAACAATGTTGAATTGACGTAAAACGTTTGTGTTTTTTAATACACACGTAAATATATTGAATTACACATTTATTTAATATGATAACTCTGCTCAAGTTCAGCAAACCTGTTTTAAATAACCAATAGTTTCACAAGCTTTTAAAAACAAAACAACTTTAATTTGTTCAGTCAGTGCAATTAGGAGCGTAACAGCCAAAAAAAGAATTGACAAAAACAATAGAACATGTGAAAATAAACTGCAACAAGCAAGTGGTTAAAGTGCAATTAAGAATCCTAAATATAATGTAAAATAAATAATAAAGCATGATGTCACTGACAGCACAAAGCATAGAATCAGAATGAATAGATCTGCTCTGATGTATCAAATTGTCACCGATATTCAGTCTAGATTTTTTTACACACCAGAACCGATACAGATATCAACATTGGATCGCTGCATCTCTAATTCACATACAGTAGGTGCTGCAGGGCATAAATAAAACAAACAAACAAAAACTTTATGTACCTGACCAGGGTGGGAAGGCCAGCAACTTGCAGAAGGACAGAGAGACGAAGCGAACCCCAGCAGGAGTGGCTGGAGGTCGGCTGGTCATCAGCTGCAGCAGCTGCTCCGCTTCTTCATCCGTAGGTCTAAATACGAGTCCAATTAAAGCCAAACATCGCACTCAAAAAGGTGAGAATTGACGACCCCCAACAAGAGGACAGAGCGACAAACGTGGCATCTCACCTGAGCCCGGCGATGCCCATGAGGGCGCAGTAGAGGCGGAGCAGAGCGCTGGCCTTCACCACATGCTCCTCCCTGAGACCCGAGTAACCCGAGCCGCCCCCGTCCTCCACGTTGGCGTCGTTGGGCACGTGCGTGCTGCGCGAGCGCGGCAGGATGGCCACCAGCTCCAGCAGCAGCTGTCTGCGCATCTGCCACAGCACGGAGCTGCTCTCTCTCTTCCGCTGGTGGAGCGAAGGAGAGGAAGACCTCTGAGCCCAACGCTGAACTCCGGCACCACGGTTGCCATCACAACATAATCCTCTTTTAGCCATGTTTAGCGAACTACTAAACTTAAGTACTGAATAATGACTATTATGAAGATGCACAACGTCACTCACACAGGTAAGACTTTCCAGTGAGCTAAGAGAATAATAAAAGCTGAAATAACTGAATCCGTCTTCTTGGGACAAGTTACAGAAAAACATGAAGCCAAAGGTGCTGTTGTCTGTTGATGCTCTGTAAACTCTGTGTACTGCTGCCAAGTCTTGAGCAGGACTCTCTTGTGAAAGAGATTTTTAATCTCACTGGGATTTTCATGGTACAATAAAAGTTAATAATGATTTTCAGGAAAAGGTGTTATGAACAATGAAACACTTCGAGTAAAGAACTTCCTGCTTACCTGTTGCCCGTTGCGGATGAACATGCTGAACCAGGTCCGGACTTTACTATTGGTTCCCAGGAGCAAACCGCTGACATAAGACACAAGCGGGCTGACGGCCTCGTCCGCCGTGTCTGGTTTGTAGTCCAGAGTAAGAGCTACGCCAAGACCAGGCAGGTGGCACTCCTCCACCTGGACGCGCACAGTAGAGGGTTTATCACAGGGCAGGGCAATGCAGCTTAAAAATAAAACCACTCTTTTTTTTTTCCTTAAGATTTTGGTTTTTATAAATGACAGAGAATATCTTAAAGGAGGACATTTGTGAAAATATAAATAAATCAGAATTTTCAAAAGAATTAAATCTTCAAAAATAGAAAATTCCATTAATCGATAAAATCAATTTATCGCCCATCCTCAATTTACCATAATAAACTCATATTTTTCTGTACTTGTGTATTGATAATGACACACCAGTTGGATATAAGCCTGCTATGAAAAGCAATAAGTTAATTAACCATTCGTTTAATTAAAATGAGATCACTTCCATTTGAACAGTTAAAAAGTTTCATAATATTGTTAAAAAGCCAGCATTTTGAAAAATGCTGCAAACATTTGACACCCAGTATGAAGTAGGTAGTTTTCTATTTTCTTTTACAAATTTCCTAATTGGCATTTTTGCCTTTTTTCCATGTCAAAGCTGAATGATTGATATTTTTTAAACAAAATTTGATTACAAAGACTTCATAATCTATTTTACTTATTATTCTTCAGTTGTTTTGTTTAGTTATATTGGATAATTAAAAGGTTTTCCAGTTCCAGTGTAAAATGGTCCTCATAAATTAAGATACATATATTTTTTATCTTTGAGAGGGTATACTTGCATTAATGTCATTATTGTTACATTAGTTGAAAATGGTCTCAAAATGACAATTTTATCATTTCGCTTAATAATTTGCGGGATACTTCATTCCCCAGTAAAATTTGCTATCGTAACAACCCCAAGTTGAATAGACAGAATAGAATAGAGGAAAACGAAATGTGTAAATTCAATTTTGTTTTCTATATGCAACTGTTCACTTTTTAAACCCTGATCAAAACCCCCAAGACACTTGAATCAAAGTCCACATCTCTCCAGACTTTTTCAAACTGCGTAGGAACCTTGAGATGGCGATCAGACCGTGAAACGGTCGGGAAACTAAAAATACTTTTAAGCACAGCTTCACGTTAACTCCGCAGCCCTTCTGTCTTAGTGGAGCCGCGCGGGAGGCAAGTCGTGCTGAGGCATCATTCTGTGGAGCGATGAATTTTCACAACCTCCCAGGGCCTTGTTCAATAACTGACCTAACGCTGCAACCTCCTCCAGAGGAGGAGGGAAGCGTGAAGACAAATTTCTCCCCTCAGGGTTAGCACCGCACAGTGGATCGCAACATAAATCAGCAAGGAGACAAATCTCTTTTACTAACCTCTACCACGCGAGTCCGTCTTGGTAGAGAGACAGGGAAAGGAAAAAATAAAAAAAAGTTGACAGCAAAACAGGGCTAATTACACAACAAGTGTTCAGACTTAACATACATTACTTTTGTTTTTAAGATTTCGTCACTTTGCAGAGCAGAAACGCAGACTGCTGTAAATTAATATGTTACTAAGGAAGTTTGCTAAACCACTATGGATGTGTGATTATGTTGGAATCACACTCGGTATTTAATTTCACCGTGTTTCTACAAACACAGCAAACCAGCGACATAAACATGTCCTCCCGCAAACATCTTCCAAGAAAGATGATGAAGAGAGACGTGCGACTCGTATTTATTTTAGATTAGCCATGAATAGTAATGCAGGAAAGAACATTAAGGGCAGCAGAGTGAGGTTGCTGCAAATGTCTCCAGCGGGGAGATACTGAGCCAAGAATGATGAATCCATCCCTCATCCAAACTTTTCAGGGAGGTTGTAGTTACACTGAATTGCTTTCATTATGCTTTCCTGACCTTTTATTCCCAAGAACCTTGTCGGAGAACTCTGTCTGTATCTAGAAATTCGAGAAGGTTCTGTTCAGGGATCGACTGTGAAACCGTGAAGATGATGGCGCGAAAAAGGATTCTTCATAAAAGTAAGAAAAACATTAACAAACCCGAGCGTCCTTTTCGTGTACAAGAACAGTGTGTCTTCAGTCAGAGGCTTCTTCAAATTTGCTGTGGCACAGACCGCTACAGGAGGTCCTTCTTGCCCACAGCCGACAACTACAGCATCTCTTTAAGAACCGTTGATGATATGATGGTATGACATTTAATATGGAATCAGGTTTTGAATTTAATTGATTTGCTGACTCAAACAAGTGCAAGTGTGTTATAAAAAGCAAATGGAAAAAAAGTGAAAAAAAGAAAAAAATATCTGATTGTAGCCCCAAAACTTCAGATGGTTTTTGCACGTTCCTGGTTAAATGAAAGGCATCCAGTATGCTTATTATTTTGGGCTCGATTGAAGAAAATGGAAAACAATATTTTGTCTGTTTTCAGAAATAGAAACAGGATCTAGATCACTCTTCATTTGACGTATTTAACGAAGTTTTAATACAGCAAATGAAAGGAGATTTGGATGCACCAAAGTGTACTTCAGATTATCGGCAAATAAGTAGATTTGCTCCTATTTAGCATGAAAATAGAAGGAAATCAGAACTCCAAGCTGTTTTTTTAATTCTTAAGAACTTCGGAGGCGTGGTGGAGAAACCTGAACAGGTTGTTGCTAGGTAACCAGAGAACGAGTGAGTTCATTGATGCCACCAGAATGCTCTGGATCGGAGTCCAGTGAAAGTTTTATATATTAAATACTCTCTCTGATGTATTATCTATTGATTTTGATGGCATGTCAATCACGACATATTGGTCACGAAAAAAAACAAAAAAAACATGCCAGAGGCCACAAATGCCTCACAAGCCTCACTTTGAGCATCCTTGGGCTAAATCAAAAAGCACTCTCCCACTGTTAGGGGCTTCTGGGGTGCATTTCTACCCAGATAATTAGTTTTCACCCAGGTATATGAAGTGGAAACTGAGAAGGATAAACAACGACCTCCATGAAAGCTAGCTAGGTTCAAGGAAAGCTTGCCCGTGGGCTCAGTCTTGTGATTACAATAACACGGCGACTCACCACCATGGCTCTGATGTTCAGGGCTTGTGAGGGGTTCATCTGACAGAGCTGCCTGAGGGCTTCGGTCCTGCGCCGACCCCCCACGCTCTCCTCGTCCTGACGCTCCCCGTTCTTGATCAGCCCTCTGCAAACTGAACCCAAACACAGCCGCATCTTAGCGCCTCTTAAGGCATTTGGTCGGATTTCACATGCGGAGGAATCCCAGTCCGACGGTTTACCAAAACATTGATTTCTCTGTTGCTATGGCCCGGTCTCACCCTCCATTAGCACCGAACGCCACTGAATCGTGACTCATTGCCGTCGGGGGGCTGGGGGGGACGCAATTCTAATCTCATCCTGGAGGCATTATCTCATTTTTCCTCTAGTTCCCCCCACAGCAGACAGCTTATAAAGTAAAATGTTATGACTGAATGACTGTGGCATGTCCTCGAATCATATCAGTTTCTCTCTCTGCTGAATTTAACATCTTTTTTATGCATTGTGGAAAAAAAAAATAAATACTGGCAAAGTTTGAACTGCCTATCAGTCGTAGTTAAAAAGGACTGGCCTTGATGCTTCTAGACGTCTCATTTGTTACACTTGGGCTTTATTCTCAAAAAGTCTTTCAAGTCAAACAGAAAGGATTTCTTGATGCTAACGCAGGAATACTCTATTGACTCGGCGCCGACCCGGTTTGTGATAAGGAGGCACTGGAGACAACAGAAGATCTCCTCTAATTTGCTTCTTTAAGCACACATGGCTCTCTCTGCGAGCCGGAGAACTCAATATTTATCATCAAAGACAAATGCACGCGCCCTCAGGGTCTCTGGTGAGGTCGGAATTAAGAGGGTAACCAGCTGGAGTGATGCAAAAGACTGGAAGCTTAAAGTTACATTTGACTTCATATATAACAAAGCAATCAGTGGGTGTTTTCTGAACGGCCGCTGATCAATAAAGACGCGCGGCCCTCAGAGACAGAAGGCTTACCTTCGCTGAAGCTGTCTGGGACATTAGCGACCAGCAGGCACATGAACCAGTCGCCGTTACGGACGTGAAGCAAAGCCTCCGCCACGTCCACGATGGGCAGCAAAGAGGGCAGCTCTGAGAGCGGGACGGAAAGCACGCAGAGACATAAATATACATGCATTCCAATAATGCGGCATAAGATAAATTAAATATGTGATGATACTGGTGAATGTTGCAATTGTGATATTAATTGTGATAAGTTTTGCTTTGGGTTCACAGTAAACACCCAGATAAGGAGTCGTCTATCCATGTACTGAGGGGGGGAAAAAAATGGTCCCAATAACAACGGGCGCAGAGTGTCCAAATGCTTGCTACCGTTTATTGCAGTCAAAGCAGTTCTCTGCAAAATACGAAGCAGACACTGTTAGTGCAATGACAATAAATCTGCAATAAACCGTGCAGGCCTAGCTAACATCATACTAAAAATCCTACTGTAGCCATCTGGGTGCTTCAACAGGACAATGATCCCAAACAGACAACAGAACTATTAAACTTCTGAGATATCAAGACTGGCAAAGATTTTTGAACTATGTTTAAAATGTAGCTTTGTGTAAGGAAACAAGCTTATTTAAATAAAACCATACAAGAACAATGATCAAAATTAAGCCAGGATTATTGACAGGGTATTGCTTACTTTATAAGGACATTTATCCAAAGAGTACTGTATGTATTTGAGTCTGAATATAAAAACAGTTGTGTGAGACTAGTTTCTCTCTTTTTAAAAGTCACTGAAGTTAATTGTTGCAAAATAATTCCACCATTAAAAAAAGCGATCAAATATATTAAAAGTCCAAAAACAGTGTGCCACTTAGGCCCAGGATAATGAATGTGAACTATAGATGATGTGTACGTGAGGAAAATATCAGTAAATCACACACACACAGACACACACACCTATTTCTAAGTGTATTTTCTATTTTTGCTATGAGTTTCAAAGGTACAAATACAAAATCTCAAAATAAAAGCCACAAAAGTTTAGATGATTAACTGCCATCATTTTTGGGGATATTTGACTTTTCTAACAGAAGAGCATCTCTGAGGTCAGACACTGATGTTGGACAAGGAAGTCTCTGCTCTAATTTATTACAAAGATTTTCTGTCATCTCCAGAAAAGAGATGGCCAGCATTTGTTACCTGCTTGTAAAATACAGAGGACATCTGCCACTTCTTCCAGATAGACGGGGCTCTCAAAGAGCTCAGACGACTTCAAGAAGAACTCCCCATTGGAGTCTGTCACCTGAAAAATAAAAAGACAAGAGAGAAATATTCAGCTTTAGCCGGTGAGGAACTGATGGAAATAAATGGTAAGTAAGTATTTTTGTGTTTTGACTGAATAACTTCCAACAGAAATATGTTTTAGCAATAATATTTTATTCTTGTTTTTTTGTTGTTTTTTTTTACATAAAGAAGCCTCACTAAAACAGCACCAGCAATAAGTTCAGAATGCAGCATGGTCAACGGCATGCAAAAACCTTATTCATGATGGCCAGCAACTCGCTGAGAGTCAGACGGAGCCTTCTGAGCGGATCGCTGTGTTCAAACTCCAGGGTGAGTCCGTGCTGCAGCTGTGACACCAGGATGCTTTCACCGTTGGAACCGCCTGCCTTATGCCTGGTGGAAAATACAAAATACTGTTAAAATCACTGAAGTGAACACTTGGTATTATGCATTAAGAGCACAGACATATCCCTCATCAGCTGCCGTCACAAAAGTAAAAAAGAAAACGTCAATAATACCTGAGCTGCTGTTCCTTCCGTGCGTCCTGCTCCAACGCGTGGAAGTCCACAGAGAGAAGCGCTACGATGGAGTTAACGGCTTCCACTCCAGACAGCAGGCGCAGGATGAGCTTCTTGTCCTGTGCCCATGATTGACTCTGATCTGCAGGAGCACACAGAGCCATCCTCACCAGGCAGGGGAGCAGCAGCCTCAGCTCTGGGTCACTCAGGGCTGCAAGACGCACCACGTCAACTTTCTGCATGGCTTCGAAGGCATAGGAGCTGACAAACTGGAGCCCCGCGCTGTCTGCCATCTCTGCTCGCTGATTTGCTGTCGGCAACAGATTACAGTGCTGTGAAAAATGTCAATTTCGAAACAAAGATAATCTGAGCATTCAAAAAAAAACTAAATTGTGTAATTTTTAAGATCTACCTAGATTAGAGTAGAAAAGTAGCTTCAGATGATCAAGTCATGTCTGTTGGTTGGTTTGATGTTGTTTTTCTGAAATGCTGCAGATGTATTGGTACACACAACTACCTGTACGCTTTGGGATTCTTGAGATGCAGAAGGCCACTTGTGTTTTTGATTATGATTCTGTATCTCATCAGATACTTAAAGCCTATAGATTCAGATATTAAGTATTGCTTTTCTTAGCCTACTTCGTGCGGTCACACGGGTTCTGCTACTTGGAATGTACAAGTCAGATGCTATTGAATAACATTCATTTCATCATCAAAACCATTTTGGATTGCCAGAAAAATATATTTAAATAGTATTTTTTTCGTGTATTTTGAGAAAATTTCAATGCAAGTAAGCATACTATTTAAGAGTTATCGTGGCCTGCTATAAACTGACAATGCTTATGCATAAGTAACATTTATCATGTTTAAAAACTGCACATATCCAGGGATAACTGATCTGAAAGGGGATGTGTAAAATAACAGCTGTAATTTATGTATTATGGAGGAACACGTCCATTCTTAGTCTATCATGGCTAACATTATACTTAGGTAGCAGTTGACTTGTGGCAATGTTTTCAATAAATCACGTTGCATGAGAGGGTAGATGAAGATCATTCAGTTGCAACAAAACAAGGTTTATCCATCTAGTTCTTAACAACAGTGTGAAATTAATGGAGTTCTTTAATAATACTCGCTATTTTAACTTAGTGATGACAATATATTATTTAAGTTTACAGATTAATACTCCGAATTTTTTAAGGAAATGTTAAATAAGACATAATATTGGTCAGTCGTTGTAATTCTATGATTCGGTGAAGCTAACAGTTAGCTGGTGTCGGCTAAAAAAAGTCGCTATTTCCCCATGATTTTAGTGCGGCTCTTAGCATGCTAATGCTAAGCTAGACACAGAGCAACACTCCTGTGTGCTTTATGTGTTGCCTTCGCTGAATGAAACAATGATTAAAAACACGTATATTTAGACAAAGAGTAACTTACCCCACTAATTGAACTGATGCTGTAACTTCTGAGGGAAATTAAACCTCGGAGGCCTTCAGACCTCGGACTTGGTTGCGTCCAGTCAGCCGCCCAGCCTAACGTCACACGTCGGCTGCCTTTCTCCTTGATGACTGGGGGAGATAAGTTCGTCCTAGCTGACGGCGGCTGTTTTTAAGTCTCCTAACCGCTTCTATCTTTCATATTCACACGTCTGTAGCTTCCTCTCGTATTTTTAACCCACTGCATACACAGTGGTTACATCCAGTGAGTGAAGCGATGTTGTCAGTAGCGCAGTGAAGCAGTGACTGACTGTAAGTACAGAGACTGGGTTCCAGACAGGCAGTGTTGTGATACAGCTGCTGAGATCTGACATTGACAGACGGCTTGTCAAGTTCGTTTAAGCATCAAACTTATTGTAGCGCTTTAAAATCCCAACATAAGCAGATTAAAATGGCCTAGTTATTTTTATTTTATACTTTAATTTTTTTTATTGGTAAAGGTTTGTGTTTAAAAATATTTTTCTTATTACATGGATACTAATAATTCATGAGGTGGGTTTGATACTTTTTTTCTTTTTACATTTTAGTCTCAACACAAAGTGCAAGGATATATATGTATATATTTGCAGGATGAAATCTCTTGTTATTACAAAGGCTGCATATTTCTCCTTTAAATTGTGTCACATTTATAAGGAAAATCATTTTTTTAGGTTGAATATTAAGAGTTGTGGGGTTCCTTAGGCGTGCAGTTAGTTCTTGCATGACCAATACAACCCAAAAGATGTCTTCCTGCAGCAATGTGTGACCACTTGCTGTTGTAGATTCTCAGTCATCCAGGACACAACAATCCAAAGGGCTTAAGTAGAAGTTTATCTATAGCTGGAAGGGAGCAGTTAGATAAGCTCATCAGGAGGACCAGCTCTGTCCTGGGATGCTCCCCGTCCTGACCTGACACTGCAGGTGGTGCGAGATAGAACAACTCTGGCTGAAATAACATCACTGTTAGACAATAGCTCCCACCCCATGCATGAAGCTGTTGCAGAGCTTCAGTGACAGAGTGGTGGTGCATCCTAGGTGCACAATGTTGCAGGATATTCTTTCCTCCAGCAGCTGTACGACTTTGTAACAGTCACTGCTCCCAACAAACTGAAATTATTGCATCCCTGCTGTTTTTCTAATTTTAAACAGTGTTGTTTTTATGTACATAGGAACACATATACAATGTGCTTTTATTTTTCTTTAGATTACTGTCAGTTTCACACTTCTTTTAGTCGGAATATGCTCATTTTAATTACTGAACCCTCTCAGTTTGTCTATGTTGTAAATTTGTCCTTACTGCACAGTCCCTTATTTTTATTTTAATATTTCTTATCTTTGTGTGAATATGTATGTTTCCCCTTAATTTTAACTTGCTGCTGGTACATTTGAATCTCCAACACTGTGGGCAATAAAGGATATTTATATTCTATTCTCCGGTTGTTTTTTCAAATAAATTTTGGATCTTTGCTATGTTAGAAACCTAATGTCTTGTTTATTCAAACTTCCATGAGACAAACAAAAACAAACAATTCAGTAGCAGAATTTAAACTGTTATTGGCAGACATGATTTGGCCAACTGCAGTGGTCTAAGCTTACTCGTCTTCTCTAGCAGACTCCACCGCAGAAGAAAAATACAAAATGAATTGTTGTGAACACACTCAATTTTTGAAGGATCATCACAACACCACTGTGGCTAAAGTGAAGTTTACAGGTGGGAAAGTCATGGTTTGGGTTGACTTTAATTGCCTGAGCAGGAATCGGGGTTGATGAGCCTCCTTTGGAAGAATTTTCTGCCATAATCCAAGAGCACACATTTTCAGACTCAAAGAAGGATTTTATGTCTTTTGTTCTGAAAACTTGTAATACGTTTGCTCACATTTTTATTTTGAGAGCAGAACTTTCTTCTCAAAACCTTTAATACTTGTACTCAAAACTACTTCTTGCACTAACGCTTAGACTCTGCTCACTTACGAAACATTGAACTGCCTTTTGGCACAGTCGCTTGGCAACCTCTTAGTCAATAGAATGTAAGTTTGTACTGGGTACGTTTGTTTCCTTCTAGTGGGTGTGCCTGTGTGGCTACTTTTGATTGCATCAACCTGCGCCACCCACTGGATGTAGGGAGAAACAACGACGTCAGCTGTAGTACACTAAACACCTGCCAGCAGTGTGCTACTGATCGCTAACAGCTACTGCTCTTAGGCAGGAGTTTGTTCATCCATCTATCTAGAAGTCCTGCTTTCAAAATGAAAATGTAAACAAAAATATTAAAGTTTTAGGAACAAATGACATGAAGTCCTGATTTCAGAGTGAAAATGTGGGCTCTTGGATTATGGCAGCATAGCCTCCCTACAATCAGTGGGTGGCAACTACCACAGCTGATGGACCTGCAAAGATAAACTCCCAGCACAACTCAAGGACAACACAATATTCAAGATTTGAGGACAATTTGTGTGAGAAAAATAGGTCAAAAATCACTCCTGAGCTCTAAAAACAGGACACGTTTTCTCCTTCTTCTGGCTGTTACCTTCACAGCCACAGCGAGTCACCCTCCTCCATCTAACTACTTCTGCGTCCTCAAACAGGACAGGTCTAGAAGTCGTCATAGTCAAAAAAGGCTTTTCCACCAAATATTTTAATACATTTTATTTAAAGTGTGTTCAATACGCATTCACTTTGGTCACTTTGGTGAGAGTTTTGTCAATTGCCCCAATTTGAAAGATGCAACAATGATAAGAAACTGAAAGTCATTCTTGCCAATTTCTACAGTAAATTATAAAACAGTTCAAACTTTCACTGTGGTTCATTAAATGTACTCTGGTTCCGTAACAGAAAGCCCACTGACTGTGAGGCTGACATGATATAGTCACTTTGTGCCAAAGTACAAGACAATGAAATAATTACATATTAACTGAAACACTTGCATTATGAATTAATTTGACATTTAGCTGCATATGTAACAAAATATGTCGATTAAATGACATTTAAATTCTCTTTTTATGATTTCATTAAATTGAATTTTGGCACTTAAGCACCTCTATAGGAAGGACACCCACATTAAAACAGCAAACTTTTCACTTTTCTGCCACGATAAAATTAAATACAAATGTAAAACCTGTGAATATAGGTTTTCAGCATCAAAAGAGCTTGACCTACTCTATTTACAGTCTTCAGACTGTCACATAGCAACAGTCTTTAGTCAGAGGCCTCTTCAGATTTGTTGCGAGACTGACTGCTAGTAGATGTCCCTCCAGCCCACGACGCCATCATCCACGACGACACTCTGAAGACCCTTGCATGATTTGAGTTGCATTTAATTTCTTTGGAGTAAAGAAAGTATTTTTAAATTGAAGTTTCACTTGATTGCACATCACAGTTCACCCACTCGCCCAAAGCAATGAACACCAGCACAGATAAATAAGTTGACACACTTTATTCCTAAAACAGAAGCCACACCACCAACAGCTGGCGTGGGATTCATATATAATTATTTATATATATATATTTATATATTGCAGTTTGGTTTTTGTGTCTAAATGTGTGGTATAAAATATTATATACAACAATGTACCTCTTTATTTGAACACAGTGAAGTTCATTGCTGTACAAGTCCTCTGTAGCTACAGCTTTGCTGCAAGTCCTTCATGCTCAAAGGCATGAAACATAATTCTCCACTCTAATTCTTCTGTACATTGTGACAATACAAATATTCTGTCTCCATTACAAAAAATAATACTCTAAAAGCAACCTACTTTTATTTTATTTTTATGGATTTTTTCCTTTTTTTCCGGTTTCTCTTATTAAGACGATTACATATGTCTGAGACCAATTGCTTTAAAGCAGGAAGGCTGATATAAACCTTCCTTTTTAATATATAAAAGGTAAGAAATATGACAATTTATACATTTAGAAACTTACAATAAATAAGATAGATGCAGGCATTTTTCATTTGGATACTATTTCATCTAAAGCCTTAAAAAGGAATTTCTCGTATGAAAACCAGAGATCCATTTTTGTTGAGTTTTTTTTTTCCAAGATCAAATATGTCCCTTTTCTTCCAATAGCTTTACAGATAAACTCTCTAATACGGACTGGCCAGTGACTCTGCTGCCATGCTACATTACCATGACAAGAAATCTGTCATTTCTCTCACGCTCATTTATCGGGACTCAGCTTCGAGCTGCTCCAGGCCCTCCGCTCTCCGTTACTCCCATGTTGCCAACGAGTCGACTCTGTGGACCTGTAGCAGCCACAAGGGGATGGGAAGCAGGGACTCCATCTGGGTACAGGATCCAGCTCTGTACTCCTGGTGTCATCCTCGCACGACGTGACCGGTTGCTTTGCTCCTTCTCTGAAACATGTCTCCACCGTCAACGGGCCGCTGGTTACAACATGGTCATGATGAAGTTGTACATCTGGTTGAGCACCACAAAGTGAATAGGCAGACATGATCTTCGGTCCTGCGTTGCCGGGTCGCATGTCAGCCAGGAGAGAGCGTTGTACTGCTCCAGCACAAATCTGCTCCGATACACAAACACAGACACATAAACTCTCAGTTGTGTTCTCATTCAATTTAATAGGTAGCTCTGAAAATCTATGCAGCAACTAGTTCTGAGCGATGTAGCTTAAAAGAAAAAAAAAATCTGATTGTTTTGCTCCATACCAGATACGATTTTAATTGATTATTGTTACTCGGGCTGAACGATAAATCGATTTTGTCGACTAATCAACATTTTGGCTCGTCAATATTTAATTTTTGGAAAATCTCATTTACAAAGATTTGTAAAAGTGGCTTTTACTTCCATTCTCCCTTCTATGAGTTGCATGATGGCGTATTAGGGCTACGAGAGGTTTTGTTTTGTTTCATTATTAAAACATAATTATAATATTTTTACCAGAAAAAAACATCTCAATATTATGAGAAAAGAAGTTGTTTTAATAAGAAAAAAGCTACAATAAAGTTATCAAAATATGATGCGACTACTTCATCTTTTGTACGTGGGGTTCTTTCTTCAAAATAGACATGTGTTTTCACAATCATTTCAAAATCTTGCTGCTTATAATAATTTGATGCTTATGTGTTAATAAATTATGTATTTCTATTAAGTATCTTAAACTTAAACAAAAGTTATAACTTCACAAAATGCTCAACAATCTTCTCTTGGAACCCGTTGATAACTGCTTGCAGTTCTAGTAATTTTTTACTGTGTTGTTGGAGCACTCATAAAATTACTATTATATTTCCTAATATTACAACTGTACTCTGGTAATTTTATGACTTTATTCTTTAATTAAAAAATAAAAACATCCTGGCCTGGCCCAAATATTTTGTCGTATCTGTATTTGAATTTAAAGTCGAAATAAATAGAAGCTCTAAAACTAGTCAAACAAGATGGCGACCCTGGGCATTCTGTCATCACTCTGAACTACGGACACTCGCGGAGTGCATGGGCCATGAAAAAATAAAACAAACCCCTACAGATTTTTCAGAAATTAAATAATCAAAAACCAAAAAATTTGACTTACAGCCCATCCCTGGTAGAAACCAACAAGCAGTTATTCAAACTTTGCAGGAAACGTGTGAGGTTTCACAGGAAATTCACTCTATAAATGGAAACGGGGCTCGCCACAAGCCAGGAGGGCAGCAATAGTAATCTGTGCTCTTGAGTCCAGATGGAGAGCAGAGTGGAGTTGTTTACCTGAGCACATCTGAGGTCTGATTGGAGTCGAGGGGGTGGGAGTGCTTGCTATGCAGCAGTTCGTCTGATTGCACAGAAGACACATGTAGGTGCAAAGAGGCCTGAGAGAGGGAGAACAAGGAGAGAGCCGGTGTCACACGCCACGCCATCAAACGATCTAACCTTTTATTTCATCTCATCATAATAATTATTGATATTTTCACTGCAGCGGGATAGCCACGGTGAGTGTGTAGCCAATTCCAGAGGCAATAAATATCCCCGGCAAATCACTGTGCAAATATACAAGCTTGGACTTAACTGGAATATAGGCTCACAAAGCTCTGAATGCACCAAAAGTAATTTACATTTCACAAGCTGCTCAGATCTTTTATAGTGTTTTCAAAGGCTTTTTGCAGTTTTATGGAGTGTTGCATACTGGAAAAAAATCTCATACACCACAATAAGCCATTATTTTAATTTCAGATTATTTGTATAAGGTTACTTTATTAAAAATCAATCTGCCTGAAAGTACTTCAAGTACAATGTGGAACATGTAAATATCTTGTCACAATCTCTACTCCATACATGTACATCTTAATATAATTGAAAAGGTAGTTTGTTTCAGTAACTACTGCATGTTCAAAAACTAGAAGCCATATTGGATATAGATGGCATTCCTTCATTTTGATATGGCTACTGCAAAAAACAAAACAAAGCAAAAACAAGAAAATCAACAAACTGCGTTTCTCAGAAAATCAGAATACAAAATATCAATAAAATCATATTTTTTTTCACATGAAATGTGGATAGAGACTGTAACAGTTTGCCTGACAGAAGGTCACTTACTGTTCTCAAACTTTTGTATCTTAGAATATTAGTAGAAAGTTGAGTGGAAGGGGAAAAAAGTGTAGCAAAAAGCAGCATAAAAAACAAGAGTTAACTGCAACTTTATATAATAAATAAGATTTACTTTCCGAGTGGAATTACTGGAACAAATCAAGTTTGCACTTGTCTTCTAATTTTCTAAAATGTACCCATCTGTAAAGCCTGATAAGAAAACAGCTTGATGGGACGAATGAGCAGGTTCTGTTCAGCAAATAATGCTACCAGCACATCATGTTCTGATGTTAATCTGGGGCGTATCTGATTTGAAGAACCGGTAAGAATACCTGATACAGGTCAATTAGATTTACATAAAACCTCTCTAAGCTCCTTTTTTACCTGGATTGTAATTATTTTTTAAAATAACCGCAGTGTAAGACGCTATAAGCACAGGTCCGGGGGCGGGGGCTACCTTGAGAAAGAGCGGACACTGGTTCTGAGCCTGCGAACAAGCTGACCAGAACCAGTCGGGCAGTGGGCCAGCCTTTGCAGTGGAGACAAGGTAGCCGAGCGCCAGGGGTTGCTGCAGCAGGTTGGGAACCTCTTCATGGGACTCCATCCGGTCTGTGCTCTGACCCTGCAAACCGGGTGAAAGCCGGACGTTAGCTCTGCTAGCATGAAAAACTGCGACACGCGCGTGTGGCGACCCACCTTGCTGCCGTCTGCTCCATGGTGGTAGTGATGGCTGGGGGAGTGCACTGGGGAAGTGGTGGGGGAGATGTTGATGATGTCTGGGTCCAACTCATTCTCCTGGTCCAGCAGGTCAAAGATCCCAATGTCAGACCCGTCTAGGTTCAAGCAGAAAAACAAGTTACGTTTAGGCATGCACTGATCCACTTTTTTTCACTTCCGATATTGATACAGGTGTCTGAGGTTTAGTATCAGCCGATACCAATATGATACAGGAAAAAAAGAGTGCAGAATTGACCTAAAATGTTTCCTTTTTTAAAAAAACACACATAAATGTACTGAATTACAAATTTATTTGACAAACACACCAATAGCTTCACAAGCTTGAGAAAACATTTTAAAACCCCCTCCCCAAAAAAACACAAGTTTAATTTATTCTTTCAGTGCAATTAAGAGCATAACAGCCAATAACGAAGCTGAAACTGACAAAAACAATAGGTCGACTACCTTAGCCAAACGTGTAAGAATAAAACATAGAAGCAGACAGGATAGATTTATACCTAATCTAGAATTTTTTTTCAATATCAGGACTGAAGCAGATATTGACATCAGATCGGTGCATCTCCTTTTAATGACCAATTTTTTATAGTAAAAAAGGAACTTAAATGCAAGTAAAAATAAATCAGAGGAAAAAAGGTGAAAGACCCTTAAAGTTTTCTCCTGACAACTAAATAAAAAGATAATATTTGGAAGCAAGCAGAAATTAAAAAACAAAACAAAAGATAAAAAGTAGCAAAATGTAATGAACTAACCTGAAACTAAAAAAAAAAAAAGTAAATAAAAAAACCAGTGACAGCAAGATAGATGAGGGAGCGCCACTGACCAGTGGTGGGGTTGAGGATGTCGATGTTGGTGTCGATGTTGTGTAATTGGAGCTGGCGACCTGGAGAGAGGCGGAGGTGGGAAACACCAGGATGTGGGTGCAGGAGGTGTCCTGCGGGGTGTTGAGCTGCGACGTCTGCATGTTCAAGGTGGTGCTCCGGCGAAACACGGAGCCTGTGGAGACGGAGTCTGGGAGGAACAGAGAGACGGAGAGTCAACAAAACACCGTGAGGAGACGGGGACGCAGGAGGGGGAATTCCTTCACACAGCTTAATCCGTTTCTGAACGCCTCAAACGTGCTGTACGCTTCTGGACATCAAGCCAAGGCTAATATCAAACAAAGATAATTCAAATTCAAAAATACTTTATTGATCACAAAGCAAAATTAAATGTCATTCCTGTTGGCAGGAAAGATCTCTTGAGTCATAGAATCAATAAATCACTTAAGTAGCATGACAGCATGAAGTAGGCTAAGAGACTTAAAAAAGTAATGCTTGAAGAAGCTGAAGAAAAGTAGTACACATCTAGAAATCGGTACTAAAGCCATTTCTGAGGCTTCCAGACTCCAGAGAACCACAGTGAGATTCATTATCCACAAACGGAGAAAACATGGACGCAACGACGGGACTTCCAAGATTAAAACGTCCAAGAACGATCCAGAAGGTCATAACAGATCTAAAGCACTGCAGGCCTCACTTGCTTCAGATGGCATCAGTGCTCATGACTCAACAGTAAGAAAAAAATACAAGGAAAAAAAAGTGAGAGCTCTAATAAAAACCAAAAAGAACACAAATACAAAAAAACCCAACAAAAACAACATTGTGCAAGACTTTTTGGGGAAAAAAACATCTAGTGGAGCGGTGACACAAAAAGTTAAACATCTTTGAAAATTGTCCCTCCTGTTGGATTTGAGGCTGCGTTCACACAGCGGGACGTATTTAATTTAGAGGAGGGTGAAAAGATTGGAATTGGGTCGTTGCGTATGGGCAATTTGCAGTCAATTCTGCAAATTTTCTCCAAACAGGTTAACCCCTTTAACGGTTTGAAATACTTCAATGTAAAAAAGGCAAAAACTGAAGAAATCTATAGAAGATTTAGATTTGAGCAACTGAATAAGCACTAAAATGTTTCTTTGCAACATACAGATGATGCAGCAACACTATCGTAGCACCTGTTTGGTTTTGTTGTTTTTATCTGAGGTTAAGCTTTCCAAACAGGTGATGTTCTCTGCTGAGCACAACTCTACATAATCCTGGCATGATGACTGACACTTCCCCCAGCTTGAGTCCCCAAAATAAACCCATCGATCTGCCTCTCCATCACTGAAACGAGATCGATGGGCATCTGAGAGGCAGTGCTTCATGAGAGAAAGGTACACCACCGTCTCCACCATCAATCTGCTCTGGACAAGGAGGAGGATATGTTTGTGATATGTGGCTGCTATCCATCATGCCCCACACACGCACGCACACACACCTACACACACTAAAAGTCCGCTCCTTCAAAGCAGCCAGTTTAAAAGGCGCACATTGCAACTCAAACACAAAAAGTCATATTTGTAATCGTCACCTATACGATTATGTGCATGTGTCATACCTGGCATGATGATGAAGGATCCCTGCGGCTCCATGGCGACCAAGCACACGCTGAGGATGCTGGGAGTGTCAGAGGCGGAGATTCCACACATCCGACACATTTCCTTCAGACGTCGGCTGAGCGACTGTAGATTTCTCCTGCTCAACAAAATGCTCCAGTCTGAGATGTGGAAACAGGAGAGATAAGAAAGTGATGAAGTGCTGCTTTTTGTTGGAACTGTGCACAGTGAAAGATGCAAACCGATCCGTTTCTGTTGACTTAAGTTAACTTAAAAAGTTTTTTTTTATTACCTTTTAACTCTCCGTGCCCCATCCTGCCCAACCGGCCAATCACCACTCTCCAGGGAACGGATGTCATCTGCACTAGTCCCAAGCACCAATCCCACAGCTTCTGCAGGCCCAGTCGACGTACAGAGCCTTTTTTCCTCCGAGCTCTGCGCAACACAAACACTTTGGGTTTTAATTTACCACAGCAAATAATTATTGTATTATTCTATCAAATATTCTGATGATTAATTGATTAATCGGGTAAGAACATTGGCAGATTCTGCAGATTTTCCACATATCCTCCATATCTTATTATGCCATATTAGAAATACAATAAAATATCAAAGTGAACAAATAATTTAATTCATTTTTTAAATAAGAAAAACATTCTAATACCTTAAATGCAGCAGCATGGCTTTCCTAAAGCGAACACTTCATTATTTGTAGCAAAGGAAGCAACTTCAGCTAACAACATCGACATGTGAATTAATGTGAATTAGACTAATTTCTAATTCACATTAATTCAACAGGCCATACAGTAAAAAAAAGCCCCTCCAGAAACAGGTTTCTGTCCTACCTGTTGGGCACGTCTATGTTGATGATGCTGGTCTCCAGCAGTTCGCCGTACAGGTCTGTGCATGTGGCCAAAAGCCACCGCTGGTCGTGGGACAGGCAGTATCCCACAAACATCACGTTGTATTTTTGCGACGCTTCACCAAACGTCTCGCCAAGTTCCGTCTGTTTGTCCTTTACCGGCGCCAAGATGAACGGCGGCGTGTAAAGACGCAAACACTCCGGCCTCTGCAAACACGAGGGAGTAAAACACTAACTATGAAGACATGTAACACTAAATGTAATAAGCTTTTGGTCACTTGAAGTAGGCCGATTGGTCTGAGTTTATTCTATGCTGTGTTAAAAAAAAGGAGCTTAAAAGTTTGTCAGTAAGAGGAAAAGGTCAAATTTGCTGCAAGGAAGGAAGCTGACTTAATCAGATCCTGATCTAAGATCCTCCCTTTGTCTAAACCGACAACAGAAATCCCATTATGAACATTTCAGGGAGCTAGCCAAGCAGATAATAACAGAACAAACTCCGGAGGAACAGAGGTTACAAATTCTTCTGGTTCTACTCCAGTATAAAGAAACTCCTTAGTAAGGATATAAAAAAAAGACTAACTATATATTTTCAGAGATGATCTGAATACAGATAGATTAACATCTGTCTACCAAAGCCGTTGCCTCCAGGAAAATGCTGAGGAAAAACGATGCGTTCATAGCGGCATAAATAACTTTGTGGGGGTTAAAGAGTAACAAGTTGGCTACACGTCACGCTCACCTCTGTGCTCTTCAGCGAGTTGTCGATGGCTAAGCCGGGGCCGAAGCCGGTCAGCGACTTGACGTTGGTGGAGGTGGGCAGCGGCCGTCTGCACTGAGCGAAGACGGAGAAGGCTAGAGATTTGAGGTGCTGTGCGTATATATGTCGGTCTTCTCCTCTGACTTGCTGAAGTAGATACTGACATGGGACGATCTGGAGACAAAAAAATCCATCAGAGGTCAGAAAAAAACAAAAAAACATTATAACGATCTCAGTGGAATCTAGAGATAACATGTATTCCTCTAAATATTACTCAGATTATATGTTTATATTTGAATCTATAGATGCGTTCACATGAGCCCTGCTCAGGCCACCTTAATCCAACTCCGGTTTGCTTGCCGAGAAAGTTTGGTTAGTTTGTGGAGGTGTGAATTTGCAATCGGAGTCTGATGAGCATCAAAAAAGCGAACTCTGCTCCGCCTAAAAACCTCGGTCTTAGTTTGCTTGAAATGAACTCTGGTACAGTTTGAATGCAATGTATAACTGCAAGTGGACCAGAGACCGCTCCAAAAGCAGCAAGTGGACTATTGCGCAGGGCATTCTGGGTAAGTACCAGCAAAACAAACGTCTAGTGCTAGCGAGAGAAATGTCTCGTGTTATTTTTGCCAAAGATAAGAGAAACCCTACAACCGCTAAAATTGTTTTGTGAAGAACTAAGTTGCGCTCAGTGTCTTCTTCAGGGGTTTTTGTTTTGTCGTTTCCTTCAGTGGTTCTTGGTGCAGCACTGCCACAGGCGAGGAGGGTGAACAGGTTATTCAAAAGGGTTTGGTTTCTTTGACAATGTAGTATGAAAGCAGACTGCACCAGCTGAAAATATTACAAATGTTGCAATTTTGGTCCCCAATCGAATAACATTTACTGAAGTGTTAGGTGTGAAAGCATCTCAATAATTGTGGATTCAATTTAAGTGTGTTTTGTTTTTTAATGAATTTATGTTGGAGACTCTGTTATCGTTCCACCCTAAATAAAATGACTCGCACGGCCCATTAAAAACCAACGTAATGCTCAGCCCAGGACGGCAAGCTGCTCGTCAAGTCGCCTCACCTGTACAGAAATTGAGTTGCGGATGTGTGGAGGGAGACACTGAAGCATCTCCAGGTAACAGCGAAGCAAACCCAGGGTCCACACGCTGGAGTGCGTAGGCCCGGGCCCAGAGCCGCCGTCGGCAGGCTCCTCGTAGCTGAAGGGGTCTACGATGTAAACGACGATGGCGGGAGGGTAAGTCACGGCGTGAGACTCCCCGTCTGTGGGCACGCCAATTTTCTCCCGCTCCAAAGTGCTAAGAGAGAAAAAAATAAATAAAAATAAAGCTCACTTTCAGTATTAAAATACATATAATCCATGAGATTAAACAGTGATGTGATTATAAAATTTAAGACCCGTGCTTGTGCTTGTAATACACTTAAGGCCTTAATTGTAGATAAATGAATGTAATGCTGATGACCTACTGAAGGCGGAGTGCTAGAAAGAGCTGGGGTTTCTTAAAGAGATAGAGCCCCAATTTCAAGCCGTTAAATTTCTTTTAACTCATGTTTTGAGCATTTTTATAACTGAGCGTTATAAAAAGGTTACAACATGGCTGGAAAACACCTAATGCTAAGGCTTCTTAAGGCTGCACAGACTCTCTGTGTGACGAACCTTTCAGGAGGCTCAGTGGGTCCCTGGGCCTGGCTGCTGGAGTTGTCCCCTGAGGTGGCAGCGTTCTGGGTGCCAGCCTGCTGTCCCACCTGTCCGCCCTGGGACCCCTGGCTGTTCATGTTTCCAAAAGGCGGGAAAGAGTTGGGTTTTCCGGACGGCATGGAGCTGCCAGTCTGGCCCGAGGACGCTGTGAGGCCGTTGGATGATGCTGAGGTGCTTCCAGAGCCACCGTTGCTGCTGCTGCTGCTGCTGTTGGGAACGGAGGAACCTAGCTGGCTGGCTGTGCTGGAGGTGGAGTTAGACTGTTGAGTGGATGACGTCTGATTGGATGAAGAAGAGGCACTAGGCTGTGTGAGGAGTGAACTGTCTAATGTCTGTGAAGCGAGGTAAGGAGCTACAGGGAGAGACAAGAAGACACAGTTGGAACTTCAGGAATGAAACAGAGCACCAAGTGAGGAAATCCAGTTAAAACAAATATGCAACAAAACATTTTTTTATAAAAGTTACAGTAGCAGTATAAAAGTGCACAGTAGGTTTTGCATTGTAAATATAAAACAAGGTAGCATAACGTTTCCATCTCCTGCTGTCTGACTAAATTAATTCACTCCACAGAAACATCCTCCCACATTGATCTCACTTTTAAGCTCTCTGCCTGGCCTCTCTAAAATAAGAGCTAGACAACTAAACCAAGAGGTATTAAAGGTGGAAACCGACAAGAAACAAAAAAAAAAACGTTGCATTAAACGCACAGGAATCAGAAAGGCTGCATTTTGAGAGCAAAAACACCGGAAGCGTGTCCGACACGTACCGAGGTTGTGTCGGCACACTTGTGCGTAAAGCTTGAGCTTGGTGAAGGCGTCGCTGTTGCTGCCGGCAGCTTTATGGAACCAGTCGCTGACGGGCTGATCCATCACGCTTTTGGTTCCGCTGCCGCCGACGACCACTATGCCGTCGGGGTAACTCCTGGAAATCGGCCGGTGCTGGCCCAGACGACAAGACTGATGAAGAAATAAAAAAAAGAAAAGAAAGAGAAATGAAATGTTATTTTCAGTAGTATTACTACCCAGAATTTAGCTTGAAAGCTTGCTGAGCTTCAAATGTAGGTGAAGTTTGCCAACATCTAAAACTTTCAGACCATTCAACTTCAATTCAATGCCTATAGAGAATTTTATATGACAAAACAACACAGATGTGTAAGAAAAAGCACCTGTTTTATTTATTTTTTTTAATCTGAGAAGTGTGGCGTACAATTGCATTCAAAGCCTTTTACTTAGAAAAACATTTTTGGTTGGTGCGTGTCCACATGAATTAAATAAAGCTAAATTCAGGTGAACTTTGTTGGAAGCTAAGGTTGGGTATTTATCGTATTGTGTTTCGCTTATCATTTCTCATTTCCCAAGATACGTTTCTTATTATAAAAAGTTTTTTAATTACTTGTTATCATGATAGATTCTAATTAATGATGTTTAACCCCGCCCCCAAAATTGTCTGTGTTGTTAGTTTTACAATTTTTTCACACTGTTACAATTTTTTTTGAGGTCCATGACCACAATAATAAAAAAACATAAAAAATTACAAACTTCGTTTTCCAGTTCAAGTTTATATACAGTATTTATACAAAGTAAGCAAGAGGGGAAACATTTTGCAACAAATAAAAATGACAGCTTTTCTAATTACAATATAAAAAATAACAAAATTAATATATATATATATATGTATTTTTTTTTTTTTTTACATTTTGTGGCCTTAAATCACGTTGGTAGGGAAAAGTTTGAACACTGCTGAATTAGAGCATCAATAAAAATCAATAAACTTGGAAACATTATGGAACACAGTTACTGTGTGCAGTCAAGTTATATAAATCAGACATATTTATGTGATGGGTGTCATAAAGAAACGTATTATAAATAGGAATTTTTGTCGTTATCACAATACTACAACAAAATGTGGTGATAAAACTGAACATTCACCAATATTGGAGAATGAAAAAAAAAGCTAGAGACTTGGGCAAAGCTTCAGTTTCCTTAATGGAATGGTTTAAATCAAAAGTATATAAATGTGTTGCTCAGCTCTCCGTCCAATCTGACGATACATTATGCATCCATTTTTCAGAGAAGAAAGGCCAAGACCCAACTTCATCCTAATTTTTCTTTTTTTAAAGATTTCTTTTATTAGTTAAATGGTTTACAAACCATGCATCATTCTCCTTCTAATTCTCAACCGCTTTGTGTTGGTCTATCACATAAAATCCCCATAAAAACACTTTGAAGCTCCTATTAACCGTTAACAGCGGATGCTTTGCACTACCCCCCCTTTTTTTTTTTTACCTCGTAAACGGCTGTGAGGTCTCGGAAGAAGCTTTTGGCCCCGCTGAGCATAGCTTCGCTGTCGGGGCAAACCACCAGGTACCCGATGTCCCGCTGGGAGCCATACGGGTCCAGCAGAAGCTTTTCCCAGTACGGCAAACCAAACGGAGACAGCACCACGAAGTCATACTCGTAGCCCACCAGGAAGGTGGGGATGGGCAGAGGCTCCGGGGACTCATCCGTGCCTGTGGACGGGAGGAAGAATAAATCATTAAGCGGGGGCAAATTTATTTCCCATTTTAAATCTTCCTTTCCAGAACTTAAAACTTGACTGGAAACATTTTCATGTTGTGGCTTTTATCTCAATCATTCCTTCTGTAAGTTGGACAACGGAGTATTAAGGGCCAGGATGCAGGAAGGTTTCTTTAATTACGAGAATGTAGTCATAATATTAGCAGAATAAGGATGAACTTTACCAGAAGAGCGTCTCAAAATGAAGAGAGGAAAAAAAATTATTTTAATGAGAAAAAAAACTGGGTAATTGATTTTTTGTTTTTCCATGTAAAAGTTATCATAAAAGTACTGCTTCATTCTCTAAATATTACAACTTTCTGTTATTATTTCAACATTATTCTTGTATTACTTGTATTCTAATACGTCATGACTTGATAGTGAAAAATAAATCTCAATTTCAAACAAGGTGACAGACCTCGGTGGTGAATATAAGCAGTGAACTGGTGGAAAAATAAATGCAGATTTTCTAAAAACCAAAAAGTTGATTTATTGCCCAGTTCTGACTTAAACTAAAAGATATTAAACAACAGAAAGCAGACTGGTCCTCAGCGATCTGACATCCGACTTTACCATAAGAACCACGTCCGGCCATCTTGTGGAACTGCTGCCAGGTGAGGGGGCCTTGAACGCCCCAGGACCGCACCATCCGCTTCTTCTGAATGACATCCTGGAGAACAGGCTGGAGCGACATCAGCACCCGCAGCACATCCTGAGAGCACAGGGAACTCACGTCCACCGCTGAGGATCATGGAAACAAAAGACAGACTGAGACTGATGAAACCAAGGGAACCCAACGCGCCGCACAGAACTTTATCCTAACAAACAACAGAAAAAATACTTTGTCAACTCAACGCCGAGGCAAAATTGCCTGGTTGTTTGGTTCCTTCGAGTAAAGGCTGTTTACTTTGGAGATAAAAGCGGCTGCTGATTGGTTAGTTGCTGACAAACCCCGTGGATTGATTGACTCTCTCAGTTCTTCTTTCCGAATACATACTGACATTATGCTGTGTGATCCCGCTCACCGTTTTGTTTGGCCCAGTGATGAAGGCAGGTGCTCTTCACCAGCGCCTCGTCCACTTTGCCGCCCGACATGTTGTCCATGAACTGCCTGCCGTGCTCCAGAGCCATGTAGCAGTCGTTGCGGTAGTCCCTCTCCTCCACCCGCTGGCAGGGGGCCGTGGGTGCGCCGCTCGACCCCCTCGATGTCACCTCGTGCTCCATGACCGAAATGGGCGAAAACGGGTTTGTGCACTGGTCCTGCAGGAGCACGATGAGCTCGTCGGGAACGCACTCCCCTCTCCCGACCCCGGTCCTCTCCAGCGACGAGAGCCGCAGATCCTCGAAGCTCTTCTCCGCCTCCTTGCTGACGTCCGAGCCGCGGCCAATGATGTCCAGCTCGTCCTCCAGGAAGAGGCCCGAGCCGTTCCCATATCGCCGGTTCACCACGGCGCTGAAGCCGCAGCTGCAGGGGTCTTGGTCCTCGCCGTCAGCGCCGCTCAGGTACACGCCCACGTCGGCGCCTTTGATGTTCATGTTGCACACGCAGATGCAGCAGCTGTCAAAGTTGCAGTCCTTGAAGAGGTTCATGACTGACTCCGAGAGGATTAGCGTGACGTAGAGGCTGTGCGCTTCGGGGATGGAGGGGACCGTGGCCGGCTCCACCGAGTTCAGCGGCCGGCAGGTGGAAGGGGTGGAGGCTGGGGAGTACAGGTCCGAGTTCTCGTACTTGAGAGAGCCCTGGACGCTGGAGGGGCCCCGAGGGGTGCGCGGCGTCCGGGGCGTGCGCGGCGTGGGAGCCGAGAAACGTGGGGTGGCGGGGGAAGGCAGGATGCCGGTGCCGCTGTTGCTGGGGGGAGCGCTGTTGGACATAAAGGGGGTGTGGGTCTGAGGGGTGTAGGTCTGGGTGTAGTCCTGGTCCATGGCGCTGCCAACACTGGGAATATTACTGAGAGAAGACACAATGAAAGACGGGAGTTAGCACAAGGAAGGGTAAAGACATTTCTCCAAAACCAGAAATATTTGTTTTAATTATTGGTTCTAAAACCACGGCCAAAATTGGCAGATTGAGAATTGTGTTGCTGTGTTCACGTAAACGGGACCTGGTATCACTCCGTGTGTTCACCTCTAACAAAAATATCAGATTTCTGGCTGCTCTGACACAGATCAGCCTGAAAAATCTCAGATTATGCTGAATAGTCTATTTTCTCAGACCTACTTTAAAATATTTTGTCATATGCAAGCGCCAGGAATTTATTATATACTGTAGTATGTGCAGGGGATGACTTTTTTTTTTGTAAGGCAACCATTGTATTTTTATCACTTAACGTTTAAATATCTTTGATGTAAGAGAGAACGGGAAACACAGAAGCAACGCTGAGTGATCTGCACTCAGGATTCTTATCTTAACTGCACAAAAACACCAAGAACAGACGAGAGAATGAAAAATGGGTAGCAGGAAAACATAAGGAGATAAAAGAGAAAAAAAAACCTTCAATGAACAACTCGCTAAGTGTCCCTCTGAGGTAAGAGTTTATTTTAGAAGGGGAACTAACTGCAAGGCCTTAGAGAGTCACAAGGAGAGGAGGACAGAGAGAGGGGGAGTACACCATGTTCCTCGCTGCAGGAGGGGAACAACTCCTGGCACAGGCCCATAAATAAGTCCCAGCTACAGCACATTCAGAGTGAAATGGACTGCAGCGACTGTGCTACAAATTAAGATCTTTATCTCCCATGGTGAGCTGCGACTAGACTTATTTGAGACGGAAGACAGAAGTGCCGAGCTGAAAGAGACGGCTGTGTGATTGGTGTCAGTTCAATATTTGGAGGCGCGGCCACCACGACCTGAACGGCTTCGCTCACTCCGCCACCGTCGCTGAAGCTGCAGGGGGACTAAAACGGCGCAGAAAATCAATGTTGCCATTCACAAGTTCTTTGGTTCGCTGATTGTCTTAGTTGAAATTTTAACGGAGGAATTTGGGTCAATGGGAGAAATTCCAGATGAAGCACGAAAGGGAGATGAGAATTGTGCTTTTCGCTGGACATGCATCCTTTGAAAGGATCAAGTGAACACTAAAAGGATGCTTGCATTTTAGCCAATAAAATGTTTATATTCTTACTGAAAAACTGAATTAATTTTTTTCAGTTTGGTATAAAATAAGCTTAAAGTGTCACTGACAAGATAAAACCACTCACATGATTTAAAAAGATTAACTACTGTACTTTCATTCTGCATACACAGAACTTTGTATAATACGCATTTAATCACTATTATTATCTGTGCACACAAAAAGCCTTTGTGTGCACAGAATTTCATCTTTTTAAATCATTTAAGTGGTTTTGTGGTCAGTAATACTTTAACTGGATAAAAAAAATCTGCAGGATGAGGCTATTTTTGTATATTTTATCTGAATAATCAGAATAATCGATAACTGAAATAATAGTCAATTGTTGCCCTAAAATCTCGTGATAATAACTGGAATAATCCATTTTAAATTAAATTGAATTTTGCTGTATGGTTCTGGTGTCTCAATTGGAGCTCTCCCATCTCCCACTGATAATCCAGACCCTCAACTGCTACTGCCATAAAGCGGTCATGCATGGATAATGGAGCTGCCTGCAAAGGTGGTGTCCAGTGGGAAAACAGTTGGTGAGCACGGACAGAAAGAGAGCAGAGGATAAATATACACCTCCAGGCACAAGTAGAAAAAAACAAACAAAAAACAAGGTGGTGAAGGTTTTACCCGTCTTTGTTTAGGAAGCCCATCACAGGAACAGTACTGAGCATCTCCCTGCCCATCGTCCAGCTTGTTCTGTAGGCGCAGTCCTCTGGTAGTTTAATGGGAGGGAGACACTGGCTGGGCAACGTCTTCAGGGGGCGAACATGGAGCAGCCTACAAATGCCTGACACAGCTCAGGCTTGTACACAAACGAGTAATCCTATAAAGAAACAAAAAATGCAGAAAAATCGCTTTGTTTCTTATATCAAAATATCTCAACATTTACTTTCAGCTTGTATCAAAATTGTCATGAGCTGCCAGCCTGTGCTCACCTTGATCTCAGACGGCTTGGGGCTGCAGAAGCTCTCCTCCACCTCGATCTTGAAGTGGCCCCCCAGCATGGAGGTGCCGTCCAGCGTGGTCATGCCGGGGTTGGGCTCCATGATGTTGTACTCCTTGTTGCACATGTTCATGGGAGAGAAACCCATGATGTGTTGCTCCAGGGAGGGAGGCGTGGGGAACATCTGGTGCAGGTCTGCAGAGCCTGGCGGAGGGAAGAGAACAGGGAGCTATCGGTTTGATGGAGTCTCGTTGCTTAAGTGTTCATGTCAATCAAGCCGTGGAATGTGCAGACAGCAGATTTCCTGCTTTCAAACTGCAAAGCAAACATCTGCAAAGACCCCATTTAGCATAATAACTGAGCGTCTGGATGCGTCTGATGGCTCGCCCAACACGTTCTCTCAAAGATACTTGCTGATGTCAGCTGTCTCCTTCAGCGGGGAAATGTGGCCATCGCATTGCTTTTGAAAATATGTAAATGTGACAATGACAATGATAATAAAAACCCTGCAACGCAGGATATGACACAGGTAAACAATATAAGTGCAAGATGGATTTCAGGGGATTCTAAACACTGTTAACGGGGCAGTATTATGTAAAATCTACTTTTATAATCTTCACATCATTTTATGATGTTGGGGGTTCGCACCTGATCCGTAAGAGGCTTTCCAAAGGCATCTGATCTGTTACTTACTCATTTTGCTGCTTGTGGCTCGGTGTTGGCGCGTAAATTTACAGAGTATCCAGTTAAAGGATTTTCAAAATAGAAGATCCTCCAGACTTACATAATACATAAAACGGAAATATTTAATTATTTATTGTGCGGCCTGGTACCAATTGGTCCACGGATCGGGGGTTAGGGACCACTGGTTTAAAGCATGATGTTTTAAGAAGCCTTTAAATCTCCCACGGCAACCATTTGGGGGCGCCTAAACGCTTGTTCTCACAAAGCATTGCCTATTTCCCGAAGCTCCACCTTCAAGCCAAGCTTCCCTTGAGTTTCCTCCCCACTCGGCTCCTTCAGACTAGCCAGCAGCAATTGGCAAACACCTGATGGCCCTGTGCATCTGTTGAGCTCACCAAACCAACTACTGCTCAGTGCAACTCTGGTAGAAACGTTGTTAAAGGCTTAATGGAAAGTCACTGTTGTGACGACTTCCTTAAGGTGGAGTGTCGGAAAGAGCAGGAGCTTCTTAAAGAGACAGAGGCCCAGTTTCAAAAAAGTCAAATTTCTTTCAAGTAATTTTTAATATATAAAACTTTTATAAAACAGCTGAAAGCAGTGCTATAAAAGGGCACACACAGAATACTGCCAAAAAAATAGACTAAGAATGGATGGACGGAGTAAGAAAGAAGTGGAAGGACCGGTGGATGGATTGCTGGATGGATGGAGGAGTACGGCCAAAAGCATGGATTAAAGAACGGACGGATGAATAAACATCAATGGACAGACAGATGGAGAGACAAAAGTGTGAATGGATGGTTTGGACATAAATGCTGATGAGGAAACTGATAGATTGTTAAATAGATGGAAAGACGGATGAACCTCTGGATGATTAGATGGACAAAAGTGTTGATGGGTGGAGAAATGTTTAGACAGAGGAGTGGATGGAAATACATACTGATGCAAGATACAGGGTCCAACGAGGATGTCTTCGGCTCCTTGTTGCCAAATCTCTCATCAGTTCCATTCACGGGCCGTCTAGTACCAGGCTACGACAGAAAAGTCAGAATATTAACTCTAAATTTACCCCCCGTCTAATTTCTCGCACCCGTAGAAGCGAACAAGTGTAACATATGACAACAGTTTAGATTAACAGAGAGAAAGTGATGAAGAGAAGAGCACAGAATGATGGAAACACACACACGCGCAGCTCCAAACTACACTGCGTAACGAGATACGCGCCTCAGCGTGAAGTGCGAGGCCTCTGCTCACCGTCAGGTCGTCCTCGTCCGAGTTGAAGAGGTTGTCGAGGTCGGTCAAGGAAACCACCAAGTCCGTCACGTGCATCAGGCTGGACGAGGCCATGCGGTTGTGAGCAGCCGCACGTTGCGCATCTGGACACGAGGAGGGACACACAGGCAGGCGTGACGCTATTAATAAAGATTTTTTTTTTGGCCTGAACCTAAACTTCCCCGTGAGGATGTCAATGCTGCCCGAGAAGCAAGTGAAGCCAAAAAACATATATTTTAGGACGCTTGTTTGGTGAATACTGAAATGTAGATCTTTAAGGATTCATACTTCTTAAATTGCTCAACCATTTTCACATGCACCAAAACACCTAAAGGTTTTCACCTGAAAGCATTCGTGTGACAGGCCGACACAAAGTTGACACAAAAGCTGCTGTTAGTACTTTGTATAACCACCTTTCATCGCAATTGCAACAGCAAAAGCAAATGGTGAAGAATTTGACGAATCGTGTTTGGAAATTAAGTCAAATTCAGTTAGATTTATGCATATACATTTATATATTTAAATCTCGTCACAGATTCCCCATTTGATTTAGGGTGTTTTCACATCTGTTGATTTGATTTGCTTTATTTATTTCAAGCAGGTTTTTAAAAACTAGAAAAATAAAATAATTTGTTTGTCAGAATATAGTTTTCTCTTTGAAAAGGAGCAGGAAAAAGTTAATACTTATTTAATCCAACCCCTTATCTCAATTTAATGAACAACATTAACTACTGACTCAGTAATTATTAAACATTTGTAATTAAAACCATGTTAGAATATTGATTCAATATAATGTGCTAAAGAGCAAACAAATAAATTATATGATAAATCTTAATTTATCATGCAATTAATTGAATTACTGGTTATTGTGACAGGCCTAATTGCTGTCTAAATACCTAAATGTTCAGTAGGTGCTGTTTCCTTTCACGCTGCACTGTGTCAAACAAGCCAAACCTTTTGAAAAACCTGTCCATCCACTTCATGGCTGTGCTGCACTTTGTGTTGCTCTGTCACATTAAATTCTGCTAAAATTACTATGTTTGTAATTGTATGGCACACCGTGTGACACGTGTTAAATAAAGTGTCACAAAACGACTGCTTACCATCTGTTTGACCGGTTCCTCCATCTTCACCCTGAGATGAGAAAAGAAAACAAAGATTAAATGTTTTAAGAAAACACATGCAGATGAAACTGAAAGCGAAAAAAAGACAAGTAAAACAGGCAGGCAACGCTTAAAAGTAGCTAACTAAAGACACACCCCCCACCTACACCAATCAATGTGAAACTCTGGAGGGAAGGTGGGGAAAGCATCAAATGATGGAGTGGTTAGAGAGAATTGAACTAAAACAGAGCAGCAAAGAGGCTCTGCTTCTTTCCACTGTGGCAAATGGGATTTCCAGCATGGGCCACAGTGAAATGATGATCCAAGGAATGGCTTCTCCATCTCCTGCCCAGACATCAATATCTGGAAGGGCTGGCCTTCTGTGGGAGCGTGTGTTCCTGCGATGGTGTGTGTGTGTGTGTGTGTGTGTGTGTGTGTGCAGAGCAGAACTAGCTGGGGAACGGGACTGTTATGTCCTCTTCATTGATTTCATTTTGCTCCAGGGCTTTTCTCTGACCAGCACAGACTCTAATTTGTCTCTCTTAGAGGCCTGACACACACACCCACACGCACGCACACACCAAGGTTGCAATCTATCGGCCGCAACGATGCCTTATCGCAATATCAATAAGTTTGCCTTGGGTGAAAACACGTTAAAGTCTGGTTTGGACTATTGTAATCTCTCTGATTTCCCTTTTTCCGACTCGTCTAAAGCCGTTTCTGTGCCCGCGTCCTTGGCCTAATTCAAGAGGAGCAGCGCTTCTGATGATGCGCCCCGTTACGGTGTGTGTATGTGTGTGTGTCGCATGGCCAGCCGTGCAGTCGGCAGCGCTCCACTCAAAAAGACTGCTTGATCGCTGCTTGACGTTCATGCATGATTCACAAAAAGTCGGTTTAATATTCTGACAGCAAGTGAAGGTGGGACGTATGCGGCACTCCAAGCCTCCTCCGTCACGACGCAATACAACGGCAGTACTGATATGTCGCTTCCAGCACACTGCCAGAGGAAGATTTGAAATTTTATTCATAGCAAATATTTTACAGGGGACAGGATTGTGAATATATGGAACTTGAAAACCCATCAGAACAAAAGAAGATCGATGGACGGACAACGGACAAAGAAACGGATGATCAGAAGGATGAAAGAGATAGATGGACAGATGAAAAACAGAAGTAGAAACATAAATGAATGAATAATCAAAAGGATAAAAAATTAAACAGAAGGATGAACGGATAAAACAGAAGGAGAGACGGGAATAAACGGAAGGATAGAAGAATGGATAAACAGAGAGAGAGACAGCTAGATGACCAAATAAAAGGATGGATGGACAAACATGAGAGCAGTTAGATGGATGAATGACAGAGAAACTGATGAATAGATGGGAAAATGGACAACCTTCTCATTCTCTATTTTCACCTTTCCCCACGTTTGCAGATATGGAAATGAATTTAATCAAATTCCAAACGTTCCCAGATTCATCCAGGCTGCATTAGAAACGCAGTGTAAACTCCTAACACGCAGCATTTCAAAAGAAAAGCCGACAAAGACTAGCTTGGGTAAAACTTGGGAAACGACTGCGTGTGTCCGCTTAAACCCTGACATATGTTGAGGATGTAAACACACATCGCCTAAATTACTGTCACTCCGCTGAGAGCTGCCTTCATCCCAACACCAAAGCGGTTTTCACTGTACCAATTGGCCAGTTGGGAGACAAACTGCACACAGGCTAGAAAGTCGGACATATACAGTTCCAGCAGCATTCCTTCAGTAGAAATACACGAAGAGAAAGGAAAACAGTGGAGGAAACTGAGTATGCAAACTACTGGCTGCTCCGTTGGGGGAAAAAGCAACAATAGGGATTGAGAAATGACTTCCTGTTCGGTTAAAACGTGGCCAGTCAAAGAGGAAGTATGAAAAAAGTGACTGCGGCATTATTTTTAGTGCTGTGCTGCTGAGGATGCCGACGGCCTATTTTTTAGCTCGTCTGCTCTCGGATCTCAAACAAATCAACCCCTGTTGTTCAGTTACATTAACAACTCGCCGCTCTTTAAACACAACGAGATATCCTGGCAAAACGCCAGGAACTAAAGCAAAAAGCTTAAAGAAGGAAAAAAAAGAAAGCTACATGTATATTCTTGACACATCGACGCCAGCTAAGGTTGTGGTGTTCGTATCCCAGCAACATCTGAGCTGATGATATCACACAAAGCATCGTCAGGCAACACAGGTGCACCTTCAACGTGAACACTAGAAAAATACTGACTATTAACAGCTTTTTTTTTCTTTTCTCCTGAGACGCACAGCAGCAGCACTAACGAGCACTGGAGTCTCTTCCTGTTACTTCATCTGCTAACATCACCTCACAGCCAGAACAACAAGTGCCGGGGAGTCCGACGTGTTCCTAGGGCCGTGTCTCTGTCTTTGGACTTATTTTCTGTACTTTCTAATAAAAAAAGAAGGTTGTCGTGTCTATTTTTTGCAATAAGCCCCTCACGCCTTTTGAGAGCCCGCGTCACTGAGCGCAACCCATTCAAGAGTTGCTTTCAAGCACAAAGGGAGTGCAGAGTGTCCAGATCGGACGGTTAATATGAACAGGTCTGCATGTTACATGACGGTGGGCTTAGGAACATCACAATAATGGCAACACGTTGGATGGTGACCACTAGTCTTTAAGCAGAAGAGGAAGGAAAGAAAGAAATGGAGCAGAAAAAAAAAAAAAGATTGTTGTAGGAATTTTTTATATGCAATTATTCTCCGCATTAAAAAGATCTTGAAGAGAAACTGTCCTATTTTGCTAGGTACTAATCGATATAGTTGGTTTTGATTGACTGCAGCTTTCCTACCTTGTGTTTCTTTCCAGGCTCCCGCTCTCCTCCTTTGTCCTTCTTTGTGGAGAAGGTGAACTTGACGTCTCCTTCCTCGAAGGCGTAGGGGTCTTCCTCTGGCTCGTGATCTCCGTCGGTGACAGCGGCAGATAGGTACTGATTCCTCCTGGCTCTGTACATCTGAAGCCGGTCCTCGGACACCTTCAGAGGCATTTTAGATGTAGACATCACTCTGAGGAGGGGAAGTGGGGAAACACAACACAAAGATGGATTAATTCTTAATGTAAATTCCATTATAATAGCACCGAGCAAAAATTAATCAAAAATGTGCTTTCCAATTTTTGGTTTTCATAAAGCTTGTGTGTGTATTTCGTCCATCCTTTGAGTAGTGAGTGCTCATTAATCATTGGTACTTGGTGTTTTCAGAGTCAAAAAAAATGGGGTTTCACGTTTTATAACTTGAGACAAACAGAGCACTGAATATATGGGATTAACAGTCAGGTTTACTAAAACAAGAGTGAACCACACCAGCTGAAAAAATGGAACAAATTGAACAGTATGAGACTATCGGGTGTTAAAACACACCAAGACTGAAAGTTTAAAGCTTAAAAAGAGCTACTATACAGGCAAAGGTCATTAGATCCTTCCTGTTATCTGCTTGCAGTCTTGCTCATTTAATCAAAACTAGCAAGTATTTCTTACAAAGTTGTGCTTCTTCTGATCTCGCTTTCACCATGTAGAGCGCGACTGTCAGTGCAGCCTGGATGTTTTTAAATGAACAAAAAATACAAACTTCTAAAGTTTGGAAGTGTCTGGTCGCCGGTCGACAGCCGATTTTCCTCTAAAGAGTAACTCCTAAATCGTCTTAGTTTAAGAAGGGCGATTTTTACAGGCGGAGCGGCTCTGTGCAAACAGATGGCACCTCGCAACATATGTCAGCGTCACTGTCATGTTTGCAGGCAGCAACATAAATGTCAGCGGATGCAAACAGCTCCGACAGCTGCCGCGAGGCCCGATCGATGCGGCGTGTTTGCCGTCAATTACGTCTCTGTGGTATTTCTGAAAACCTGTTCGAACATTTAGGAGCTTGTTACTTGCCGTAACTGCGATCTACTTGGATGTGAGGCATCGGAGGCTGGAGGGGCGGAACAAAAACAAGCCATGTGGCAGGAGAGCGGGGGACTGAGCCGGCTGACGCGTCGTCCTTCCGTTTTTACCTGGACCTCGTCTCGCTCGACGACGTGACTGTCTGGCCCAGATGTAAGGTGGTGTGTGCAGTGGCCCGAGCAGGAGATTAGCGGTCATTCAGAGCTGTGGCTGGAAGGATTACAGCTCACTAGAAAAAGGCTGTCCGAACAGCTGGTCTCTGAGGGCTGCACGACTCCACAAACCCAGTAATCCCCCCCCCCCCCCCCCGTCCTGTCCCCACCACCCCCAACACAACTGCTGGTGAGCATCGGCGTCTCTGCCACCTGACAGCCATAAGACAGGAACTCTATCAGCTTCAACTCCCGATAGCTGGGGTTTATCTTTATCTATACCGATCGTTACTCTTCCTCTCTCAGAGCCTCGGAGTGTGTTTTGTGTGTAGGAATCAATGAGTAGAGCTGGGCCGGCACATTCGTAACGTGTGATGTCACAACGGGGCAAATAGGGAGCGATTAACATGCTAAGGGCGACGGGGAGAGACGAGGGGAATGTTGACTGAAACTAGGCCTGGGCGACGGTGAGGACGGCGGTCTCGCAAACGGTGGGTTGCCGGTTTGATTCCCGCTCTGTCGGATTCTGTCAACGTGGGCAAGACACTCCAGTTCACATTACTGGTCTTTTAATTTTTGAGACAATCCAGAACTCTTTCACATTTTTAAACAAATGGGACTTTCTCCATTCAGACAATATCAGAAACTATATTTTTCTATAACTGGACCAAAATTTTTTTTTTTTAATTTATCTTAATGTGGCGTTTTCTTAAAGTTCAAGAGGGAAGTGTTCTTTGCAAAATTAAAGTTTATTAGTTTTTGAGAGGGCAAACTTGAATTATATATTTGCTGAAAATGGGGTCAAAACAACATAGTTTATCACAATCATTTCTTTGGACAATTTTATCTTCCAGCAAAATGTTTTATTCTGACAAGCCTTTTGATATTGTCCACATCTATCACGATATACATTGTAGGGCTGGACAATAAATTAATAACAATATATACCGCTGTAAACATGTTATCGATATCAATAGATAGTACATCTGATGCAATAATCAATATTCAATATGTAGAATATTCACTGAACTCTGATCCAGAACTGCACAGCATTCTGGGGGATGCTGGGAGAGGAAAGCTACTCAACCTCTCACTGCCAGCTTAAGCAAGGTTGGTGGCATCAACATGGTTGGTTACCTAGCAGCAACCTGTTTAGAGACCTGCGCAGCATTAGTTTCAGGTTTTGCCCCCGTGCTTCATAACTACTAATAAAAAAAAAAAATTTTTTTAAAAACAATGGCGTGGAGTCAAAACAGGAAATGTAACACCACCAGTGTGGAAGTTTTTCAGTCAGATTGTTCGGCCCTTAATATATTGGTACTGATTTATTGCCCAGCCCTAACCAAACCCTTAAAAGTTGCCGATTGGGCGTGAAGCTCGAAGCGTCGACACTCACTCAGTAACCGACACCAGGTCCTGTGACGCCGCTGCCTCGTCCCTCAACTTGTCTCCGGGCAGTGGCGGCGTGGGCAGCTTAGCCTCCTTCCTGCGGGGCAGGTTGAATAACCTCCACGGCGTGTGGCAGCCGTCGTCCTCCAAGTTGACCGCCGAGCCCACGAACACAATGGGCTCGGGAGGCTCGGAGAAGGCAGAGGTTCCCGGATGAGAGTGGGGGTTGTGGAAGTGATGGCTTAAACCATGGGGCCCGCCGGGCTCGTCGCCGTCGCCCTTCGCCGCGGCCAAGCAGGGCTCTGGGGGGAGCTGGTAGAAGTGTTGGCTGTTAGGGGTGGAGGGGTTCTTTATGCCCTCCCCTGACTCCTCGCCGCGCTCGCTGGGGCGGGGGCTAAGTGGCGGAGGAGGCGGCGAGTTGGACTGTTCCGAGGGCCCGGTGCCAATTGCTGCACCGTGGAGCTGGGGGGGTTTGGTGAGGGTGATGACGTCCGCAGATCGAAATCGTCCGCTGTCTTGAGCCCTCATGGCCAGCCTCTGGCCTACCGCCGCTTCAGTCTCTATGGACGTTTCGTCGCTGGCCAAGCTGCGGTGATGGAACGGCGTTTGGGGTCTCTTCTGCTGCTTCTCTGGCTTCTCTCCTCCAGTTTTGTGCTTGGTCGGAGGCTGAGAGGGCTGACCCGTCGACTGGGTTTGACCCGGAGTGCTGCCTGTTCGCTGCTTTCCTGATTTGTGTCTGCAGCGAAAAAGACAAAAACAAAAACAAGTGACGACGTACACAAGTACATGACAAACAGAGTTTTTCATTAGCTTAGAATACTTTTTTTTTGCCATCTCCATAATGTTTTGTTCTGAAACAATTAATCGTGATTAATCAGATTAATCATCAACTAATTTAGTAATCAATTAAGACAGTCTCAAAAGAAAGACATTTAAGATAAAAAGACCCTACGTATGTTTTTGCCAAAACTCACGTGGCATAGATTGAGTTCACCCGGTTCAGATTCATTAAAAGAATGCTGTGTTGTTGTGTTTATTTTCTTATTTGAAAAGGGAACTGGTTTGTTTATATTCTAATATTAATATATCTCTAATATTGTACAAAAAGGCTCAAGTGATTAAATGAAAAATCTGTAGCATCTTTATCTGACTGATCGTCAGAAAGTAGAAATGACTTACCTGGAGCAGCTGCAGTAGGACCTCTGTGAAGGCACCACAAAGTCCCAGGCTCCTACCTTCTCCTCCTCCTCTTCCTCACAGGTACCGTTGGACGCAGTTGGAAACTTCCGCCTAAAGGTAAAGGTGTGAGAGACAAACACATCTAAGCCAAATTCCAAAGTCATTTTTTTATTGCACTACGAGGAGGAAGAATCTGTTTTTACACAGCTCATTACGCACAAAGCCTGAAATAATAGGTATCAAAAAATGTGCGTCTTTAGTTGGTTTTCTGCGGTATGCAGTCCCGCTTGGTGAAAGATTTGTTGTGTGGCTGCATCACCGCCCCCCCGGAGCCACAATATTTTGGCTGACAGGCCGAAAGCTAAATTTAGCTGGCAGTCTGTGCCTGGTCAAGGGGTAACAGAACCCAGGGTGAGCCCAATGTGTCAGAGTCACTGAAAGTGAGTTATACAAAACCCAGAGTTGTTTTTCTTTTAATTATCTATCATCAAAGACACAAACCCAGAACTCCACATATGTTCCCAAGGCATCGCAAAACAAACAAAGCAGTGGATTTACGTGGATCTCGTTGCCCCTGCTTCGGAATTTAACAGAAAAACGTTTTGAGTCGGCTCTGGGAAGAGAAAGTTAATGAGACGTTGGGGTTTGCGGAGAACCCGGGCAGCGCTAGGAGATTATCCATAATCTCCCCTGCTATCCAAAACGCTTTAAAAGTAGAAACATTGTGAACCTTTCACAGCAGATTCTCTTGATCAAGCAGAGAGAGCCGGGAATCATTTCAGAATGCCTATAATTAAGCTAAACGCAAACGAGCAAAAAGCAGCTCTGGCTGCCTTGTTTGCATGCTTGCCTCTTCCATTTCCATAAACCACAAAACCTTTTAGAAGATTTTTTTTTTCGGGCTAAAATAATTAATTGGTGAATCGTGATTAATTGAAATAACTGATTAATCGCGATTAATCAATGAACTGAAATAATCGTCAACTAATTTAGGAATCAATTCATCGTTAACTGGAGTACGTCTCAAGTAACGCCATTTGCTCAAAGGACAACATACTCAGAGAAGTAATTGAGCCAAAACTGTACAAGAAAATGTGCATTTAAGAAAAATAAATCTGTATCTGTGCATATGTTTTACCAAGAACTCAAATGGCGTAGTTTATCTACAAGTGGTTCAAATTATGTAAAGCAAATCTCGTATTAAAAGGCCTTTTTGCTGTCCACTTATTCATCTAAAAAAATGAATCACCAAATCTGCCCTACAATGTATTGATGCTACGTCAAGCAGAAAGGGCTGAGCTTTTCACATGCTGATGTTAAAAGGATTTGAATGCTGTGATTGCACTTTAAGCAATTAAAGGTTTGTTTTCTTATTTGTTAACATTTTTATGATATTGTATACAGTAACATTAAGCGGTTAAACAAAAAAAAAATAGTTTGTAGCCCGAGAATTTTTTGCAGATGACAGAATCCCATCTCTACGGTTTTTTTATTTCAGTCTGGTAAAGCGGTGTGTTACTCACTTGTTCTGCGCTCTGTTGATATTGCACTCGTGCCAGACACACTCCACCACCTGGCGGGCCAGCCTGCGTGGAATCTTCCCTCCGTGGTGACTTGTTCTGTCCACGCTGAATGCGTCAGATGATGATGGCATCTTGACCCACTTCTGGGTCGACTGAGAGTCCACTGGAGAGAGAAAGATTGGGGTTGACAGACCGAAAAAACCTCCCCCAAAAAATTCAAAATAAAAAAAATCTGAAGTGAAGACAGACACGACTAGCTTTCTTTTCCTAAATGTCTCACCTGTGTGCGCCTCCTCGGGTGACGTCGGAGGGGTGAGGGTCACCAATGACATGGCAGGCTCTCGCTGGGAAGCAGGCACTTGGTGACCACCCGGGTAGACGGCAGTGCAGTGAGAGGACCCCACAGGGGCCATGACGGGAATATCTGACTGGGGTACAAGCACCAGGCAGGCTGGGTAGACCATACGCACACCACCTACACCAACAAAAAACACAAATCTGATGCTTAACAACAAAACAAAATGCAAAAATGACCAAGTAGGTTATTAAAACTTAAAAACTGACCAACCAGGACCTCTACAGAGGCCAGAGAATCATCCTCCCAGTCCATGTCCTCAGGCTTGTCCTCTGAAGAGCCCTCCTTGTTACTGCGACTGATGGGATAAAACTGATTCCACTCCTCGATCAGCTTCTGTGTGGGGGGGTCTGACATCTTAAACGACTGGCCAGTCAGTGTTGCCTTCAGGCCGAAAGGACTCAGGATGACTAGTGGGGAGGAAAAAAAAAAGAGAGAGAGAGAGAAAAAAGAAATTAATATCCTCAGCAGCTTTCTTGTCTCTCTTCACCCCCCACAGGTTTCCTAGATTTGGATCGTTTTAATTCTCACTCCAACTCTACAATTTTAATGTTTTTTTTAAAAAACAACAACACAACTATCAATTTCAAAATAAATTTCCTCCCTTTTTAGGTTTTGGAATATTTTTGATCTCTACTGTCCCACCAATTTGATTTCTCTGATTGTACTTGGTCATATTTTAAGTAAAGTTTCGTCTTTTTTTAGCTGCTACAGAAAAGTGACTCACTGCAGAAAACATACAGTAGATGCAACATAGGAGTGGGGGAAATAAATAAAAAAAACAATCACTCTGCATACAGAGCACACCAACATCCATCAGCCAATGCAAATTGTTCCATTAAACACAATGCATAATGCATACATGTGAACACAGAAACCATCAGTGCTTCAGCTGGCGACACACACACACATACACACAGGTGGGGTT